>CAKJTW010000019.1:11512500-12170000 GCA_917880005.1 Nanger dama | reverse complement strand
GCCAAAAATAAATACATAAAGTTATTTAAAAAATAAAATATGGTATGTGGCTTTTCCTATGTCAGTCAGTGACTTTAGATGGTACAATATGTGTGCTCATGGGAAAAAGCAAAACTCAACAGGTCTGCTGGTATCACACATATGAATATGGCTCTGAACTATGCAGTGAACTCGCACACGTGTTACATTAGCCCGTGCTCGAGACTAAGCTGCAGGCAAGTGGGGCAGACCATATTTTAGAGTGGAGATGACTGAAAATTCAGAAAAGGTGCGTGGCTTGGCAAGGCTTTCACAGCCAGTGGTAGCAGAAGCAGGACCAGAGTCTAGGCTGCTCACCTAGCCTCATCTTTGCAAAAAAGGTTTCATCAGGAAATGGGACAAACAGACCTAAAAAGGTCAGAGAAAAGGCCAGGACGGGGCTGAGCTGGTGCTCCTGGAGGAGTGGAGGGTCAGGTGAGCAGACCTCTCTCTAGAGGCATAAGGCAGTTCCCCGGAGAATAACACTGTGGTAATTTGCAACCATAACACGACAATGACAACACAGTCCCACACGGTGAGCTCTTTGCTCTCAAAGTGAAGAAGCCCACCACTTTGGACTTTCTGCACTGAGAGACTTGGTAGCATCCATTACAGCTTCTAAAGAAATCAGGCCAGAAAACGTGAACAAAACTACTACTAACTCCAGTAATACTGTGAGCCCTGGGGGTTTTCTGGAGTATGCACTGGGGCTCACCTAGACTACTTCTCTCCTGAAAGCATTCGCTCACTCTCTTAGCCTGAGAGCAAAATGGGACCCGAATAAATGACAGGCCTCTTCAGCATGTGTCAGGAAACACATTTCCGTACCCGTCTTCTGTGCCACATTCTCTCCTTCCTGGGCAGTGAGCAGAATTCTCTATTTCTCACCTCTGAGATTCTCATAATTGTCTCTCCCACTGCTAAACCTCCCTTCTGACATTTTGTCTGAAAGCCTGTCAGATGAACGCAGGCTTAATATGTCTGACACCCAGTCTGTGACCAAGCTACAAATGCCTCTTGCTTCCCACTTTGTGGACACACAGAGCTGATATATACGCCCCAACTGCTCACGTGCTAACTCCAATTCCGCCAGGCCCACTGTGAACTGTCCTTCATAGGAAGAGGTCACTAATTATATGTTCATCTCTACATGAGCTTTGTTGGTGCTTTGATTAAAATATCTCTCCTCATTCAGTCCTTGGAAAAGCATCACAAATAATTCACAGCCTCTGGACTCACTGCTCAATACAACTGAACTTGGCTTTAGAGAGCTGCAGGGAAAAGGGAAGGTAACATGTGCTGACGGCCTATGGGTGCTGTCTGGGAACTGCTCGACGCTACCTTATTTCATCTTTACTTTAACCCTACAGGATCAACAGAATTTCTCTTTTTAACAAACATGAGAACATTTCAGAAAGTCTGCTCAGATAACTCAGATTCAAATTTGGGAGAATATAACAGAAGACTCCATGTTATTTTCACTTGAGAAGCATTGTATAAGAACAAAAATGTTTTAAAAATTGTAGATGATAAACAAGTATCTGACACCAAATGAGATAACTGAGAAGAAATGGATACATTACTAGAAGTATACAACTTCCCAATATTGAATAATGAAGTAACATAAAATCTGAACAGGAAAACACAGAGCAATGAAATTGAATCACTAATCAGAAATCTTTCAATAAATAAAAGCCCAGGAAGCATATGGCTTTACTGGTGAGTTCTACTAAATATTGAAATTAATTAAAATCAAAGAATTAATTGAAATGAATACCAATCCATCCTTCTCAAACTCTTCCAAAAACTGAAGAGGAGGGAACATGTCCAAATTCATTTTATGAGGCTAGCATTACCCTGACATGAAAGCCTGGCAAGGACACTACAAGAAAAGAAAATAACAGACTAGTATCACTGATGAACACAGATGCAAAAATACCCAACCAAATTCAACAATGTATTAAATTTATCCCTGGATGCAAAGATGGTTTTTAATTAAACAATTCAATAAATGTGACACAGTAAGAGAATGAAAGATAAAGTCAGATGATCTCAATAGATGCAGAAGAAGCATTTAACAAAAACTGAACACACTTTCATGGTAAAAGTTCTGCATAAACTAGAGACAGAATTTACCTCAACTGTAATGAAGTCCATATGTGACAAACCCACAGCTAACATCTTACTCAATGGTGAAAAGTTAAAATTATTTCCTCTAAGATCATGAACAAGAGAAGGATGGCATTCTTCCCTTTCAACACAGTACTGGAAGTCCTAATCAGAGGAACTGGGCAAGAAAAAGAAATAACAAGTTGGAAAGGAAGAGTAAAATTATCTGTTCGCAGATGACATGATCATATATATAGAAAACCTGAAAGACTCCAACATAACACTGTTAGAATTAACAAATTTCAATAAAGTTGCAGGACAAAAATTAATACACATAAATCAGTTGCCTTTCTACACACTAACAACAAACTATGAAAGAGAAATTAAGAAATCCATTTTATTTATAATAACATCAAAACCAAAAATACTTAGGAATAAATTTAACTAAGGAGGTGAAAGTTCCATACACTGAAAACTATGACACTGATATAAAAAAGACAAAGAGGTAACAAATGTTGCTGAGGATGTGGAGACAAGAACCCTTAAATATTGTTGGTGGAAATGTGAACTGGTACAGCTATGAAAGAAGACAGTAGAGAGGTACCTCAAAAAATTACTATAAAGAGTTCTATTTACTAATGTATGATCCAGCCATACCACTTCTGAGTATAAATCTGAAGGAAATAAAATCAGTACCTCAAAGATGTATCTGCATTCCCATGTTCATTGTATATTCACAATAGCCAAGACATGGCAACAACCTAAATGTCCTTGGATGAATGACTGGATGAAGAAAATGTGATATGTATACATATATATATACACAATGCTATTATTCAGTCATAAAAAACAAGGAAATTCTGCTACCTGCAATACCATGGATGAACTTTAAGGGCATTATGCTAAATAACACAAGCCAGACAAAGACAAACACTATGTAGCACTTATATGCAATATCATATGAATAATATCAATATAAATATTAATACATCAATACATTCAATAGATACCAATATAAAAGTAAAAGAAAAAAAGCCAGCTTCATAGAAATGGAAAATGGAATAATAGTTGCCAAGATAAGAGAAAGGCAGAAATGGCAAGATGTAGGTCAAAGGGTACAAACTTTCCATGATCAGAAGAATAAATTCTGAGATTCTAATGCACAGTATAGTGACTATAGTTGGTAATATGGTGTTGTATGCTTGAAAGCTGCTGATGGTAGATCTTAAGCATTCTCACCACACACACTCACACACACACGTTAATTATGTGAGGTAAGGGCTGTGTACCTAAACACAGAACAACAGACTGGTTCCAAATAGGAAAAGGAGTACGTCAAGGCTGTATATTGTTACCCTGCTTATTTAACTTATATGCAGAGTACATCATGAGAAACGCTGGGCTGGAAGAAACACAAGCTGGAATCAAGGTTGCTGGGAGAACTATCAATAACCTCAGATATGCAGATGACACCACCTTTATGGCAGAAAGTGAAGAGGAACTAAAAAGCCTCTTGATGAAAGTGAAGTGGAGAGTGAAAAAGTTGGCTTAAAGCTCAACATTCAGAAAACTAAAATCATGTCATCTGGTCCCATCACTTGGGAAATAGATGGGGAACAGTGGACACAGTGTCCAGACTTTATTTTTTTGAGCTCCAAAATCACTGCAGATGGTGTTTTCAGCCATGAAATTAAAAGACACTTACTCCTTGGAAGGAAAGTTATGACCAACCTAGATAGCATATTGAAAAGCAGAAACATTACTTTGCCAAAGTAATGTCTAGTCAAGGCTATGGTTTTTCCAGTGGTCATGTATGGATGTGAGAGTTGGACTGTGAAGAAGGCTGAGCGCCGAAGAATTGATGCTTTTGAACTGTGGTGTTGGAGACTCTTGAGAGTCCCTTGGACTTCAAGGAGATCCAGCCAGTCCTTTCTAAAGGAGATCAGCCCTGAGTGTTCTTTGGAAGGACTGATGCTAAAGCTGAAACTCCAGTACTTTGGCCACCTCATGAGAAGAGTTGACTCATTGGAAAGACCCTGATGCTGGGAGGGATTGGGGGCAGAAGGAGAAGGAGATGACAGAGGATGAGATGGCTGGATGGCATCACCAAATCAATGGAATTGAGTTTAAGCTCCGGGAGTTGGTGATGGACAGGGAGGCCTGGCGTGCTGCGATTCATGGGGTCGCAAAGAGTCGGACACGACTGAGCGACTGAACTGAACTGAAGGGCTGTGTAAATAATCTTGATCATGGTAATCATTATACAATGTATGTGTGTATCAAATCATCAAGTTGTATATTTTAAAGATATACAATTATATTCGTCACTTATTAAGAAAATTGGGTAAATTTAATTAATTAAAAAACTAAAGTGGACACAGGCGACTTTAAAGAGGAATGAGAGAGAGACATGGAGAAGAAAACACTGTAGGTTTGTACCAAGACAATACTTGCTCTTGTATCCTCTCTCATGATTACCCTCCAAAGTATATTACATTTCCTGCAGTAAATCCAATAAGCCCAGGTTCTTTGTAAAAATGCACAGTAGGAAACATTGATATACTTCTGGTGTCTTTTCTGACTCTTTTTACTTGTTTTGATATAGCTTTAGAGCCCCAAGACTTTTTATTGAAGCACAGTTGATTTACAATATTATGTAAGTTTCAAGTATGCAACATGGTGATTCACAATTTTTAAAGGTTATCCTCTATTTACAGTCATTATAAAATATTGGCTATATTCCCTGTCCTGTATGATATATCTTTGCAGTTTACTTATTTTATACATAGTAGTTTGTATCTCTTACTCCTCTACCCCTGTTTTGCCCCTCCCTCCTTCCCTCTCCCCACTGGTAACTACCAATTCGTTATTTGTATCTGTGAGCCTGTTTCTTTTATGTTATATTCACTAGTTTAAAAAAATCCGTTTTTAGGATTCCACATATAAGTGATATCACTGAGTATTTTGTCTTTCTCTGTCTGACTTATTTCACTAAGCTACCCAAGATTTTTTTCAGCAAGATCGCTATACAGACTGGCTTGCCCCAGAATCACCTCTAGCTCTAATCTAGACCTTGTTTATCTCTGCTTGAACAGTCATTTACCGAATACCTCCTCCATTTTAGGATGGAGAAATGAGTAAGACACAGGTGCTACCTGCCTAGAATAATTTATACTCTATATTGGTCAGATAGTCAGTTTCAGACATCTGGAACATTTGCAATTACCTAAATATGCAAGGCTGATTGCAAATGAACAAAGATTTGATCTTCACTCATGCTGGAATCTCTGCTGGGACTAGGACTCCCTGGACGTGTCAGTCAGTGAAGGCAAGGAGCCTGCAGAAGCCTCAAGCTTCCTTGAGTCCTCCTCAGAACTCCCCAGGATGGGCAGCAGTGTCAGAGCGGGCAGGGGCATGGTTTGAACATAAATTATTTTTAATAATTAAATACAAAATCTGTACCCACATAGTAATTAAGATGCAAAGGAAACATTTGGTGAGTTGCTAGACTGATTTCAAACTCCCACTATCAAAACATGAAAATACTGTAAGAGGCTCACTTTAGAATGGGGTCCCATATTTAAGAGTCATGTCTACCAAAGCCTGTGGTCAGGTTAACCGGCACTGTTATTCAGAACAGTGAATTCAGAATAGTATTCTATAGATGTGTAAATCATCTTTAGAGTCCTTGCTCACAAAGATTCTTGAAAAGGATTGACTTGAAAGGATGTGAAACCTGTAGTTAACTTGTTCACATATTATTAACCCGGTACTCTTTGCTGTCCCTAACTGGAACTTCTTAGAAGCTAAAAATAAGAACATAAGCATCTAAGAACTTCCACCGTTGTCTACTCTACATATGCTGGTATTAGGGGACGCTCTGTAGAAGGTCCAAATTGTCTTCTTGGATATAAACATCAAAGGAAAGAGAGACCAATCTTGTTTATCAGTAACCCTTGGCAGTGCTGGCTGATGGTCCTCTGTGTGTTCCCCCAAACCATCTTAAACATGCCTCAGTTTAGTGCTTGTTATTCTGTATGTAGCTCTCTGTGCAGATAGAGAGAGTATAGGGGAGTCCTATACTCCCCTAAGGACTGTGTGTACTTGATAGGTTCCCAGTAATTGTTTATTGACTGAGCACTGGTGTCAACCATTGACAGTATGAAAATACTTCTGAATCTATAGCTAATATTTACTGGCTATACTCCTTTTAGTATCACAAGTTTTATAGGCTGACTACATGTTATATTAGTATGACATGTGTTTCAGTATGTCCAGGCAGGCTTTCACATTCTAGTTGTTACAGGACTTGGTAAGCAGCGTGTTTACTGTTTTACTGCTTTTGTGGACATCATCTTTTGGTCATTTTCTAGGTGCTTGTTTCCAGACTCAGAATCCATATATGGTAGTTATCCCTTCTGAGAATCATTTCAGTTACCTTTCTGAGAGGCACTCCATTAGGATTTTCTTGAGGTCTAATGTTGAGTTGTGTATCTACTAGACATGATAAGGCTGGCTGGATACCACAAATTGTGAGAGGTCACGGGTATATACGAGGAAATCAACCCTGAATATTCATCAGGAGGACTGATGCTGAAGCTGAAGCTCTAGTACTTTGGCCACCTGATGTGAACAGCCATCTCACTAGAAATCAGGCCCAGATGCTGGGAAAGATTGAAGGCAAAAGGAGAAGGGGGTGGCAGAAGATGAGATGGTTGGATGGCATCACTGACTCAATGGACATGAGTTTGAGCAAGCTCTGGGAGATAGTGAAGGACAGGGAAACCTGGCCTGCTGCAGTCCATGGAGTTGCAAAGAGTCGAACATGACCAAGTGACTGGACTACAACAATGGGTATATGCTATCCATCTATATTCTTTTGCAGAACATCAGTTTGTTCAGGGCAGAAGTGTGTTTAATAAAAACAATTATTTATTTTCTTTGTATGTAAAGGGACCATTTGATATAATTTTGTGCAATGAGGATACAGTTGGAAGTCTCTAGAGAGGGTGTTCCTTCCTGAATAAAAAGGTGAGGTCTCCTAAGAGAAATCCTTTTGTCTGTCCCAGACTCAAGATGTGAGGTCTGAAGTTTAAACAATCCTCTTAAGACTGTGAAGCAGCAAATGCAAAGACTGCATTCTATCTATATGGGGGCACTTGGGTTCCTGGTGGCACCTTTCAGTGGTGGCCTAACTCCAGGCCTTTTTATGTAAAAATCTGGCTTTTATTCAAAGCGATATGGAAAACTCTTGGGGGAGGCTTTAAGGAGAGTTGTTATACAGACCACCTTATGATTTAATATTCAATTGTTCTCGCTAATGTTTTAAGAATAGTCTTAAGAAGGGTAGAGGTAGGGACCTTCCAGGCAGTTCAGCAGTCAGGACTCTTGAGTTCCCACGCAGGATACATGGGTTTGATCCCTCGTCAGGGAACAAAGACCCCACACACCACACAGCATGGCCAGGCCTCTTCATAAGAGACAAACCAACCACCACACTGTTGCTTTCAGCCAAGAGTAATCCCAAATGATACACCAGGTGATGGGTGAAAACAATTAAAATACACACAAAAACCAACTATAAGGTTCCTCATAACATACTTGTACAAATAAGGGCAAAGAGGTAAAACATTCACCCACATCCCAGCCAAGGGAAAATAATTTGCTCCAGGCTGCTTCTAAGCTCCTGAAGTGGGACTAACTTAGAAGGCTTTCAACTTTCCCCACCCTGAACACTGCTAGGGTGCATAAGGCATGAAAAGGTCCCGAGTTCCTTACACTGGAGTCTGACTTCCTAGTTGGATCAGCTTCTGCATTTCTTTTACAGTTAAATGGATAATTTATATAAGGTTTATTGAATAGAAGGTCTACCAAAAGTCCTAACCCCCTTCCCTCAACCATCAGGGCACATCAAGCAGGGTTTTCATCAGTATAAAGTGTGAAAAATAACACATATTATTTTAGAAGTCTTAATATAACTTTTCATGTGTACATAAATATCAGCTGGGAATCAAAGGCTAAGGCTGTTCTGATGTTTACAGTTGCATTTGTCCTAAAGCAGGCTTTATTCTCTCATTAAATTCTATTTTTAGTGCACGTGTGCTCAGTCATGTTCGACTCTTTGCCATCCCATGGACTGTAGCCCCGGGGTTCCTCTGCCCATGGAATTCTCCAGGCAAGAACACTGGAGTGGGTTGTCATTTCCTACTCCGGGAGATCTTCCCAACCCAGGCATCAAATCTGCGTCTCTTGCATCTCCTGCATTGGTAGGTGGATTCTTTACTCCAGGCACCACCGGGGAATGAGGAGTTATTTTTTAAAAATATTTATTTACTTAGCTGTGTTGGGTCTTGGTTGTAGCACAAGGAATCTTTGTCCCTACCTGCAGTATCTTTGTTGTGACGTGAGATATCTTTTAGTTGTGGTATGTGGAATCTAGTTCCCTGACCAGGGATGGAACCTGAGGCCTCTACATCGGGAACTCAGAGTCTTAGCCACTGGGCACCAGGGTAGCTCTATCTCATTAAACAACAAAGGCAAAATGACTCCCTATGTGAGCAACAGCCACTTGCCCAAAGTGACAGCCTCTAGAAGATATTGTATGAACAAGCACTTACAGACACATACATGCCCGCATGTATGTACACCATATGACAGATCTTAAGAGAATTTATGCATATACAGATGTCCACAAAGTGACAAATCCTTCTCCAAACTGATAATCTACATTCCTGTCTAGCCCCATGCTGGACTGACCAGGTATAAGTCATTGTCATACGTAATGAGTTACTGTACATACATAAAGACATGTACACCAAGTGAGAGTAGACAAGTACACTCAACACTTTGAACTCGTATGTGTGTACCAACATCTTCATTAATACTGAGTCATTAGTCTTCCTCTAGACTTATAACAAGGGTGTACAAAGAGAGTGCTATACGATTAGATACTTCTCTTTTTCAGAGGTGAGAATATACACATAAAGATGCACACATGCACGCACGCGCGCACGCACACACACACACAGTAAATCCAGACTTCAGACACTTTCTTTGGTACCTTTGCTGCAATCCAAACTAGTGCCATAAGGTACTTAGAACATCAGCCAAGCTGAAACCTACAGGGCTGTGCACACCACTGTTTTCAAGTCTGTTCTTTCATGTGACATGCCAGCTGAAATTACTTCTACAACACGGTCAGAACCAACCTGGAAGGATTTATAATGCCTTGTGTTGCTATCGGCATATTTTTGAGAATCATCTCCAGACAGCAGTCAATTCTCTTCAGGTTGCAGGGCTTGTTAATTCTTGTGCTTGCTGTGAAATTTTTTAGGGCACATGTCTAAAGAGGAAGGCTGCAGAGCTCCAAGCGTGCCGGGCATCACCAGCACGGAGGGCAAAGGAAACTCACAGCGAGGTGTGTGTGGGAGGCGCCTGCCTCAGCCGGCACTGGCTCCTAACTAGCTCCTGCGGCTGAGCCCTGGCTGTACTCTTCCCACCCGTTACCAAACACAAGCAGCTTCCTGCAGCCCGGGGGAGGGAGGGACAAGTCATTTCCAGCTATACTCTGCTGGCAGAACTGTGATGATTATCGACGACTGCACCCTGAGCCTGGAATGTACCAGGTGCTCTGAGCACTGGACGGATGACAACGGCTACTGTCTTCAAGGGGTTAAGCGGGCCCTTTCCTGTTGGCTGTGCCGCCCGGCTTTCTGGTCTAATAGTTTTACCCTTCTCTTCGTCTTGACTCTCAATGAGCCCACCCTATGAATCATTTTCTTAGCTCCCTCTCTGATGAACACCATACTTGGCCCACCTTTCCCAATGCTGTGCATTTGAAAGGTGAGCAATTTTTAAGTGCTATTTTGTTTTCCAGCCACTATATTCTGTATCTTTTAAAATTTTATGCAGCTTTCTAGGAAAAAAAAATCTACTGGGTGCTGATAAATGCATACACACACTGTAAACCACATTTACAAACATCCTGGCACATAGGCACATAAACAATATGGATTTACAATTTCAACATAGTGTGTGGCTTTTATTTGGGATGTTTCTAAGATCTTTATTTTTCAAAGGTTCACTGTTCTGTGTAAAAGACGCCAGCAAGTAAGAGGATGTGGAATCACTGCAAAAAGAGCTGCAAAAGAAGATCCTGGGAAAGCCTACGTAGGTAGCACCATGATTATCAGGGGCAATTAATGCAAGTTCCTCCCCACTGCATTTGGCTTTAGGGAGAGAGGAAGAAATACTGAGTTTCTGACTAGTACTTCAAAGTTTAGACAAAATTCTACCTAAATTGGCTGCCAAACCGACTTGTATCTGATGTTACTTCCTCACTGAGCCTGGCTCACAATATCAGCTTTGCTTAGTGTAAGCTGTTAGGAGCTATAAGTTAGAGGCTATAACTGAGTTTAATCAGCGCCTGGATTCTCCATAACTTACTGATATTTGGCCAGTTCCATTTTTAGAATATCCAGAGAGTCCTTGATGTCCATAAGGAGTGTGACAACTTAACAAATCAGTAGCTTTGGGGTACTTACGGAAAGGTTGAGAGCAAGCCAGCTGCTTCCTCTACTGGAGGTGATGCATGGTTAATTTATTTATTTTAGCATACAGTACACAGATGCGGCTGGGTTGTTAATTTTGCTTTGCTATCAAGAGTTACAAGGTATCAGCTATAGGCTGATTTATTTGAAATCCTCCCTGGAACACATCAGAATTTTAATTGTTTCCTGAATTTCTGCAACAGAAGAAGAATGGATGTCACTGGAAAATGCCCTGGGTCCCTGCTGACTGCAACTAACTCCCAGTGACTGATTTCCAATTGATACAGATGAGGCCTGAGAGGCAGTGCACACAGATACGCCCACGGGAGCCCAGCAGCCCTGTAATGACTAAGGGAGATGATGAGGGAGACCAAACACTGATTTCCAACCGCTCCTCGTGTGCACTGTTCTTCTCAACAGATGTAACCACCGGGGCCCGACGTGGATGCTGGTGGGAACAGATGGTGCTGCGGGGCAGCTCTCTGCTCCCTGGGTTGGGCTCTGAAAGATGGAGACAAGGGCTTGTGTGTGCCGTGTGCAGGGGTGGGGGCGGGGCTGTGTTTTCCAGCAGCAGGTAAAATCCATTTGTCACACCAGCTCCAACCGGGTTTTCAGCACAGAAGTTAATATCTGGAGCCAATGAGGCATTCTGTCCCACCGCTGCGGGGAGGCAGGGGGAAGCCTCCACTAACTGTGTCCTCTGAGAGGAGGGAGGGATAGAAGAAAGGAAGGGGGTGGTGGGTCAGAGAGGCAGGGGGAGGCCTCGAAAGGGAGGGACACACATGAAAACATGGGCCAGGCTTGCAGCAGCTTTAAAGGCTTTGCTGTTTTTTATATTGCTTTTAAAACAAGATGGCAGGCGGAGAAGGGGGATGGGAAAAGATGAAAAGAGTGTTTTCTCCTAAATACCTTCAGGGGAAGAACTTGCTGCTGCCACCAGCGCCACCACCACCACCATTAACAAAACTAAAATCATCAAGACCCTCCACCCCCCACCAAAAAAAAAATCTTCAGGAAAAAAAGAAGCAAGCAAGCGTTTTCTTGCTCTATTCTTAACAGTCTTAGCAATCTCATAAAAGCAGCCTCTACATATTCACTCAGTCTGAAATATGAACGCATACAACAGCAATAAATTTCCATTGCCTCCAACTCTGAACACAGCCAAGGTATGTGGCACAGAGGGTTTTTACGAGCAGGCCTTCAGCTGCCAGGATCCCACCTTCATAAAGAAGAGATTTTAGTCCATTCTGTCTATTTATTTTGTGTAGAGAAATCAAGGGCAATAAACCATGAAGAAATTCACTCTACCTTATTCCATTTCACACTTTTGTCAACCACGCTTTATCGAGTATCTGAATGAATTTTTAATACCGTGCTACAGACTGCTTCAGTCTCCTATCGTATGCTGGGACTCTATCAATCTGATAACACTTGGGAGTTCTGAGAGATACTCAGCACTGAAGAAAAACAGCTTTAAAGTTTAGTCATTCTGATGGAATGTAAAAGCTTATATCAGTGACAGGTTGACAGAAAAAGCTGTTTTCCTTTCCATTTCACAGACTTCCACGTATGAACGCCATGAAACATGTCAGGACTTTCTCTGAGTCTATGAAGACAGAGATGGCATCTGCTCCCAGTGGGAAGCCCTTCTAACCAGTAATACTATAAAATTTCATGATTCTGAATTCTGACTGACATTCAAAAGGGCAGGGAGGAGGTGTTTACTGTATTTTATAGAACAACATCAATTGCTTGTCTTAGCACATAAATATAGTTTTACGGTATACAATGCCACCTCGAGCCTCTTTCCTCTCTCCCTTTCTCTCTTGCAGGAAAAAAACAAAAACAAAAAAAACAAAACCATAATCCATTTGTGTTAACCAAAGAGGTTTCTAATTTCCTGCTATGGATAGGATGGAGCTGATATTTGCATTTTCCCTGAACTAGACACATTTCTCGAGTTCTTCAGGAAGTTGCTGGCATAAAGGGAGAGGATTTCCATCAGTTCCACGGCAAATCTATAGATTGTAAATTGCAGCAGGAAGTGTCGCTCCAATTTTAAACTATGCTGCTGCCCTCCAATCCCTATTGACTTTGGGTAGAAGCAGCAGTTAGAGAAAATGTTCATTAAACTCAATTGACTCAGTTTCCATTATGGTGGTGGTGTATTCCACCCCCCCGACCACCCAACAATATCATCTTAGGTGGAAAAGATGATGAACCATATTGCCCTGAAATATATAACAATGATGTGCTTCTCTGGTGGTTCAGTGGTACCAAGAATCTGCCTGCCATGCAGCAGAGAAGGGTTCAGTCCCTGGGTCAGGAAGATCTCCTGGAGAAAAAAATAGCAACGCACTCCAATATTCTTGCCTGGGAAATCCCATGGATGGAGAATCCTTGTGGGCTAAGTCCATGGGGGTCAAAGAAGAGCTGGATATGACTTAGTGACTAAGCAACAATAACAACAAAGGGAGAGGTCAGGAAATGTAGGAAACTGCAAGACAAACAAACAAGCTCTAAGGATGGTAAATTGCAAGGAGGGAAGAAAAGATACAAAAGAAAGAAGACAGTCCCACAAGGGCACTGGGACCCCTAAATGGGGCCAAAAAGAGTCTTTAAAAGTGAAAAGATCACATATGACAAAAACCGTAGCCCTCCAAAGTTCAACCCTAGCCCACAAATATCATTCCTTAGTATTTACTTTCGTGAAAGGGGATGGTGTCATTTAAAAAAATTGTCAAAGAAGACTCTTTCAAGAGGACAGGGTTACAAGAAAAATGCTGATAAACACTTGTTCTGAGTACATTAAAAATGCAGTGCGTGCCTGCTAAGTCATTTCAGTCATGTCAGGCTCTCTGCGACCCTGTGTAATATAGTCCACCAGGCTCCTCTGTCCAGGATATTCTCTGGGCAAGAATACTGGAGTGAGTTGCCATGCCCTCTTCCAGGGGATCTTCTGGACCCAGGAATCGAACCTGTGTCTGTCTCCTGCACTGGCAGGTGGGTTCTTTACCACCAGCACCACCTGGGAAGCCCATGGGCCCAAACACCACACCTGAAGAGAACTCCGTATAAAATGACCATTGTTGCAGAAGAAAGGGGTGAACTGTCATAAGCTCGTGCTCAGCCGTGCTGGCTAGGATGTGACTGATGACGCTGGCATGTGATAAGCTCACAAAATATTGGGTCTGAAATGCATTTGCTCTTCCTGACAACTCTTTGAGATAAGTTTCATTGCCTGTAATTTACATATGAAAATACTAAGACTCAGAGAGCATAAGTGGCCTGAGGGCCAGACAGCACTTGAGAGGAGAAGCCAGGACTTGCACTTAGGTTTTGACCCTGACAGATTCCAACCACCCCTATAATAGGCTGAAGGTGGAGTGACACATGATGAATTTTATACTTAAGACTTAGAAGGTGTCATAAAACAAGAAAAAAGGAAGACCTCAGAAAGACAGAGAATGCATGTGAAGATTAAGGAGAAAGGATATACAGAAGATACTCAAATTTGCCTTCTCTTTAAAAATATTACAAATGCTACCCGTGTCACCAAGTTTTCTGGACTCGCTCCTGCTTCTTGTTTTTGAATCTGGGTGTGAATATTTTCAAGCTTTCCCCCAAACCAATTCTTTAAGAGTCAGGCCAGTAATCTGACATCTCTGAACGCCTTCCAACACCTCTCTCTAAACCCAAAGGTTGAACCAAGAGGACTGCAGTATCTATATAGGCTTCAGAGGACAACCGTCTAGCACATACATAGAGCTGTAATGAATTTTGTATCAAAACATGCTGCCAAGCCTTCCTTATTTATTCTATTGTGGCTCTGCTCAGCTTCTTTGGTAAATAGGACCTCATAGGAAGCCAGAGAGAGGCCTTATTCTTCATCTCTTCTTTAGCAATTTCTTTCGTTGAGAGAGTTAAGCTGGGGGAAGGGAATGGATGCGAGACTTGAAATCCCAGAGTCGGGGTGTCTTTGGGGCATATTTACATTTGAGGATGCTCACTGGAAGGCAGATCCTTGGCCAAGGTAGGCGGTCAGACAGATGCCAGGCAGACAGCCGAAGATATGATGAGAGAAAGACCCTGCTGCTTTCCAGTTAGTTTCAACATGCAATGCCAGGGGATGGCATTTACATTAGCAACCACCACTGAGCGCAGCAGTGGGACCCAAGGTGCAAGATGGGTGGGGGGACCCTGGCGAAGTGTCTTGACGTAACTCCAAGTATTGACTTGGCTAGCTGGCTGCATCTTTGCCTGGGATTGTGGCGGCAAGACACTGCAGAGTGTTCTTCTTGGCGCTGTGGAAATCCCCAGGTCCTGTTGTCTTTTCTTCATTTTGTGATCATATACCCTGCCCTCGGCGATGTTTTAGCAATTCTGCAACTTCTGAGCAGGTGGCTCAATAAAAGTTCACTTGTAAATAAGGGGTTAGGGCACCTTCCGGGAAATTCTGGTGCACAGACCCACCCCAAAAGTCCTAGTCAGCATATAAATGCCTTAAAGGGCAGAATTCATTAACAGAATTAGTTCACCTATACCCAAGCTCCTTCTAGTTGTAACACTTCAACAGGATAAAAATATTTAAAACTCAAACTAGAAATGCCAACAATGAAAAAGCTACATCTCTTCAGGTGCATCCAGAGGACTGCATGAGTCCCCTATCAGGGGTCCCCAACCTCTGGGTTCTAATGCCTGGTGATCCGAGGTGGAGCTGATGTAATAATAATAGAAATAAAGAGCACAAGAAATGTAATGCACTTGAATCATCTAGAAACTATCTCCCCACTCCTGCCCGTGGAAAAATTGTCTTCCATGAAACTGGTCCCTGGTGCCCAAAAGGTTAGGGATCACTGCACTGATGCCAGAGGGAAAATTCAGTAATTGTTCTAACAGTTAGCAATTATGGGGAATCAACTACACACCAGGTACTGTAATGGGCCCATCATGCTTAATTCCCAACAATACGCTTTAGGGGATAAATATGATTACCTTCCCTTAACAACTGAGGCTGAAGCTCAGAAACTGAAGGTCAAATTGCCCAAGGTCATGCAGTGAGAAAATGGGATGAGAGTTATGCCCAGGTCCACCCCTAAGTGACTCTTCAAACGACTGCTCCTTCTACATGCAAGACTTTCTCTACTTTAACAGCCTCTACCTAAGTGAAGTGAAAAGTCACTCAGTCATGTCTGACTCTTTGCAAGCCATGGACTGTATAGTCCATGGAATTCTTCAGGCCAGAATACTGACTGGAGTGGGTCATCTTTCCCTTCCCTAGGAGATCGTCCCAACCCAGGGATCAAACCCAGGTCTCCTGCATTGCAGATGGATTTTTAACAGCTGAGACACAAGGGAAGCCCAAGAATACTGGAGTGGGTAGCCTATCCTTCTCCAGAGGATCTTCCCAACCCAGGAGTTGAACTGGGGTCTCCTGCATTGCAGGTGGATTCTTTACCAACTGAGCTACCAGGGAAGCCTCCACCTAAACAAGGTCCCATAAAAGAAGCCCCTCTGGAAGAGTGAGCTGCACTCTACACACCAAAACACTAGGTCAGATCTCCTTCCCAAGAGCCCCTGAGCTGTGCTGATTCCCTAGATAGGAATCATTTCTTGATGCCTCAGTTTCCTTACTCAGAAAGTGAGATAAGTATTTAGGGCTAATCAAATATAAAACTGTAAGTTTTATAAGTTAAGAAATGGAGTATTTCCTGCCACATCAATAAACAAGGGTGTCACAGCCATCAGCGATCCCAGCCCTCCAAATGTGACTCTCTGAGCCCCGAGGGAGTGCATGAAGAACAGAACGTGCAATCTGGTAGCTATCAGGCTGCCACCACTCCTCACGGTGAGCAGTGAGCAAGGAAGCGAGGAACTAAGGATGGGAAAAGTCAAATCGCAGGATGCTGGCCCCGGACAGCCGAGATGCACATGAAAGGAATGATTTCAGTAAGTCCAGGCTCTTGTATCTTCCCATAAGCAGAAAAGTGCTCAGTTCCTTAATTTGAGATATCTGGTTTTCCTTAGCTAACAATAATCTTTTGATGTTCAGACTACCTGCTCCTTCTTCCCTGGTGGCTCAGATGGTAAAGGGTCTGCTTACAATGCAGGAGACTCCTGTTTGGTCCCTGGGTCGGGAAGATCCTCTGGAGGAGGAAATGGCAACCCATTCCAGTGCTCTTACCTGGAAAATCCCATGGGTGGAGGAGCGTGGTAGGCTACAGTCCATGGGGTTGCAAACAGTGGGACACGACTGAGTGACTTCACTTTCACCTGCTCCTTGTTGCAAAGTTCTGTATAACTGACTCTTCCCACCTCCTCGGAACAGTTCTTTCAGGGTCACCTGAGATCCTGTCTCCCAGGCTCGAAGTCCTAAACATTCCCACCGAATAAAACAGAATCCTCCATTTTTCAGTTTTGAGTATTTTAAGTCGACAATGTGTTGGTCCTATTTGCAGTGAAAGATGATGCCTTCTGAGACAGATTGCTGGCCCTAGATCCCCACAAAACCGTGGTCACCACTGAGGCTGGCGAGCATCAGGAGTGGCCAGTTTTATGACAGCCACTTTAAGAACCACAGCTTCACAGCACCACAAATAGAATCTCTTTGTAATTCTCTACTTCCTGGGTTGATACAAACACCCTTTCTCTCCACTGTCGCTCATTCAATTTGTTTTCGTTTAGTTAAGATGTGCCAATTGCGGGGCACCCTGGAGGCGCCTCTAGAACACACCATCCTATTTTCACAGCATGGGATCACGAAATCAGGCAGAATGTCTGGAACTTTGGGGGAGCCAGGACCCCAAAGCACTATAATGATTTATAATACCTCATATTTGGCTGTGCTGGGCCAAAAATGTGTACAGAAGGGTTGTGAGCTGATCAGAAACCTGGGGGTGGCCTATCATAGTAAAACTCCCGCAGTCTCTCTTGTCTGGTGTGCATGTATATGTGTATGCTCCATCGTTCAGTTGTGTCTGATTCTCTGGGACCCCATGGACTGTAGCCCGCTAGGCTCCTTTGTCTGTGGAGTTTCCCAGGCAAGAAAAATTTCCCCCTCCAGGGATCGAATTCACGTCTCCTGCATTTCCTGCACTGGCATGTGGATTCTTTGCCACTGTGCCACCTGGGAAGCCCTCTCTTTGTCTGCTACATCAGCTCAGAGACACTAGAGTTTAGAAAGGAGATTTAAATGTGTGTGTCTGTGGAGGACTGATCCCTTTACATGACCCTGCCATGTGGCCCCAGGGGACAGAAATGCCCCGTGCACTCGACCGCGCCTGAAGGGTGGCTGGTGGAGCGAGAGCTCTGCCCGCCTGTGAGCAGGCCTCCCGGCTCCGAGCTCTCCGGACTGCAGGGAGACAGCAGTGTCTTCGCGCCTCTCCACCAGCTCCTCTTTGGCCTCCACCTGCACATGGCCACTGACAGCAGGTCCCTTTATTCCCTCCGCAGTGTCAGCTGTCTTCTCTGACCTCCTGGGGTGGCCTTTCTCATGTGCATCTGTAGGGGAGCTCCTGCTCCCCAGCTCCCGGGCTGCTCCCTGCCCTGCTGTTAGCTTCAGCCTGGTCCTTCCACGTGGAGCTCACCCCCGCCCCCACTCCTGGTCTCACCACACCCCCTGCAGTACCATCGCTCTCGTGGTCACAGAGTTGGGTCACCTGGAGGAGCTTCTGTCCCTTCAACTCCACGTGAGCCGCCCGGGGAGGTGCTGATCTGCCCCCCCCCTGCTCTGCCTCAGGGGCTGAGAGAGGAGAAGGGTGAGCAAGGTGAGTCTGGAAGGGGGAGCAGGTGTGTGTAATCTGCGTTGGGGCCCCTGGAGACTCTGTTACTGTTCCCCTCGAGCCGTGGAGAATGTGGCTCTCAACCTTGGCATTATTTGTTAAGTCCCATTTCTCTCTCACGCTCCTCATCAAATTGGCTACCCAGTCCTTGCTGACTGCCTCTCAAAAATACCTCCCTGTTTGATGCCTCCCTTCTGATCCCACAGCCCCCAACCTCATTATCTCCTGCCGGGAGAGCTGTTGCAATCGCTTGCTAGCAGGTCTGTGAACCTCCAGGCTCTCTCGGCTCCAATCCATCTTGCGCACTGCTGCCAGATTAACCTTCCAAAGCAGTGCTTTCTATACTGTGGCGTGCATGAGAATCACCTGGGGAGCTTGTTAAAAATACAGATGCCTTGACCCCAACCTAGAGATTAGGATTGAGCAGGTCTGGGTGGGGCCCGAGGTATATGTATTTTTAACAAGTTCCCAGGTGACTCTGAGGTCGTCAAGGTTGGAGCATCTCTGGCACAGCTCTCGCCATGAGTGCTCCCTTCAAAAAATAAGTTTCAAAGGCTCTCCACTTCCTACCCATCTCTTTCAGTCTTTACGGCTTGGCATACTCACGCCAAGTCTACCCTTCAACCCACTCTACCCCAACAGGAACTGCATCCCATGCCGAATCCTGATTGCTCACATCTTCCCATGCAAGCTTTTCACTTCCTTGTCTCCTAACCTGTTCAAGCTGTTTCTTGTGCCCTGGGTGTTCTGCCTTATTTGCTTCCAGCAGACACTGGGAGGTGCGGGACCTGCAGGCAGAAGGACCAGCTGGGTGGGGACAGTGCACCGCCGTATACCTTGGAATGGAAATCCAACGCACAAAGAAGGGATACCTACACTGACACAAAATAAATGCTCCTTCATTCTTCAAGGTGACATTCTGAAACATGAATTTACCCAAGGTTGCTCAACAACATAGAGAGAGCTGCTGATAATCACACCTATTTGAGCCCCAGTCCAGGATTCTCTCAACCTCATCCTATTTGCTATCATTGTAGTTAAAGCTGATATAAGGAGCTACCCCAAGTCATGGTTACTTTTCAACCCGTGAAGATAAATCAGAGTTGACTTATTTGTATTCCTTACATAGTAGGGCTTGTGACCAAAAGCTCATTTTGCTTACTGGGTGCTGAAGGTTAGGAGTACTGTTTACAGCAAAGGAAGAGTTTCAGGAGCTCTCAACCAACTTCCACTTTTCTTATCACCTGGAGTAACCAATTCTTTCTGATATGCTCTCTGTACAGCTTACTGAGTGCTACCACACACACTACATACATCTTTGCATCCAACTGGCTAAATAATTATGTAGAATGAAAGAAGATCAAAAAAGAATACACATTATATAATACTCTGAATATGTAATCTGAATGACAGAAAGTAAATTTAGCATAATTGCAGAATATATAGAATATATAATTACAACATATTATTATATATAATTGAAAATCATTGTACAAAAATTAATTGTACTAGCCAAATATAATTAAAAAAATGAAACTGAATTGAAATTTTAAAAGTTGGGTCTGTTACAATAATTTGCCCAAAATGAAATATTTAGGGATGATTCTGACAAAAAACCTAAAGATCCATCCATTGAAAAATATAAAATATTCTTAAGAAAAATTAAAGACAATCTAATAAATGAAAAATACTTTGTTCATGGGTTGAAACACACAACAACATAGACAAAACTCAAAATAATTATGTAGAAAACATGTAAAGTAATCTGCAGTGACAGAAAGGAGGTCAGTAGTTGTTCTGGCAGTGGGTGGGGTTGGTGGAACGAAGGGAAGGAAGTGACAGGCAAGGGGCATGAGGAAACTCTGGAGTGACAGGTATGTTCACTAGCCTGATTGTAATGGTGATATGATGGATGATACATACATCAAAACTTACCAAACTGTACATGTTCGTATAGTTTTTGGTACATCAATTACACTACAATAAAGCTGTTTTTCTAAAAATTAAATGTTGATAACATTTCCTTTTTAATGACTTCTTCCTTTAAATGGCTTTCTCAATTAACTAACTACATACGTCACTGGTTAACAGGGCTCTTCCTCTGTGTGTAATGTAAATGGCCTGAGAGTGGAGAGTAATCATCATTTAGAGCTAAAACAAACCCTGGAATTATCTAACATGATGTATAGATTAAAGAGCTGAGGTTGAAGAGAGTTCAGTGAGGTCACCAAGGCTGTACAGGTGGTTGAAGAGCAGAGTTGGGTAAACACTCCCAGCTCCCCTGACTTCTGATGTCTCCTTGAACCCATATGTGTATTCCTCTACAAAGTCTGGCAACCAGTGATCATTCTAGAAGCAATCCTCAATGAAGCAAAGTTGTCTAACTACATGAAAACCCTATCTACATGAAGAACATGGCAGCTGAAAGATGACCAGCTGTAAATAAGCAAGAGTGCTCCCAGAAGGACACAGCCATGTTGGCACCTTGATCTTGGAATTCCCAGCCTTCAGAACTGTGAGAAATAAATTTCTGTTGTTTATAAGCCACCCTGTGTGTGGTATTTGTAGCCTGAACAGACTAAGACATACGAAGTAATGGAAAAAAATCTATTTGGCTAATCTGAGATCATTATATCAGCAAAGAGTGAGAAATTATACACGGAATACATGAGAATCTGAATGGATAAAGTGAAATGATTGTGAATAAAAATATTACATTTGCTATATCCAATTCCATCATATAATAAAATATATGTTGGCAACTTTGCTTTAGGGAAAAAAAAGAACATGGCAGCTGACTGCTGGGACCACTTGAATGTGATAAGCTCATCAATGGGACGAGGGGTACAAACATTTTTATACTCTGCTCAGCTATACTCTCTGGTCCCCAAACATAAGATCCCTCTATTTCTTTCCATTACCAGTAGGATGGCCTATTAATGATGACAGTGTTTCTGGTTAAATTTCATAATGGGTAGAGGCTGGCAAGGATGGAGGAATGGGGCACAGATGTTGAAGACAAATAGTTCTGGGATCAAATCTCCTTTTTTTTCCCATTAAGATCCAAGCAAACTTGGGTCAAGTTAACCTCCCTGAACTTACTCTTCTTTAAAGGTGAGATAATACTCATCTAATTGAATCATGAGGGGTTATTAAATAAAAGCATACATCATCAGTCAGACATGTAATACATATGTTCAACCAGTGGTAGCTTCTAGTTAGTGAACACTGTGCAGTCTTAGAATCATGATTAGCCAGTGATTACCACAACTACTTTATCACCCTGGGCTGTATCAGAACTCAGTCCCCACTCTCTCCCCTATGGTCCTCACCACGCCTTCCCCATCACTCTTGTTAATATTCTCTATGCTACTGAAAATCACTGCTTTATCTAATGGGCCACAGCGATTGCTGGGAGTCTGCCTTATCCCTTAGAACCTCAGACCATAGATTATCATTCATTCACCTCATTTTTGGCTGCAATCTAGTCCTTCCATGGAGAAACCGAAGACTGCTGCTGCTGCTACTGCTGCTGCTGCTGCTAAGTCACTTTAGTCGTGTCTGACTCTTGTGTGATCCCACAGACCGAAGCCCACCAGGCTCTCCAAGTCCCTGGGATTCTCCAGGCAAGAACAGTGGAGTGGGTTGCCATTTCCTTCTTCAATGCATGACAGTGAAAAGTGAAAGTGAAGCCACTCAGTCGTGTCCGATTCTTCGAGACCCCATGGACTGCAGTCCACCAGGCTCCTCTATCCATGGGATTTTCCAGGCAAAATACTGGAGTGGGGTAAGTCAGCAAAATCCAAAAGAGTGACTGAGAGTATAGGGGACCCAGCAGCTTAGCTCATTTGTAAACAGCCTGGGCATTCAATTTCAAATGCTTAGGTTCATGTCTTAGCTCCACCAAGGGACAAAACCCCTCATACATCAGTCTCCTCATCTTTAAAATGGGCACTACCTCAAAAGGTTGTTGTAAGAATGACACACGACCATGCAAAGCTGCTGGCACACAGGAAAACTCAAAACAAGGTCTGGCAATTATTATCATTTACTGCTTCTGTAGGGACACGGGAAGAAATGAAGAGGACTAGGTAAGGTGAATTCTCGAGGGAACAGAAAATAGCCAGCCTTTCAAAACAACTGGTAAAACCTCCAGGGAGACAGGTAGCAATAACAACCATTAAGGCTGTTTGTGAAGCCGCTTTCAAAGAGGGAGCTCTAGTGGAAGCCTGGATGAATAGAAAGGGTTCCCAACCCTTGCTTTCTTTTTGCCACAAAGATGTCAAGGTGAATGAAGAAGATGCTTCAAGCTGCTGCATGCCACGAGGTGTCAATGGCTCACCCTCTGTCTGGTTTTTGATAAAAGACAGCCTGAGCGCAAGGAAAAAAGGGGGAAAGTGAAGAAGAAAAAAAAGACAAATTGGATGTTCGACAAGCTGGCTTTCAAAGGAGACAGGTATTAAAGTTTAGAAGCGGGATGCTGGACTCCATGTTACAGAAAATAAATGATTTCAAACGCAGAACACATTAGTCGCACGCTTTGGCACCAGAGACTGGTTAACAGCAAGAAAGCAAAAGAAAAGCACACTGAGTCCCTCTTGTGTAATCAGGCTGCGTTATCCACTCCATGAGGACAGAGAACAAGATAAAGGAAGAGGCGTTTGTGGGACAGAACCTGCCCCAGACGACGAGGAGCCAGTGCAGAGAGTGGGCCCAGGCTTTCTCTGCGGCTCTGAAACACCGCTTTGTGAGCAAGTCTATTTTCCGTGACCCCCAGAAAGTACCAGGGAAAGACTGTGCTCATGCCTCAGGACAAACCACCACAGGGCAGATGGCACCCCTCAAAAGCTGCACTCTGGTGAGGACGGCTGGTGAACCCAACAACCCCCCTCGCCCTGCTCTTCCAAGCTGGCACACACGTGCTGGGAATCTCCTGAAAACAAGTTCCCCAAGAAGACATATGGTGCTTACTTGTTAGGAAAGAGTGCTAACAAGACAAACTGAGAAGGAACAAGGGAGAAAGCTGACTGAGTTTTTCAGTCCCACGAGGAAGTGAGATCTGGGCAGGAGGACTTGACGGCGCTTCTGGGAGAAGGCCTGGCTCAGACGGAGGAGCTCTGAGTTCTGTCCTGGGCTCCTCCCTGCAGGCAGACAAGCAAACAGCGCACCCTCAGGTCGGGAGCTGGAGGGGCCACTGGCCCTGGGCAAGCGGTGGCCTCTGAGGTTTCATATCCTTAGGGGTAAAGAAGGGCCTCAGTGGAAAACCTCTTTAAGCTTGACTCCATGAAAAAACACTCTACAGCTCTAAATCATCCAGTCCCTTTCTGATCCCAACTGGAAATAGGAAAATGAAAACCTCACATTGCCGAGTGTGTCGAGGGGCCCACGGGCATCTGGAGATTTCTGGGAGACAGTGGGGTGGAATGGCAAGAGCGTCCCAGCGGCCCGGTGAAGCCCATCTTAAGGACCCGCTATGGTGAGCAGGCGGCGGCAGGCTGAGTAGGCATCAGTTGGTTTTCAAAATATGTTATTTACAACACGCAGCAGATGTTCTTTGAATTCTAATGTGAAAATACAGGCTTTTACTTTTCACTGACAGACTAAAAAGTACACTTAATATAATAATCTTGCAAAGTCCAAAGATTACCTCACAGTTTGGAAACTACTATGTTGAGTCATTAGTCCCATTACTCAGTATTTTCAAAACTCACCAGATAAATATGGTACGCTGAGACTTCCTGGTAACGACCTTCTATTTTTCGCAAGGAAGAACACAGCAAGGCTTCCCAGAAGCCTCAATTAAATCTGGAAAATGTTTCTAAAATATTCTGAAGCACAACACATGCACACATGCTGAAGTGTTTCTGGAGATCTTTGCTGGCAGATGAGTTTCTCCTGTCATTCGTTCTTTAAAAAAAAAAAAAATACTGGGTGCCTCCAAAGGGCTAGGAAATACATGAGCCTAAGAGAACACAGAGACAGGAGCATGAAACAGTTCCTGCCCGCAAGGACATTCCTGTCGACATGGAGGAAGAGCCAAGTAAATGCACACATACAAAGCTCTGGGGATAATAAGCTCTATACCCTGCTTGGCCCAGGATACCAGGAGGGAGGAGGGTACTTGAGCCCCTATGAAGGCGCTCAGGCAATTAATCAGATCATGGGTGAGTAAGAACCTGCCAGAGGAAGCTTGTTACAGAAGGCAGGAAGCGCCGGGTGGAGCCCCACATGGCTGGGAGGAACAGGGACCCAGTGAGGAGCCCTCAGGGAATGGCAAGGGAGGGAGGGGGCACAGGTGGCTGGAGAAAATCTGAGTAGCAGTAAAATAAACATGGAAGACTTCCCTAGTGATCCCAATGGTTAAGAATCTGCCTTGCAATTCAGGGTATGTGGGTTTGATCCCCGGGCAGGGAACTTAAGATCCCACGTGCAGTGTAACTACTGACCTCAAGTACTCTGGAGCCTGCAGCCTGTGTGCCACAACTAGAGAGTCCACTGCACAACTGAGACCTGACACCGTGAATATTTAAAATAAATAAGTATTCATGGCAAACGGATGGGGAAAAAGTAGAAACAGCGACAGACTTTATTTTCTTGGGCTCTAAAGATCACTGCAGATGGTGACTGCAGCCACAAAATTAAAGAAGTCATAGTTTTTCCTGCTCCCTGGAAGAAAAGCTATGATAGACCTAGACAGCATATTAAAAAGCAGAGACATGATTTTATGACAAAGGTCCATAAAGTCAAAGCTATGGTTTTTCCAGCAGTCATCTATGCATTCGAGAATTGGACCATAAAGAAGGCTGAGCGCCAAAGAACTGATGCCTTCAAATTGTGGTGTTGGAGAAGACTCTTGAGAGTCCCTTGGACTATAAGGAGATCAAATCAGTCCTTAAAAAAAAATCAACCCTGAATATTCATTGGAAGGATGGATGCTGAAGCTGAAGTTCTAATACTTGAGCCACCTGATGTGAAGAGCTGACTCACTGGAAAAGACCCTGATGGTGGGAAAGACCGAAGGCAGGAGAAGAAGGGGATGATAGGGGATGAGATGGTTGGATGGCATCACCAACTCAATGGACATGAGTTTGAGCAAGCTCTGGGAGCTGGTGATGGGCAGGGAAGCTTGGTGTGCTGCAGTCCATGGGGTCACAAAGAGTTGGACGTGACTTAGTGATTGAACAACACGGAAAAGGAATTCAGGCTCTGGACTCTAAATGAACTTCCCACTGTGAGCAATTTGCTGCTATTTCTTTCTCCCATCAGAAAAAAAAGATAGGAAGGATGCAAGTTTGTCGTGATGTGAGAGCACATGACAATGTCTGGCACACAGTAGGTGTTCAACTGCTTCTCCCCCTTAGTGTTCTCAGAGCTCTGCAATGCAAATACTCCCTGGCAAATTATTCTTCCTGGTCTCACCTGGAAGAATAAATTATAGCTAGGGTTGACTCCTCTTCTAGAAATTGTTCAACTGATAACCTGTGATGGTGATTCTGCAAATTTTTCAATAAATACCCTCTCACTGTGAGGGTCTGAATGCTACAAAGGTCATGTTTCTATAAAATATTTAAATGTGGGGACGTTTTGGTATGAGTTTCCTTGGTACTTTATTTGTATATAAACCGAGGAGTTCATTCATTCACAATTATAACCAATACACTTGGAGCATCTAAGGCAGTGGAAGGTGCTGGACTGGTTTCTAGGCACCAGAGCTGTCCTCAAAGTGTCCTCACCAAATGGTGTGGGTAAGAGACCAGCAAACACACACACACAGCATGTTTGCTGATGTCATGACAGAGGACTCTTTCTAAGTGGTCCTCAGCCTTCACTGCGAATCCAAATAACCAAGGAGCTTTTGAAGATGGTAGTGACGTTCAGACCCCAACTCCAGAAACTATGGTACAACTTGACTGGACAGTGGCCCATGCATGTGCAATTTAAGGCTCCTTGGGTTGATCTCAGCATGTAGACAGGTTGTGATCCACTGTCCAGAGTATACAGTTTCTTTCTTAGTTGTCACAAGCCCAGATATAATGGTTCTCAAATTCTGGAGTGTATGAAGAATCACCCCAAGGTCCAGGCTCCTTGAAGTAGGACAATGGGCCTGGCTTTTGTACGTTGGTAAGTGTCCCAGAGAATTCTGAATCACAGGACAGTTGGGACAAACACTGCTCCATCACATAATCCAACCTGGCTATATTGTATAGAATGGGAATAAATTGGGGTATCTGACTTTTTACAGAAACAGGTCTCAGAGGACAGAAATTCACTAAAATATTTCCATCTTGTCTTTGTTGGTCCCTTCTTAGCATGGTAGTAGTGATACCTATGTGCCTGAGTATGACAGAATGTCTGCATCTTGAAACTTCTCCAAGTTTCTTTCCTTTAAGGCAGATTTCCAAAGAATAGCAAGGAGAGATAAGAAAGCCTTCTTCAGCAATCAATGCAAAGAAACACAGGAAAACAATAGAATGGGAAAGTCTAGAGATCTCTTCAAGAAAATTAGAAATACCAAGGAAATATTTCACACAAAGATGGACTCAATAAAGACCAGAAATGGTATGGACCTAACAGAAGCAGAAGATAATAAGAAGAGGTGGCAAGAATACACAGAAGAGCTATACAAAAAAGATCTTCACAACCCAGATTATCACGATGGTGTGATCACCAACCTTGAGCCAGACAGCCTGGAATGCAAAGGCAAGTGGGCCTTAGGAAGCACCACTACGAACAAAGCTAGTGGAGGTGATGGAATGCCAGTTGAGCTATTTCAAATCCTAAAAGATGATGCTATCAAAGTGCTGCACTCAATATGCCAGAAAATCTGTAAAACTCAGCAGTGGCCACAGGACTGGAAAAGGTCAGTTTTCATTCCAATTCCAAAGAAAAGCAACGCCAAAGAATGCTCAAACTACCGCACAATTGTACTCATCTCACACACTAGTAAAGTAATGCTCAAAATTCTCCAAGCCAGGCTTCAGCAATACATGAAACTGTGAATTTCCAGACATTCAAGCTGGTTTTAGAAAAGGCAGAGGAACCAGAGATCAAATTGCCAACATCCGCTGGATCATCGAAAAAGCAGGAGAGTTCCAGAAAAATGTCTACTTCTGCTTTACTGACTATGCCAAAGCCTTTGACTGTGTGGACCACCACAAACTGTGGAAAATTCTTAAAGAGATGAGAATACCAGACCACCAGACCTGCCTCTTGAAAACTCTATATGCATGTTAGGAAGCAACAGTTAGAACTGGACATGGAACAGCACACTAGTTCCAAATAGGGAAAGGAGTACGTCAAGGCTGTATAATCATCCTGCTTATTTAACTTATATGCAGAGTACATCATGAGAAATGCTGGGCTGGATGAAGCACAAGCTGGAATCAAGATTGCCAGGAGAAGTATCAATAACCTCAGATATGCAGATGACACCACCCTTATGGCAGAAAGCGAAGAAGAACTAGAGAGCCTCTTGAGGAAAGTGAAAGAGGAGAGTGAAAAGGTTGGCTTTGAAGTCAACATTCAGAAAACGAAGATCATGGTATCTGGTCCCATCACTTCATGGGAAATAGATTGAGAAACAGTAGAAATAGTGACAGACTATTTTGGGGGCTCCAGAATCACTGCAGATGGTGACTGCAGCCATGAAATTAAAAGACGCTTGCTCCTTGGAAAAGAAAGTATGCCCAACCTAGACAGCATATTAAAAAGCAGAGACATTACTTTACGAACAAAGGTCCATCTAGTCAAAGCTATAGTTTTTCCATTGGTCATGCATGGATGTCAGAACGTGGTCCACTGGAGAAGGGAATGGCAAGTCACTTCAGTATTCTTGCCTTGAGAACCCCATGAACAGCATGAAAAGGCAAAATGATAGGATACTGAAAGAGGAACTCCCCAGGTCAGTAGGTGCCCAATATGCTACTGCAGGTCAGTGGAGAAATAACTCCAGAAAGAATGAAGGGATGGAGCCAAAGCAAAAACAATACCCAGTTGTGCATGTGACTGGTGATAGAAGCAAGATCCGATGCTGTAAAGAGCAATATTGCATAGGAACCTGGAATGTCAGGTCGATGAATCAAGGCAAATTGGAAGTGGTCAAACAAGAGATGGCAAGGGTGAACGTTGACGTTCTAGGAATCAGCGAACTAAAATGGACTGGTAGGGGTGAATTTAACTCAGAGGACCATTATATCTACTACTGTGGGCAGGAATCCCTCAGAAGAAATGGAGTAGCCATCATGGTCAACAAAAGAGTCTGAAATGCAGTACTTGGATGCAATCTCAAAAATGACAGAATGATCTCTGTTCGTTTCCAAGGCAAACCATTCAATATCACAGTTATCCAAGTCTATGCCCCAACCAGTAACGCTGAAGAAGCCGAAGTTGAACGGTTTTATGAAGACCTACAAGACCTTTTAGAGCTAACACCCAAAAAGATGTCCTTTTCATTACAGGGGACTGGAATGCTAAAGTAGGAAGTCAAGAAACACCTGGAGTAACAGGCAAATTTGGCTTTGGAATGCAAAATGAAGCAGGGCAAAGACTAATAGAGTTTTGCCAAGAAAATGCACTGGTCACAGCAAACACCCTCTTCCAACAACACAAGAGAAGACTCTACACATGGACATCACCAGATGGTCAACACTGAAATCAGACTGATTATATTCAATGCATCCAAAGATGGAGAAGCTCTATACAATCAATAAAAACAAGACCAGGAGCTGACTGTGGTTCAGATCATGAACTCCTCATTACCAAATTCTCACTTAAATTGAAGAAAGTAGGGAAAACTGCTAGACCATTCAGGTATGACCTAAATCAAATCCCTTATGATTATACAGTGGAAGTGAGAAATAGATTTAAGGGCCTAGATCTGATAGATAGAGTGCTTGATGAACTATGGAATGAAGTTCGTGACATTGTACGAGAGCAGGGATCAAGACCATCCCCATGGAAAAGAAATGCAAAAAGCAAAATAGCTGTCTGGAGGGGCCTTACAAATAGCTGTGAAAAGAGAGAGGCGAAAAGCAAAGGAGAAAAGGAAAGATATAAGCATCTAAATGCAGAGTTCCAAAGAATAGCAAGAAGAGATAAGAAAGCCTACTTCAGCGATCAATGCAAAGAAATAGAGGAGAAGAACAGAATGGGAAAGACTCGAGATCTCTTCAAGAAAATTAGAGATATCAAGGGAACATTTCATACAAAGATGGGCTCGATAAAGGACAGAAATGTTCTGGACCTAACAGAAGCAGAAGATATTAAGAAGAGTGGCAAGAATACATGGAAGAACTGTACAAAAAAGATCTTCAAGACCCAGATAATCACGATGATGTGATCACTCATCTAGAGCCAGACATCTTGGAATCTGAAGTCAAGTGGGCCTTGGAAAGCATCACTACGAACAAAGCTAGTGGAGGTGATGGAATTCCAGTGGAGCTGTTTCAAATCCTGAAAGAAGATGCTGTGAAAGTGCTGCACTCAATATGCCAGCAAAATTGGAAAACTCAGAAGTGGCCACAGGACTGGAAAAGGTCTGTGTTCATTCCAATTCAAAGAAAAGCAATGCCAAAGAATGCTCAAACTACCGCACAATTGTACTCATCTTACACACTAGGAAAGTAATGCTCAAAATTCTCCAAGCCAGGCTTCAGCAATACGTGAACCGTGAACTTCCTGATGTTCAAGCTGGTTTTAGAAAAGGCAGAGGAAGCAGAGATCAAATTGCCAACGTCCACTGGATCATCGAAAAAGCAAGAGAGTTCCAGAAAAACATCTATTTCTGCTTTATTGACTATGCCAATGCCTTTGACTGTGTGGATCACAATAAACTTTGGAAAATTCTGAAAGAGATGGGAATACCAGACTACCTGACCTGCCTCTTGAGAAATCTGTATGCAGGTCAGGAAGCAACAGTTAGAACTGGACATGGGACAACAGACTGGTCCCAAATAGGAAAAGGAGTACGTCAAGGCTGTATATTGTCACTCTGCTTATTTAACTTCTATGCAGAGTACATCATGAAAACGCTGGACTGGAAGAAACACAAGCTGGAATCAAGGTTGCTGGGAGAAATATCAATAACCTCAGATATGCAATGACACCACCCTTATGGCAGAAAGTGAAGAGGAGCTAAAGTGCCTCTTGATGAAGGTAAAAGAGGAGAGTGAAAAGTTGGCTTAAAGCTCAACATTCAGAAAACGAAGATCATGGCATCTGGCCCCATCACTTCATGGGAAATAGATGGTGAAACAGTGGAAACAGTGTCAGACTTTATTTTTCTGGACTCCAAAATCACTGCAGATGGTGACTGCAGCAAGGAAATTAAAAGACACTTACTCCTTGGAAGAAAAGTTATGACCAACCTAGATAGCATATTCAAAAGTAGAGACATTACTTTGCCGACTAAGGTCCGTCTAGTCAAGGCTATGGTTTTTCCTGTGGTCATGTATGGATGTGAGAGTTGGACTGTGAAGAAGGTCAAGCACCGAAGAATGGATGCTTTTGAACTGTGGTGCTGGAGAAGACTCTTGAGAGTCCCTTGGACTGCAAGGAGATCCAACCAGTCCATTCTGAAGGAGATCAACCCTGGGATTTCTTTGGAAGGAATGATGCTAAAGCTGAAACTTCAGTACTTTGGCCACCTCATGCAAAGAGTTGACTCACTGGAGAAGACTCTGATGCTGGGAGGGATAGGGGGCAGGAGAAGGGGAAGACAGAGGATGAGATGGCTGGATGGCATCACGGACTCGATGGACATGAGTCTGAGTGAATCCGAGAGATGGTAATGAACAGGGAGGCCTGGCGTGCTATGACTCATGGGGTCGCAAAGAGTCGGATACGACTGAGCAACTGAACTCAACTCTGTATGGATGTGAGAGTTGGACTATAAAGAAAGCTGAATGCCAAAGAATCGATGCTTTTGAACTGTGGTATTGGAGAAGACTCTTGAGAGTCCCTTGGACTGCAAGGAGATCAAACCAGTCCATCCTAAAGGAAATCAGTCCTGAATATTCATTGGAAGGACTGATGTTGGAGCTGAAACTCCAATACTTTGGCCACCAGATGCAAAGAACTGAATCATTTGAAAAGACATTGTTGCTGGGAAAGATTGAAGGCAGGAGGAGAAGGGGGATGACAGAGGATGAGAGGGCTGAATGGCATCACTGACTCAATGCACATGAGTTTGAGTAAACTCTGGGACTTGGTGATGGACAAGGAAGCTTGGTGTGCTGCAGTCCATGGGGTCACAGAGAGGTGGACATGACTGAGTGACTGAACTCTTCTCACTACAGTAATTACATGCTTCAAGTCCTTGCCAAAGTGCCAAGTGTTTTCCTGTGGATTCTCAGATTTTATTGTCAAAGTCATCCTAGGTGACCTAGAGCAGGGGTCATTACTTTTCTTTTACAGATAAGGGAGGAGGCCCAGGCACTTGTCCAGAGACCCGTGGTTGTTTGAGAGTGGACTCAGTGCTGGAACCAAGGATTGCTGACGTCTAACTTTGACCTTCTCTCAGTATGTCAGTGTTTCTCAAAATGTAGTCCTATAACAGCAGCCTCAGCACTCCCTTGGAATTTGTCAAAAGGCAAATTCCTGGGCTCCACCCCCAATCTACTGAATCAGAAACTCATGAGGTGGGGCTGAGAAGTGTTTCAGCACGCCCTGCAGGGGACTCTGATGCACCATTGCATTTCGCTATGCTGACTCTTTAGAACATCTTTTGCATCCAGCTACAAAGCTACTGGCACTTCCATGAATGCACAACACAATTAAAGATTCTTTCCTTTAGCCCAGGTGTCCCTAACCTCTGGGATCTAATGCCTGATGGTCTGAGGTGGAGCTGACGTAATAATGATAGAAATCAAGTGCACAATAAATGTAATGTACTTGAGTGACCCATCACTCCATACTGGTCCATGGAAAAACTGTCTTCCATGAAACTGGTTCCTGTTGCCAAGGAGTTCAGGGACTGCTGCTTTATGGTGCATTCGTGAGTTATAGGTACACTGAAAGATAGGGAAATTTGTGGGCTGGTGTGGACTCTTGAATGAATCCGTAAGCATTGAGAAAGCACATGCCCTCCTTTACCCCTTATTCTCCTGAGAAAGATTAGATGGTGATAGCTGAGATGTAGCATCATCTAAAATATGCGTGTCTGTGTCTGCATTCTCCTAGATAGGTTTCAGAAAAATTCTCTTAATTTGCAGAGAGTGAAGACTTGATGAATAATTCTAGTCTTTTCAACATTGCACCCATAATTTCTTGCACTGGAAAAGTTACTGTGAAATAGAAAATGAAGTCTTTCACTGGTACCAGCCAAACCTACAAAGTGGCTCCTTTATGATGAATTCATGAAAAATTTAATGTTATGAGAGGAGAGGAGGGTATTTACAGTATCTGAGCTTCGTGAAGTAGAACAGGGAGCCAAAGTATGATTTCTTCTTGGCTCCCAAGGCACATGGCATACAAAATGTTTCTATAAAGAAAGAAAAAAAAAGGCAGATTTGGTTCTGTGTTCAGTGAAATATCATGATTTCCATTTGGCTGTTTTGTCACAGTTGCCTTTTAGGCAAGTCCCCATTTCAAGGAAAAGTTTGGAGCTCATTAGAGTCACCGACCTCCTTCCAATAGACTATGCCATTTTGAGAGAATGCTGGGCTTGCCTGCCATGTCCATGACACCAGACAGGTGCGTGGAGCTGCCAGACTGGGCTGGCTACATGTGCTGGCATCTGTGAGATATTCTGCAAACTTCATTTCTTCCTGGGCTGGCAGCTATAGGCACTAAACAACTGTGCGAAAGTGTGTTTTTATGTTCCCACCTGCAGACAATCCACTGACAGTTATATAGAGTGGCTGGGGTAAGCTGGGGTCCCCATTGTACGAAAGATTTAGGATCTGAACGGTGGGTCATCCCACACCCTAGCTACATTTGTTTAAAGCTAAGGTCTAAAGAAAGTCAGATATCAAAACTTAAGATTCTAGAGTATAGGAGCACAGTGCCAACCTAAAAGGAATTGCAGAATTGCATAAGATGAAGGGACCTTGGCTAAACTGAGCCTTTCAGCCGCTCATTGCAATGAAACATCCCACACCTGGTTGGCCAGCTCGCTGTCCCTGATTTCCTCTTAAACAATAGAGACAGTCAACACCATCTTGGAATGGATCTGTTAAACGATGTTTCTCTATAGTTTAGCATAAATTGCCTGTACGTTTTCAGTCCTCTGAGGAAATAAAGAATAAGAAATAAGATTTAATCTTCTTTTACATGATAGTTCTTCAAATATTTACAGATCGTCTACATGTCCCTGTGTTTAGGTGCTGGCACTATCTAATCACCTAACATTGGTTAAGTCATTAAAACTCCCCAGAGCACGAGTTCTTCATTTATGAACTGCCAGGTATTACAATAATTTCTAACCCTACATAGATAAAGAGAGGGTCATGTAAGATGTGAAAGTACTTTCAAATGGTATAAAATATTATGCAAATGTAAAACACTGCAATGAAGATGATGTCAGGTTTGCTACAATTCTCTCAAGCTTCCTTCATCTAAGTCTTGTACTTGGATTGATTGAAAATAATAGTTCAGAAACTACTGAGAACTCTCTTGACACTGACATAAAGCCTGTCATCCACGAGTTTAGTTTATATCTCCTATATTTTATAGACGTTAAAAATTCATTCACTCAAGAAATATTTATTCATAATATACTACACTTACAGTACTCTATCAGCTGTTATAGGCGTTACAACAATGAAAATGCAAGGCTTCCATCTTGGAGGACTGGATAAGACAAGCACATGAATAAGTGAAACATAAGACAAAGTGCCAAAAGTCCTTTTCCATCTCTTACATGGACAAACACACACACACACACACACACACACACACACACACACACACAAGGAGGGGAGAGAAATTCTATTACAAGATTTCATGAAAGAGAACAGATTTGAAGGATGACAAGATTTCAACAGAAATGGCAGAAATAAAGAACATCATTTCAGATAAAAGACACAGAATAAGCAAGGGCTTAGAAATGAGAACTTGCGAAGGTAAAAGAAAGAATAATCAGTGTTTTGCTTAGACTAGAATATAGAGAACAGGAAGAAGAGTACAAAATACACTTGGAATGGAAGACAAGGCTCAGGTTGTAGAATGCCTCAGAAGTCAGGTTAAGAGTATTTTAATAGAACGTATTCAGTAGGATTAAAGGAAATTGAAAGCTTGTGGCCTAAGGAAATGATATAATCAAGTTGATCAGAAGGTGGGTTAGTATCTGGCAGCAATATGTATGATGGAGTGAGGAAGAGATAGAAGGGCCTGGTTATAGTTTTGATAAAAGACAATGAAGACATGGATCTGGACAACTGCGTTGACCAACAGGACAAGAGATGAAGAAATAAAGCTTAGATAGAACAAATGGGCTATTTTATACATGACAGCTGTCACCTATGGTGATCAAGGAGTTGAAAGAAACAAGTCAAGCTTTCAACCCTGGGTCACACTCTGGCTAGAATTAGGGAAGACAGAAAGCCTGCCAGGGTATGAATTCTGTTTTGAGCAATGAGTGTAAGAAGCTGGCAGGACATCCAAGTGGTGAAGACAGTTTTGGAAGTTATCCACACAGTTAGGAGCCAGATGGTGTTATGAGATTGGGAAGGGGAAAAAGTAAGGAGACAGATACCAGAGGGGGCATCCATATTTAGGAAGGCATTGAGCATTGGAGCCAAAGGTAGAAGAAGCCAAAGAAAAAGAATGTTTCAAGATGGAGGGATAGGAAGTGTGGTTCTATGCACACTGATGATAGGAATCCAGAAAGGTTACGGGGCTTGGCAAATAAGATGACACCATGAACCACTAAGAGGAATTTCAGTCAAGGAATGAAGGCAGAATTATGAGTGCAAAAAGTAAGGTGGAAGTGGGTGGAAAAGAAGCACCAACAGTGAGAACAAACTGTGCTTTCAAAAGGTTTGACAGCGAAGGGAATGAGAAAAATATAATGGGAGTTGGAGGGGGCAGCAGGATTGAAGCAAATTTTTTTTGAAGTGTAAACTATTCAGTATGTTTATAGGTTGAAGAAAGAAAATGAAGATACTCTGAAGCTAAGTTCCAGAGGAACTGGAATAGAGGGCACAATGGAGGGAAAGGGTGGACACTTCATTATTTAGATGAAAGAGAAGCAGAAACAGGAGAAAATCCTGGGTAAACCTGCACAGAGGGATAGGAATACTGACATCATTCATCCTACAGATAAGTTGGAGGTGACTTGATGTTTGAATCTGTCAAGAATTTGAGGGTTGGTGAAATGATTGAAGAGAGGCAAAGATAAACAAGAGAATATGAGTTACTACCATAGGTGCTAATACTACATGCGTGCATGCTAAGTTGCTTCTGTCACATCCGACTCTTTGCAACCCTATGGACTGTAGCCCACCAGGCTTCTCTATCCATGGGATTCTCCAGGCAAGAATATTGGAATGGGTTGCCACTTCCTCCTCCAGGAGGTTTTACTGACCCAGGGATGGAACCCGAGTTTCCTGTGGCTCCTGCATTGCAGGTAGATTCTTTACTGCTTGGCCCGCCAAGGAAGCCCTCGAAAAGCAACCCACCCCTTGCAACCGTGGCAGGACGCGAGCCTGCCACACTCTGATCTGAAGCCAGACGCCTTATGCAGCAGGCTAATACTACACAAGGAAGGAAAAGTAGACTTGAGTGGCATATTTCGAATCATAAAACATGTCAAACCCAGAAGCCATCACTGGAGAGCTAGAAGAATTTTCCTTGGAGATCCCTAAGAAAATAACTGGACTTATGTCCAGTCAGCTTTTAATATTTGAAAGGTTAAATATCCAGAGTAGGCAAATCCAGAGATAGAAAGCAGATTAGTGTTTGCCAGGGGCTGGAGGTCAGAACAAGTGGGTATGGGGCTTCTTTTGGTATGAGGAAACTGTTCTGGAATTAAGAGAGTAGTGATGGTTGCACAATATACTGAAAGGTTGTAAGTATACTAAAAATCACTGACTTCAGGGGGCAAACTTTATGCGAATCATATCTCAATAAGGCTCTTTTATTTAAAAAAATCAAGTTAGGTTGTACACTACATCCTTGTGACAGCACTAGGAATATAGTCAATAATACTGTAATAACTGTGTGGTGACAGATGGTAACTAGGCTCATAGTGGTCATCACTTCATAACGTATAAAACTATTAAATCACAAAGCTGTACACCTAAAACTAATATAATATTTTAAGTCAACTACAGTTCAATTAAAAAAAAAACTGAATCAATGCTGAATACCTGAAACTAAATATGATAAGTCAATTATACATCAATAAAAATCAATTCATTAAAAATTTTAAAAATAAAGTCATTTAGATTAAAAGAGTATTTCAGAGGTGAAACTAATGATGGATTCACCCAAGGCAGCAGTAAGACTAGGGGAGATGCTGAGGTTTGCAGTGTTGTGTCATTCCCAAACCAAAGCCCACAGGTTGGTAGGATACAGACCACATAGGGAACATTTCAAAGTATGAATTCCCAGGCTTCACTACAGACCTCGTAACCCAGAACATCTGGGGACAGAGCATCTAAGCCTGTTTTAAGGAAACTTTCTGTGTTGGCACATAGCTGTATCATGACTGACCACACTGTTGATCAGAAGCAAAAGCAAACACTGAAACTGGCAAAGTGACGGCTGGGCAATGTGTAGGGTGTGGTGAAGTCCATGTCTCTCACAATTACCTTTCTCTGCCAGGCTGTTGGAAATCCAGTGTTTCTTAACACTGGCTGCGACTGCTCACATCCCCAACAGTCTTCTGCCTGGTCCTTAAAACTTAGAAGGTCCTTGATCTCACGAGTTTTCTGGTCTGCTTGAGGGAAATAAACTCTGTTGTAGCAAGAGAGGATTCAGATGCTACAGTGCTGATACTCTTTTAGCTGTGTGGCAGAATGAAAATGAAATAATACAATACTCTCACCCAGTTTTCATTTGGCAAGTCACACTGAAACATATCGGAGTTATGACTGCCTGGAAATCAAGAAGGTAAAGGAAAAGCCAACAACTCCACAATGACCCAACAATGGCTTTTCTCTTCATAAATGAGCATCTTCCTTTCTTTATTTTTGCACCCACCAGGAACCCAGAACTCAGCTAAGCAGCAATCCTCAAGAAGAATGCCATTTGGGAGAGACGCATGAAAGTAACTGATGACTAAGTGCAGGGAGGGGAAACTGGTGGCCAGGCTGCATGGTGGGAGTGTAGGAATGTAGGCTGTGGTTCACGAGAAACATGCACTGGGACTCCAGAAGAAGACAAAGCTGATGATGACCTGTGTACGGCGCTCTCTCACCCATCGGATTTTGGGAATTCGGACAACAGTGTGGCAGGTAACCAAGACTGTGCCCACCTTTACCTGATGTATCCCTCAGGAGCTGGCAGTCACTTGTCCACCTTCCCCATAGGGAGGCAGCCAGGCTGTGGGAGCCGAGTCCCATCACGCTCTGCCCAGGGATTTCATTAATATCTCATTCTCCTGCTGGTGTCCAGCAGGGGAAATGAACAGCATCTTCTGTTCGTGAGAAAGCTCAGAGTCTCCCACTCAGAGGCTTATCTGTCCTCTACCCAACACCACAGCGAACTCTAGCTCCCTTTCAAGCTCATATTAGTAGGCTAAGGAGGGAGCTGTGACGTTTCCACAGACATCGCCCGGAGCGGCTTTTGCCAGTAGTGCTGAGCACCAAGGCAGAAAGGAGAGACCTGGAAACTGAAGGCTCTTTCCCCTGCACAGACCATCTCTTGGCACGCTTGGCGCAGCGCACAGCTGCCTGGAGCTGAGCTGGAGTGGCAGTCATCTTCGTGCGGCATGACAGGAGTGGTATTTTGCTGTAGGCCCAGTTTCTGCAAAGATGGCAGGAGGAGTGGCCTGTCACCCAGAAATCTTTCTCACATCCCAATTATATGTTTCAAAAATATCACCTATTAAGACCCAAACCCTTTGTTTGCTGGTTGCAGCCCTCCTGAACAGGTTACCATGGATTTATGCTGGCATAATGGGCCTGTGCGATGTATGTTCCCTGTCAGTGCTGAAACAACAGTCAGTGCATCTGAGCAGGCCCACCTGCCAAGCAATATGTTCTCAATCCCTCAGGCAGAGCGCTGCACTGCTCGGCTAAGAAAACGTCCCCCACCGAGCAAATGGCAGAGCCTCAGAACGCGGGCGGCCGCCAGCGCGTGCGCATGGGAGGCCTCAGACACATGGCAGGAGGGGCAGCAGGGAGGGACAGTGAGGGTGTTCCCGTTAAGCTTCACTTCACAGCGACGGGCACACCATCTTCTGGTTTTCCTTTCTTTTTCTTTTAATCTCTTAATGAACTAGCAGAGGCTGCTAATCGCATACATCATTAATGCAAGGGACTGGAAGGTGGCTGAGGGATGTTGGGTAGGCTAGTGCCTAAAGCCAGAAATGGGAAGAGACAGGAGTACGGGCAGGAGAAGTAGCTGGTCTCGTGGTGGTGAGGTGTTCAGAGTACAAAGAGATGGTCAGATGAAGATCCCACCTCGGGAGGGAAGGAGGGGGCAAACAGCAAGTCCTCGGGAGGCTGGCAGCGTGTTTCACCACACTGGGTGATCTGAGAGTTCCCCACCACCCTGCTGATGCTTGTCTCATGGAGGAGACCCTCAACAGAGAGGTAGGCTTCACCCTTTCCACGGGAGAAAAAAAACAAAACAGACTTTTGTCAAGCCCAGGCACTGGGGTTTTGGCTGGGAACACTCTGGCTAATTAGCGATAGCATGAGGTCTGTGCTGTGAAGAATGCCTCAGAGACGCAGAACAGATTCTGCTTTAGCTCCTTGTAAGAGAGAGACTACGTTGAACGCTCTGCTTTCTAAGCGAATAAGCTCTCTGCAGATTATGTAACAAGGAACAATGAATGGCTTTCTTGCAGGCGATGGGAGGCACAACGCTGTTCAAAGCAGTTAAAAAAAAGGCGACAATTTTACTTGGGATTTTAGGTCAATCTTCTCTAACCTCTTTACAAGATCTTCAAACATTTTTCAGATCCTGAACCACATGGAGTGGCATGTCACAGACAGTTCTTGTCAAGGGCCATGACAGACTGCTCACTTGTGTTTTACACGGGCTGTGTTAAGCACACAGGCCAGAACATATAACAACCTCTTCCCTGCACCTCCTAATAAATAAATGAAGGCAAGCTTAAAATAAAAACCACTACCACCACCAACAACAAAAAACAAGCAGTGGTTGTTACGATTACGGAAAAGCCAAACAATAAAATACCTTGTGGCCACTAAAAATACATTTTGCTATTCTACCAAGTAACATTAAAAGAGCACCAGAATATATCAACAGGGGGAAAAAAAAGACAACAGAAAATTTGATTTCATTTGTGGGAACGTTTACAGACGTCTTCAATGTTTGTATATATGCACTGAGGGATGGAGAGATGCTCAAAAAGAGCATATCTGGGTAAAAAGATTTTAGGTGTTTCTATACCTGAAAGTTGGAGAAGGAAATGGAAACCCACTCCAGTCTTCTTGCCTAGAGAATCCCAAGGATGGGGGAGCCTGGTGGGCTGCCATCTATGGGGTCACACAGAGTCAGACATGACTGAAGCAACTTAGCAGCAGCAGCAGCATACCTAAAAGTACCCGAAAATTTCTGTACCTGAAATTGTTCCTTGTTACATAATCTGCAGAGAGCTTATTTGCTTAGAAGCTGTGCATTCATTGTAGTCTCTCTCTTATGAGGAGCTAAAAGCAGGTTTCTATACCTGAAAATTTTTCCCCAAGAAGGATGTGTCATTTTATGAAAATCCATTGAATCATTTTAATGAAAAGTAATGGAACACAGTGAAAAATCAGTGCATTCAAAGGAGGGAAGAACCGTGCTGATCAGATTGAGGAAGGTCTCTGAGATCAGGCGGTAAGTGAAATGTACACAGAGGCTGAGGATGGGAGTGGACGGGTGATGGCTCCAGGCAGGAAATGCAGTGAGCGATTGAAGAGTGGCAGAGAACAGGGACTGGCTGAGGGAGCAGCCAAGAAGGCACTGTGGCTGCAGTAAAAGCAGGGGCCTGTAGTGGGGACGGAAGAAGATTTGAGAAGGAGGCTGGAGCTATGCTTCCAACTGCCTTTGTTGACAAAGATTGTCGCCATTTAATTTGAAATGTGAACAAGATCCAAGGGTAATTTGTGTGTGTCTGTCTGGGTGAAGGTGTGGGTGTGAAGGGGTTGACAGAGGAAATAAGTTTTAGGGAAATCAGTAATATTTAGTAAAGATCAGAGTTGGGGACAAGAGGAGATAGATGAGTTAGAAAAGTACTGAAACATTCCAAAGAGAAAGCAAAGTAACAAGGAGACACTGAACAGATATAATAAGAAGATTTGGTAGAGCTTAGGGAATTGAAATTGGTTGACTGAGAGGTTCAAGAAGAAGAGTCAAAGAAACAAGGGCTTCCCTAGTGGTCAGTGGTTAGGATTCCACCTGATGAATGCAGGAAATGTGGGTTTGGTCTCTGCTCTGGGAAGATCCCACATGCCAGGGAGCAACACAGCTCACGCACCACAACTCCTGAAGCCCGCACGCTCTAGAGTCTGTGCTCCCTGACAAGAGAAACCACTGCGATAAGAAGCCAGAGCGCCACAACACAGACCCCACTCACCACAACTAGAGAAAGCCCGGGCACAGCAACAAAGACCCAGCACAGCCAAAAATTTAAAATCAATCAATCAATCTTAAAAAAAAAAAAAGAAAAAAAAAGAGTCAAACTTTCTTCGGGCACAGGCAAGGCAGGAGGAGGAGGTGATCTGGAGAGAAGCTGAGATTATTGTCTCGTCCAGCTTGCTGCTATGACGTGCAGGAGGCTTTAGGACAGTGAGCCTGGATTGGTAAGAACACCGAATCCCAAAATTACTACCTGGACTCCATGTGCACAGACATTCGAAGAAACTGAGTTGCGTGAGGAAAGATACTTAGTCTGTTTGGTTCAATGCTGTACTTTCCTCCCATAGAACAGTGCTGGGCATATGGTAGGAACTCAAAAGTACTGACTGACTGAGTAGAGAAATATTAACATTGAAATTAATGAGTCAGTGAGAGAAAGCCAGCAAGAGCTGAAAACAGAGCCGTGGGGATGGATAGCAGGTGGGAGGAGGAGGAAGTCAGGATGACAAAAAGGAAGGCGAGGCGCTTTAAGCTTGCAGTCCTGCCATCTGGTGAAGGTCTGTCTCTAAATTCCTGTGGATAATTTTCTACAATTTTCTGAGCCTCAGTTTTTTTAATCATATATAATGTTTAAATTAGGAGGGATGATGATCCTGAAGGCTCCATCCAGGTCTAGAATTCTATGACTTAATCATTGTTGGCTTATTTAATTTTTATTACTGATATTTTCTTATATTTGTGTTAACCCCAAGGATTTGCAAAGTTTCCTAAAGGGATGGAAATGTCTCTCCCTTAAATCGCTTAATATTGTAACTTTCTCATAAATCATTGTTCCAACAGATAAGCTTGATTTGACTTTGTCTTTCTATGTACTGACACAGAATTTACACACAGTGAAAATGTAACAACCTTAAGTACACTGTTTGTTGTGTTTTCACAAATGTATGCATTTTTACCTGCCTTCTTATTAAAGTTTAGGACATTTACATGTTGACTGGATTTTGATTTATTAATGTTTACATTATTGGGAGCCCAGTTGAGCCATCCTTATCCCCTTTCTCTATCTTTTCAATATCTCATTGATAGAACAGTTATGTAATCAGTCATTTTCAGATATATAAATCTTTACAATTATTTACAATATGTCTTTCACCTATTTTAGTATCCCACCCCCATGTAATAGACAATAAATTCAATTAAGAGCTCTGGACCAGATCAAACATTTCTTATGTAGTATCATTACCAAGTTTTTTATTTAAAAGAGAAATCCTAAGCCTGAGTATTTCTCCAGAAGAGGTATTTAACCTACAGTCTTCTATATGAAGTGAATATTTGGACATTCTAGGAGAAAAATACTTAATTCATTTTGAGTCAAAGATAAATGTGTTTGATAGCATTTTTTTGAAAACATGCTGTTATTTTCTTAGGCTAGTTTGGAATATTTCTTTGGTTGGGTCATGAGACTGTGGCTTTTGAATCATCTGAACCCAAACATCATTCGGCTGACTTTGGCTCCTTCCAGGAGGTAAGGGGAGCTCTGCTTCCTCCTGTTTTTCATCAGATACAATTTGATATTTACCCATTTCTGACACCTGGCTCGGGTGAAGCCTATGGGTGCCAGTTCAAGCTGGGCCATGTCCCAGACCTTGATGGGTCCTTTGGATCTGACAAGCTCAACCTCAAATTCTGTGGGGTCACTTTGGCTCTGTTTTTCCCCACCTTTTATAAGAGGCAGGCTTCCCAGTCATAAACCCAAGCCGTGGACAAGAGCCCTCCCCTGAGATCACAGCCACAGACGTGGGCCTGGCTCTGTCAGCAGAAAGGGGGACTGCTTTTGTGGTTAGTGTTAGACGTCAATGCTGGAGGCTGGCTTCCAGGCAAAGTCTCCAACACTCAAGTTCTTCTAAAACAGAATAAAAAGCAACTCATGCAACTAAAATTACCAAGTCTGTCCTCCTGATACTTAAACAAGCAATTCCACCTGCACTGAATTTTAAGTACTTTTGGCCTCTATATGAGAAAATATTCTACACTGTGTATTAACTTTGGTTGATCTTGGAGCCACGTTAATCAGAAAAGAGGAGGGAATGTCATTTGCGCCAAATCCCAAGTCCTTGCTCAAGCCACTGAAACACTGTAAGTTTTCTAGCTCTGGATGCTGAGGAATTCCAAGAAGACTGTGCACAAAAGAAGTCAACAAATCAAATAATCAGTTCATAGCAATACAGGCATACCTCAAGAAACAAGAAAAAAATTAAACAAATCAAATAATCAACATAAATTTACTGAACTACTTCAGATACTTTGCTCACTTGCAGTCCTATTTTGTACATGGTCTGTTGAGACTCTGGAGAACCTGAATGTAAAAAGATGACTATGTTATCTCCTCGATCGTGATTTGGATCTGGTCGAAATATCTTTTACTTGTAAACCACTTCAGCACAGTGCAGTTACTTGCTCCTCGTATGACAAATAAATCTGGCAAAATTTCTTAGTACCTGTCTTCTGTACCAAATAAGACAAAAGCTAAAATGAAATTCTCGGACACTTAAAGCAAAATCGATGATGCACCAAACCTGAAGAGTGTCCTCGTGTAGGAATCCTCTTCACCTCACTGTTGTTTAGTTGCTCAGTCGTGTCCAGCTCTTTGTGACCCTGTGGACTGTAGCACACCAGACTTCCCTGTCCTTCACCATTTCCCAGAGCTTGCTCAAACTCATGTCCACCGAGTTGATCATACCATCCAACCATCTCATCCTCATTGTCCCTTTTCCTCCTGCCCTCAATCTTTCCCAGCATCAGGGTCTTTTCCAATGAGTTGGCTCTTTGCATCAGGTGGCCAAAGCAATGGAGCTTCAGTTTTAGCATCAGTCCTTCCAGTGGATACTCAGATTGATTTCCTTTCGGATGGACTGGTTTGATCTCCATACAGCCCAAAGGACTCTCAAGAAGAGATTTTCTAGCCTATGTTTGAATAATGCCACTGACAGGGAGCTTACTACTTTTCAAGGGATCCAGTCTACCACTATACAGCTAAGCATTGTATTCTGAACTGAAATTTGCCCCTTTAGAAACTCCGCATACAAATGGCCTGAATTCTGTCCTCTGAAGTGATACAATTAAGTCTAGTGGCTCTTCCATGACAGTTCTTCAAGCTACCTGGCACCTAAATCTAACCTCAAAGTTGTGAGATTTCAAAGATGGTTGAAGACATGGCTCTTATTCAGAGGGTACTAGAAGTGATCAACATGATGTGATGGGACTTCCATGGTGGTCCAGTGGCCAAGACTCCATGCTCTCAATGCAGCAGGCCAGGGTTAGATCCTTGGTCAGAGAACTAAATCTCACATGCCACATCTGCGTTTGCATGATGCAACTAAAGATCCCTTATGCTGAAACTAAGGCACAGTGCAGACAAATAAATAAATATCAAAAAGAACATGATATGAGAACCGGACTTATTCCAACTTAAGTGGAAAAGGCCATGATGTTCATAACAGCAGTTGAAAAGGTAGTGCCAGTCTTAATAAGAGTTAGAAGTGGCATGAATAACACAGCATAGAAGCAGTATTTTAACAAAATCACAAAGGTAGGACATGGTTAAACTCGCATAATCCTTACACTACAGTTTACAATCTAGATGGTTTGGGATCCATACATTTACAGCATTTTAACATCTGCCCATCACTAGGCTTAATAATTTACATTTATATAGCACTTTAGAGCTTTCAACAGAATTTTACATGTTATTTTATATAATTTGGTTTTGAAATTCAAAAGTGACATCAGGCTTTGGAAAATAATAAGCCTTTCACTAACCATGCCGAGAACATAATGAGATATACAGATGTAATCCACTCTTCTGAACGGCTTCCTGGTACCCAGAACTACAGACTCTGAAGTAGAAACTTGTCTGCCATAAATTTATTTCTTTTTTGCCAATTTTTTTCCATTCAGGTAAACTTGTTAACCTTGCTGAGCCTTTGTTTCCTTTTCTGCAACATGTAGATCACATACTGTGGGCCTTAAGTAAAGTAATTCACATAAAGAGCTAAGCCCAGTGCCTGATATTACAGGATGAATGTTTGTGCTCACTGATCTTTTTGTTCATCATAGATAATAACTAACTTCCTTATTATAGAACTGATCTTATTAGGATAGATGACATGTAAAAGTATGGTAAAAATACTTAAAAGTACCATAGAGCTTAAGAGAAAATTGTCAGTTCGGCAGTCTGAAAAGTATTGTGAAGATCACTTCCGGGTATCTACAGAAAAGAACTAAAAGCAGGTACTCAAACATGTTCCTAACAGCATAGCATTATTTACAATTGTGAAAAGATGGACACAACTCAAGTGTCCACCGATGGACAAATGGATAAACAAAATGGGATATATACACACATACAATGGAATAGCATTGAGACTTATGAATAAGGAAGGAAATTCTGGTATATGCTACAAGATGGATGAATCTTAAAGACATTATGCTAAGTGAGATAAGCCATTCACAAAAAGACAAATACTCATATGAGACACTTAGAGTAGGCAAACTCATAGAGGCAGAAAGTAGAATGGTGGTTGCCAGGGGAGAGTGAGGAGGAGGAGTGAGGAGTCATTGTTTAATGGATATAGAGTTTCAATTTCATAAGATGAAAAGACTAATGGGAGATGGATGGTGGTGAATGTACTTATTGCCACTGAACTATACACTTAGAAATGGTTACAAAGGTAAATTTTATGTTATGTATATTAAAGTGGTAAATTTTGTTATGTATATCTTAGCAGAATTAGAAGACCCTATGAACACTGCAATGATATTCCAACAGACTTTAAGCTTCAAAGAATATGAGGCACATTCCCTGTACCAGAAGCACTTAATATCCAATTAAGGATACAGAAAACAAACTAAAATGACAAATGACCATTTAAAATACTCTAAAGCAACAAGCAAATAGATAAACAAGCATCTACGAAGCTACAACTTGCCAATGACATGATCCAGTTGGTGGACATTAGCCATAAGTAATATGCCAGATGTCTTAGGTCAGAGTCTTTGTGTCACAAAGACTGTGACCTGAGGTTTCACTCAACAGCACTCCATAACAAAGCATAGTTACTAAATGCTAAAAATCAAGAGGCTCCCAAAGACGCTTAGTGACTGACAGCTTCATCTCCCAGGCTTTTATACTTCATCATGCAAACACAGACAATGTGGAACAGTTACTCTAATTAAACACTTTCCTTATCCTCCCCTCTCAGAGCTGCGTTGGAGATAAAGGATAATGGCACTAAATGAACAGGTTAATTAGAGACAGCATTTACCCCTGCAGGCCTTCCAGTGGAAACACCATTTCACACCATTACATCACACAGGAGAGCAAGGCTCCGGGGACTGGCTCCTGAGACAGCCAGTGACCAGGAGAGAACAAAGCGAGCGGTGCAGAGAGAAATCGTGCTAGCGTAACTGACACACACTCTTATTCAGGATTTCACCCCATATTTCCTGAGGGCATGAGCTGGCAACAACAGCCTGCAAGTCAAATCTTACCTGCAATAAGATTTTGTACAGCCTATAAGCAGAGATTAGATTTTGCATTTTTAAAGTGTTGTTAATTAAAAAAAAGTAAACAGTACTGTATGACAGAGACCTATTTGGTCACAGGGGCTAATATTTGCTATCTGGTCCTTTACAAAAAAGTCTGCCAACCCATGCTCTTGATGACAGGAATTAAGCAATGTGCTCGATACCAAAAGAAGGAGAGAGAGAACTGTCAAGTGATCAAAAGAGAACATTTGAAACACAACCCTATCACCAGTTGTCATCCTACAAATATCTTCATTTCATGCAGACGTGTCCTTTTAGTTTACCCCTTTAACAAAGCTCTCCCACTTTGGCCACCGAGGAAAAAAAGAGCAGAAATGTGAGCAACTTATGCATTCAAGCAAGTTTAAAAAAAAAAAATTAGAAAACACAAACTTGTCTACTCCTCCCTTCTCACCTCTTCTTTCTCCAACCTGGTCATTATTTCAAAGTTGAACATGTTCTTGGGAAAATATTGTGATTCAAGGTGGTGCCTGCTATCATTCCATTGGTTTGGAGTGTTTAGGACCAAGCTTTAAAATAAGTTACAAGTTGAAACTTGGCAGAGAGCAACAGACACTCAGGGCAGGCACCAATTTTATGTAATTTGAAAACAGCTGGTTTAGAATTTTCTAATTCATAGGAGTTCAGCAAAGAAAGCAAACCTCAACAACCTCACCTAACTGAAAATACTTGCATTCTGAATACAGCTCAGTGCCCATTCAGAGTCTGCCATTAATTAAGCCAATGTTTTTCTTCCTAAAATAATAAATACTTTCTTCAACTGAATGTGGGATCATTACAAATAAAAGTATTCCTATGATTTGACTATAAACAGATTACATATTTACTTTGCTTTATTGGAAGGGCCATGGGGCATGACCATAACTGATGCCTTCTCTTGCATTCCATACTGCCTGCTGCTGCTGCTGCTAAGTCGCTTCAGTCGTGTCCGACTCTGTGCGACCCCATGGACTGCAGCCTACCAGGCTCCTCTATCCATTGGATTTGCCAGGCAAGAGTACTGGAGTGGGTTTGCCATTGCCTTCTCCCCATACTGCCTAGTTGGGCACAAAATTGGTACTAAAAAAATTAATTCTCATTTATGAAATAATAGCTAGTGTAAAGAATAAAAACTAGTAAATGAGATTGGTTCATCCATGCCAGGTACACATATTTTAATGTGGTTATTGGCAAAAGCTGAAGCTTCTTGGCTGTGGAATAAGGCTCCAGAGTTTAGGGACCTCCAAGGGAACTTTAACATAAACCTGGTCATGCTTCCCACAGCTCTGGTCTCCTAGATGGAAAAGGTCTCCACTCTATATGCCTTCTTTGCCTCACAAATATTTCAACATTTAAATTTTAAACAGGATGGGGTGTTTTGGATAGACCCTCCCTCTGAAAGAGGGGTGCATGATCGCTTTATGGTCACTGTTTAGAGAATGTGCATTCCCACCTACATTACCAAGGAAGAGCTGAGCGCACGTGCAGAGAGAAGTAGTGCACTCCCAGGAAGGAGCAGCAAATAGGCCTGAGTTGGAACAGCTGTTCCCAAGGGCCGCTGTACTGGTGGAGTCTTTCCACTGGGTCTATGAATGGCAGTTTTCCATTTACAGAGAACAGTAACTTTTTTAACACTTCTTGCTTCATCGACTTACTGTCCACCACACACACACACGCACGCACGCACGCACGCACGCACGCACGCACGCACGCACGCACGCACGCACACACACACACACAGCATGACCTTGAAACCAGGCCTGGTCAGAGGGGCAAAGTGCCTTCTAGGGCTGCATGAAGACAGGGACTTAGTTATCTTACGTTGAAAACATTTCACACAGATAGGATCTTGATGACCTTAATGCCTAGTGTCTTTCACCTTCTCTTTAATAAATATGAACATATTTTTAAAAAGAAAAACATCATAGCAATTGATAGGCCACTCATTTCAACCCAAATAAAGTTACTCCCCTTTTCACAGTTTTAAAAAGCTAGTCCTTTCTGATTTTCTTGCCATTTGACTACACATCAAACTGAATGTTACTTACAAGCAATTGACTGCAAGTTTGTTTAACAGCAAGACATCCCTTTAATTAACTGCCCTCTTTTTTATTGAAGTTGACAGGCAATACATTTGTAGCATCTCAACTGATTACATGAAGTCTTAGGTAGTTATATGCCAGTTGGTAAAGAAAAAATAGCCTACATTAATCCTAACAGATAGGTCTTGTGGTTAAGAATCACGCAAGGAAAAATGATCTCAATAATTTCAAAGACCCTTAGATTCAATGTCATTATCAATTTTTTTAATAGGAAGAAAATATTAACTTCATTAATGAGAAAACCCTATGCTTTATCCCACTTTTCAGGACAAAATTATTCTTGAGGAACTGCTGATCTTTCCCTCAGACTCTCTCTGCTTCATTGTAGAAATTCTTTTCAAAAACTTCCCTAAGGAAACAATCGAGAATGTATAGCAGGGGCTTCCTTAGTCATCCAGTGGCTAAGACTCTGTATTCCCAATGCAGGGGGCTCAGGTTCAATCCCTGGTCAGAGAACTAGATTCTATATGCTACAACTAAGAGTTTGCATACTGCAACTAAGGCCCACGGAAGCCAAATAAACAAATAATTTAAAAAAAAAACAACAATGTACACCAAAAATTTAACCTAAGTATATTTACTGCTTCCCCGGCTAAAATGGATAAAAACCATACTCATGCTTCATTTCAATAGTTGGAGGTTAAGTTAGATAAAGCATTGTAATTCACAGAGAATACATACATGTGTTATTATGCAGTTATCAAAAATGGAACTGTAGATGACACATATGAGAAAATACTCATGATGTAATGGTTAGTGAAAAACAAATAATTCTAAACAATATATATGATTTAAACTTTGTTCACTATGAGCAGAAAAAAAGACTCGAAGGAAATAAACGAAAGTCATCCAATTGTTATCAATGTGAAGAGGAGTTATACTGATTTTTATTCATATACGCTCCACGTTTTATACAATTGGCTCATTTTTTAATAAGAACCCAAGTATAATTTAGAAGTATATTTCAGAACACGGTTCTCCTGTAGGTGTTAATTAGACGATTTTCTAGATGCAGAGCTGTCTAGCAAACCACTCCCAATAGCAGTCAAGTCCTTAACTAGAATGACTGCTCACTCACACCATCTCCATCTTCTCTAGATCATCTTGAGAACTGAAAAGAAAAAGATAGTTTGGGAAAAATGTCTACTCCTGCATTTATAAACAAGAAAATTCTCAGTAGGAGGATCAATCATTATGACCACTACCACCACCACCAACAAAAACACCCACCCTTGTTATCCAATACTCACACTGAACAGGTTTTATATCCACACATTTCAAGAAACCAAGAGGGAGTCATAAACCCAATTCAATTTAATTGGGTGCTCTCTTGACAGAATTGTTATTAATAAGATTGTATTGTACAAACCTCCCTGAAATCCCAAATGCTGCTGACTACACCGGCAGAAACATTTAACATCCAGCATGCAACATGCAGTTGTGTCTGCTCCTCTGTCCCAGGCCCCTCCTGCAAACCCCTCATCCTTCTCCTTCCCATTCCCCTTGGATTCTCAAATCAAAGAAAAAGCTTGTCTGGAGCAACCTCCATAAATTATTCACATGATATTACAGTGTATGTCAGCAATCTCGCAGTGTTTAAAAAACTTAACTACAAGCCAATTAAAATGTAAACTGAGAAAGACGGATGGAGCTGGTTGCTCTGGTGTGAACTTGAGCAGCTCATAACAATATGCACTCCAACTTCCAGAGCTGCTAATTTGACAGCTACTTTCATCAGCAGAGCCTCCCCTTCCCCACCATGACTTCATCCCCCTCCTTTAATGCAGTGGTTCTCTCAGGACAAATGGTTCTGTATCCTTCCACATCCACCAGATGAGTCCCGTGGGCCTTGCAACCAGCCCAAGCGCTCAAAGTGGAAGTTATTAACAAGGGTTTGTTTCTTTCCCTCTTTGTTTTTAAGGATATGTAATATACCTTTCATTTATAGGTTGCAGTTCATAAGTGAAAGAAGTTTTTTAAAAAGGAAAGAAAAGACAAAAGGAAGATGAAAAAAGTAAGCAAAGATCATGTATCAATGAGAAAAGGTAAAGTAAGTCTGAAAGCTAGCTGAACGGGGATGATGTTCTGAAACACGTTCCCTTCATTGTTTCCATTTCAGTTTTTCTATGCTATGCTTCACACCACTAATTTCACTTACTCGCAAAACAACTAAGAGCTTAAAGACAAGAAGTACCTGCTTTGGTTTTGAGAAGAAGAGAAGACCTGGACTACTGCACAGACTTGAGCAGTTCTATTAAGACATAAAGATAGGTTCCTCTTTAAAAATATTCCAGCACATCTTCCTCCATATCCCTCTTCCTGACCTTCTTTTCCACTTCTCCTCTCTTTCAGCATTATATAAGAAATCTCAAACTGTAATGAAGTCACAGCAGGACAAGAAGGGGCATTAGAACATGAGTCAGATTATCAGCACTTCTGCACTGCCTACCTCTTCTTTACAGAATATGAGTTTTCTCTTTCTGAAACTTCACAACTCAAATTTAAGACAAGGACATCTGATTCTTCTAAAGAAGGGCCTGGACAAGGAAAATTAATAGTTTCAGCAATGGAAATTTGGCACCAACCTAACAGAATAATTTTCTACTTTAGTTCTCATGCTTTTCAGTTTTGAGACTTAGACATACAATTTAAACAGAAAGACACAAATGGTGTCCATTCCCCAAAGAGAATAAAATAATACCTTAATCCTAGAAAAATTGGTGACCTTATGGTAATGGAAAATCACCTTTATTGAGCGCCTCTCTGTTATCTGGATATATCTGGTCAATCAGAAAGATCAAAGTTCTTATAAGCATGGCGCACCTATTCAAATCAACACAAGAAATGTGTGTACCTATGAGCCAACTGAGTGAGTGTGTGCATGCTCAGTCATATCTGACTCTTTTGACCCCATGGACTGTAGCCCCCAGGCTCCTCTGTCCATGGGATTCTCCAGGAAAGAATACTGAAGTGGGGTATCATTCCCTTTTATAAGGGATCTTCCCAACACAAGAATCGAACCCACCTCCTGAACTGCAGGCAGATTCTCTATCATCTGGGCTACCAGGGAAGCCCAAGAGCCAGCTACTAAGATATCAATCAGTGACCCATGACAACAAACGAATGCATTATTCATTATATTGAAAAGGTACATAGTTATATGATCACTGCATGCTCAAATCAGAAGGATCACTGAATGGATATAACTAGAAATAAACAAAAGTCTCATGAGGGACTTTCCTGGTGGTCCCAGAGGCTAAGACTACTTGCTTCCACCAGAAGGTGTGGGTTCAATTATCAGGAAACTAGATCTTACATGCCACAACTAAGACCAGGCACACCCAAGTAAATATTAGAACAAAACAAAACAAAAAAAGCCTCATGAGTAGACACTACTAATGGAAAGGAAGTGAAGGAATTCAACTCTTTGATCAAACTTGGAAATCAAGAGATTCAATTGAGGAAAACTGATCAGTTGATTTTATGAATTTCACACTAGGTTCTCTCTCTGCTATTAGTCAAAGAGGACTATGCATAAAGTAATTATATCTCAATATTTTTTGTTCAAATTCAGTTAGCAGTTGTCTGAGAAAAGCTTACAAGTCAAAATAAAGGCAGATGGTTATCTGAACAGTACATACAATCAATAAATTCATTCCACTATTTAATCCTGCTGAATTATTTACAACAATGGCTTTCTAGTCCCACAGTGATTCAGAATCATGTGGGGACATTTTCTTTAAAATAAAAAAATACAGATAATACTGGGCTATATTTTCAGATATTCTGGTTTGACAGGTGTATTTAAAATATTTTCAGATGCTTCTATTCTAGTACTGCCAAGGATTGAGAACAGCTCATCTGACTGAGATGTATCTCTGGTCAGTCATTATGGTGGAACATGGAAACATCACAGACTGGACAAACTAGAATCTGCTGCCTTCAACTCATGCTTAGCCCTTAACTGCCTGAACTGTCCTTCTATTCACATCAGCCTCTTGGTATATCTTTCTTACATTTTGGCTTAAGTCCCTGTAATATGCTTTGTACTTTATGCCTTAGTTTTGAAAATAGGGCTTCTGATCAGGGAAATGTAGTTTAAAACCACAATGAGATATCAATTCACACCCACTAGGATGGTTCTAACCAAAAAGACAATAATAACGAACATTGCCAAGGATGTGGAGATATTATAAATGCAAATTTTACACTATTTCATAATGTGAATATAAAATGGAAATGGTGTAAACTTAAAATGATCCAGACACTTTAAGGAACAGTCTGGCAGTTACTCTAACAGTTAAACTACATGACTCAGCAATTCCAGTGCTAAGAATATTCTTAAGAGAAATGAAAACATGTGTCCACACAAGAACTTGTAATGAGTGTTCACAGCAGCATTAGTCATGATAGTCAAAAATGGAAACAATCCAAATGTCCATCAAAGGATGAATGACTAAGCAAAATGCAGTATATCCTTTCAATGGAATATTATTAAACAAAATATAAAGAAATTAAGTATGAATACATGGATACAACATGGATAACATTAAAACATTACATGGATATAACATGGATAAACATTAAAAACAAGTGAAAAACAAGGGAGAGAAGTCAGCTGCAAATGGCCACATATGGTATGCTTCTATTTATTTGAAATGTCCAGAACAGGCAAATCTATAAACAGAAAGCCTCATGGTGAATGTGCGACGGGGGTAAAGAGATGATGATCAGAGAGTGCAGGGTCCTCTTTTCTTTTTGACAAGATTTTGGCCACGCCACGAGGCATGTGGGATCTTAGTTCCCTGACCAGGGATCGAACCTCTGCCCCCTGCAGTGGAAGAACAGCCTTAACCACTGGGCCATCAGGAAGTCCTTGGATTTCTTTTTAGGTAATAAAAATGTTCTAAAAATGATGGCGGTGAGGAATGCAAAATTCTGCGAATATGCTAAAAACCCTTGACAGGTACACTTGAAGTGGGTGAATTGTGTGTTATGTGAACAAAGATCGGTCTAGTCAAGCCTATGGTTTTTCCAGTGGTCATGTATGGATGTGAGAGTTGGACTGTGAAGAAAGCTGAGTGCCGAAGAATTGATGCTTTTGAACTGTGGTGTTGGAGAAGACTCTTGAGAGTCCCTTGGACTGCAAGGAGATCCAACCAGTCCATTCTGAAGGAGATCAGCTCTGGGATTTCTTTGGAGGGAATGACGCTGAAGCTGAAACTCCAGTACTTTGGCCACCTCAGGCGAAGAGTTGACTCACTGGAAAAGACTTTTATGCTGGGAGGGATTGGGGGCGGGACGAGAAGGGGACGACAGAGGATGAGATGGCTGGATGGCATCACTGACTCGATGGAAGTGGGTCTGAGTGAACTTTGGGAGTTAGTGATAGACAGGGAGGCCTGGCGTGCTGTGATTCATGGGGTCGCAAAGAGTCGGGCACAACTGAGCGACTGGACTGAACTGAACTGAACTAACTAGGGCTATAAATGATATAAATTAAACAAACCCCAAACTTGTATCATGAGCTTTGCCCCTCTGACCAAGCTCTATACTCTTTAACAGCAAGAACAAAGTGATAAACTTCTCTTGATTCCATACTGTGCCAAAGTGCTAGGCCAGAAGCTAACATACTCAGAGACTGACTGATAGAAGGAACTCATTTTTATTTCCAAGAATTTGTGTACAATCAACTTCTCTGGCTTGTTTTCTCTCTGCCGTGGTTTCCCTTTCCATTCCCAGAAAGCTTGCCTGTGTGCATTTCCTTTTCTCGAGACTATGTGCTGTTACAGGAGAAATCACTCCCTTGGGAAAATTATTGATGGGCAGCTTCTAATTTTAAGCTACAGCTGAACTAAGAAACTGAATCGCAGCTGCATGACCATTTCATTCTGCATGGAGCCCTAATGATAAATATTTAACCAGAACAACTTCCCTTTCCTTTGCTGCTATATTCTCATATAATTATTTTAACAAACGGTTGTTCCAAACATTTACCACTCTTGTCAAACCTCTAACTACTCCCGGTGGATGGTATTTTGCTGCTTCTATCACTAAGAAAATCAATGGTATTCCTATCACCTCCATATTTACTGATGATTGTGTGTTAGTCACTCAGTCGCGTCTGACTCTTTGTGACCCCATGGGCTGTAGCCCACCAGCTTTCTCCATCCATGGGATTTTCCAGGCAAGAATACTGAAGTGGGTTGCCATTTCCTTCTCCAGGGGATGCTCCTGACCCAGTGATCAAAGCTGGTTCTCCCACATTGCAGGCAGACTCTTTACTGTCTGAGCCATCAGGGAAGCCCTGTGGTTTAACCCATTGTTCAGGTCATCAGCACTGCCCATCAAATATTTTCCATTCTCCCCTAGTTCTAAGTACTTTGATGGCCCTTTGGGGTTGGGTGCAGCCATGTGACTTGCTCTGTGATAACTGCTGTCCCAGTTCCCTAACAACATAGCAATCATTCGCTCTGTCTCCACTACCTTTAATTCATCCAACAAGACTGTCTTGCTGCTTGAAGGTACTTTGTTTAGGAATACTACTAACCTCACAAGCAGCTTAAGTTCCATCCTTCTTTATGTTCTTTTGTCAATTGTGTTCATATTTCTATGCCAACTCTTACAATGGGTTTTGATATTTGCTTTTGGGTCTGTAACTAAGAAATGTTGGTTTTAAGCTCTGTTTAATCAGCCCACAGATAAAGGACTCAGAGGCAAAAGTGGCCGGTTTTGAGGTATGATGCTTTTGCTTTTTATAAATGACAGGCCTATATAAGCTTGGTTTACAGATTTACCAGATAAAACAAAGTTGGAAAACCATCATACTGCAGCATAAATTCCTCCAAGTTAGATATCTCACAAGATGTTGGAACCTTAGACTATAATGCAATGATTGTCACAAGCAAAGCACCCAGAAGATGTTTGCTAAATGAATGAACAACTCCCTGGGCAATGCGCTAATCACTGTCCCCTTACACCTGACCTTTTATTCTAAGTACAGTATGAAACTTAGTAACCCTTCTCCAGGTTGCCCTGAGCCCTTAGAAACAAATCTGTTTATTAAAAAACTTTGATAGTTGTCATCAAAATAGCATTGCTTTAGAAGCATTTAGAGTACAAAGTTTCTTAGCAGCTTTGGTTCATTACCAAAGTAGGCATTATCTTAAAATTGATCTTATCTGAAGGTTAAACACACTTAGTTCCTTGTCAGAACACTTAACTCTCCAGTATGGTCAATTACCAGATAATAGTGTCCACTTTCTCATGTCTCACTGCTTAAATGGTCTGATCGATAAATAAGTACACACTGCATTATTAAGAGCTTGCTGATGTCAGACACGAATGGAAGAAGTCTCTGAACTTCTAGTCTTAAAAATAACATTTAAGTTCCTTATCACTTTCAGGTATTTTATAAGTCTCTACTGTGCTCATGGCACTGAAATCTAATTTTCTTCGAACCTGTGATCTGCATTAGACATGTCACATGCAAAATGGACTGTTTTTTCACTTTGTTATGAGTTTGAGTGGCATTTTATTCCTCTTAGTAATTAAGTGATAATTGACCAAGTATACTGGTTCCTCATCAACACAAAATATTTAAAAGCATCAAAATAAAAGCATTTCTGAATCCAATAATCTAATGGGAAGTGACAATATGTATATCTTTTTTGGTGATGGAACTTGCCAGCTCTTCTGTAGAATACAGTGGGAGATTCAGTGTAGAAAAGGAACATGGTAGGGGAGGGGGAAGGGGTATTTGATCCAGTTATCCTTTCACTAAATCTACTTTCCTTATAGATGGCTGTCTTAGAAATCATTTTAGTCAGTGAATTTTAAAAATTCCTTTCAATCCTTTTTAAAATAAGCTTTCTTCTACACTTACACACAATATTTAAACTGAACTACAGAACTTGCAGAGAAAAGAAGTAACATTCTAACTACCTACAGAAGAATTAGTCCTAGATACTTATGAGCACAAATTGATCTCAATGAAATTTTATTAGCAATTTATCATCAAAGATTATCCAAACCGATCCAAGAATATTTAATTTACTTAAAACAAGGTTGAACATTAGCTGGCATTTACATGACCAGTTTTGATCTTGCCTCCAATACATCAATACCTAGAGCTATTGAAAGGTCTGATGCTGTAGTGAAGCTTCAGTACTCGGGCCACCTGATGTAAAGAGCCAACTCCTTGGAAAAGACTCTGATGCTGGCAAAGATTGAAGGCAAAAGGAGAAAGGGGCGGCAGAGGATGAGATGGTTAAATAGCATCACTGGTTCACCGGACATGAATGTGAGCAAACTCCAGGAGATAGTGAAGGACAGGGGAGCCACAAAGACTCAGACAAGACTAGCAACTGAACAACAACAGCCACCGAAGAAAGGGATTGAATATTCTCAAATATCAGACATGAATCAGATCCATCTCTCACAGACGAGGAAACGGATGCTCATTGTTGCCTGGCATCTGCCAGTAAGAGACAACTGTCACTTCTGAGCCTTTAAAAAAAAATAGGCTTCTATTCACTAATGCCTACTAGACCTAGACAGTTTAAAGTTTTAAGTTTAAATGAGACAGTTAAAAATGAGTCTAAGTTCATTTTTTTTTCTTATGTAGACAAATGCAGTGTTTTCTCACCAAATTAGATTTCAGACAAATGCAGTGTTTCAACACCAAGATGAAAAAGTGGACAAAACTTAAACGTGTAGCAATTAGAGATTAGTTATTCATGTTACCGTGTACCCATGGATCAAAACAGATGTAGGACAATAGTTAAAATGAAAATATACTGTTAACAAAAATATCTTGGGGATAAATAGTTATTGTCCTAGTTTATTACCATCTGTGTATTAACAAGAACAAAAAATTAAACATACATATAGGAAAAGATTGAGAGGATATGTATCTCCAAGTCTCTTGTTTCGTGAATTCTGAAGGGGCTAATGTCATCTCAGAGTGATGGAGGTAATCTGCCTTTCTTGCAGCATGGCTGCCACTTAAGGCCTGAGAGCCTGCCTCGCTCCCACCTAACAGTGGGCACCACTGTACATGGCGCCACTGCAGCGTGCAGATGTCCATGTGTTAGTGCCTTGCACAGTTCTAGAAACATTTTCTTTTCAGTATCTGTTGTTATAAAGAATTTGGAATACTTGCTAATGGATAGTCTACTTTTCTAGGACTTAGGATTTGTCTGTTTTAGAATATATACTGTTGATAGTTGTTTTCCTTAAAAATAAAAATCTTCTTTCTGATTAAAAACAGAAAAACAAAGAAAGAACTATTATTCTGTCACATGTAAAGATAAATACTCCAGCTTCTTAAAATGAATTTTTCTGGCTTGGAATATCGGAGAACATACTTATTTCTTAAGATGGCAAGGAATGTTTTACTTTCCCTGGGAAGAAACATTTAAAAACTAGATCCTAGTATGGTATTTCTGGAGTTCAATGTCTTATCTGAGCCAGAATCTCCATGAATTGTGTTGTTCAAACCTGCTTAGCCTTCCCTGGCAACGAAGGAAGGTTGGAAAGGGAGTGAAGGGAGAAGCCAGGTAAAGAGAAGAATAAGACAGAGGAAAGAAAAACAGAAACCAGGTGAGAAAAGAAGGAAATAGTGACGAGAGAGGGATATTTGGGGACAGACTGGCTTTATTTCCCATGCTGGTCTGGTTCTTGTTTTATTGGAATTATTTCACCATCCTTAATTGTCATCAGTGTAAACACCCAATCTGCTCTTAAAAGAAACCATTCCCGCTGATGGAAGTAATAAATGACAGTGCCCTAGGAATGGAATCCTGAGGTCTGCATAAATCAGCGTTTGTCATCTTTTCAAATGCTAAAAAATTTCTGTGGTTCCAGCATTTCCAGGAAAGGCTCAGCTGAGTTTCCATAATAATCACTTCATAGACTCTTAAGTTTTCTTTTGAATTGTCAAAAGGTTAAATCTACCCTAAATTAGAATTAAATGTGTGTGAGTGTGCATGAATGTATGCACAAACATATGCCTTACTTATGCATGCATACATCAAAACATACATACATATATATACATATATGTGTATATGTGTAAAAATATCCATGGCTTCCCAGGTGGCTCAGTAGTAAAGAATCCAATCCGCCTGCCAATGCAAGAAAAGGGGTTCGATCTCTGGGTGAGGATGATCTCCTGAAGAAGAAATGGCAACCGACTCCAGTATTCTTGCCTGGGAAATCCCAGGGACAGAGAAGCCTGGTGGGCTACAGTGCACGGGGTTGCAAAGTCAGACACGACTTAGCAACTAAACAACAATACATATCTACACACACACACACTGTACTCAGTCACTTCAGTTGTGCCCGACCATTTGTGATCCCGTGGACTGTAGCCCATTAGGCTTCTCTGTCCATGGGATTCTCCAAGCAAGACTACTGGAGTGGGTTGTACACATATATAAGACTATCCTTCTTAAAATCCTCTAATTTCAGCAAGTCTTTATTCTATTTAGTAGCTTCCAGAGTTGAAAGGTCTCAGGCAGAACCCAGCCACCTAACTCTATGCGCAATGAGTTCAACCAGGGAACATGTGTATTTTGCCCTGTTGGTTGACCTGGACCTCTTTCTTCTTTTCTATTAGTCCTCTCCTTGCTCCTTCGGTGGATGCCTGACCTCCTTGGACTGTACAGTTTAGCTTTTTGTAGGTGTTGCTAGAGAATTCAAAGGGTGCCAGATTCTTCCAGAGTGGGTGATGACATCTTAGGAACCTAGTCATTACTTAGACAGGAGCTTTAAAACTCAAGCAGCCTAGTGACGTTCTGGAAAATAGCCATGAACATAAGCACAGGCCCATAGATCAGAGCAAAGCTCAAAGGAAAGAAGGCTGAAGCGTAATGAAAAATGAACACTGGGCCAAAAACACAAGCTGAATAGGTTGCCATATCATCATTACCTGGCTTGATTTTCTAGAATCTTTATTTGTATGAGGGGCTAGCTGATGACAATTTTAAGCAAATCTGCTACATATTGACTTTTTCCCCAAGTGGGAATGAGAAGCAAGCAACAGGATGGCACTGGAAATGCAGGTAAGGCAGAGGCCAGTTTTATAAACAGATGATGACTTTGGGGTGGGAGGATTATTTTTGAGAGCAAACATACTGCATATCCTGAAAGCCAGTCTGATACTCTAGGAAAGAGAAACTCAGAGTCCTCTGGGTAGAACGGTGACAATGAGCCCTTCATAAACACAACCTTTAGACAAAGAAATATTCCAAGTTGAAACTCACTTGTCCTGGTTTGGTTCTCTCTTTGTCTTGCTGGAGAGTCGGCCACGGGAGCAAAGTCAACAGATATGAAAGTACAAGAAATGAAAGAAAAGACAGGAGAAAAGCCATTTCTAAGATACAAAATTATGTAGGATTATTCCCTCACCTCATCTAAATTTTTGAGTAAGGCGAGGTGGCCCTTTTGTGGATCAACGTTCTCTCGTGGCAAAGGGGCTTGTGTAATTCAATGAAACTATGAGCCATGCTATGCAGGGCCACCCAAGACAGATGGGTCATAGTGAAGAGCTCTGACAAATCGTGGTCCACTGGAGGAGGGAACGGCAAACTACTCCAGTGTCAGGAAAGCCTGGCGTGCTGCAGTCTATGGGGTTGCAAAGAGTCGGACACGACTCAGCAACTGCACAACAACAAAGTGAGGTGGGCAGGACTGAGCAACTCATCGTACCTGCAAGATAAACGGGGAAAAGAGGTACCCCCAAGGCCACCCCGGGCCTGACATTCTACAGACACGCATTTATTGTAGCCTAAACACCTGATACAGCTATGATCGTCATTTCCTAGATGAGAAAAAGGAGCCCTGTCTCCTAAATCTGTCATCTCTTGATACAATGGACCCATTTCAAGATACTTGCTTAATTTTCCTTTGTTCCCTTTCAAAGCCACTATTAGCATATTCTCCCAAAGGGTTTTCTTTTGGAGGGCAAAGTATCTCATTTTTACAATAATAATATTAACCACTGTCTGTAGGATAAAGATAACAGATCAACTGAACATTTTTTAAAGTTCAAAATCAAGGTCATTAAATTTATGAGCTCCTACTCCTCCCAATTTATCCAGGAGCCTAATTTATGAGCTCCTACCAACCCACCCCCAAATTTATGAGCTCCTATCCCCACCAGGGGCTTTCCTGGTGGCTCATATGGTAAAGACTCTGCCTGCAATGCAGGAGACCCAGGTTTAACCCCTGGGTTGGGAAGATTCCCTGGAGAAGGGAATGGCAACCCATTCAAGTATTCTTGTCTGGAGAATTCCATGGTTAGAGGAGCCTGGAGGGGTACTACAGTCCATGGGGTCGCAAAAGAGTTGGACACAATTGAGCGACTACCACTAACACCCCCTAAAAAAAAAAAAACCAACTAACTATATACCTACAGTTCAGTTCAGTTCAGTCGCTCAGTCGTGTCCGACTCTTTGTGACCCCATGAATCGCAGCATTCCAGGCCTCCCTGTTCATCACCATCTCCTGGAGTTCACTCAGACTCACGTACATCGAGTCTGTGATGCCATCCAGCCTTCTCATCCTCGGTCATCCCCTTCTCCTGCCCCCAATCCCTCCCAGCATCAGAGTCTTTTCCAATGAGTCAACTCTTCGCATGAGGTAGCCAAAGTACTGGAGTTTCAGCTTCAGCGTCATTCCCTCCAAAGAAATCCCAGGGTTGATCTCCTTCAGAATGGACTGGTTGGATCTCCTTGCAGTCCAAGGGACTCTCAAGAGTCTTCTCCAACACCACAGTTCAAAAGCATCAGTTCTTCTGCGCTCAGCCTTCTTCACAGTCCAACTCTCACATCCATACATGACTACTGGAAAAACCATAGCCTTGACTAGACGGACCTTAGTCGGCAAAGTAATGTCTCTGCTTTTGAATATACTATCTAGGTTGGTCATAACTTTTCAAAGACCTTCAAATACTTTAAGGACTATCACTTCTACACCAAAATGAGAATTTCGAGTCTTAAAAATCTAGGTAACTGTAGCACAGAAGAGAAAATGTACTGCATTGGCTTCTTGTTGGAATTTGGGTCATTTTAGAGGCCAAGTACCATATTTAAATTTGGAGGGAGAATGAGTTTCAATAGTCCTCTACAGATTAAAAATAGTATCAGTAAAAATGCAATTATCCCATTTTTTTTTAAAGAGGTTGACTAAGGATGTGTTTTAAAAATGATAGCAACCTTCAAACTGCCTTACTTTGAATCATATCAATACAAAGCTTTGTTTCTCCCCAAATTGAAAACATTCCTTAGTTCCTCAGCTATACTTTCCCTTACATGGTCCTTGCATAGTATGGTAGGGCATTCCCTACATCTGGAGGGCAGTGTGTGACACTTTAACTGCTAATGGAAAAGCACATTGCTTATACAACATGTCACATAACACTGTTTTGCACAAAATTCCAGCTGACATCCCAGTACTGAATCTAAAAATGAAGCAATCACATCTTGTGTCCATAGACACTGAAGAGTTAACAATAAGTCATCCAATTTAGCTTTCTTGGAAAAGACTTGGATCCATCTTATATCTATTTTATTTTGCTTTTTGTGGGGTATGGAGAGTTAGGTTATCAAAATTAAAAGTGTAAGCCAGAGGCAGTACTGGTCATATCCAGAAAGATGAGCCCCTGCCCTGAGATCCTTCTCAGACTCTTTAAGCTGTGCACTTTTCTGTCGGGCAATGGTCCGTGGGGTCATGAGGATGCACCCAGCCAGCTCACACATCTTCCTTTTAGGACCATGTTTTCCATGCCAGAGACACTGGACTCCCCTGCCCAGCTGGCCCTCCACCTCTTCCAGGGTCTGGATGGGCAGGCTTTTCCCCAAGGGACCATCTTCCTGAGGCCAGGCCATGCTACTTATATAGAAACCTGCAGGCCTAACTGTGGCCAAGGGGCAGCTGTGTGCTGCGGTGTTGAGGGCATAAGGTATAGATGAGAACTTGAATATGTGGGGTGGGTGACCATGTTCCTATGGGCAAAGTTCCTTGTGCCCCTGGAAAGAACAAAAATTGAAAAGAAAGAAGTAAGGTGGGCCTCCATACATACTCTTGCCCTGCAAATATTAGGGGTGGGTCTGGCAAAAGGAGACTCAGAGATAGAGGTATATTTAATGGTGTTTAATTTAACAGAGAATGGCATAATATTAAAAAATCCTACCCCTTCATTTTGGTCTTCCCATCCAGATCAACAAGAGCAAAGTTACCAGGATAAGGACTGATCAGAGAATCCTATCAGCTAAGTCTATTTACAAATAAACTCCAGAAGAGTCAACTATAGAAAGACTCTTGGAGAATCTGTTGAGAAAGAAATCAACAGATGTGTCTAAAGCCTCAACACACACATACACACACATATCACTCAGAGTGGGCTATAGACTATGACCACCAAGGTTATGGACATTTTAGGTCATTGCCAGTTTCCACACTATCATTGTTCTGTAGGATCTGCACTTCCCGAATCAGCTCCCAAACCATTTTATGGCTCCATGTCTTTTAAACTGGCTTCAACTTGCCAGTAGCTTTAGCTCAAGAAAATTTTATGACAATGTATAATACCCACCCTTCATATAACACATGAAATCTCAGAATTGGCTTTCTTCCCTCTTTTTACACATTTATTATAGGTGTTAAATTACAGTCATTCCCAAGCTTAATCCCTAAGAAACAGAGTTATCTATACCAAGCTTACTTCATACTAACTTTTTAAAGTATCATGCCGAGATATGTATTTTATTACATAGCTAAGAATGGTGTGAATTTACGGGCAAAACACAAAGGCTTTGGAACCTTGTAGAGAAGGGTCAAGAGCTTGTGTAGGTCTTCTAAAAAACAAGGAAAGCAATCACTGAGGTATATAAGCAGACAGATTAGGAGACACGTTCTGGTACAAAGAGACCCCAAAAGTTCTACTATTAGACAAAAAGGTAATCTCAATGTAGTCAGAGATGGAAAGATGGGATCTGGAAAACATACAAACATGGACATCACCCTGGGTTTCAAAGGATCCTCTTTGGTACAGAACACGAGAGGGATTTTCAAATACGGATGGTGGCCTTCAGTGAATTTGTGCTGGATGCGAATGGGGAGTAAGACCTGAGTGAGTGTTGAGTGGATGCAAAGGAGAAATGAACCCAGGGGATGGGAGAGCTGGGCGCTAGGTCCCAGGTCTTGGGCAGGTAAATTCTTCTTCCCCAGCAGGAACTGTCCCACCCACTTCAATGCCACCAAAACGTTTCTTACCAAAGTGCTTAAGACCAAAACCGCCTCCTGTGAAGGATCCCCACCAAGAGCTCAAATGCTTGGGCTCCCCTATCTGCTTCCAGTGAACGAATCCTGCTACCAGACTATCCTGCACACCATGCACTCCCCTCACCTCATTTTTTTTTTTTTTAATGTGCTCTAGGAAACACTGTGGGCAGTTTTTGGAATTTATGCAACATTCCTGGAGGGGTCATTTTGAAGCAACAGGAAAACCTTCATGAAATTCTACTAAGGAACTGGGACTGGTCCAATTTTCCTACACAAATTTTTACTAGATGGAAATCCAGAAGTTTTGGCCTCTTCCATCCATCATAAAAACGCCCTTTGTTTAAACAAAGTCTCCACTGATGCATTTTCCAGCACATAAGGTAATTTTCAGTGTGGTACAGAACTCACTAGGGTCCTTTAAAACCAGGGGTGGAGGAGGTGGGGGGGAAGGAGAAGGGAAAAAAGTACATACCCAGCAGAAGTCTTTATGATCTATAACTGAGTCCACATTGCCTTTGCAGGAAGACCGCATTTAACTGCCTGGGCTGTAATACAGTAACCCCCTCACTGCACTGACCAGCCCACAAACAGAACCAAGAAACCTGGCAAGGAACTCGATCTGCAATAACAAACCCAACTTGCAGTAAAAGCCATCTGCACAAGTGCCAATTATTCTCCTCCTCAAATGATTGGGTTCCATCTCGTTTTGCTGACAAGCAAGTTATGCCACATTTTAATAGGCAATAAAATGTATTATTAAATAATTAGTAGCTAAGAAACAGAAATTAGAGGCTACTTCCTTACCCAAGCATCCCCTAGTACTTCAGTCTGTTGATGGAAAGCAAACCGGTTCCTCCGAAGAGGACGGACTGGAACCTGACACCGTTTACTGTGAGACAATTACGAGGCTAATGAGTGCTCACAGAGACTGAAGCAGGAAAGAAATCTAGAAAATTCCACCTAACCCTGGTGATGTCTGTACCAGGGTCCCGGAGGAGCAGAAATTTCTTCAAACCGCTCCTTGTTCTGAGCACATTAATTAAACCGTTAGAGGTAAAGGAGTATTGATGTCTTTCTCGTCTCCCCACTTCTCCCCGCAGGTAGTGTCTGGTACTTGTTCAGCCCTAAAGGTACAGTTGCACTAACTGAAAAAAGCCCCACTAAGACCAATTAAGGTCTTTACTAAGAGGCTGAAAAGAAGACAAATGAAGGCAGAAAGCCCGATTACAAGGAACCTTTGTACAGATGTAAAGCAATTAGAGTGGTCCCGGGGGAAGGCAGCGTGGTTTCAGAAGCACACGATTTTACAGCCTGTCTAAACTTGGAACAATCTATCTTTTTTTAGGTTGAGAATAAAAGTGAACCCTATATTAGTGTCATATATCAGCTGCTAGTGCCTGCGATTGGCTCCCCCACGCCTGCTAGAGCCATAAAGCTTCTCAAAGCTCCCTGGCGAAGGGCAGCACCATTATACACTGCTCTCACAGGCAGGGAAAAAGACCTGCCTCATGTCAGAACTGCTTAGCAGAGGGGCTGCCCCTGATGTGCAGACACCCGGAGAGAGGAGGGTGGGCTGGGAAAGGGGTGGGCAGGGACTGGAAGGGAGGGTGAAGTGACTGTGGGGAGGGCCTTGGAAGGAGCCTGGAGAGCGTGTCTCTGGAAGACATTTAAGGGGGTCGCCTTGAGGAGAACAGAAAGTCAGCGCAGATTATCCTCTCAGGACGTTTTAACAGCAGCCACATTCCTGTCATTAGCCCTCCTTTTGATCTCGTTAATGCATAACATGTCAGTGTTTTATCTTTCCATATTTGATAAGCGCCAACAGATGGGTTCTTGGTGGAGACTCAGACGTAAGAATTTATAATCTGTGCTGGATTTTCTGCAAGTGAATAGACCAGAAAGGAGGGAGGGGAAGGGTCAAAAACTTGTGCATATCCTCTCAATAATTTAGGGTCAGACGCTCCTAAGGCAAGGAAAGAATCTAGAAACTCTGGAGCCCTGTGTGTGTGTTTACAGCAGCCCTTCTCAGCAGAAAGATGCATAAGAAATTTACAATTTTCTAGTAGAGACAGAAAAGAACTGAAAAGGAACAGGTGATATTGACTTTCATATTTTATTTAACCCTATGTATTCAAAATGCTATTATTGTGACAGGTAAGGGATATGAACACACTATTAATGAGCTGTTTCACACTATCATTGTGCACTAAGTCTTGGGAATTTGCTGTCTATTTCACATGCAAAACACACAAATTCAGACTTGCCCCATTTAAGAGCTCAGTAGCCATGTATGACTCAAGGCCACTATCCTGGACAACACACCTCTGTGTTGCAGGAAGCAAGGGTTCAGAACTTGCCCCACCAGGTGATGGTGCATGAATTACTTAAGTTTTCAGTGCTTCAAATTGCTCAACTTTAGGTTGGGAATCCAGCCCCATCACTCCATGGAAAATACAAGGGGAAAAAGTGGAAACAGTGGCAGATTTTATTTTCTTGAGTTCCACAATCACTGCAGATGGTGACTCCAGCCATGAAATTAAAGAAGGCTGATCACTGAAGAATTTATGCTTTTGAATTGTAGTGCTGGAAAAGACTCTTGAGAGTCCCTTGGACTGCAAGGAGATCAAACCAGTCCATCCTAAAGGAAATTAATCCTGAATATCCATTGGAAGAACTGATGCTAAAGCTCCAATACTTTGGCCACATGATGTGAAGAGATGACTCATTGGAAAAGACCCTGATGCTGGGAAAGACTAAGGGCAGGAGGAGAAGGGGGCGACAGAGGATGTGACGGTTGGATAGCATCACCAACACAATGGGCGTGAATCTGAGCAAACTCCAGGAGATAGTGAAGGACAGGGAAGCCTGGCGCCCAACAGACCATGGGGTTACAAAGAGTTGGACATGACTGAGTGATTGAACAACAAAAAAGTTGGGAATAATACTACTACTTTACCTCATAGGGATGCTGAGACAATTAAATAAAATAATCCATAGGGAAAGCTAGTAACAGAGCCTGGCACAGAGTAAGGTACCTCAATAACTGCCAGCTACAATTTTTACTATTATTTTTATAAACCAATCTCAAGTAAAAGAAAGTTGCAATTTCCTATTGAGACGTAGGTTTTATAAAAACTTCCAGGGAGTCATTTTATCTGAGGGTCCTACTGTATGACATAAATCACAGCAGATCCTCTTTGACCCAGTACTCAGAGTAATGGAAATAAAAACAAAAATACACAAGTGGGATCTAATTAACCTTAAAAGCTTTTGCATGACAAAGAAAACTATCTGAGGTTCCTCATTTCTACCTGTATATTGGAGTTGCCAAATGAGTTCTAACAGTGATTTGGTTTAAAGCAAAATCACTTAGGAAGACTGATTAAACGACTGCTTCAATTAAATAATATACCAGGACCTGGTCTCTGCTATACACTAAGGATGTGTAGACAAGGCTAGGAATGTGGTGAGTCAGGACTCCACATCTGATGGAGATCTGGGTTGCCAGACATGCACAAATGCTACCACACTTGAGGAGACTGGTTAGCAAGAGCATAGGCTTTAGGTAAAGAGTCGATAATTGCAGAGACCATCGTGATTTTTGATAACGGATAATTCACACTGAGGAAGAGCATTAAAAAACGGTGGCATTTAACATTCAACAGAGAAATAATTAACTTTTAAAGTTAGCCAGTAAAAGAAAATGCCAAGGCAGGGTGGTGAGGCAGAGCTGACAACAAGAGGGGATACAACGGGACATTAATTAGGTACAAGCAAACATCTTCCCTAATAGCTCATGTTCTCATTCCCAAAATGTCAACAATAGATATTAACACCAGATGCTGGCTTTACATCTCCCCTGACAGTGAGTCTGGGCCATGTGTGTGTGCTCAGAGAAAAAGACCCATGTTACTGAGGGGGAAAATCTGATGGGATAAGAGGCTGTGTTTCCTTCTCTTAAATAATTTACAGATCCTTTATGAATGGTGGGGAAACGGGAGCTTTCAAGCGATCTCAGGTAGAACACTGGGGTGGAGAAAGACCTGGTCATGTAAGCTGCTGCCCAAGTGTGGACTACCTTGACATCAGGTACATTCACCTGATGGGCCATGGACCCCAAACTGCTGGGCGTCCACCTGCAGAAGGGCTGGGAATGTACCTCTCTTGGGATTTGCAAGCAACTTTCTCAGTGCAACATGGTGAAATCACCACCCCTGGGAGTAGGAGACATAATTACAATCTTTAGAAAATTTTATAAAAAATAATTACTGATGATTTAAAATCATTCCCCCTTTTTAAATTTTTTTTTTTTTTTTTAGTTTTGAGTCTGTCAAAAAAAGATATAACAAGTATAAGGAATTTGACACAGTTTTACTGCTGAGCCCCACGCAGGCAAGGCTTATGATGCAGAATGAAATAAAATGGACTAAGTTAAGTTATACTCCACACCCTGTTGGCCACATGGAACCCCCTCTGCTTCTGATTTACTCTATTTTCAGAGCAACCAGTCAAAACAGTTCTGAATACTGGCTGTTGCTTTGGGAAGTGGACTTGGAACCACTGACAAAAGAGAATAGACTGCAATTCAGCAGACAAAAAAGTCTGGCCAGAATGTATAAGAAGTGACTGTCTAAGCCTAATGATTATCCTTGAATTCCACTATTAAACAGGTTAAATAAATGCCTTTCCAATCTCAGGGCCTTTGCACATGCTGTTTTCTTTGTCTAGAAAGTGGTTTCCCTCCAGTCTCCTCATTCTCACCTAAGTCTTTCTCTTCTTTAAGTCTCAGCTTAGAGTTTAACTTGCAAGGAGGAACTTCCTGTGCACTTCTATCTACCCCACCCTCCATCTCCTTCACTCTCCACTCAGCTTCTTGAACTTGTTTTTTTTCTTTCTTCTTTTCCTTCTTTTAAACAGCACAGGGACTTTCCTGGCGGTCTAGTGGCTAAGACTCCGCACACACCCAATGCAGGGGACCTGGTTTGATCCCTTGTCAGGGAAGTAAAAGTGAAAGTGTAGTTGCTCAGTCAGGTCTGGCTCTTTGCAACCCCATGGGCTGGAGCCCATGGGGCTCCTCTGTCTATGAAATTCTCCAGGCAAGAATAGTGGAATGGGTTGCCATTCCCTTTTCCAGGGTATCTCCCCAACCCAGCAATCAACCTGGGTCTCTTGCATTATAGATAGATTCTTCACTGTCTGAGCCACCAGGAAAGTCCCTCCTCATCAGGGAACTAGATCCCAAATGCCACAACTAAAAGTTCACGTGCTGCAACTAAAGATTCTGCATGCCACAGCAAAGCCTGAAGAACCCACATGCTGCAACCAAGACCCAGCGCAGACAAATAAGTATTTTTAAAAAATAAATAAATAGCATCTACACACTGTGCCTATGTCTTAAGTTTCTTTGCTGAAATGTAAGCTCTGAGAAGGCACAGACAATGTCTATCCTGTTCAATTCTTTATGCTCAGGCCTGAAACATTTGCTGAATACCACTGAGAACTCTGATGCCTCCTCTGTTGCTGCAGACTCAATCCCTGGGCCAAGAAACACCAATAAAGATCCCAGGGGCCAATGGGATAATTTAGATCTCAAAGGAATCTAGAATAAAACTTATAGTTTCCTATGAACAAAGACTGAATGAACATGAATGGGATAGATTCTTTACCCTCAGGGAGTTTACAGTCTAGGAAAAAGAAATGGTACAAAGGTAGCAAACTATGCAGAGATATATGTATATACATATATATATATAAAGTCATTAGACTGACAGAAACTGGCCAGGCCACATGGTCAATACAGGTCTTGGGCTGACATTGTCTGAGCCAGCCAGAGAAATATGAGAACCAAGACAAAGCACCAGTGCAAGGATTAAGAGCAGTATCTCTAGAGTCAGATCATCTGACTTCAGGACTTAACAAATCGTGATGTTTTCGGTAAGCTCCTTAAATTCCTTGCACCTCAGTTTCCTTATCTATAAGATGAGGATAATAGTTGTATCTATTTCACAGATTTGTCTGAGGATTAAATACTTGTACAGTGCTTAGAATCCTATCTCACACGTAGTAAGCACTCAATAAACATTAGCTATCAAAAATACTTGGTCTCTTAAATAGAAACTTGTTCACTAGTTAACGCCATCTAACTTTTATGTTTGGACCATCAATTTCACCATTTGGGTGAGGCCCACTTATACGTTCACGTACCCTTTTGTCCTGCTGCTACAGCATCTAGCACTGGCTATGAGCTGAAATCACAAGTTTGCTCCAAATGCCTACTTCCAACCACAAACCCTGATCTAGCCCGCTTCTGTCTAACCTCCTGTAGTGGCCAAGAGAAGTGATGCCGCCTCTGTCCCAGTGCTTGCTATTATTTCATATTTGGTTTCCCTTCCAGAAAACATCAGCTTTACTGAGACGCAGTACAACACTTGGACTGGGTCCTGGGCACTGACGTTCAGGCGATTAAGAAGAGAAATAAGATTAATAAGATTTTTGTGCTTAAGCAATCTTTGCTAACACACTTCATTCAGAAATCAACTCTTCCTTAAATTCACAGCCCCAAAAGGAATACAAAAAATTAGTCTCTCCATCCATCTCAAAGTATCTATTATGTAGAAGGCAAGATACTAGGCACCATGGGAGGAAAAATAAAAAACAAGATCTCTGTCTTCAAAGGGTGATTATATTTCAGTGTAACAAAGCTCAGAAGCAGCTAGCTTGCCAAAGAAGGCACTAACCTCTGATTTTCTGAGGATCAATTACATCTTGGTTTTGAGCACAGAGCTTTTTAAGCACCGGAGTGCCAATGACTGAAGCCACAAAAAAAGTCCTCAAAGTACCACTGGTAAATAATCATCTTTGTGATGGTTTTTGAATTTCACTTTAATCAAATCCAGTAAGACCTTCCAAATATCATTTATCCTTTAACAATCAACTCTCAATCTCTAAATCCTGGCTTTTACTTTAATCGCTCATGAAAATTCTATTATTCAAGTGCTGATTATGGCCTGTCTTGCTGTGCGCCAAGCAGCACAGTCACTAAGCCCACAGGCTGCTCTACATCCCGCATGTTACCACCCCAGAACCGGAGCCAGAGAAGAGTCTGGGAGTAAAGGGCTCTGAGTTGGAGCCCAGGGTCAGGTCTTGGACCGCTGTGGCAAGTTATTTACCCTCCTCAGGCCATTTGTAAAGTGAAGTAGTAGCTCTTCTCTTATGAGGTTTGAGGAGAGTCAATGACTACAAATGCTTAGATTTCTTGACCTTCAGTATCTCAGCCATTTTTACTATCTGTATTGTTTGCTAAATTGCTTTAGTCAAGTCTGACTCTGCAACCCTATGGACTGTAGCCCACCAGGCTCCTCTGTCCATGGAATTCTCCAAACAAGAATACTGGAGTGGGTTGCCATGCCCTCCTCCAGGGGATCTTCCCAACCCTGGGATGGAGCCTGGGTCTCTTATGTCTCCTGCACTGGCAGGCAGGTTCTGTACCACCAGTGCCACCTCTTAGTTAGGAACCACTCTTGCTCTCTATACACCTCCCAACTCCCTGGCTCTCCATCAAAGGTATAGGGCACACACTTGGATTCTAGAAAAGGGTTTGCCAAGTCACAGGATGAAATTCCATTAGTTCACAGTCACTCAGTTGGAATTCCTAGGCAGCAACTGCCTAATGAACAGTGAATTATCAGAGCCTGGTGGTGGTGGTGGGGATGGTGGAACAGCAGAGGCAACATCACAGAGTTTATTTTAAGGAGACTGAAAGGAGCCACGTATCAGATAACCTTTTCCATGGTTTCACACAAACATAGAAGCAACTGGATGGATCTGAATGTATGCTCCTGTTTTGCCTATTATTGGCTACCAGTGGTCTTAGTAAGTTACCTTTAACTTCTGGAGCCTCAGTTCCCAGATAGCACAGGGTTCCTCCTGCTGACACCCTGAGGTGCTGACTGCATGGGGTGGGTGACTTTACAACACGGCTACAAGGGAAGGAAGTACGAGCCTGGCTCTAAATTCCTCCTCAGGCTGTCATCTCCCTCCCACTTGACTAGCCAGTTTATAACTGGACTACTGAGGAAGATTATAACTCACTTATTCATCACCCTCTAAAACTTCCACCAGAGTAAGTGAAAGTTGCTCAGTCGTGTCTGACTCTTTGCGACCCCATGGATTATACAGTCCATGGAATTCTCCAGGCCAGAATACTGGAGTGGGTAGCCTTTCCCTTTTCCAGGGAATCTTCCCAACCCCAGGGATCAAACCCAGGTCTTCTGCATTGCAGGTGGATTCTTTCCTAGCTGAGCCACAAGGGAAACCTTCCACCTGAAGGAGTAGGAAAAGATAACATGAGCCAGCAGAGAGGGCTTCCCAGGTGGCAATAATGGGAAAGAACTAGTCTGCCAATGCAGGAAGCAAGGAGACATGGGTTCAATACCTGGGTTGGGAAGACCCCCTGGAAGAGAGCATGGCAATCCACTCCAGTACTCTTGCCTGGAGAATTCCACAGAGGAACTTGGTAGGCTACAGTCCATGGGGTCACAAAGAGTCAGACATGACTGAAGCACGCACACCAGAAGAGAAGAGATTGGTATGAATGGCACACTCTATGGGGCCAAGGGGGTCTCTTGGAGTCTCAGATTAAAGGAGGCCATATGTCTGACTTTAATTCAAAAAGACACATGCACCCCTATGCTTACAGTAGCCAAGATACAACCTAAATGTCCATCAAAGGATGAACGGATAAATAAGAGGTGGTACATATATACATTGGAATGCTACTCTGTCATAAAATAGAATGAAATGATACCATTTGCAGCAATATGGATACAACTAGACATTACCACACTAAGTGAAGTCAGAGAAAGATAATTACCATATGATGTCACTCACATGTGGAATCTAAAATATGACACAAATAAATCTATCTATGAAACAGACACACAATCAGGAACAAAGGGACAGACTGGTGGCCAAGGGGGAATTGGAGAGAGAGGAGGAGGAGGAGGCTGGAGTTAGCAGATGTAAACTTTTACATATAGGATGGATAAACAACAAAGTCAAACTGCATAGCACAGAGAATTATATTCAATATTGTGGGATAAAACATAATGGAAAAGCATTGTTTTAAAAAAGAATGTGTGTGTATATATATATGCTTGAACCACTTTGTTGTATAGCAGAAATTAACATAAAATTGTAAATCAACTCTACTTCAATAAAATAAAAATAAAATAAAATAGAGGTACCACAAGGGTAGAAGGAAGGAGATGTGGCCTGGAATCCTGCCTGACGCCAGGGTCGGGGAGCCGAGGGCACTGTGCAAAGTCCTGCAGGAAACATCCTATCTGTCTGTTCTGCCAGGGACCAGCTCCCGCCCGGGGTGGATCTCGGGCCAGGCAGCTGCACACAGCAGGCAGAGAGGAGCAGTGGTCCTGAGGACAGGGGGCAAGGGATGCTGGGTGGCGGGGATTCTCTTCTGCTTTCTGCATTTCTGCTGGCATGATTTCACCCACTCTCACTCAGATTGAGAAGAGAAGAGGAAACAGCAGAGAACGGAAACATCCTGGAACACTGTATTACATAGTGTATTAATCGTTCACACACGCCTGCCTTGATGACAGAGTGCCCGTTACTAACCATGTGGCTGGCACTGTGGACACCAAGACGAGTGAGGTGCAAACCTAGTCCTCAAGGAAAGTACAGTCTAAGGGAACAGACCGACACACATTGGATGATTTTAGAGCAGTGTATGGACTGTGACGGGTGTGCCTGGTGGCTCAGACGGTGAAGAATCTGCCTGCAGTGTGGGAGACTTGGGTTCGATCTCTGGGTTGGGAAGATCCCCTGGAGGAGGGCATGGCAACCCACTCTAGTATTCTTGCCTGGAGAATTTCATGGACAGAGGAGCCTGGCAGGCTACAGTCCATGGGGCGTCTGAGGGTTGGAGACGAAGCACAGCACACAGACTATGGCAAAGATGTGCTTACGTATCATGGGAGTCTTAGTGGCGGCTCAGCTCTAACCTGGGATGGAGGAGGGGATGGGAGGAGGGTCAGGGGAGACAAGCAGCAGCACCTCATGAGGGCGATGGAACTGCAGGAGGATGGGGAGGAGCGGCAGTGGGAGTCCAGGCATGGGACAAAATGGTGTGAGGAGTGACCAGCACTCTGGGGCTGGAAGGAGGAGAGTCATGAGTCACACACAGAGCCACACCACAGCCCAGAAAGGGAAACTCACCCTGGGGTGGTGTGCACTCCTGGCTACACAGAAGGTGGCAGCTTTATGTAGCTCACACAGGAGGACGGCTGCCAAAAGGGTGGGGACCGCCGCACTACATGGCCTTCAAGCACTCATGCAACCCTGAGATGCTCTGATTCTAATCCCAATAAATCCTAGCTCTCCAGCAACCCTCTGCAGAACACCCTGCATTCTCCACAAGCTCTTTGGACCCAGGTGAGAGGGAACAGGCAAGAGCAGAAGAATCCATGAGAGAGCAAGAGGCTCACTATACAGAGGGCTTTCTTCCCGAACTTCTGAGTCAAAAGCACATTAGACCCTGCTCTGCAAACAGCCACCTGTCAGCTTATCTGAGGCAAGTACTAGCATGTGCTGGACGAGCACAGGCGGCCAGAGGAGCCGAGTCGTCCATTCCTGCATGTTTTCCCAATTAACTATATTCTTGGATGGCTTTGAAGGAGAAAGTCCCTCCTGAAAACATCCCAGAGTTTGGAGGGAGGAGAAGGACTTTCAAGCAGTATTGGTAATTCTAAACTTGTTAAATGGAAAAAGCTTTGTTCCAAAATAAATGGTTTTTGGTGTGGGGGTAGGTGGGTAGGAATACTGCTAGCCAAATGTCATCTTTGCTTATTCTTGATAAACTTGCTAAAATGTCTCCTAATCCTCAGAAGGTTCTAAGCCATGTTGATCATCTTTTAAAATAAGGTCACTGAATTTAGAGAGCCAAGAACTGCAGTCCTCTGCATTTGTTAACACCACCTAGTACAGCAGATCTACCTAAAGTCAGACACTTTAAAAACTCCAGCTTTCATGACCTTCTCTCAAAACACAGTCAAGGGTGTCAGACGCAGTAGTTACATACGCCACCTTGAACTGGGTGTGACTGCCTGCACTGGAGGAGACCTGCATTAGATCCCTGGGTCAAGAAGATCCCCTGGAGAAAGAAATGGCTACCCACTTCAGTATTCCTGCCTGGAGAATTCCATGGACAGAGAAGTCTGGTGGGCTACAGTTTGAAGTGAAAGTAGTTCAGTCGTGTCCAACTCTTTGTGACTCCATGGACCATACAGTCCATAGCATTCTCCAGGCCAGAGTACTGGAGTGGGTAACCTTTCCCTCCTCCAAGGGATCCTCCCAATCCAGGGATCGAACCCAGGTCTCCTGAATTGCAGGTGGATTCTTTACCAGGCAAGCCACAAGGGAAGCCTGGGCTACAGGTTATGGGGCTGCAAAGAGTCAGACATGACTGAGCAATTAACACTTTCACAGAACAGGGCAGGAACTGAGAAATTAGGGAACAACCAGTGGCAGGCAGTATGACAGAATCACTGGTGGGACATTTTGGCTCCTCTCTCTCACCCCCCCTCACTGTTCTCTGTCACTAGGTCTTTCTGCTTTACCTTGTAAAGGTGTTTCACTGACGTCTACTCTGCCACGTCCACCACACTGCCTTGGTTCAGATGTCCATCCACTTCCCTTGCAACCCCTTTCTCTGCATAAAACCTAGCCATGTTTAGGGGCCTGGATTAGGGCAAGGCAATCGAGGTGCCCAGGCACAAAGTTTAAGGAGGCCATCATCTCAGGACTGTGTGAGGACCAACCCTCAACACGCATGACCCTCAGAGGGGCGCTTCCTTGTGTTTTGTACCCTGCATGCTTCTCCCGACTCATCCTAATCCTGGTTCCATTACATTTCTAAAACTTAGCATCAGGAACTGCCAAGGTGATCCAGTGGCTAAGATTCTGAGCTCCCAATGCAGGGGGCCTGTGTTCATTCCCTGGTCAGGGAACTAGATCCCACATGCTGCCAACGAAGACCTGGATAAATAAATAAATATTAAAACAAACAAACAAACAAAAAAACAAGAACCCCCAACAAAAACTTAGCATCAAATCCTGAAGCTCCACCATGTCCATACCATACACTCCCCTGCAGGAGCTGAGCAGGGGTTACCTTTCTGTCCCCATCTCTCAGACTCTCACCATCTCATACCAAATATTGCATTCCTTTCCTCTCAGCAGGCCCCTAAATACACACTGTTGCTTCACACATCTGAGTTATACTACACCACAGCACACTCTCCTTCATGAAAATCCCTGAAAAAAATCCTCAAATTACCGTGCAAGTCTCCCTTATATTTATTTAAATTTAGATATAAAAAATAAAAAAGTTTCCCTTACATGTTTCTTAGAAGCTTCCCGTGGAATCACCACTTCGTTTTCTCTTTCAGATTTTACCACACAGCATATATTTACTTCCATTACAACGCTTGTCACAGAATTTTATCTGTCTATGTGTCAGCTGGGCTTCCCAGGTAGCACAGCAGTAAAGAATACGCCTGTCAATGCAGGAGACACAGGAGATCCAGGTTCAATCCCTGGGTCAGGAAGATAACCTGGAAAAGGAAATGGCGACCCACTCCAGTATTCTTGCCTAGGAAATACCATGGACAGAGGAGCCTGGTGGGCTATCATCCATGGGGTTGCAAAGAGGTAGACACAACTAAGCAAGCTGGAACCAAGATTGCTGGAGAAATATCAATAACCTCAGATATGCCGATGACACCACCCTTATGGCAGAAAGTGAAGAGGAACTAAAAAGCCTCTTGATGAAAGTGAAAGTGGAAAGTGAAAAAGCTGGCTTAAAGCTCAACATTCAGAAAACGAAGATCATGGCATTGGTCCCATCACTTCATGGGAAATAGATGGGGAAACAGTGGAAACAGTGTCAGACTTTATTTTTGGCAGCCCCCAATCACTGCAGATGGTGACTGCAGCCATGAAATTAGAAGACGCTTAGTCCTTGGGAGAAAAGTTATGACCAACCTAGATAGCATATTCAAAAGCAGAGACATTACTTTGCTGACTAAGGTCTGTCTAGTCAAGGCTATGGTTTTTCCAGTAGTCATATATGGATGTGAGAGCTGGACTGTGAAGAAGGCTGAGTGCCGAAGAATTGATGCTTTTGAACTGTGGTGTTGGAGAAGACTCTTGAGAGTCTCTTGGACTACAAGGAGATCCAACCAGTCCATTCTGAAGGAGATCAGCCCTGGGATTTCTTTGGAAGGAATGACGCTGAAGCTGAAACTCCAGTACTTTGGCCACCTCATGCAAAGAGTTGACTCATTGGAAAAGACTCTGATGCTGGGAGGGATTGGGGGCAGGAGGAGAAGGGGACGACAGAGGATGAGATGGCTGGATGGCATCACGGACTCGATGGACGTGAGTCTGAATGAACTCCGGGAGTTGGTGATGAACAGGGAGGCCTGGCGTGCTGCGATTCATGAGGTCGCAAAGAGTCGGACATGACTGAGCGACTGAACTGAACTGAAGCATGCAGGCATGTGTCAATTTCTGGCAATCACAGTCCTCTGGGGGTTACACAGTGTCTTTCCATGTATGCATCCTCAGAGATCCCCACAATTCCGACCAGAATTGGCCTTCAAGCTTCCCTTGTAGCTCAGTTAGTAAAGAATTTGCCTGCAGTGCAGGAGACCTGGGTTCGATCCCTGGGTTGGGAAGATGCCCTGGAGAAGGAAATGGCAACCTACTCCAGTATCCTTGCCTGGAAAATCTCATGGACAAAGAAGCCTGGTGGGCTGCAGTCCATGGGGTCGCAAAGAGTTGGGCACTACTGAGCGACTAACACTTAACACTTACATTTTTGTTGAATAGATGAACGTGCATTGTGTTGAATACACGAGCTTAGTGTTCTATCTTTCCTCCTTTAAAGAGAATCCATTCCAGGGTCCAAACAACAAAAGGGACTTCCAACCATGGGAAAAGGAGCCAGATTGGTCATCACAGAGGCAGGTCTACGTGTCCAGGTTGCTGACTTCGCTTCAGTGTGAACTGAAGAGTCAGCTCCATGACAGCATAGCTGGCTGCCAGAAGCAAAGTTAGCACATTTGTTAAACATCATTGATAAAGATGATGAAATATTCCATTTTGTTTACTTTAATTAGCTATAATTAAAACATCACAGGGAGTCTGTAAAAGCCATTTACATCTACTTAATCTAGATCTTTGGAAAAGTGTTTGATATTGTCCTATCTCTGAGACTGGAAAAGTTCCATAAGTTTCAGTTGACTGATTCCTCCCCCATCTCCTCTTAGAAACAAACTAGTATGTTGGCTATTTTAAAAACTATAAATTTTTTTCAAGTCTTAGGCTGGGGAAGTACAGCATGATCTTCAGTTAACACAAACCAAGAGAATGCCTTGTGTTGAACTCCTAATAGGACTGAGAAAAAGGTCTGAGTGGTTTGAAGACCAAGCTGAGGAGAACAGAGAGCCAGGGGAGGCGGGGGGTCAGCGTGCTTCCTGTTGGTATGGATGCAGCTCTGTGTACACGGGTGAGGGTGGTAGAAGAGGGCTAGACCCGCCCTGTCCAATACAGTACCAACTCTCCACAAAAGGGCTACTTGAGCAAATTAAAAGTAAATAAAATGAAAAAAAATGTTGTCCCTCTGCTTCACATTTCAGGCGTATGACAGCCACACGTAGCTAGTGTCTCCTGTACTAGATGAAGCAGAACGCTTCCATCATCCCAGGAAGTTCTACAGAGCAGTGATGGCCTGGACTATGGAAGCTTGCATTTTTTTAGCTTCTGCAGCCTGGGGAGCAAGGATGCCTGGTCCTTTCCCTAGTTCATAATAAATATGCACACACTAAGCATTTTCTCTTTCACCTGCTTGCAAGCAAGTGCGTGCTAAGTTGCTTCAGTCGTGTCCAACTCTTTGCGACCGCATGGACTGTAGCCTGCCAGGCTCTTCTGTCCATGGGATACTCCAGGCAAGAATACTAGAGTGGGGTGCCATTCCTCCCAAAAGGGACAACAGTTTCTATGCTGTGGGACCGGATGTCACCATTATAGTTTCCTTTACAGGCAAACATGAAAAATATCAATTGACACACCCAGAGTTGGCTCCCTTAAGAGATATCAAGTGATGGATGAATACTAGAAATTTGAGAACACTTCAAAATCAAATGTGGCACCCACGGAGAGCTCCAAGGCAGAGAGAGGGAGGAGAGACAGAACACCAAAGGCACAAATTAGCCAAAACTGATGGAAAACCTGCACCACAGAGCCTGAGAAATTGAGCCAGGTAACCCAGGACTCCAGGTTCATTTTGAGTCTAACGTGCAACATGTTTCATGCCCTCAGGAGGTGCCACCACGACGAACCGGGGGCTATTCCAGGGCCCAGATGAAAACTTGTAAATGAAAGCTACCAAGGAAAACAGATTCTTTAATTGAAGTCATTACACTGATGAATGTCAACTAGTGAAGATTTCTAAGCATTTTCTCCAGCTATCCTTCCACTGGGAGTCAACAAGTTGGTTTTGTCTTGCCCCTTCTGCAGATATGTGCTCACACCTTAAAGAAACACTCACTAGGCACATCCCACTCTGTAAGGAGGTGAACCGAAAAATCCTAAGATCCAATCTGAAAGAGAAGCCAAGGGCATTCTTCGCCAAGCATTAGACTGGTTTCACATGAGGTGATTAGACTCTTTTCATGCTAATTGCACTAGAAAGAACTAATTAGAAAAATCTACCATTCAGCTAATGAGAGCTGGGCCCTAACCATCTCAGTGCTTAACTTCTCAGGTTGTAAAATATCACTTTTTTTTTTTCATGCCCCCTCTGAAAAACTTGTCACTGTGTTAAATTCCAGCAGTCAGGCTAGGCATTAAACAACTGAGGCTGCACTTACAAAATGCCTACACATGCTAGAAAGAGTTGACTACCGCTCTGCCCATGCCTTCTTGCTGTTTCGGAAGGGTAAATATGATAGATCAAAGACTGCTAACTAGCCGTGTATTGAACTGTAATGAATTCTGCCCCGTTTCTCAGTGCAACCTTCTTAGGGCCTCTGTGCCTTTTATTCTGGGTCCCGTTAATAATGCAGGATAAGGAATTTCACATGTGATGCTGTTACTCTAAGAGGAAGAGTTCATTAAAAAGCAATGATATCACCTGATTGAGACGCACATCCCTGCCAAGGGTTATAGCATTTATCAAAAAGCTGATGGAATGAGAGTAACGAAGAGCTAATAAATCAGGGTCCCTTATTATACGATAAACTCATTATATAGTAAACATTATACAGTATAAGTAAATACTGGAAAACAGAAAATCAGCCACATTACTAGGAGGAAAGCTATAGTAATGCTTTCTCAGAAAAGTGTATTTACATATTATGTCCATTTAAAGAACAATTTAAGGAAATGTCTCTGCAGCTCAACACCCTTCCTACCCCAAAAGCACTTCTTCAGAAAGACTTTGCAGTCCTATTGGCAAGAGCCCAGACCCTATATGCTGCAAGATGACATGTAAACATTTTACATTAGCAAAATGTAAATGTCAGAATTTCTGGCTTTGGAATTAAATGCTAGAGCTTCTCTCTGTATCTGTGGTGCCCATTCCCTAACCCCAAGGTAGAAAGTTTTCAAGGAGACAAAGTTTAACATATTCCAGTACAGTGATGCTGACTTTAACTTCTGAATTTCCAATAAGGGTCAAGAATGAGAACTGAACTCTGCGTCTATAGCAACCTCTGGCAAGCCGAGATGTTATTTGCCATGTAGGTGTGTTCCCTACAGTCCATTCTTAGTTACCCATAACATGAGTAGATAAAGTTCAGATAAAGGGCCTTCTTGGGGTTATTCTGCTGCTCATTAGCACTTCTAAGCAGAGTGTGAAAGAAATAGCAAGACTTACATCCTTCAGTTGTGTCTTCTGTTAACAATTTCAGAAACTAGGACTTGTTAGAACAAGGGACTAAAAAAGTTATAGGAAGGTTTGGGAAAAATTTGGAAATTTCAGTTTCTAGGTATACCTCACTATTTAGGCATATTTCTCCTGACAGCTATGCTACATTCTTAAAAATACTTTTTTGCACTGTAAACCATATACTATTTCAAAGACTCTTAAGTTATTATGGTGTGTGTGTGTCTGTCTGTCTACCATACATGAACACACATTATAGGTAATGGGAGAGAAAAACTAGTAGCGAGGTTCCCATGTATATATTTATTCCCATTTTATAAATGAGGCATTGGAGGCTCAGAAAAATCAGCTGGTTTTCTTGGGATTAAACAGCTAAGTGATAGAATTGGCATTTCAATCGTTGCTGGCCCTGACTTCAACTTCAAATTATGTCTCTTTTCCTTTCAAAGCATCTCTAGCACCCCCAACCCTCCACACTGCAGCTTAGAGAGTATTTTGCTTTGAATTTCACCATAAGACTTAATTTTGTCCAATACACTTTTAAAATAATCATCATAAATTAATCACAGTCTCTGTGACAAGGCAGCAGGAAGAAAAAAAAGATAATCAAGTCACTGGTCGGTCAGAAGTTAGATTCTCACTGGTATAACACAGAAACCTGGGTCTGGATTTGAACCAAATGTTCTTCTCTGACAGTCTATAGTCCAATATTTTTTGGGTCAAGGTTTTTCATGTAAGTGACTTCTCCATGAGCCAGAAAAAAAAAAAGTAAGTCCAAGGCTTACTCTCTACTCTTTCTCTAACAATATAAAAGCTAAAGAAGTGAAACACATTGTTATCATCTGGCAAGTTACTAACTGAACCATGAAGAAAATCTCAGGTTCTCACCCCCACATATCATTTTTAACACTTCAGTAGCTTCACTTTTCTCACATGGTCAAGAACCAAAGTTGAGCATTGGTATTCAATAGCAGTGCTAGACTGTTTTTTAATTTTCATTAATGTATAATCCTTATTAATACAATAGATGATCCAGAAGTGAGGAGACATACAAATTTTAGAAAACACTGTTAACATCATCTAATTACAATGAAGCTACTGGAAGATAGAACATTATTTCAAATTTTATGTTGAAAAACCTGACGTGTTATTTTGGAAAGCAGAGATGTGACGGCAGAACCTAATATCCCTGTCAAATTTATACAGATAATGAGACAGAAACTATTGTAGTGGTGCAACTAGGTAGTAACAGTAACAAATATACTATTAAGGTGAGGAAGAGAGTGTTTCTTTGATTAGATTTAATATTCACAACATCATTTCTGTTTTTAAAATGAGGAAACTTAAACCTTAAAAATGCATTCCAATATATTAAAACATTAGATGCAGCCAAATACTGTTTTGATTTCATTTATATGAGGTGCCTAACATAGTCAAATTCACAGAAACTGAAAGTACACTGGTAGATACTAGGAGCTGGTGGGGGCGGGGAGGGGTGGCTGGTGGGGGGAGAGGGGCATGGGGGGCGGGGAGTTAGTGTTTAATGGGGACAGTTTCAGTTGGGGAAGGTGAAAAATTCAGGACATGGATAATGGTGAAAATAGTGCAAAAATGTACTTAGTGCCACTGAACTGCAGTTAAATATAGTTAAAATAATATGTTTTATAGTATATGACTTTTACCACAAAAAATAAATAAAAAAATAAAGTAAAATGAGGAAACTGAGAAGCAGAAATGGGGCTGGCTATGCAGATGGGTTAGGTGGAATGGTCTACTATGAAAGATAGGAAGGAAAAAGGCTTGACTTCTGACAGAGCCTTTCCAGGAAACCTTGAGTCTTCTCCAGAGTGAAAGAGACAACACAAAAGATAGAATACGTGGAGTGACTCACTCCTGAACTGCCATTGTCAGGAAGATCTCCCTGTGTTGCCGCTCATTGAACTTCTTCTGAACTCCAGTGGGTGAGAGGGCTTGCGGGGTGGTACATTGGGAAAGAATCTGCCTCCCAATGTTGGAGATGCAAGAGACATGGGTTTGATCCCTGGACTGGGAAGATCTTCTGGAGAAGAAATTGGCAACCTGCTCCAATATTCTTGCTTGGAAAATTCCATGCACAGAGGAGCCTGACGGGCTACAGTCCACAGGGTCTCAAAGAGCCGGACACGACTGAGCATGCACGCACGCTAGCTGGGGTGACTAAAATAATCATCTCGCACAGCAGGCTTTGCTATCACAGGCAAGAGACACAATGGCAATTATACAATTCAGGCAACATTTTCACTACAATTTCCAATGATCTCCCAACCTTTAGAGAGAAAACTTAGCTTCTTTTGTCAAATTTCCCTAAAAGACAGTCTCTGCTATCTGTAATATTGGCTGTATCTAAACATCAAGTGCAACCATGATACCCTTTAATAGTTAATCCTCCAACATGTAATTAGGTATTCACATGACAATCAAAACCATGACTGTATTTCATGTTTGCCTTCCCTTTCAAGCCCTCTACTAGAGGGGCACTTACTCTGTCAAATCTGCTATAGTAATCAAAACATTGAAATTACTTCTTTCCACACTAAATATACTGGAACTGGTTGTTTGATTAAATGTAGAGCAGAGAGTGCAATTTGCTAAATTACAAGTATTCTGAACATGTAAATATAGTTTAATTACTGCAATTAAAGAAGATTACTGGAGATTGGCAGATGGGAACGTAATGCTGTTTTAATTAGAGTTTTTAATGCACTGTAACATAAGCATAATATTAACCCTTTATCCTAGAAGAGGTAGCTGGTCTTTGAAAAATTAGTACTGGAAAAAATGTATTAGAGCTAGTGTTTTATAACAAGGCCAAGACTGAGTCAAACTTCCCTGGTAGCCCATCAAGGAGGAGAATCTTTTCTTTCAAGAACAGTAAACTGAGGCAGAGAGTGATGACAGACAACACTGCTGCAGGAGTCGCAACCATGAACATACATGCAAACATGTATGATTGCCTGTGGGCACAGAGAGACACAAACATACTGACTGTGTTTCATAAAGGAAGAACACTGCCACAACGCCAGAGACTAAGACAGTCCCATGCCATGAAAGGTTTCACGGGGCTCAGTGTTAGAAAACACAAAAGCACTTCAAAAAACATTTATTTTTAAAAAATGCATTCATTCATCTTTGAGAAAAACTATATCACAGATGCAGCTGACATGCTAAAAAGAGAGACTAACAGTTTATTATTCTGCTTATTCACCTTCCAGAATGGTATACGCTACATCAAGTAATATTGCAGAACGTAAGAAGCAATCTTTGTCATCTTGAAAGCTATCACTTGCAACATTTTATCCATTTAAGTCAATAGCCTATTAGAAATTCTAATTGAAAGTTCAATAGTCAGCTTGGAGCCTTACAATAGAGGTTGCCTTTTGGAAAGCCATTTAAAGTCTTAATCTCTTTATCATTTGGTATTTTGAAGCCTAACTTTGTTCTTGTTAGGCAGATCAATGGCATTAATTTACAAAATGGGGGAAAATGTCACCCTTCATCCTTTAAGTCTCAGCTCAGTGAAGAGCAGCGTAAGCGAATCTGATCATTGCTTTCCCACATTAGCAGCAAACGGTGCCATGGGAGGCCTGACCTACAAATTTTAATTACTGCATGAAAAATTCAGTTCCTGGAGATGAAGAGGGACTTCAGCAAAAGCAGGGGCCCACTCTCTGCATGTCTGCTGAGCTTTACGTCTCCAGGGACTGGATTTCTGAATCAGTAGTCAACCCCATAGTCAATGAACAGGGCTTACAATGTCCAGGAACAAACCATAAACTTCAAAACAAAACATGGCTGACACAGAAGACACTGAGGCAGATAAGTAACCTTCTGAGGGAAAAGCCAGAGAAGAGAACACGTTTATGTTTTACTGAGCATATAGCATCTTGATAGTCATACAGATATCTATCATTTGAAAAATATGACCCTGAATTTAATTCAGTTAAAGTTATAGCCTTAGAGGCAAGTGTCCCTTGTAAAAACCAGAAAGGCAGTCCTGGTACTTTTTGCCTCTGCTAAAAGCATTCTTAGTGAGCAAATGGGCACTTGGTGGCAGAAATTATTTTCACCCCAAACAAAAGAAACAAATTCTGAATGTGAAAACATAAAGGCTAACTGGCTGTGGCATTAAAACCAATAAAAGTCAGTCATCTAAAAGTAAAGCCAAAAGTAGTGATCAGTAAGCTTATTTCTACTGCAATAGGCAGAATAAAGGGGTAAGGCTGTTGGCTTTTCTCTTCAAGAAGCTAAGGGGAGCAGGTCTAAACAACAGCTGTAACCTTCCATGCAGGCAAAGCCAGTCAAAGAAAACATATGTGTGTATCAATATGAACTTAAAGCAATGTCTGAACACAAGTGCATATATCTGTACTTAAAAGGAGGATGGGAAGGTGATAGAGAAATGTTAACAGTGGTCATCCAGTGGGAGTTAGAAGCATGTTTGGTGGGCTGGGGTGAATTGATGGCTTTTCCTTTTTAGTTTAGATGGATTTTTTTAATATTGCTCAACTTTTTTGGTAACTAACCTGTAAGGATTTTATGTTAGCAAGCCAACTGTTTCAAAAGAAAAATAAAATCTGTATTAGATATTCCAGCATAAAAGTCTGTGAGTCTTTTAAGAAAGAAAGATTCCTTTGTGTAATGTGTTGTTGTTCAGTTAGTCATGTCTGACTCTGTGACCGCAGGAAGTGTAGCATGCCAGGCTTCCCTGTCCTTCACTATCTCCCAGAGTTTGCTCAAACTCATGCCCACTGACTCGATGATGCCATGATGTGTAACATGAAAGAGCATGATTTACTTCCAAAATTTAGACTTTTTAGTTTTAGGCTTTCTCAAAGATTTGTTTACTTCAGCTGCTTTGCTGCAATTAAGGAACTGTGCTAACTGTTAAGTCTCAGTCACTTTCCATACCCTAGGCAATTTACCTGGGAAGTATCACTGCATAGCTGCATACAGAGTCATGCACAACTGGCTTCCTCATTAACAGTGCTTGATGATGGTGATAAGGAAATTATGACCTTGCAACACTGGGTGTATGCATGCATTTTCCACGCAGCCATATCCACTACTGGCTAAAATTTAGATGTCAAATAGCTTTCTGATGACTGAATCCAATTCCTCTTTCCATTTCTGATTTCCATTGCTCTTCATATTCTTCTTATCCAAGAGAGGCCTCACTGTCACCTGCTGACACCAACAGCTGGAATTCTGTGACAAAGTGTCCTCACAAAAAAGTCAGCAACATTTGCATCAGGTGCCCCTGGGGTCTTCTGCCCCTGGCACTTAGGTTAACAGTATGCTGGAAAGGTCTTTAGAAAGGACAGAGGCACCTGGTTTAAGAGCTAAATAGTCACATCTCTGATACACACTGGACATTTACATAGACAAGCTGGGCTTCAGGTCAAAGCCCACTACCTGGAGGGAGCAAAGTCCTAGGAAATGATTGCCCACTGGAGAAAAGAGTGACTAACTAAACAAGAAGAGGGAGGGCACGAGGGTGACCTGAGAACCAGGCAGGAGAGTGTGCAGGAAGGCAAACTTCAAGTAAACTTAATGAGCCCGCCTTCCAGCGGAACCAGCTCTCATCCTCTGCTGAGACTCCGGGGACTTGGAATCCTTAGGACCCTGGAGGCACACAAAACAAAAATTAATGCCACAGAGATGGAAAGGAACACATGCTCAGTAGAAGAAAGCCTGAGATGCAGAAACTCGGCTTCCCTAAAGTGTGGCATTTTCAAAGCCCACACATCATAACAACTCTGAATTCTGAGACGCGTGAGCAGGAAGCCCCTGAGGTTCCATCTGTCTCTCTGACTAGAAGGACAGCTGAGGAACCATGCTGCTGTCTGTGAGAGGGCTGGCAGAAATCTCAGAAACGTTGGCCGGGAGCTAGGAATGTGCAGCTCGTTCTTCTCTCCTGTCTAATTTACAGCCCCGACAAAAACTGTTGGCTTGTTACCAGGTCTGTCCCTGTACATAACTAGAAACGAACCACCACAAAGAGTTGGCTTACTTCATAATATTGTTTTTAATTTATCCTAAAAAATCATAGGATTCATTACATGGTATTGAAGAAATCCAGTATTTTCTTATTCATCAAGTGTATGTGACACTTCACTGCCAAAATTAAAAAGGAAGGATGTTAGATGTTAGTTACATGGATGAAAAAGTCAAAAGTAGAAATGGACACACAGAAACAATGAGCTGTCACAATTCTTAGTTCACTGGGTTCAGAAACCCTAAAAATTCACTTTCATGCACTGGAGAAGGAAATGGCAACCCACTCCAGTGTTCCTGCCTGGAGAGTCCTAGTGACAGCAGAGCCTGGTGGGCTGCCATCTATGGGGCTGCACAGAGATGGACACAATTGAAGTGACTTAGCAGCAGCAGCACGAGGTCTTCTGGCGTTCAAGGTCCTTCCTAGTGTTCTCAGAATCTGTCCTTTCCAGGCTTGTCATCTGGTCTTCTGCTCCGCTCTATTCTCCTCCAGTGACTGTAGACTGTGCAGTAATCTCTGCAGATACTAGTCACATTCCTAGCGCTGTACTTTAGCTACTTACTTCTCCAGATTCCACATTTCTCTCTCTCTCTATTAATCCATTCTCCTCTTTCTGTAAGATTCTACCTACCACACAAACATCTCAAATAACGTAGGCAATGTGTGTGTGCTCAGTCGTGTCTGAGTCTTTGTGGCCCCATGGACTGTAGCCTGCCAGGCTTCTCTGCCCATGGAATTTTCCAAACAAGAATACTGGAGTTGGGTACCATTTCCTACACTAGGGGATCTTTCTGACCTGGGAATCGAACCCACATCTCTTGGGTCTCCTGCACTGGCAGGCAGATTCCTTTACTACTAGTGCCACTTGGGAATCCCAGGTGTAGGTAAAGCATTTGACAAAATTCTACACCCTCTTGTGATAAAAACATTCAGAAAACTATGAATAGAAGAGAAGTTCCTTAACACGATAAGAGCATTTATGAAAAATCCATGGTTAACCTCATACTCAGCAGGGATACACTGAAACCTTTCCTCTCTAAGATCATGAACAAAACAAAGATGTCTGTGCTCACCATTGTTACTGAAAACTGTGCTGGAAGTTCTAACCTGAGCAGTTAGATAAGAAAAAGAAATAAAAGGCATCTCTGTTCACAGATGAAATGATTCCATATACAGAAAATCTCAAAGCTAATAAAATGAATTCAGCCAAATTGCAAGGTGTAAGACCAACACCGAAAAATCAGTTGTATTTCCATATTCCAGGAACATACCATCCAAAAATGAAATTAAAATAATTACTCATTTACAATAGTATCCAAAAGCATAGGGAATAACTTAACTACAGAGGTAAAAGACTTGCACACTAAAACTACAAAACTGAAGATCTGAGTAAATGGAAAGACACACCATATTCATGAATTGGATAAGTTAATATTGTTAAAATGTCAGTACTACCCAAAGCGAACTACAGATTCAATGCAATTCCTATCAAAATTTCAATGGTCTTTGGTAGAAATGGAAGAGCCAGTCCTCAACTGTGTGTGGAATTGTAAGGGGTTATAAATAGCCAAAACACTTATGAAAAAGAAGAACAAGGTCAGTAAGATTCACATTTTAAAACTCACTACAAAAATAAAATAATCAAAGCAGTACAGTACTGACATAAGGACAGACATACAGAAGAATGGAACAGAACCAAGAGTCCAGAAATAAATATCTACAGCCAAGTGATTTAGACAAAGGTGCTCAGATTATTCAATGAGGAGGAAGAATCCCTTCAACAAATGGCCACATGTCAAAAAAAAAAAAAAAAAAACACCTGGATCATAACCTAACATCATGTACAAAAATTACCTCAACATAGATCATCAGTCTAAATATAAGAGCTAAAACCATACAATTCTTAAGAGAAAACATAGGGTTAAATCCTTAGGACCCTGGATTTGGCAACAGATTCCTAATCATAGTATTAAAAAATGAGCAATAAAAGAAAAGCAGATAAACTGGATTCCATTAAAATTAAAAACTGCAGTGTTACCAAGAAAGTGAAAACATAAGCTAAAGAACGGGGAAAGCTGCAAAGTATGGATCTGATATGGGTCTAGTATAAACAATAAATAAAGAATTCTTACAATTCAACAACAGAAAGAGAACCCAACTCAAAGTGAGAAAAGGACAGGAATAGATATTTCTTCAAATAAGATATGCAGGTTCATGGAAACATGCTATTATTATTAACAGGAAAATGCAAATAAAGACCACCACGTGGTATCACTTCACACCCACTAAGGTGGCAACTTAAAAAAAGAAAAAGAAGAAAGCAAACAACAAAAAAGAGCAAGTGTTAGGATGCAGAGAAACTGGAACCCTCATTGCTGGTGGGTATCCCAAAAGATTCAGCCTATGGATTTAGTGATTCTTCAAAAGGTTAAACATAGACAACCATATGACCCTGCAATTTGACTCCTAGGAGCATAACCAAAGAACTGAAATCAGATATTCATACAAGTACATGTACACACATGTTCATAGCACCACTATTCAAAAGAGCCAAAAGGTAGAAATGGCCCAAATTTTTCATTGATGGATAAAAAGCTATGGTAAATACATATATTGGAAAATTATTCAACATAAAAAGGAAACAAGTACTGAAACATGCTACAATATGGATGAACTATGGGCTTCCCTGGTGGCTCAGAGGGTGAAGCATCTGCCTACAACACGGGAGACCCGGGTTTGATTCCTGGGTCAGGAAGATCCCCTGGAGAAGGCAATGGCAACCCACTCCAGTACTCTTGCCTGGAAAATCTCATGGACTGAAGAGCCTGATAGGCTACAGTCCATGGGGTCGCAAAGAGTTGGACATGACTAAGCGACTTCACTTCACTTCATAAAATATACGCTAAGCAAAAAGCACAGAAATAGGTCATATATTGTATGATTCCCTTTATATGAAATACCCAGAATAGATAAACTTTTAAGAGAGATCAGAGACTGCCAGGGGCTTGGAGGAGAGAGGAATTCGTATACTGCTCAGCAGATAAGCGGTTTTGCTTTGGAGTGATAGAGACACTTTGAAACTAGGTAACTGCACAACACTGTGGATGCACTAAGTGCCACCGAATTGTTCATTTTGAATAGCTCACTTTGTTATGTGAACTTCATCTCAATAAGCTATTTTTTTAAAACAAAGAAATCAATTCCTTTCTCATTTTCTGAAATCTTCACAAACTAGTGGTTTAAACTCATTCACTGCTGCTGAATGTCATTAATTTTATTGGTACTTTATCTGATCTCTTATATAGAAACCCCTTGAGGGCAGGGTCTGCCACTTTCAGCCCTTTCTGTCACTTCTGGGTTTATAGATCACTGGCTTATTCCCAACAGATACATAAGAAAGCTGTTCAAGTGATTCTGACATAAATTTGTACAGTGATCTTAAAGTTGACCTACTATATTTTAGTTTCCTTACCTAAAAGGCATTCAGTTCTCTGGAGTAGAAAACATTAGCCTATTTTAAAAATCCAGTGGAGTAAAAGATCTTGCTGTCCAACCCTTCAAATGAAAATCCTAAATGCAGCTTCTGTCCCTCATCATAGCATTCAGACAGGAACTAACCACTGCTAAATTCAGTGCCTGGGGGCAAGGGTACATGGACTTCACTGGGGGCTAGGGAGCTCTTCTCAATATTTAAAAAGACTTGAGGAGCCACAGACACCTCCATTGAGGCTGTAGAGGCTGACTAAACACCAGTGTCTCCGCTTTAGGCTGAAAAGATGTCACCACAGTCATTCCATGCTGATGACTATGTGGATATGAGCAGGAACAAAATGAAAATGAAACAACAAATGTTATATGAAAAATGCAGGCCTGTCGATAACATACTACAAAATGGGGTCTAAGAGCAGATGGGAACAGGCTACTCTAAGAGTAGTCTGTAGAGATTCCTACAGAAAGACGATCTAGACCAACTATACCTTTAAGTTTGGAAGGACACAGTATGATGCCCAGAACATCCAAATCCTGAATTACACGATCTATCTGTGTATCTTGGGCTTCCCAAGTGGTGCGAATGGTAAAGAACCTGCCTGCCAACTCAGGAGACACAAGACATGTGGGCTCCATCACTGGGTCGGGAAGAAAAAAATTCCAACACGGCTAAAAGAAACCACTCAGAGTAAAACTGATTTCCTCTCTTAGAAGCAGCTATGAGCCTTGTGTTCAGATAAATTAGATGATGTGAGAAGCACACAATACCTGGGCCTTTTCTATGAGTTCAAAGTAAACTAAAGAAAAAGGTATGGCTATCTCAGACCTGGCTGGCTAGTGTGGGTAGTCAGGTTTAGGAAAAGGTGGGGATGATATTATGGTGGGGATATTAGGCAGTGTTGAGAGAAAGATGCAGAGGCGCTTTCAAGATGAGCTGTATGTGTGTCTGCGTGCATGTACCTGTGTTCACTGGGATACTCAGGCAGCAGGGAAAACCTAGACACCAGGCAGGCAGAGGTTAGATGGCTGAAGTAGCTGAAGAGGGGAGGAACAGTCCCGTGCCCTGGGAGAAATGGAGAGGCCAATCAGGCCTTCAGGAGATAGGCTGCAAGTGGGTAAAAAGCAAGCAAAGGCCCAGGGGAAAGCAGAGCTGCAATCAGATCCCTCTGGGGCCGGGTGCAGAGGCAATCAGGAAGCCTTGGGAGAACAGACCCACAGCCCCTGGGGAGCCTCCTAGAAAGGCCCCTTTCAGGAACAAAGGAGTCCATTTGGGGACCATGATTGCCTATCCAGGCTCAGCCTGCTGGGCTGAACCTGAGGCTGGCCCCCACCCACAGGGCAAAGAGCAGGAAAAGTAGCTCAAGACTTGGTGATTAAAGGAATCAGGTGTAAAACATGTCAAAAGAACAGATTTTTGAGTCACCAGCAGAGGTGCTTTAGAGAGAAGGCTCAGAGTGAAGGTCCACACAGGCAGGTGGCAGGTGCTGAAGGGCTCAGGGTAGGCTGTGTCTCTCTCCCTGTCTGGATTCTCTCCTGCAGCAGCTGGACAAGGCTTGCCGTCTTTGCCTACTTCCTTTATCAGGTATGACTGAGGGCTCCCTGAACTGGTCTACCGGCAGTATGCGACATCAAACAGCAGCTCCCTACAGAGCTGGGACTAACATCCTGGATTCAGATTCCCAAGTCCAATTTTGCCAGATCTAATTGGGATAGAGGTAGGGTGACAAGGTTCTATGCTGTCTATAAACAGTCAACTGCCCTGAGACATTTCCTTACTCTACCTTCTTTGTTCACAAGTTTTGGTTCAGCTTAGCTCAGTTGGTAAAGAATCCTCCTGCAATGTGGGTGACCCTGGTTCAATTCCTGGGTGGAGAAGATCTGCTGGAGAAGGGATATGCTACCCACTCCAGTATTCTTGGGCTTCCTTTTAGCTCAGCTGGTAAAGAATCCACCTGCAGTGCAGGGACCTGGGTTTGATCCATAGGTTGGGAAGAGCCCCTGGAGAAGGGAAAGGCTACTCACTCCAGTATTCTGGCCAGGAGAATTCCACTGGCTGTATAGTCCATGGAGTCGCAAAGAGCTGGACACAACTAAGCGACTTTCACTTTACTTTTTCTCATATGAATTAGGAAAACAGTAGATACAGAGAAGCCCATATTGTAAGGCCTGCTGGGCAGGAGTCATACACGCCCACCTGTGGTCGAGGATAGCAGGTTTCGAACTTGGTACATTTTTACTTGAGAACAGTATTTTAAATAAATTCTTACATGGGATCCCAATATATCAAACAGACAGAAGTGAAGTCGCTTTGGGTGACTAGCAGCGAAGAAAGGCAACCCTCACATGTTCACGCCCCACCCCCAACTCTCTCTATCATCTTCTTGGCACTAGAACAGGAACAAAGCCAGTCATGGGAGAAGAGACAACTGGGTCCTACCCTGATCTCTCTCTCTTTTAAAATTTTATTTATTAATTTGGCTGCATTGGATCTTAGTTGCAGTATACAGGAGCTCCAATCTTCACTGTGGTATGTAGGATCTTTTTAGTTGTAGCATGTGAGATCTAGCTCCCCAAACTGGGATGGGACCCGCGCGCACTGCGTTGGAAGCATGGAGTCTTAGCCACTGGACCACCAGGAAGGCCCCCAGCCCTAATTTCTCTTAAAGTGCGGGAGTTCTTCTCTTTAAGCCTCTATTTCTCCATTGGTAAAATGAAAGGATGACCTTGAGAGGATTTGGGTGCTTCTGACTCTCAAATTTTCAACTTCTCTACAAGGAGAGAGTGAGAATGACTGCAAGTTTCTACTCATGCAATACTAAGCTAGCTAAGAAAAATATACACACAGCAACTGCTTCATTTAAGTTTCTCCGCATGGTCAGGTGCCATTCATTTCCCAACTTCCCCATAAGAATGTCTCACTTATTATCATCTCCAGTGATGACCATCATTGTCATCATCTCCAGTGATCTTGCCTACAGCTAGTTAATCTTTTCTTTAATAAATACAGAAATATTTTCAGTAATAGCTCCATCAGATGTTTGTTCACAAACATTAACTTGACTGGCATATTTGTGTATTGATTGAAAAGTTATAAAACCCAGCATCCTCATCTGCCCAGAGTCAACACAAGTTTCCTCTGCAGCTGATTCAACTCAAGCCAACACTCTACATGGTGTTTCAAAAGCTACTGGCTAGTCTTCATAATGTTCATGTCCATTTTCAGACTGGTCATAACTAAGAAAGCCAAGGCCTCTTCCCTCAGTCACCAGCCAAACCTAGGTGTCAGCAAACAACTCCTCTTTTGTCCAAAGTGGGAGGGGGAGGCCTGCCTCTATTCCTGTCACCCTATGTGATCCACCATAATTGTGCAATTTTCCCATTTTGTAGCATATTTTCTCCCTTATGTTTTGAGCTAGAAGTGGTGGCAGAGAAAAAGACTCTGTCCATTTTATTGAATCACCTATATTTAACTGGGAAAATGGGTGGTTGTAACTCTGTCAACAGGACATGTTCAATTACATCGTGGAACCGTTTTTCTTCAGAAAGCTTTACCATCTGGTCTAAGCAGTTAAATAAGCACAGCTATGTGATATCGCAGCTAATGAAATTAAATGTGGTACAAATACATACATGGCACACAGAAGTCACATTTATCTCTTAAAAACTATTTTCCATTGTTGAAAAGTAAGATATGTGGGTTGCAAGATCGAGAGCGTGGCATGGTTCACTGGCTTTACTGCTTTCCAAACAACCAAAGTAATTAATCACTTCACATTTAGGTCAGAAGAAGAATTTCATTGTCAACCACAAGCAGCACCCATGTTCCCATCTATGAGGCCTGCTTTCTTGGCCTGCCCTGGGGTCACCCAAAGCTCTGGGTGACTCCAGATAAATCTTTATGCTCATTGCCAGTCCTAATAAATCCTCAGTTCTACTTCATGGTGTGCTGAGGCTTACTAGACCACACAGATTAAAGATCCTGGTATGGTATAAGATACCCAGTGACTATTATTTCTTTCCAATGTCTGTTTCCCTTCTGCTGACTTAACCTGTCTGAGCATCTGAGCCGGGTTGTGCACCAGCCTCCCCTGCAAACCTGGGTCTTCTGCAAACCTTTTTCTGGGCCAATACTAACTGGAGAACCAAAAGACCTTGGCCCAATTCCCACTTCTGTACAGACATTTGTTGTTTCTGTCACTTCATCCTTTCAATTTTCTTGGTATAACAATACTCCAGTTTTCCTTTGGGAAATATCCTCGCTTCCACTTTCAGTGTCTGTGGGGTTAGCTCCCACTCCAGCTCTAGGATGGTTCTCACTGGTGTGAGCCAGTAAAGGACAAGGTAATGTTGCTGGGAGGCACCCATTTGAACCTGAGCTTAGATTCAAGTCAAAGGAAAGCAATACATATAAGGTTCTTACACCAAAAAGATGAAGCAAATTAGGGCTTTATCTATACAGTCAACAAAAACAAGATGAGGAGCTGACTGTGGCTCAGATCATGAACTCCTTATTACCAAATTCAGACTTAAATTGAAGAAAGTAGGGAAAACCGCTAGACCATTCAGGTATGACCTAAATCAAATCCCTTATGATTATACATTGGAAGTGAGAAATAGATTTAAGGGCCTAGATCTTATAGAGTCCCTGATGAACTGTGGAAGGAGGTTTGTGACACTGTATGAGAGACAGGAATCAAGACCATCCCCATGGAAAAGAAATGCAAAAAAGCAAAACGGCTGTCTGGGGAGGCCTTAAAAATAGCTGTGAAAAGAAGAGAGGCGAAAAGCAAAGGAGAAAAGGAAAGATATAAGCATCTGAATGCAGACTTCCAAAGAATAGCAAGAAGAGATAAGATAGCCTTCTTCAGCAATCAATGCAAACAAACAGAGGAAAACAACAGAATGGGAAAGACTAGAGATCTCTTCAAGAAAATTAGAGATATCAAGGGAACATGTCATGCAAAGATGGGCTCGATAAAGGGCAGAAATGGTCTGGACCTAACAGAAGCAGAAGATATTAAGAAGAGTGGCAAGAATACATGGAAGAACTGTATAAAAAGATCTTCATGACCCAGATAATCATGATGATGTGATCACCCATCTAGAGCCAGACATCTTAGAATGTGAAGTCAAGTGGGCCTTAGAAAGGATCACTATGAACAAAGCTAGAGGAGGTGACGGAATTCCAGTGGAGCTGTTTCAAATCCTGAAAGAAGATGCTGTGAAAGTGCTACATTCAATATGCCAGCAAATTTGGAAAACTCAGCAGTGGCCAAAGGACTGAAAAAGGTCAGTGTTCATTCCAATTCCAAAGAAAGGCAATGCCAAAGAATGCTCAAACTACTGCACAGTTGCACTCATCTCACATGCTAGTAAAGTAATGCTCAAAATCTCCAAGCGAGGCTTCAGCAATACGTGAACCGTGAACTCCCTGATCTTCAAGCTGGTTTTAGAAAAGGCAGAGGAACCAGAGATCAAATTGCCAACATCCACTGGATCATGGAAAAAGCAAGAGAGTTCCAGAAAAACATCTATTTCTGCTTTATTGACTATGCCAAAGCCTTTGACTGTGTGGATCACAATAAACTTTGGAAAATTCTGAAAGAGATGGGAATACCAGAGCTCCTGACCTGCCTCTTGAGAAATCTGTATGCAGGTCAGGAAGCAAAAGTTAGAAGTGGACAAGGAACAACAGACTGGTTCCAAATAGGAAAACGAGTATGTCAAGGCTGTATATTGTCACCCTGCTTATTTAACTTATATGCAGAGTACATCATGAGAAACGCTGGACTGGGAGAAATACAAGCTGGAATCAAGACTGCCGGCGGAAATATCAATCACCTCAGATATGCAGATGACACCACCCTTATGGCAGAAAGTGAAGAGGAACTAAAAGCCTCTTGATGAAAGTGAAAGAGGAGAGTGAAAAAGTTGGCTTAAAGCTCAACATTCAGAAAACAAAGATCATGGCATCTGGCCCCATCACTTCATGGGAAATAGATGGGGAAACAGTGGAAAACAGTGTCAGACTTTATTTTGGGGGGCTCCAAAATCACTGCAGATGGTGACTGCAGCCATGAAATTAAAAGTCGACTTACTCCTTAGAAGAAAAGTTATGACCAACCTAGATAGCATATTCAAAAGCAGAGACATTGCTTTGCCAACTAAGGTCCGTCTAGTCAAGGCTATGGTTTTCCTGTGGTCATGTATGGATTGGAGAGTTGGACTGTGAAGAAAGCTGAGCGCTGAAGAATTGATGCTTTTGAACTGTGGTGTTGGAGAAGACTCTTGAGAGTCCCTTGGACTGCAAGGAGATCCAACCAGTCCATTCTGAAGGAGATCAACCCTGGGATTTCTTTGGAAGGAATGATGCTAAAGCTGAAACTCCAGTACTTTGGCCACCTCATGTGCAGAGTTGACTCATTGGAAAAGACTCTGATGCTGGGAGGGATTGAGGGCAGGAGGAGAAGGGGACGACCAAGGATGAAATGGCTGGATGGCATCACGGACTCGATGAACGTGAGTCTGAGTGAACTCCGGGAGTGGGCGATGGACAGGGAGGCCTGGCGTGCTGCGATTCATGGGGTCACAAAGAGTCGGACACGATTGGGTGACTGAACTGAACTGATGCTGTCCTTTGAGCCCTGGACAGAAGTAGAACAAGGCTGGAATTCCTTGGCAGTCCAGTGGTTAAGACTGTGATCTTCCACTGTACAAGGCACAGGTTTGATTCCTGGTTGAAGAACTAGAAACTCACATGTTGCAGCACACCCGAAAAAGTACTACGAGGCTTCAGCATGACCTGGCTCTCTACCATCTCGCAGGACCGTGTCTGCTGGGAGGGCGCCCCCACGAGCTTGTTTCTAGGACTGCCATCTGCCTGAGCTTGCTGAGGCCTTTGTGCACAGGGGCCCCAGGCTGCCTGAATGAGACAGGCAGGCTGATGCCCACTGCCCGTGTCTTGTTTGGGGACAGGACAGTCCATTTAGCTTGGACTCAGTTGATAATCACTCTCCACTGCCTAAGAATTTGTACCTACAGGGTGGCTGACTGCATTGTGATAGTAGTGGTGGGATACAAATCCAGCCAGCGGAGACTGCGGGGCTATCACCTTGAACACTATGCTAGACTGTCTCTTTCTCTCAGTAAAATGGCCATATTTCTTCGGTTTTAAAAAGTGTGGGCTTCCCTGGTGGTTCAGATGGTAAAGAATCCGCCTGCAATGCAGGAGACTGGGGTTTGATCCCTGGCTTGGGAAGATCCCCTGGAGAAAGTAATGTGTGATGCCTTTTCTCTTGCTAGATTCTCACTTACTTTTAAATAGACATTCACCAGTAGAGAAGAACACAAAATGAAAACAACACAAATCACCTGACTTCTGGTAGGCATTTTGCTACATCGTAAAAGCCATCTTTTTGACCATCTCTGCTTGGATATAAGGCTGACATGTAAGTGGTTGCCTTCTCTTGGCTCCACATGAATAAAGCTGAGACTTTAGTGTCTAGCAGCTTCAGAATGCAGAGGATAAAATTCCACAGCTTTGCAGAGATATTATACTACACTACAAAGGCTCATTTACAAAGTAAAGATCAGCCTTGTTCAAAATACATTCCCTTCAATTCATTTTTATCAAGATTTGGGAAGTCTCACCTGCACAAATACACTATGATACATATAACAATTACCCCTACAAAGAATATTTTTTCCTTAAAAAAAAAAAAGTCCCAAACTCAAGTGGAATTTATACAAGTAAAGAAGTTTGGCTGATAAATCTTCTCGAAAATCAAAATGTTAAAACAAGACAATCAATTCAGTCTCTAAGTAACCTCTGAATTTGTTAGGGGAAGCACACTGATTGAAACCGCCCACTCTGGCCAGGCACCATGGTAACCATTTGCATAAGTTGTTTTATGACAGGAGATCCTGGTAAGGAATATGGAACTAATAAGCCACCACCAACCGGAAGAGTTTGGGAAAGGTTGAAAGGAGACACCGCATGTCCGTCCACTTCCCAGAATCCCTTCTCTCTCATTAGCATCCATCTCGGCTGAGGGATGCATGCGCCACCAGGAAAGACTCTGAATTAGAATGATTGGCCAAAGACCGCCCGGAAACTAATCCCATCACCATAAAACCCCCAGACTGTGAGCCACGCAGCAGAGCAGTTCTCCTAGGTTCCCTTACCCTGCTGCTCTCCACCCAGGTGCCCTTTCCCAATAAAATCTCTTGCTTTGTCAGCACATGTGTCTCCCTAGGACAATTCATTTCCGAGTGTTAGACAAGAGCCCAGTTTTGAGCCCTGGAAGGGGTCCTCCTTCCTGCAACAAATTTACTACAGTTATTGAATGCCCCTTCTAATATCAGAACTAAAATGCTAAAATACAAAATTCTTTTTTTTTTCCTTAATTGAACTGAACAAATAAGTTTTCCAGGATTCAAGGGAACATTTCATTTTCATAAACAGAATCTGAAACAAATGACTTCAATATGGAGATGCCCCATAAACTAAGGGCAATATTCCTGGAGACCAAAGATATCATAATAAATTCTCTTGAGAGTAATCTTTTTTTGTGACACGGCTGTATGTTTAGTGAATATGTTTCAGGAAACTAGTGTTTCACTTCAGACATGTCCCAACTGCCTGGATATTTATCTAGCCACATGCATTTTCTTTCTACCCTATAAATTTTTCAAACATAGAAGTGCCTGATTTAGTCACTGTGGTTGGAAATACTGTTTATTTGGTGTCTGAGAGAACACTCAAAGGTGCTCCAAACTACTAAATCAATTTGGTGGCTTATAATCAGGATTTTTAAAAATAATGAAATAGACACACACAAAAATCAGAGTGCATATGCTTCCTAACTCTCTTCACAAGTATTTAAAACAGCACTGCAATCACTTATAACGATGTTTAAGTGAAGCCTATGGAATTCTGCCAAATTTATGGAGAAAGAAAATGAGAGAAGAGACCTAATGCAAAGCTATTCTAATATGAAATTAAGTGGAAACTTGGTGTTGGGATGTTTGGAAGGACTTTCTATATTAAAGGAGGTACAATTGCTTCCTGGTTAAGAGCCAAGGTGTCAACAATACTGGATTTGAATTGCTGCTGCACCTTTCCTGCGTTGTTCTAGCTGGGTATCCCCTTTGAAAAAGTGAAAGCGTTAGTGGCTCAACTGTGTCCAACTCCTTGCAACCCCATGGACTGTAGCCTGCCAGGCTCCTCTGTGCGTGGAATTCTCCAGGCAAGAATACTGGAGTGTGTTGCCATTCCCTTCTCCTGGGGATCTTCCCCACCCAGGGATTGAACCCGAGTCTCCTGCACTTCAGGAGGATTCTTTACAGTCTGAGCCACCAGGGAAGCCCTAGGTAACTCCTTAATGACTAGATAACAAGCACCAGTCTCAGTGCTCCTACCTGTATTGTCATGGTATCTAGTCATTTATATGGTAGATGACTTTGTTAAAATACACCAGCAAGGATCCAAATTAAGGCAGCTCTTGCAAGATGTTTCCTGACTGTCTTCACTTAGCTGGTATCATTGTTGATTCTTGGGGGTCCCTGTCATCACATTCTGGGAAGGAGGCCAAACCCTGACCCAACTGCCCTGACTCCTTTTCCCCTACCCATCCTACTGGGCCTTCCCCTCCCGGCTGCTGAAATGAGATTTCAAAATGCTTTCTCCCCACTCTAACACTATCATTCCTAGGGGAATCTGGAGCCTCCCAGCCTTGGTCCACTATTTCTTCTTCCCCTTTCTCCTAAGGCCACTACCTCTACCCAGCCTAAGTCTGCTAGCTTTTCATATCAGACTTACATGCTAGATTACCTACTCCTTGAGAACAGAGACTGTATTAGTCTTATTCCCCAGTGGTGCACAGCACACAGGGGGAGTTCAACAAATGTTTACCAAATGAATAAAATCTCTCTAGCTCTCAGAGCCAGTAAGCTGCCCCCAGGGATTCCCCTAAATGCTATGATGCAAAATAAAGACAAATTAATACATGCTGGTAAGTATGGCTTTCGTATAAGTTCAATGAAAGTAAACTTCACTCTCAGAGTATTTCCATCACAGATGTGAAGGTGGCTTGTGTAGTTATAGCTGGGTTTTATGAACGACAGGCTTCTCTTTGGTACACAAATGTAATAGGATGACACTGGGGCTGAATGCACAATGCCCTTTTCTGACACTAGGAGTTTCCTGAAGATGATACTCTAGTGACCTCCTGGGCTTAATTTAGAGTTTAGATTGAGGCTCAGTAAAACAAAGTACCAAGAGGGTACAGTTTCTAACTGACTGCATGTAGCTGTAAGGAAAATAAAAAAGAAACTTACTGCATTCCAAACTGGTATCAAGCCTCTCTTTTCCCTTAAGCTACAGGGGAGGTTTAATAATTAATAAATGATTAAAGCACTTAGGGACAGTGGTATAGAAAGCACAGCCCAACAAGTCTTAATGAGCAGATTTAGGATAATTTCATCTATGGATTGAATGAGAGATAATTTTCTTTTATTCATTCATTCACTTATTCTTTTGTCTAAATTCTTCAGTAAAATAAAAGCTCCCTCAGGGCAATTTTCAAAGGATTAGTTAGATGGAAAAGCAGGATAAAAGCATGACAATGTAACTGATTAAGAGTGTGTAATGTTTTTAGAGCCTCTTTCCAAAACCACTCATTCATGGGACATGTGCTCTGAAGGTGTTAGTTGCCCTGGGTCCTGAGGAAACCAAGAAGAATGAATGAAGACAGAGAAAATATACCTTCTGAACTTGGCAGAGACCCTATTTTGTTTTTACTAAAATCCTCCCAAGAGTAAACACAGGAGTGACTTAGCAAACACTTCTTTTTAATGTCTACAGGTTTTCCTGACTTCCATTACTGTTCTCTGTCTCACCCTAACATATCCTATCTCATGATGTACTCAAAAGTATTTATTTTTAAAAATCTCACCAAGTTAGCTGCATTGAGAAACTCCTAAGAAAAGAAAGAGTTTCAGGTACTTTTAACATTTCTGTTTTGTGCCATCATCTGCCTCCTTTCACAAAAACAAAAGTGCAGATCCTGAACGTGATAATTATCTTTGGTGGATACCCTTTGCAGCATCCCCCAGCCCACAAATCCTTCAGCTTATTTAAAAACACAGAGCCTCAAGATGAAAGCAGTTTTCTGTTCAGGAGGCATCAGTGAGAAGATCACTTAGGTCTTAATATTCCCTTCAGCAGTAACTTGATGCATCATATTTTGTGTGTGTGTGTGTGTGTGTGTGTGTGTGCTTTACTACGTCCCACCAGGTTTTATTTATTTAAATCCCAGACTTCTTTTGCTGACATGGCAAAGCAGAAGCAGAAATGTTTTGTAAAACTTAAATGAACCTGGAAGTGGACATTTGTTCTATAAATCTTTAAAGTGTTGGGTTATTCCTTGGAAACCACTTTTCCAAGGACCTTTCCTCTTCCTGGAAGAGAGGTAGTACATAAAACACCCAGGTTCTGTCCCAGCAGCACTGAAGAGGCACTCACAGGCATGATGCACTTTCATGCAAACTAGAACCAAAGTTCAAACCAAACACTGGTCACCTAATGCTCAGTTTGCTGAGAGGAAGATGTCAGTAAAGTGTCTGAGTGAGAAGCGGGAGCTGGGTCTCACTTTTCTAAACACTGTCTGGTAAAGCCACCCTACCTGCTGACACTCACGAAGCCCTCCGTCATGACAGCAGGCAGCCCTTCAGCCACAAGTGTCCATCTCCCTTGACTCATGCTGTCTTGAACACTCCAGAACTCATGGTCCAAACACTCTGAGGATTAATGACATGGGAGTGGTGGAGGTGGACCCCAAACCTTTCCCAATCAAAAGGCAGTCAACCTGAAGCGACAATCTCTGGGTTTAAGGTCATTGATGTGAAGCTTTGCTAAGCAGTGTTTCCTGCCTCCGCCTCCTCTTCTTGTCCCTCTACTCCACTCTTGTCTTTGCTCCTCATACCAGTCTTTATATGTTGTCTTAATTGTCTTCCAGGCCCCAACATTTCTGTCCTATGTCTCACCTCTGAGTCTGTAACTTTCTATTCCAGACCCCCTCACTGTGCCACCCTCTTTCAGGACATTGTGTCACATCAACACGTGCATCTGATGCTTCTACAGCATGAGAATCTTCATATGACAGGCATGTGTGTGTGTGCTCACTCAAGTTGTGTCCAGCTCTTTGTGACCCCATGGACTGTAGCCCACTGGGCTCCTCTGTCCATGGGGTTCTCACCCAAGAACATTCACGGGAATGCCATCTCCTCCTCCAGGGGATCTTCCCAACTCAGAGACTGAATCCATGTCTCCTGCACTGGCATGCAGATTCTTGACCACTCAGTGTCACCTGGGAAGCCCCATGACACACCTAACAGACTTATAAACCACACAACAGCTAGGGAGCCCCCAAGGAACCCTTGAAAGAATTTTAAAAATACTGCAGTGGGTAAGAACAGTGATCCAGCTGGTGCCAAGCTATGTTCCCACTGGTGTTCCTGAAGGCGGCAGGTCGTGACCACCATGTTTTAGAAGGCACAAATTCCCCTTTACTGTTAACTGATCATGATTCAATCTTGATCATCCATAAGCTAAATTAAGCTTCTGGAGCCTATATGGATTCAAAATTCAACAAAATCTTACTGACTACCTCCCATGTACATGCCTGACACTGCACCCAGCAATAGAGACACATCAGTAAAGACAGTCTCAGGCCCTTCCTCTGACCACTAGACAGTAGGACCTTGAAGGCAGGGGCCATGTCCTAGGTACCAGTCTGGGAACATCTAGTTAACCTCAGTGCCCCATGCTTGTGCCCAGTAATTGAGGCTGAAAAGCAGCAGGATGAACACTGCTGGCACTGGAACCCGAGCCTGAGGCCTGGGTCTCTCATTTACTCTCTTTGCGCCCCCATGGACTGTAGTCCAGGGGCTCCCTCTGTGCATGGGGATTCTCCAGGCAAAAATACTGGAGTAGGCTGCCATGCCCTCCTCCAGGGCATCTTCCCAACCCAGGGATCAAACCCAGGTCTCCCGCATTGCAGGCAAATTCTTCACCCTCTGAGCCACCAGGGAAGCCCACTAAATGTACAACCTCAGGCAAAGGATTTAACGTCCTTCTGTTTTCCTTCCTCAAACGTCACCAGAAAAACCAGCAACAATGGATTCTATGAAGATTAAGTTAATACACGAAGTGTTTAAAATGGTACCTAACACATAGTAGGTAATCAAAAGATTTTTAGTTATTATTTTCTATACAAGGTTCATCTTGATATTGCTAGCAAAAGAAAATGTTTCCCACTCTTTGAACAGGCATCTCTTTCCCATGGCAAGTGATAAATCCATTAAGATTCACAATCTGCGTCAAAGGTCACAACCTTGCCCTGCAGTGGCAAGAGACGATAAAAGGAATATACAAAGACTCTTCCAGACACACACACACACTTCTCTCGTTCTCAGGGAAAAAATTAGCCATTTGTAAAAAAACAAATAAAAAAACCACCCAACAACAAACGGCCCCCACCCTGCCACAAAACTTCACGAAGGGTTTTCTTAAAAAGTAAGATAAACAAGGATGAAAGCCATGCCCAGCAGCAGCCATTTCCAGCATGACCTGGTGAGTTCTCAGCTTCAGATCAAGCACTCCCCAGCGGTGTTACCTGGGGGACCTTTCACTCACACATCAAACCCCTTCCACTGGCCACTTCTCACACAGCACATGCTGCCAGGTGCTGAAACACCGCTGTTTTCCTGCCCAGCGTGTTGCGGGTCAGGGGTGGGAGCGAGTGTCTAAGGTGCAGTGGGGGTGGAGGAGAGCGAACTCAGGCAAGTGCACTCTCTTGTGTCCCCAGAAGACCTGCAGGACACGGCTTTTGCAGGGATCCAATTTCAGTTCTGCACTACATTTGACAAGAAACGCCTTTCAAGCTCCACACGTTGGTCTCAAGATCAAAAAGTCTGTATCAGGAATGGAGACTGGCCCCTTCAGCCCAGGTTGGAAGGAGAAATGTGGAGAGGGTGAGCTCGCTCGGGCAGGTAGGGGGCAGAAGACAGCCTGCTGATGCTCGGGCTGAGACCCTCTCTTAATCAGCCAAGCCAACCCCTCTTCTGATAGGCCTCAAGTGATCAAGTTATAGATTTTATTTCATGACTAATTCTGAGGATACATCCTTTAAGAGCCAAGTTTTATTTAATCAACTATTGATCATCAAAACAGTTCTGGCCTTACATTTCATTGCATGACTGACTTTCTTTATTTTACAGTAAACATGTAGCATTTAATGAGTTCTAACTCTGTACAGGGTATCGACCATTTTTCCTGCTCTTCTTTCACCCACAGATTGGCTCAACTATAGTTCAAAGTAAACGGTAATAGGAAGTACACAGTGTACAATCTGAGTTGGAATGAGGTGACTGCATGGGTACCATTTTAGGAAGAATGTTTACAGTGGAATGAGAGTGGGGACTCCTTCAGAGGCAAGTACAATAAACTAAGCTGGAGGTGAAAGGAGTCTTAACCGTGACTGTGGCTTTTAGAATCAAAAGGAAGTTCCAGACCCAAGAAATCAGGGGGCTCGAATGTGCATGGCTTATTGAATGGCTGGATATGAGAATGAGAGAGAAGAGGTGGTAGAGTGAACTAGTGTGATTCAAACCTGAGAAGCTCTCAAGCCAAGTCAGGGGACGAGAAACTTAACTTTGGGTGCAAGAAAGGATGATTTCTGTTGGAGGAAGGCGTTCAGCAGGTGGCTGATGATGTGAGTCTGGAGCTCTAGAGGGGAGACCCGGGCAGAAAGGATAAAGGTGGAAAGTGAGGGCATGCATGGTAGGAGGGAAAAAAGGCAAAGTGAGAGGCAGTTAGCTAGCAACTGAGCTAAGTGCTCGGTGTGTGTCTGCTACTGTTATCCTCACAACCCTCTGAAAAAGTATGAGGAAATGTACTGAGAAACATTACTCAGGCTTCCACAGAGCAATAGGAGGTGGAGGCAGGGTCTGATTCAGATCTATATAGGTGAGTGTTACAGCCATGCTATTAGGTAACATTTTCTATTAACACACAGATTCTTAGATATTAGAGGAGAAAGAGGGGGAGAACCTGACAAGGACAGTGAAGAGGATGAGACTGAGGATTGGGCAGGATCAGGAAAACCATGGGATGAGAGCTCCAGTGGAGGAACGTGGAATAAGCTGCGCAGAATCCCGCCATCCTCAACTGGGCTTTGTGATTAGCAAGTCACTGGTGGATGTTCAGAAATGATGTAATTAGCACAAGAGGATGTAATATACTCACTCAGAGGTTAAGAAGAACAGAGGGCGGTGAGTATAAAATGTCTTGACTTTGAAGGGGAGAGACTCAAAATGGAACGATTAATTATTATTTTTTTAAGATGGAGACGACTTGCTCAAGTTCATATGCTGAGAGGGAAGGAAGTGGTGAAGGAGATAGTGGGTATAAGACAAAGGGAAAGAAATGATTGATGTGACAAAGCCATGGCAGAGACAGTAAGGGTTGGCTGAAGAACATGGTTTTGACCTTGGGAAAAGGAAGAGCATGTTTTGCGCTGACAGCAGAGGGAGTGATGTAAACATGAATAATGATTCTGACACAAAATGTTAAATGGAGGAGGTGGAAGTCAAGCATGATCTTATTGGACATCCTGGATATTCTTGCAGGGCTATCTACAGACAATGAGGTGTGGTAGGAAAGTCTGGAGTGGAGGATTCGAGATGAGAGGATGAAGTCTGGGGTAACCACTGTAGAGACAGTTAAGATGAGTGAATACTAAGCACAAGGCCCAGCCAGACTTAGAAATTTGTATTAGATGCAGTGGGAGAAAGAGTTGATTTTCTCCACCAATTTAACCTTTGTGCGCATCAACCTTGGCTGACAGTAAAGTACATGCAAGAATGTTTATGTGCTCACACGTGGGGCTGAATTTTAATTCCCCCGGCTTGTGTCCAAGTGGGTATCATTACTCTCCAGAGAAGGATACAGAAGAGAAGGACCTAATGCCAGGGTGTAAGTTGGGAGTTGTCTAGCTTTCCTTACTCGTAGCTTTTATTAGTATATAATTGTCTGCTCAAGATGTAGGAATGAGATGACCTGGAAAGTGAGAGTGGAAAAGGAAGGAAAACCCCTCGTGTCCTTGAAGGCTGGGGGGAGCTACATCCTAATGAGAGTGCTGTGCACTTATCATTTTAACAAGAGCAAAGGACAAGGAAATGTCCTCCTGCTTAAAAAAGAAAGCAGGGTCTATCAATAACGACTTGAGGGCCATCGTTATCTTCCTGAACCATCACTCCTGTGATGCGAGAGGTTCCAGCTCTGGTGCTAAAATGTGGCTAATGAATTTCGTGGGAGTTCTTTATGGGAGGCTGATCCCCACTGCTGGGCAGCTGAGCTCCACATCCCGGTCCTGCCGCTCCCACGTCTCCATGGACGGATAAGCAGGGCCAATGCATTCCAGGCCATGCCCTGGTTCACAAGGCTGGTAGAAATTCTTTGAAATTTCAGGCCACTGCTGTGACATTACCTACAAGGCTCCTTTTCCCATGAATCTGTTATATCCAACAGGAGGAACCAGCAGGGTATAAGGCTGATGGATGCTACACGCCTGAACCAGGTGTCTCTGTGATGAGGGCATTTACCATGAAAAAAGTACTGTGAGTTCATCCATTTGCTTATTTTCAGGAATTTTCTGGATCTTTGGAAAGGCAACAGTGCCAAATTCAGCATCCTCTCTGGGTGAAATAATCACTGAAGAATTTAAGATCGACAACTGAATGATAGATCCCATTTACCATAATCATGGGGGAAGCACATTTACTGTCAAAACTGTGGGGTTTTGGTGCAGGATCCTAAAGAGAATCTTCTTGTTTCTGAACAAGCAGACTTAAGGTGACTCCAAGTACATAAAATCCTTTAATCGCTGTCTTTAACCTAGTATTAGTCATGCCTAATAAAATGTCTTGGTAGTTTCAGAGCACTTATAAAAACAGTATTTCATCTAATTCTTAGTGCACCTACTGGCCTGTGGGGAGGAGGGTGGGACAATTATTATCATCTTCATTTTATTGACAAGGAAACTGTAGGTCCCTGTCACACTGTCACCAAACCTGACCTTGAGCACGCTCAGAGCTGGGGACGTCCTTACATTTTAAGACATCTGATTATGATTTCATATGACTAACTGTAAGGAAGTATTTTATGCTGTGCCTAAATGTGTTGTCCTGCAATTACTCTCAAGTGGTCTTATTTTTTTCCTTTGGAACAACAAGGTATAAACCTGATTGTATTCCACAAAAGAGCTCTTCAGACATTCTCTTAGTTCCAAGTCGCCATCCACAACATCTCATGCTCTTTGGCTGTTTTTTTTTTTTTTTTTGACACATGAAAATGGGTCAAAATCTATTGTTTTCTTGTCCTGTGCTGTCGAAGCCATTAGCCACTGGTGGTTATTAAACTGAAAAGTAATTACAGTGAAAATTTTAAACGGCTGACTGTGACTGGTACATATATGACCGTGGCCACCAGACTGGATAGAGCAGCGCATTCCTATCCTTACAAAAGTTCTCTTGGACAGCTCTGTTCTAAGACCCTTGAAGTGCTTTTGTCTGAATTTCTGGCCTACATATTCATCTCATTATGGAGTCATCTTTCTTATTACCTACTTTCAGTACCACCTTTTCAAAGAGTATCAGGTCTATCTAATTTATTTTTATACTTGAGTGGGGTACTGGTGGAGAAGAAAAAGAACTCTATCTTACATTCTGTCAGTTTAGAAATACTTAATTGGTTTGTAGGCTGTCTGACAAGGTTTAATATTCTCATCTTTTCAAATCTAAACTCAGCTGGAGGCCAAATCACTGCCTATATTAAATACACAAAAATTCTATTATTAAAATGGAAGTAAAAGTTCTTTTACTTAAGCTGACAAAACACAGAAGATGGACTTCATGTCTCTTTCACTTCTATGGAGCCTGGAAGTGAAGGCTTCCTTCCACAGAGAAAGAAGAAAAAGAACATCTTGAGACTTAGAAATTTTGAAACAGTTTGACTGACCCTGATGAAGGTTTACTTTGGCATCTGACCTGGCTGCTTTTAAACGTATACAAACTGGAAAACGTGGACAGTACAGATGAGGCAGTTGGAAAGGCACAAAGGGACCTCTGAGACGATCTAGTCCTAAGCGCCTACTTGATAAGGAACAGAAGCTCAGAAGATGTCAGTCATTTTGGTCCAGAACCTAGTCTTTGAGTTCTAGTTCAGGGTCATCCTACCCAGTGTGGGATTTACAGGCCCACCCAAATATCCACTTGACGTGTGATATTCTGTTTGTTTATACCCCGTTCTCTTCTACAGCCATACCTGCCATCATGATGCCCAAACCCCCGAATTTAGGAAAGCTGCAGCGGGTACTTCAAAGGTGATTGAGTATCTCCCAAATAGGACCACTATAAACCACACACAGAAAAGGGGAAGATTTGAAGAAATACAGGAACTTTCTTATTCTGATTCTCTTAAGAGTTTTCCTAAAGGCGCTACGTGTGTTGTATGCTGTGTACTTAAGTCGTGTCCAACTCTGTGTGTCCCCATGGACTGTAGCCCACCAGGCTCCTCTGTCCATGGGACTTTTGGAGCAAGAACACTGGAGTGGGTTGCCATTTCCTTCAATAAGGAGCAGGACATCTCTGGAAGTGTAGAAAGGGGACAAAGAATTGAGAAATAAGTTAATAATGATGATGAAGTTATATCACTGATCACAGCAACTCTGCCTCGCATCATCTCACTACATCATCACATTTACGAGACAGGGACCTGTGCACTTCCCATGTGTGGGATGACAAGAGGATCAATAAGCTGGAGTCCCATCATCATGCACTAAGCTACCAACCTAAGTTTTAGAAAAGCTGGTGAGTTGAAGCAAAATGCATATAAACATACTATGCAGCTTACAACATGAATTTGGAGAGGGAGAGCTATAGGAACTGTGTTTTAAATTTATTTATTTTTAATGTTAAGGCAAAATCTAGGCTCAGTGACCCTCCATTTTCAATAAAAATCAAGGGACTTCCCTGGTGGTCCGGTGGCTAAGATTCTGTGATCCCAATGCAGGGGGTCGGGATTCAATTTGTGGTCAGGTAAAGAGATCCCACAAGCTATCCAACCATCTCATCCTCTGTCGTCCCCTTCTCCTGCCTTCAGACTTTCCCAGCATCAGGGTCTTTTCCAAAGAGTTGGCTCTTCGAATCAGGTGGCCAAAGTATTGGAGCTTCAGCTTTAGGATCAGTCCTTCCAATGAATATTCCTTTAGGATTGACTGGTTTTATCTCCTTGCAGTCCAGGGGACTCTCAAGCGTCTTCTCCAGCACAACAATTCAAAAGCGACAGTTCTTCAGCACTCAGCCTTTTTTATGGTCCAGCTCTCACATCCACACATGACTACTGGAAAAAAACCATAGCTTTGACTCTTTGAGTTCTTAGAACCCTTAAATGCAAATGTAAACTTTATTTGCCTCAGAGCTTGAATTCCTCTATCGCTTTACCTCTCCCTTCTCAGATCTATGGGCAAAAAGGAACAGAGGCAACATACCGTAAAGATGAGCCATGTTTCTTAATTATTAAACAGTCAATATGCTGTTTATGAAACAGGATTGGCTTGAAAGAATAATGGTTTCTTTCTCTATTGATGCACCTACTTTAACAGGTTTTACTCTAATTATAAACCTTCATAGTCCCTTAAGACTGTGTAGAAATAGTAATAATATTTTAGATGTATTTCATGGGTTCCAACCAATTACCATACAATAGAATAATGATTTCCTACTGTGTTCATTATGGTATTTGCCATCACTTCAAGTGATCTGAGTCTTCAGTGCAGAGTATCTGAACAATAATCAGATATGTAATGTGTGTTGTTTCAAACAAGATGATATTAAAGACACAAGCCATAGCAAATGGAAATAAAAAGGAAGATTTTCTGTGTGAGTAACTTTATAGGATTTGGGCCAAAATGTAAGGTATAGAATCTTGTCTCAAATGCCCTACTTTTCCCCGCTATGCCTTCATGCTGCTGCTGCTGCTGCTAAGTCGCTTTAATTGTGTCCGACTGTGCTATCCCATAGACGGCAGCCCACCAGGCTCCCCTGTCCCTGGAATTCTCCAGGCAAAAATACTGGAGTGGGTTGTCATTTCCTTCTCCAATGCATGGAAGTGAAAAGTGAAAGTGAGGTCGCTCATGACTTAGCTGTATTAGAGAAGTCTGGCATTCTTGGAGACACTCTGATTCTCATACTATCAAAACTTGGTTGTAGGGACTTCGGTCCAAAGCAAGATTCCTTGCTCCCTATGCAGGGGACCCAGGTTTGATCTCTGGTCTGGGAACTAGATCCCAAAACTAAAGATCCCACATGCCACAACAGAGATCTAAGATCCCACGCCCCCAACTAAGACTCAGTGCAGCCAAATAAATTTAAAACAGAACCAAACTTGGTCCTCAGAAAATGTCATCAACACATTTAGACTCTAGTCTAAAGGTCTAACAAAGGGTTTTACTGAGCCTATATGTTTATTAATACAGTACAGAGGTATAAGATATGAAATAGACCACTTTCATAAACCACAGACAGGAATTTATCCCACTAGTTCTTAAATGATGGTTCAGAAGCACTTTTGGATCCTTGTGCTGCAAAAGTCCTCAAGAAGTTACAGTAACAGAGCCATGTATCTTCAGAGGGTCTACAAGAAGCAGTGGTAATTAACACACTGTCCACCTGGAGTGTTTCTTTGAACATATGCCTTTTTGATCAGAGTGTTCAGGGCCCTCCTTCTACAGACCCAAGAGGCAATCTTCCCCATTTGGCAAGCAAAGACTTGACAATCCACTTTGATTCTCACCTCTTATTTTAGCCAACTGAAACATCAGGGTGTGTTTCATCTATATGTTTAGCTATACAGAACATTATTTTTTAAAAGATATGAAGTCAGATACTTCAGGGAATGTCTGAGAAAGTGTATACTGGTGCTTCAACACACTAGTAGAGAACTACTGTTCTAAAGAATAGATAATATTTATGGAGCACTTGATCTATGCAAAGCACTGTGCTGAATGGCTTGCCTAATTTTCACTAATTTTAGACTAAATTCTTCTCTTCACTACATAAGAGCTGTAGTGACAATATTTGGCAAAATTTATTGATAATCACAGCTCAATACTTCAAGGGCAATCCATGGGCTAATTCTAAGAAGAATTTTAATCATACTTTTAATCAACTAGTTTTATTACAGTATTTTAAAATAAATCTTTCTCAGCTTGTCTCCATCTGAGAAATGGATAACATAGGAGTCAAAGTGGTAAGTTTGCTCTTAAAATATTCTAAACTTTACCCCTGAGGCTGGATATATTTTCTCTATACTCCTGGTGTGTGTGTGTGTGTGTGTGTGTGTGTGTGTGTGTGTGTGTGTGTGTGTGTGTGTGTGTGTGTGTGTGTGTGTGTGTGTGTGCGTGCGTGCTCAGTTGCTCAGTCATCTCCTACTCTTTGCAACCCCATGGATTGTGTGTGTGTGTGTGTGTGTGTGTGTGTGTGTGTGTGTGCGTGCTCAGTTGCTCAGTCATCTCCTACTCTTTGCAACCCCATGGATTGTAGCCCTCTAGGCTCCTCTGTCCATGGGATTCTCCAGCCAAGACTGCTGCAGTGGGTTGTCATTTCCTTCTCCAGGGGATCTTCCCCCTCCCGGTACTGAATGGTGACTCCTGCATCTTCTGCATTGGCAGGTGGTTATCACTGAGCCACCTGGGAAGACACCATACTCCTAGTACATCTGCAGAAATGCTAATGCCAGAGAACTAAGATGGACAAAATGGGGTATGCCCCTAGGAAACGTTTTTTAAAAACTCATGGGCTTTACATAACAATTCCCTCACCTCTTTGCTCTTTCTTCAGAATGGACAAAGCCCAAGTGCTTCTCCCTAGCTGATGCACAGGGGTCTCAGTTCAGTCAGTTCAGTCGCTCAAGTCAGACACAATTCTTATTTAAAGTCTTAAAGTTAACTAAAGCTTGGCAAATATAAGCCTGAGATAAATCTGATCTAAGTTTCAATCATTCTCAATAAATATTCACTGAATTTTACCCAAATAAATATATTTTAGGTCCTTTTCAAAAAATTATTTTTGAAATAACTATACTGGAGACACAAATCAACAAAGATAGTGAAACATAGTTCCTCAAAGATTCAAAGTAGGAGATTCTGAAAGTAAAAACCTCTCATCTGTTGTAATTATTACTCCCTCAATTGACTAGATGTGACTTTCAGCCCATGGGTTATGGACATCAAAACATGAAGCATTTATGTTGCTAAACTAAAGGCTTTAGATATAATATCTCATCTAAAACTCAAATATTCTATGTCAAAGCAAAGCATTATTTTTAGCAGCATGCAGACAGAGATGACTAAACTACTTAATTTAGATTTATTTACTTGTCCAGAGGACTTACTGCGAGTAGCTCATTGACTCTTTAGGATGTGGTTATGTTCAAAGGTAAACACAGTTGTTGTTGCTGTTTTTAAGTTGTTAACTCCTTAAAAATATGTCAAGGCCAAGGTTATATCCTTTATTTTATGGTACTTCAATTAAGTTACTGTTCAAGTACTTGTGCAGACCCAAAATTGCTTTTGGAAATCCTGATTACTGCAAGGCAGTACTCAGAGAGGAATTAAGGCAGGTGAAGAGAAGAAACTTAAGCTGCTCTGCTGTTATTCTTAACCCTGTGATCTTGGTCAAGTCACTTAACCTCTCTATGCCTCAGTTTCCCCACTGAGGAAGGATGGAGGATATGGCCTCTATCTTGCAAGGCTTTGGTAAGGTTTACAAATACTGGATGTAAAGAGTCTAGTGGACACACAAGCTTATACTTTTTAATAACTACCTTCAAGCATCGGTATAAGCCCTTTGTGAGGACAAGAATGCATTTGAGGTCTTTCTTTTTATAAGTAATGTGGCAGATTTGTTGATCCTGCTTATAAGGTCAGGAGCCGACGGAGAGCTTTCCAGTCACCATCAGGGATATTTGTACATCCAGACCCAGCAGTGATGCTCAGCAAGGCTTTCAGACTGATTTATGTGGCAGAGCACCCGGAAATCATGTGCTACTCTGGGTTAATGGTTATGGAATATTCATTAAAGCCTAATATGCTTGTTATATAAAATAGTAACAATTTTACTCAGAAAATACATGATTATATTACATATTTAAAAACGCAAATGAAAGATAGTGTCTTCCTCAAAACAAGTGCTTCTTTTTTAATTTAAATCCAGAGTTAACAGTTGTTTCTTTTGGTATTTGTTACCTGATTTTGTAAGAAGTCATGGCTTACCAGAAATATGTATTAGAAAAAACATATATCTAAAATAATTTTACTCATTTACTTGTTCTTTTTTTCCCCTCAATCTTTCAGTGGAAAAATGGCAGCAGTCATTTGATGGTGAAATAGCTCAGTTTTAGCTCACAGGAAAACTGTGTTTTGATGGAGGTACATGTTTTGATGGAGTTAAGTGCTTATATATATGTACATATATATTTTTAACCTATTTATTTCGCTGTGTTGGGTCTTAGTTGTGGCATGCGAGATCTTTAGTGGTGGCAAGCAAACTTACTAGCAGAGCCAAGGATCTAGTTCCCTGACCAGGGATTAAACCTGGACCCCTTGCACTGGGAGCACAGAGTCAGTCACTGGACCACCAAGGACGTCCCTGATGGACCTAAGTTTGAGAATCACCAGTCTCAAGATCATGCAGTAGATTTTTTCCAGGTTCTATCTCATATCTAATCAAACCTCCACAGACATGCACACTTGGTAGGTCCAGCTACTCTCAGCAATGTCTTCAAATACCCACAACCTAACGTCTAACTTTATGCCTTGAGCTCACATTGACAGACAAAATGGTGAACAAGGATCACCCACCTCTCTCTCCGCCTCCTTCCTTTCTTTCTTTCTTCCCTAGCTCTCTTTCTCTCTGCAAGTCCTGTGAATTATACTATCTGTTGTCTGTTGTTTTAAGTCTCCTTACAATTTCTTCTCAATGTTTAGTGACAAAGAAACATTTCTTGGTTCTGATAAACTTTAGTATTTCCTTTCAGTACATGATACAACGCAAGCTATAAAGGGGAGGAATAAACATGAATTCCCATGTTTTGTACAAGCTGCAAGAAACTTAGCCTAAGTTTTGTGGTCATTTGTTTCTTTTGGTCTAGGTTGTCTGATATTTTCTCCTTCCTGAATCCTTCATTATGTAGTCAGTGCTCTTCTGCTTACTGGTTTTACACTTACACTGTGACTCTTTTATTATGAATATCCCCAAATCTGACAATATATATCCAATGGACTTACACATATTTTCTGAGGTTTTAGCAGTATGAAAGGTAGAAAACTAGAAACTTGCTCTATGTTTGCACAGTATAGGTTAAAGTCTGTCTTTCTTGCAGAGGGTCATCTCTAAGAAGATCAGCATAGGTGGCTTGATTTTTAAATTATACTACCAAAATCTCTGCATTATTAAAAATTTTAACCAATATTTAATTAATGTTTGTGTGTTACTTGTCACAAACTGAAGAAATTAAAGAATGTTTCTCTACTCAATACAATTCCAAGCAGACTTTCTTACCGAACCTGTGCCTTTTTACTAAGATGAAAATTGGAGAGAATCCAAATTCATTATTTTTATGAATGCAAAGATGTGGATGAACATTATTATAAATCATACATAAGGGCTGATTTTTATATGGTGAAACATCTTTTAAACAAAGGGAAAGCACTGACTCTTCAGTGGGCACCTTCCTTTGTCACTGATGGCAACATAAACTGGGACACTGAAGTGAAACGCGACAACCGAGAGCACCTTTTGAAAAGAGTGCCTTGTCTTTTACTGAACAATTTCACAAGGAGATATGTATTCAAAAACATAATCACTACAACATTTTTCATAATATAATGACGAACTGGAATAACTCAAATACTTAAAAACAGGTTAGACAAATAATGACATTATCAATATAACAGGATACTGTGCAGTCATTAAAAATAAGCTATGGAAAATTTTTAATGACCTTGAAAGTTTATGTGAGATGCAGAGAGAAGGAAGACTAAAGTGCTTATATCCTAAAATGGTAAGAGTGATCACCTCTTAGTTTTATTAGAAGAACAATTTTTTTCTTTGACATTTTCTAAAATCTCTAGAATGCCACTATGTTGCTGCTTTAAATCAGCAAACCCAAAATTTCTATTAAAAGACAGCCTTTCTGTATTACCTTTTTAAAAGGAATCAGCCTTGCTCTCACCACAGCAGCTTTCCTTCCTCTGTGCTTCTCTGTCATAAGTCCGGAGGGGATGTTCAAAGACACTCAGCTCAGAACTGAGCATCTTCAGACTTTTCCAACTTTAGACACAGCACCACACCCCAAATAAAAGTTCATGGGTGATTTCTACAGGCTGCCAATACTGCCCTGGCCACTAGTGAAAAACCCAGGGCAGCTCTGCTTGCTGTGGGACAAATCCCCTTAAAAGCCATACCACCACGGGATACTGAGGTATAGTTCGGAGCTGGTGAAATCCGAACTAGCAGCCAAGGAAGCACTATTCGCCGTGGTTCCTGGGCCTCAGTTTCTTCACTCATTAATTGGGGTGACAGACACTTCAAGCTTCCGTCCTGGGTGTATGATAACAGTCCAGGAAAGGAGACACAGTGGGGTAACGCCAAGTGAGAACACGAAGCCCTGCTGCTGCTCACAGGGTGGCTTGCTGGGGTTCCCTTGCTTTCGGCAGGAAGTGGGAGCAGATGTCTGCAGTGGTAGTGATGGGCATGGAACTGCAGGGAGGAACCAAAATGCCGTGCCCGGAACTCTAAGGAGGGGTGCCATGCTGGGCTGGGGAACATCTCCTCTAGAGCAGCGAGAGATGAGAGATGGGCCCCAGTCACAGAGTGTGGTTAGAGCAGGAAGAAGTCTTCGATGCCTCCCCTTCCTGTGTCACACATCCCCAGAGTAAACGCAAATGGCAGTATGTATGTCAAAAAGAAGAGATGAGAACGAAAAGACAGTTTTGTATTCTTTCCTTTAAGAAGAGGGAAGAAAAGAAGGGTCCAGGATAGGATACCAATAAAGTCCTTCTGGCAATAAGGGCCCATGTGCAATGCAGATGGAAAGGCTCATTTCTTAGAGAGGAAATGGGGGCCATAAGGTGACCTTTATAAATCTCTGAATTATACAGCCTTCTCTGGGGTGTGTTCCATTTAAAACTACTGTACACCACAAGGGGCTTAGAATGGATAGAGTCTGTGTCTTTCCTCTGAGTTATTGTGCAAGCAAATCAAACAAGAGCAGAGTGGCCAAAGGAAAACCCCTGAAGGCAGAGCACTGATTATGGGATGCCCGGGGAGAAGCAGCGGGACTGTGTGTGCATGTGTGTGTGAGTGTGTGTGCACCACTGCAGCATCTGCCGGTTGCTAAACCAACCTTAGCTCCCTTCTGCCCGGTGGGACTCACTCAGGGATCTCCAATCTGCCTTGCAGGAACTGCTTCTGTCCTTGAACAAGCAATTACGGCGAGCCCATGACAGATCCCTGGGGCCCCTGGTGGTGGGAGGAGGGCAGAGGAGCGAGGGCATCACAGGAAGGTCAGAAGCCTCACAAGGACAGGAGAGCCACCAGCCTGATAAGATGGAGGGGAGGCAGCACTAGCTCTGTGACCCTCTACTGACGCACAGAGCACACAGAGGGGAGTGAGAGGGGAGGCCTGCGGGTGGCGGCTCTTGGGCTGCCTGCTCCTGCATAGCAGGGCACTGGGCAGTGTGGCTACGGACGCAGCGCTGCAGGGTCCTTTACCATGTGGAGTGAGTGTCACACAGGTTTCCCTGAACTCAAGGAAAGACGCATTCCACCCCCAAAGAATCTACCCCTATATGAGAGTAGCTTCACTGATAAACTCACAGCCACAGGGAGCTCACAGAAAATTGTTCATCAAGGTCTGGGCTCATAGATAGTTTGTGAAGAGGAAGGATATATTAGCTCAGGATGGAAATGGTGGCTAAAAGAAACATCTTCTTGAGAACAGGGTCGAGTCACCACGAGTGTGTGGGCAGACACACGGCCAACTCCTTCATTCACAGCCCTGCCCTACCCCAACGCTCTCCTGCAGCCTCCTGGGGAGTAAAAGTCAGGCTGTGGACATAAAAAGGATGAGCCAAGATGGACTGGACTGACCAGTATCATCTGTGCTCTTAACCAAGGACCCCAGTTCAGCTCTCTTTGAAGTAACAAATACCTAAGACAGTCTGGCGGTTTAATTACTGAAAGTGCACTACACAGTGGTGGATGCATGAATGGTGGGGAGGACATCGACAAGGGGACAGAAAGAAATCAAGCCTGAGAAGACAGAAAGGATAGAGAAAGGATGTATTAAATTAACTCAAGAATACAGGCAGTTGTAATTATATATATTTGAAGGTAATGGTATTCTTTAGTGACTAAAACACCAGAACAAATTATAGAATTCAGTGCAGTTTAGCATAACTGACTTATTGTGGGGTCTATAAACTTAATCGATGCCTTTGGTTTCCAGGGCATCATTCAAACACTGGAGCTCCATAAATAAATATTAGAAGTGTCTGTCAATCTCTCCTTTAGGGAATTGGTATGGCAGATAGTTTACAATGTCTGCTGGTATCTGAATATCATCATCTATTAAGAATTTTTTTAAATGGAAGCCTAATATTACCTATATTGACAGAACTAATTATAAAATTATAGCATTGTGGAGAGGTAGGTAGGACGGAGGCAGAAGTAGAGAAAACACAGCGTCTCCTCTGTAGAAGCTCACAAATGCCTCATGTTCTCAAAGGCTCAGCTTTACAAGTTCAGGAAGATTTTAAGTATCTTTTTCTACCTTATTTTAAAACAAAAAACTCTTGAGCCATGGAAACTCAGGAAGAAAAAACAACACATACCGAAATACTTCATGCTGCTAAGATGTGTAAATATTAAACAAAAGAAGTACTGAGACTGAAATTTGATACCAAATTATAAAATGAAAGATAAACTTTTATATACTTATAACCAATAATAGTCTTTGACATCTATGATTCCCTCATTTAAGCAAACATTCATCGGGAAATTACTGTGAACAGAAATGTAATACACTGGCTGACTTTCCCTCCCTTCTTCATACTCTAGTAAATCAGTATGAATACAACTACACACACAAATAAAATGCAATTTAGACCAACCTATGGAAAACTTCAGTTTGAATTAAAGTCTAAATGCTCATATACATAATTTTTAAAAAAGGAATACAGAATTATCCTAAAGTCCAAAATGTAATTCTAACTAACAGCTAAAAGATCTTTGAGGACAAATTTAATGAAAGAAGACCAACCAGCAGAATTTTAAGAACTTAAAAGTTGCTTCTCTTAGAGCCAGTTAAACACAAAATGATTAAACTTCCCTTTTCAATCTTTCCAAGATCCTTTATAATCTCACTTATTTCTTTACCAAATAAATACGGTTTTACGATACTGCTGAGGACATTATGTGCCTACTTTCCACAAGTGCATCCTAGAAGTCTTTCTAAAGACTTAGCCCATGTGTACAGCAACAAATAGATGACAAATAGTTCCTGGAACACTGAGCTCAACTGCTTCACAAAATATCACTCTTCCCTAAGACACTGGTGGCACTTTGGCTTGATGGCCTCAGTAGTAGCTCACTGGAATCCAAAAATGTTAAAAAGATGTGTTCTCCATTCCCACATAGTGGCTAGTGAATTATTAAACTTCAAGTTTGTTTTGTGGGTTTCCCAAGTGGCACCAGTGGTAAAGAACCTGTCTGCCAATGTAGGGGATGTAAGAGATGTGGGTTTGATCCCTGGGTTGAGAAGATTCCCTGGAGGAGGGCATGGCTACAGTATTCTTGCCTGAAGAATCCCTTGGACAGAGGAGTCTGGCACACTACAGTCCACAGCGTCTCGAAGAGTTGGACATGACTCAGCACGCATGCAAGGCTGCTTTGTACTGAAAAGACACTGGTGACATTCCTGAAAAGAATTAACATTTTTTTCCTGTTTTTTTTTTTTTTTTTAATTTAATTTATTTTGGCTGCATTGGCTCTTCATTGCAGCGAGTGGCTCTAGCTGCCCTGTGGCATGTGGGATCTTAGTTCCCTGATCAGAAATTGAACCTACGTCCTCTGCATTGGAAGGTGGATTGTTAACCACTGGGCCATCAAGGAAGTCCTTCCTTAGTGTGTATATTAACACTCATAAAAGTCTGCAGACAGGCTCAGCAAGGGCAAGTGTCCTGCTGGATGAGAGTTTGTTACAATACTTTATTTAACATGGAAAAGGAGATGTATTAATATAGTGCCCTAGGCTACAATGTTATTCAACAACTGCCTCTCTTATTTGATCTGCCTCTAAAACATTAAAACACACAAAAACATACAGACATATATACACCTGCATGATACAGCATGCTATACCTGTGTGCATGTGTCTATGTATAAAATGACCTGACAGAGGGCTTCCCCCATGGCTCAGTGTTAAAGAATCAGCCTGCAATGCAAGAGACTCAGGTTTGATCCCTGGCTCAGGAAGATTCCCTGGAGAAGAAATGGCAGCCCACTCCACTATTCTTGCCTGAAAAAAAAATCCCATGGACAGAGGAGCCTGGTGGGCTATATAGTCCATGGGGTCGAAAAAAATGACCTGACATGTAAAAGTCCTGCTTTTCTTTATAAGGAAGGAAATCATAACATCTTTTGGACACAAGTGATTTTTATATCATTGACAGATATATGTCATCTCTGTTACAGTCTTTAATTTATGGGTTGGGGGTAGGGGGACCAATATGGCCCCAGACTCAAGTCTTATAAAGACTGGCTGCTCATTATAATCAAATAGAAAGACTGAAAAACAAATCAAACCAGAAAAACAAAAACAAAAACTCCTTAAGCCAAACACTGGAGATACTGATTTAAATACAAATACGTTTAAGACTCCTTAACTGATGACTGCCCACCGGGTTTGGAAACCGGAGATAGAGCAGAAAAGGGTCTGGGGTGAAGGACATGGGGCGGTGGCCAGCTCTTCATTTTCTCGATGAGGGTGTGGAACCCAGCAGCAAGTGCAGACTGCACCCTCAGTGATGCCTCGTACACACCCAGCAGTGGAAATGCAAAGCCCGCACACTCACTTTCAAGCACCTATTCTGGGGAGCAGCACTGTGTTTCCCACAGGTGTGTCAGAGAGTAGAGACCCTGAACTCAGGGATCTGAGAGGAAGGAGCCACAGCCATATACAGCAGAGTAGCCCACCGTGATCATTTCAGAATGCTGCCAGGATGCAGTCTGAATGGAAGGTCTGAGGAGGTGTTTGACACATGAGTCATCATCTCCTGTCAGAGGAAATTAACAAAGTTTGCCTTCAGGCACGAAGAAGACACTGGAGGTAAGTCTACCTAAAGGTGCCAAAAGAGTGTGGAGGCAGAAAAACGTGATGTATGACAAAAGGATGAACAGAGTGGAGCAAAAAGTGAAAAAATTTCATTCCATCTGTGCAGCTCAAAGCCTAAAACATGGCAATCTTTATTTGGAAGAAAAGTTAATGAAGATTATGGAACGCAAAATGACTTTTCATCAACTTATTTCTCTAAAAGAAGCATGATTTGCATTTTCCTTGAACTGATCAAATGCTATCTAAGAATTGCTTAATTGCCTTAATGCTTTAATTCTATTTGCTGCCAATCTGATTAGCAAAGTGTGTGTCTGCATGTGCACCCGTGTGGGCTGGCATTAAAAGGGAGGGTGAAACCTATTACTGAAAGAACGGCAACGTGAAGCTGGCTGGCTCTTGGTTAATTGAGAAACCATGAGTGGTGTGAGAAGGTCACTCTATCATTTATTTTAATTTCTTCTCTCTTGTCTTCTCAGTCGCTTGTTCACCTTAGGAACCTACCTTAGATTTGAGACCACTAAGAGCAGGTGTTAATTTGGGTTAAGGAGAAGGTGAGCCCAGGTATTTCTGCTAGTGCTGTGATTTAATAGGAATCTGGATATAATTTAATAGATCCTTTGAGTCTCAGTCAGACATGGTTCATATGGACTGAGGAAACATCTTATAGATAAGTTAATACGTACATTAATCTCTTGAGGTCTTCCAACAACACATAAACTAAAAAAGTAAAAATAAGCTTTCAACCTGCACAGGAGTACATATGGGTAAAAGCACTGGAATATTTTCTTCAGGGCAGAAAAAAAGCACTGGGCTACTATTCTGGAAATAGTTCTGACTTGGAGGAAGTCATGTTCTGTCTCTGTGTTCTCAACTTCAAACTGGACTAACTGGTTTTAAATTTGACATTAAAGAGGCCATGGGTTTCACAGGTATGTCTCAGAATCTGCACAGAGAAGTTCAAGAGAAGCTGAGAAAAGGAGATTCCACCCCCCATTTCTGAGCTCCGTCATCCCCATCTGATTTAACTGGAGACTGCCCACTGATCAGTTTGAAATACTGATGTGCTAGAGAAGATCTGGGTTGAAAAAATATTTCTTAGTTTCAAAATATTCTAACCACTGGAATATTCTATTTCACTGGAATAGAGGCACTCTAAATTCTGTATAGTTTTAATAAAATCTTCCCTCTGAACACTGTTTGTTCTGCTAGGAAAATTCAACTTCCTCTTCACAACTCCAACTTCTTGAGCTTCAACTACTCCAAGACTTAGCTCAAATGTTATGTTTTCTCTGAAACCTCCCTCAACAGGAAGCTGAGCTGTGAAGGGGACCTCTTTGCTGTAAAGCAGTTTTGTTTTTGTTTATTAAATTTATATATTTGGCTGTGCCAGGTCTTAGTTGCGGCATGTGAGATCTTTAGTATTGGCAGGTGGGATCTAGTTCCTGGACCAAGGAGCAAACCTGGGACCCCTGCATCGGGAGTCTGGAGACTTGACCACTGGAAAACCAAAGTGTTAGTTACTCAGTTGTGTCCAACTCTGTGCAACCACATGGACTGTAGCCCTCCAGGCTTCTCTGTCCATGGAATTCTCCAGGCAAGAATACTGGAGTGGGTAGCCATTCCCTTCTCCAGGGGATCTTCCTGACTCAGGGATTGAACCTGGGTCTCCTGCATTGCAGGCAGACTCTTTGTTCCCAGAAAGCAGTTCTGTGGCTAATATTTGGTGAAAGAGTATTCTTCCCTAAGCTCGAGATACTAGATACTTTGGTGCAATTCAGATAAGGATTCAATGCTTTAGATTCTAAATGACGTAAGGAAGGGTTAAAAGTAAACCCAGGGCAATACACATCAACAGCCTTAATACATTCTTTTCCTTTAATGCAGCAATAGCACTCACAGGAATTTGTCCTAAGGAAATAATGATGATATCTATAATGACTTATTGCAAGGAGATTCATCTCAGCATGATTTGTAATAGTGATAGGGTAAAAAATTATTTTAAAAATCTAAATGTAAAATAAAGTTAAATACATATACAAAAATAGTTAAGTAAACCTTGTACTTTGAAAGAACATATATTTATGAATTACCATGTTTTGGAAAAATATCTCATGATGTGGGAAAACACTGATTTACATAATGTTAAACAAAGAAGGCAGGACACAAAACTATATATAGAATATTCTGATGAAGTTGTTCTTCATTTTATCTACTCAAAGGAAATATAAAAAGAGTAGTGGAATGATTATTACATTAATTTTTTTCATTATACATCATGTGTCTTTCAAATTTTTTAATTAGATACTTTTCACTTTTACTGTAATAAATAAGAATACCTGAATGTTTGGCAAAGCAACAGACAGGTTATCTAAGGAACTTAAACATGAAAGCTATTCTGTTTCCATCAGCTTTCTCTAATTCTTCACCCACATGATACTCCCAAAACACAAATGTTTGCTGAATTGAAATCTATTACTATGAGCAGTTTGAAGACAGGAGTCCTAAAGACCCAAGGAAAGCTGACTTACATAGAGTGGAGAAGATCACTCTAGAAATGGGTTCTGGTCTTCACTCTGCCATATCTTAGCTGCATGGCTCACTCAGCAAACAGCAAATGGTCTTAGGGCTTTAGTTTTCTCATTTGCAAAGGAAAGGTACATGTCTTACTCTTTTTTTTTCCTATCCCCAGTGTTTAAAACACTAGAAGTTATCAAGAGTGTATGTTAACTATCATATGGTTTGCTGGATATAAGAATGAATAGAGGGATGGTGTGAATGAACTATAATGAAAGAGCTAGAACAAAGATAAACTAAAATTTTAGGAGTCTTGATTCAATACCTCAAATCTGTATATGGACTTATACCAGAAGATAATCTTAAAAAGAGTGGATAACTGTATATGTATGACTGATTCACTTTGCCGTACAAAAGAAACACAACACTGTCAATGAACTATACTCTAATAAATTTTTTTTAAAAATCTATATTTTGAGCTATCAGGCCACCAAATAAAACTTGAAAAATAAATAGTGAAACCAGGCTGGTGTTCTTCTTGATCCTTCCAAGCCTAAAGTCTTATACCTTCACAGATCCATCAACACCTGAGACTAGCATCTTAGGAAAGCTCAGATCTTATGAAGATGAACTGGGATCACTGCCTACGAGCAGGTAGTGAAAGCCAGACTCAGAAGCTGGAACAGCTGAGTTGGAGACAAAGGCAACCCAGTAACATTTTGACAATCAAAGTCAAGAGACCAAGACTTAACTGCATGAAACGTGCAGCTTGCAGAAGTATTCAGGTTGCAAATTGAAGCTCCAAGCCCAGAACACAGCAATAAAAAAAGAAAAATTCTATCAAGAGCATCTGACCTGAGACAGAACTGAGATTCTTTTAAAAAGTGAAGAATAGGACTTTCTTAGTGGTACAGTAGCTAGGACTCCACCTGCCAATGCAAGGGACACGGGTTCAATCCCTGCTCCGAGAAGATTCCACACACCTTGGAACAACTAAAGCCGCATGCCACAGCTACATGCCTGTGTGCTGCAACTCCTGAAGCCCATGTTCCTAGAGCCTGTGCTCTGCAACAAGAGAAGCCACCACAGTGAGAAGCCTGTACACTGCAATGAAGAGCAGTCCTCGTCTGCCACGACTAGAGAAAGCCCATGGGCAGCAATGAAGACCCAATGCAGCAAGCATGAAAAATTTAAAACCTTTAAAAAGTGAGTTGTAGAAGTCAGCATCCGGAACAACATAGAGAGCACAATATACCCAAGTGATACTCAAGTATGTGGCCTCCACCAGGGCTAAGGAAGAATGGATGGATAAATCTTAGTCACCAGCCTGACTCTGAGCAGAGTAAGACACTTTCTTGGCGGCCACCAGATAGATGGATATACGCTATATGAAAGGACATGAGATCAGTGATTAAAGTCCATCTTGACTCCAAACTTGCAGCAAGGACATAAAAAAATAAAATGAGGTTGCCTATCATTTTCATATATTCAAATTCTACTTTATGAGCAGGGAGAATATACTTCACCCTTCATCTTTCTAGCTATCAAAGCTTTTCTAGGTAGGTTATGCCACCAGCTATGACTGTTCTCTTTCACACAGTGAAGTCATTTCTAAGTGAGTAGTCTAGTAAATTTAGAGGAGTAAACTTATTCTTGCAGCTGTCTTCCAGATCCATAATGGAAGATAAATCCTGTTAGCTTGGGCATGGCAAGGCAATTATTTCAACTGCTCCATTTCTATGGAACAAACAAAGCCATTCCAGGCTTATGCAATTCCTATTTAATGGAGAAGGGAAGAAACACTATGTTCACCATGCCCAGAACACTAGCTGTCACAGACCAGTGGCAACCAGAATGGAAAAGAGGCCTTGTCTATTATCACCACCGGATATCAAAATCCTCTGGGCTACATGTGCTTATATGCGCCTGTCCAAACCAGCCTGCAACCAAATGGTGCTGAGCAAGAAGCAAGGGGAAAACTATCATGGTAGGAACATCAGGGCATTTTGGATGCAAAGCAGAAGCTTATCTTTTTACTGTTGCAGCTCCAGAGAAAATCAATTTTGACACAGAACTGCCACTTTACAAGCAAATAACTATACTTTCCAATAACCTAATCTGTGCAAAGCCTACTGAAAATTCCCTAAAGAACCAGTAGTTAAAACCTCCATTAAATCAAAGGGTTTAATATGGGAAGGGAAGAGAGGATGCAGTTTGACTTGGGAATGTAATGGACTCAGTGGGGAAATAAATATGTTGTTTTATGTGTACAGTTACAGAATATGAGAACACGGCATTCATTTCAAAGGGAATTCTCTTGCTGTGCAACTTACTCCCTAAACAGATGTGATTTTTGCTTATTCAAAAACATTTAGGTAACAATTACAGCATAATAAATTATAATTGCCATCATCTTCCAGCTATGTAATGCCTTCTATGCAAACACAAAGAAAAGGCAATCACACAAAACTATAAAACCCATTTTCAGGTAGGTTCTGCAGCCTGGATTCAAATAATCTACATTATTCTCACATAAACACTGTACTGTGCCTCATATATATAACCCTACTGTGGCATGTGGAGACTAACTAGCAAATACCTAAGGTTTGTTAATCACAGGTTGGAATAGTCCCCAGCAGGGTAGTTTTAGGAATGCCAGGAACGTCTTCTGGCCTGCAAGCATCTTCTTTTATGGTCTGCATCCAACATCTAACACTCCACCACGCAGAGCTTCAATCCACTGGTCATTCAAATTCCAGTGCTCCAAGAGAGGTAAACAGAATATTATACATGCAACACTGTCATTAGAGCATATTATAATGAATGCACCTGATTTTCAGCAGGACAGTGTACTGATGGGTGAAGGAGGGTGGGTGTGGTGGGAACCACCAGATGCTCTAATGGCACAAAGGATGTGGAAGGAATGATGACCCTCAGATGGACACAGCAGTGTATACTTTCACAGGATGACAGGTAATGTGCCAAGTGGGACTGGCAGAAGAGATATTCAGGGTGAAAGAAATGCTCCAACATTCATGTATCTTACACCAACTTTTCATTTCACATGGCAAAAGAGTTCAGGCATGGGGATGGAACTGAAATGTCCTCAATCTGACTCATAAAGAACTGCCCTTCATCTTTCACATTTACCATGGGTCATTTCTGTAGAATAATATGAATAAGATGGTGGATGGCTGGTCTTCAGATGAGTAAGCTTTTCCCACATAACTGAAAAACCAAATAAAGTGATAAAAATGGGGAGTTAGAAGATCTAAGTTTCACTCTGTCAGTCAGTCAGTGATAGTCAACTCTTTGTGACCCCATGGACTGTAGCCTGCCAGGGTCCTCTGTCCATGAGATTCCCCAGGCAAGAGTACTGGAGTATAGGTTGCCATTCCCTTCCTTCTCCAGGGGATCTTTCCAACCCAGTGACTGAACCTAGTGTCTCTTGCATCGCATGTAGACTCTTTATGGTCTGAGCCACCAAGAGAGTTTTACTCTACTGACTGAACACTGCCCTAAGGGCAGTGGCTGAGCTCTCCTAACCACCACACCACTCAGTATTTATTCCACCACCATTTGCAGAGCCTCCCGAATATTCACTTAGGAATCACCGAGAAATGAAATAAAGAACACACAGCTTTATTTTCCTTTCACAGTCTGCTGCTGCTGCTAAGTCGCTTCAGTTGTGTCCGACTCTGTGTGACCCCATAAATGGCAGCCCACCAGGTTCCCCTGTCCCTGGGATTCTCCAAGCAAGAACCCTGGAGTGGGTTTCCATTTCCTTCTCCAATGCATGAAAGTGAAAGTGAGGTTGCTCAGTCGTGTCCAACTCGTAGCACGACCCCATGGACTGCAGCCTACCAGGCTCCTCCATCCATGGGATTTCCAGGCAAGAGTACTGGAGTGGGGTGCCATTGCCGTCTCTGTTCACAGTCTAAGAGGGAGATACTAATGTGAACAACCAAGTGGATGAGATCAGTGCTATAATAAGGTAAACACAGAAGATGGTGCAAGAACAGGGAAGAGACCATCTATCTTCTCAGAAAGGGCTCTCAAGAGGCCTTTGCACAATTGGTGTGAATTCTTGAAGGATATGGAGGTGCTTGCTAAGCAGAAGACAGAATAACATGTACAATGGTGTCTGCAAAACGAAGAAAATGTGTCTGTGATGGAACTTTGTTACCCATGAAGTGCTTGACCACAGTGGTGTATTTCTACTATGACCAGAATGCTGCATGCTCACTCAGTCGTGTCTGACTCTTTGTGACTGCATGGACTGTAGCCTGCCAGGCTCCTTTGTTCATGGGATTTCCCAGGCAAGAATTCTGGAGTAGGTTGCCATTTCCTCCTTCAGGGGATCTTCCTAACCCAGGGATCAAACCCACGTCTCCTGTGTCTTCTGCACTGCAGGTAGATTCTTAACCGCTGAGCTATTGGGAAAGCCATAACAGAATGCTGCATGCAGGTTAGTAAGAGTTGTTCTCATTTAGAGGGGGCACCACTTGGGTTTATATTCTTGCCTGGAGAATTCCATGGACAGAGGAGGCTGGCAGGCTGCGGTCCATGGGGTTGCAAAGAGTCAGACATAACTGAGCGATTTTCACTTCACTTCACTTCACTTGGGTTTAGGTGGCATAACATAAAGTGAACAATTTAAGACCATCTACTTACCGAGCATTTTTAAATTCCTTCTCTGACTAGAAGGTAACCATCTTACAACCAGAACTAAAGAAAAAGGAAGTAATTGAAAGAATTAATGTTTTATTTGCTACTGCTCTTCACAAAGTCCACGATAATTTCCATCCCAATCATGTATTTCATCCTTCATTTTGAAGTTCAAACCAGCACTCTATTCTACTTTATGAAATGTATTTTTTTTTAAAGAAACATACTGTACTGAGGGGTGCTTCTTGAAACATTTTAATCATTTCTGACTCCTAAAATATACACACACTTTTACACAATCGTTAAGAAACTTTCATTAAGATCGAAAGTCCCACTGGTGAGTGATATTGAGTAAGACCATACTTTCAAACACTCATTTTGGTGGGAACACAAAGCAGGTGGTGAAGACTTACAGTAAGGAAACTCTGTGCAGATAAATTGACCGTATATGTCCCATGACATGAACAGAAGATTTAAGAACCAAAGGACAACACTGCTATATTTAAAATGGATAATCAACAAGGACCTTCTGCATAGCACATGGAACTCTGCTAAGTGTTAGGCGGCAGTCTGGGTGTAAAGGGAGTTTGAGGGACAATGGATACATGTATGGCTGAGTTCCTTTGCTATCCATCTGCAACTATCACAACATTCATAGTTAATTGGCTATACCCCAATATAAAATAAAATGTATTAAAACATAAAAGAACCGGAGTACACTTATCCTCTCCTTTTCTGAAGTTTGCTTGATATCACTTCACTTTTAAGAAAGACTCATGTCACTACCTATATTTGCTAACAGAATGAAATCCAAAGAGGATTTTTTTACTTTTACAAACAAAGTTGGAAAGCAAAAATAGCCTTCGGGGTTTGTTGTGCAGCAAAAGGGCCCTGCCCGGCTCCTTCCCCGGGAACTGCAGTCAGTGCCTCCGCATCCAGCTTCCAGGGATTTCAGCAGTGTCTCTGAGCATGTGTGCTTCGTCTCGACTTATGCTGCCCATGTGTTAGGAAGATGTGTCCTAAGGTAACTCCTTCTTTATGCCATTTGGACTTAACAAGACTGTTTATAGGAACGCTCTATGCTCAGACAGCAGGGGAACCTGAACTCGCCTAGCAACTCACCGAAGGCAAGGATGACCTGACTGCTACATTCCCCAAATCTAGCATAATGCCTGGCATAAGGGGAAACGTCAATAAATTTTGTTACAGGAGTAAATAATTAACTTTGGAGGTATCCAAAGACTACCAGTAGGTCCACAAAATCAATTCAGTGGGTCAGGAGAAATAAACAGAAATACAGACAATTTAAATTGGGGGAAAAAAAACACAAATAAATAATCAGTGAAAAGTCCTGATGAGGTTGTAAAACCTGACATCACAAATAATCGCAACCCCCTGCATTAATACTTTCAAGGTGTGAGGGACAGTTTTGTTTATACTTCCGGACCTGGGAGAGTAGACTGGTTTCCATCTACAGCAGAAAGTTCACCAGATTCTTTAATATTTATTAAAAGAATCTCTCCTACCAGTTCACCTTATTTTTCAAGCTTACTAACCCATTCTTGATCACTGGAATGAAATATGAACACCCTTAGAAGGTTACTGATTAGAATGAACCACAGTCACGTGAAGAATGCCTTACCTCCTTGAGTTTCACTGCAATGCACCGAACTTCCATCAAATGTCAGAACCAAAATAATGAATTTTCATGTCTGAATTTCCCAGGAATCTGTAACTGAGGACACTGTCACGTATATCCTTCCAACACCCTCCCTCCAAAAATACTCATGTGTCACATTTTTCTAAGAATTTAGAACTAGGCAAAATATATCACTTCCTCTCATTCTACTCCCAACATCAAAGTAAGGAGCTAGTTGTCTTTTTGAAAAACAGGAATTATCACATTCTTTCATTGTCTTGGCTGCCAGGAACTGCAGATTCAAATCTATAAACAATCTCAGCAACTATATGAACATACATAATTTTCAAAGTTGTTTTCTCACTTAATCTAGTACTTAACTTTTATTTCTATTTCATTAAACCTACCAATCTCTTCAAATGCCTTTTTGAAATTGATGAGGTAAAAATAACTATAATATCAACAGTAAACAGAAATATATTTACACTTTCATACAATTCTCCAGGTTGTTCACGTAACTGTTCAGTCTGAACATAGGAATTACAAAGGGTCATGCCAAGTCCATTTTTCTTCTTTATGACAAGTAAGAATGCTGATTGGCAAAACTGATGGACGTTCGACCTCTGTAAAACTAATTTCCAATTGTGAAAGAAAATTCAATTTTGAACAATATTCTATTGGAGAAAATGTGCATTTAGGCATATAAACATATGAGCTACAGATACACGATATATATGTGATCTCATAGAGCAAGTATCATAGTATATGAATAAGGAAAATGGAAATAGAGCAAAATTAGACTACTTGTCTTTAGCTTAATGATTTTTAAATTTAGAAGTGACACAGTTATTTCAAATTTATTTTAACTGCCTATTATGTTTGGTTAAGGAGATTTTTATAGCAGTGCATTGAAAATATACACTATGTAATGACTTTGCTTCTTGGCAGGCAGCATTCTTTTAAGAATCTAATTTATTAGAAGAAATGCAGCAGTCATAGCTTAATGCCAAACAATCCCAGAAGGACAGGTTAACAATTGTCAAAGGATCTGATACCTGAATTGGGATGGGAGGAGTAGTGAAAAAGGGACAAAGAAAGGTTAAACTAAATCATACTATAAATGAGGAGGGAGGTTATTTAATTTCTCATCGAAGAGAAACTGTGGTCAGTAGAATCTATATCAAACAAAGCGTTAGAAGTCAAATATGAATGACCAAACCAAACTGGATGCAGAAAGAAAAAGAATTAGAATCTTCTAAGCAATTTGAAAACAAAGAAATTCTGCATATTATTGACACAAGTAATAAGCTTGTTGACACCCTCTATGTATCATCTCTAGATTTTTAAAAACCTTTTTATTTTGTAGTGTGATATAGCCAATTAACAATGCTGTGATAGTTTCAAGTGAACAGCAAGGGACTGAGCCATACGTACACATGTATCCATTCTCCTCCAAACTTCCCTCCCATCCAGGCTGCCACAACACTAAGCAGAGTTCCCTGCGCTCTACAGTAGTTCCATGTCAGTTATCCATTTTAATTATAGCAGTGTGTACAAGTCCACCCTCAACTCCCTAATTATCCTTGCCCCACATCCTCCCCCTCACCCACCCCCTGGCAACCATAAGTTCGTTCTCTAAGTCTATGAGTCTCTTTCTGTCTTTTAAGATACACCTTCTAAAGGCATATCTTCCTTGATCTCTGCAATGGAAATATGAAAATTCAAGCTACTTCCAAAGCTTGCAGAGTGCCCTCTCATATAAAACTATCTGTGGAAAAAAATTTAACATCATTGGTTATTTGTTTTTGATGACTTTGGAAAACTTCTCTTTCACACAGGAAAATATAAAGTTATGATCATTTATAACAGAATTCTTAAATGAGAAACCTCTTGTGATCAATTTGTCTGGATGTTCTATACCATAACTCTTTATGTGTAAGATTTTTGCAAATTACTGTTTTCCACAACTCCCTGGAATTTTGGCTTTGTTTAGTTCCTTTGTTAGATGGTGCGAGACTAATGTCATTTTCCTCATCAGTGACAGAAATTTATGAGCATACTGTGATATCACATATAAAAATGCATCTTCTTTTATTAAGTTAAGTCTGTTTTCCTATATTCAGGCCCAGCATTTACTGGAGAATAGACTATTTATTCATTTGCTTTCCCAATAATAGAAGAATTTACATATGTACTGCCATCTAATTGCCATTAGTCCCACTTTTAACCCCTAACAGTTAAAAATTGTATCTCTAATCCCTTTCATGAAGATAAAAACCCGGGAAGAAATTCTAGTAGTAATCTAGAAGTTCACAATCACATAATCCTCAACATTTCAACTAGCTCTGGACTTTGGCCAAGACACTTGACATTTCTAAACTACGATTTTCTGAATAAAAAGGAACAGTAGAACTTCCTTGATGCGGTGGTTAAGAATCCACCTTCAATGTAGGGGACATGGGAGGATTTCCACATGCCCTGGAGCAACTAAACCCATGCACCACAAATACTGAACCTGTGCTCTACAGCCTGAGTTGAAACTACTGAGCCCGTGAGCTGCAACTACCAAAGCCCGCGTGCCCTAGAGCCCATGCTCCACAACAAGAGAGGCCACTGCAATGAGAACTAGAGAGCAGACCCTGCCTGCCACAACTAGAGAAAGCTCGTGCAAAGCAACAGAGACCCAGCGCAGTCAAAAATTTATTTTTAAAAAGTACAACAGACTTTGAATCCTAAAGGTTCTAAGACTTCTATCCATTCCCAGTGTTCACTTTCTTTTCTCTTCCTCAATACCTACCACCAAGAATTTGTTGTTCAGCCAGTAAGTTGTGTCCGACTCTTTGAGACCCCGTGGACTGCAGCATGACAGGCTTCCCTGTCCTTCACCACCTCCCAGATTTTCTTCAGCTCAAGCCCATTGAGTCAGTGAAACTAACCAAGAATAGGGCAAGAAATTCCAATGTTTCTCTTTCGGGGAGAAGCAGCAGCCCCTTGGTACCTCCTGTGAAGTAGGCTGTCATGAAACATCTATTTAGTGAGTGACCGAATACAGGCATGAATGAAGAAGAGGGGGCACATGCATCAGAATTTTCTTCTCCGGTCCCAGAACACGTTCATCTACTGCAATGGATTCTTGTGTGATTACACCCACTCAGCACTTAGCTGTTCCTCTGATCACACGTGCACTGACTCATTTTACTTTCAGTTCAACTTAAGGCAATTGCACATGTTAACCTATTCAAATGAGGACTTTAAAACTACTGAAAGAAATATTTTGGGTCAGTGGGAAGAAGTTTGGAATACATGAGGCTCCATTTGAATTCAAAAATCACAAAGAAGCTTCTGAATCTGGTTAATTTGCACATTGCTCAGAATATGTCTTATTAACACTTTTAAAATAGAGAGACACACCCAATGTTCTGATCCTTTCTGCCTTTTACCCTTGAAGTGACAACATTTTTTACTGGGTCTTGAGTAGATTAAAAGGTATGCCCTGTGGTTTGCATTATTTCTAAGTCATCCAAGATGTATTACGCTTAGTTTAAGTGAGTGAGTCCCATTTGCACAATTGCCCTATTAATTTACTCATCACTGATTTACACCACTTTTGCTGGAGATCTTTGCAAGGCCTTATTTTACATGTATTCGCACCAGCTTGGTTTTAGTATGTGACTCCCATTCCGGCCTCCCTGTCTCATCGCTCTGCATTCGTCTTCATTTATCCCTCTTTATCTCTACCCTCCCCTGTTCCTCCCTCCTCTGTCTTCTTTCAGTTTCTTCCTGCTTCACTGTCTTCCTTCTCCTTTGGCCTTCCTCCCCTCTTACTGAAGAGCACCTAATAAATCTCCAATTAGAGGTGAGCAACCCAGAGAAAAGGACCCTGAAGGCTAAGAAACACAGGCAGCTGACAGCACTAGGTAAAAATCAGGAAGAAGGAAAAAAAAGGCTCTGACGGCATGAATGCAGTCTGAACTCTAATCTGAGGATTCCAAGCATTAAATTGTTAACAGAGAAGACACCTTTGCTAAGGATTTTATAATAAAGATGGCAAGTGGCAAGAACTGTGCCCTTCTGCCACTTTGAAGAAGGTTTTAGCTTAATTTTTTCCCTCTGTATCTCATCTTTAGAAGCTTATTTTACTTTCCAACTGACAAGCAGGAACTCTCCCCTCCCTCAGCTGTAGCCAGAATCCCATCAACACCTTTGGGAGTATCTCAGATCAAAACCGCCACTGGGAATATCTAAGAGCTGAAATATGATGATTATCACTGTGATTTCTGTAGTGAGAGTTTTTAAATCCTCATTACACAAAAATTTTTGATCAGATCCAAAAAAATCGTTATGTGTTTTTGGAGATGACACATTAAAGTCATTGCTTGTCGGTTTGAATCCTTCTCCATTCTCTATATCAGAGTCTCATTTGATATACTTGTCCAAACCAAAACAAGCAGTGATTTTATGCAAAAATATACACAACAAATGAACATTAGGAAACAACACTAAACATACATGTTTCTATCCTTCTCCCTACCTCAATGGGATTAGATGTTAATTTTACTTTAGGAGTTTTAATGTTAATATCCAGGTAAATAAAAGAAAAATGTGGTCACCAGAATACTCCCCTGGAGGGAAGAACTACATCCTTATTGAATTTCAACAGTCCCAGTAATTTGCTAATCAATTCAATCATATCCAATTTTCCTGGAATTTTCTTAGTTGGCACTTTAATAGGAAACACTGTATTTCTGACATCCCTAAAGCATGTAAAGATATGGAAAGTGAAAGTGAAAGTAAAGTCGCTCCGTCGTGTTCTACTCTTTGCAACCCCATGGACTGTAGCCTACTAGGCTTCTCTGTCCATGGCATTTTCCAGGCAAGAGTACTGGAATGGGGTGCCATTTCCTTCTCCAAAAGACATGGAAGTACACTGCAAATAAATAATTTATCCTATTAAGAGCCTCTGTGGCCAATGGCCACAGGTCACTCTTCTCTGTAAATCCAAGGTAGTACCACAGGCAAATGCAGTGGACAGGCCCCATCACAGGGCAACACTCTGTGCCCAATATTTCCCTAAGCTCTGAACCTAGTCATGGAACCCACCTCCACTGAAGAGGTACAGAGGGTGAGTGAGACTTGTTTGGAACAAAAACAGAAAGGTAGCAATATGCAAAGCTAGGACCAAGAACAAAAAATCGAGGACAAGATTATAGTAAATCAACAGAAGTTTCCACCTAGTAAAAGGAATACTTATCTGAAGATTAATGTAAAGATCTTGTTTCTTGTCAAGGAAAAAAGTGATGCTGGAAGTTTCTCTGTTCAGAGAAATCAATAATTTGGCAGCTCCTGGATCCAAATTTGGGTGACTCAGATAGTAAAAAAAAAAAAAAAATCACCTTCAATGCAGGAGACATGGGTTCGATTCCAGGGTTGGGAAGATTCCCTGGCGGAGGGCATGGCAACCGACTACAGTATTCTTGCCTGGAGAATCCCATGGACAGAGGAGCCTGTAAGGCTACAGTCTATGGGGTTGCAGACAGTTGGCCATGACTATGACTGAGCATGCACGCATCCAACTGTGGATTTCACCCTCCTGTAAGATGCTGAGGCTGGGCCTGTGGAATCCTCCACTAAAACTCTAAGAGAAGTTGGATTCGGCCTAAATAAACAGGTATATCTATGGAAAAAAAAGAATGAACTAAGTACATAAACACTATGCATGTGGACCCAGAGCTGGAAGACCAGGGTTCTAGCCTTTACTCAGTCACTCAGAAGATGACCTGATTTGACCCCAGGTTCATAGAATTATAGGACTAACAAAGATTTTTGGAAACAGTCTTTTCTATTCTCCTAAGGAATATTACTTTTGGACCTAGTATTCTTCATCTATATTCAGTAGCATATTTTAAGCATTTTAACACATTTTAAAGACAAGTATCATTTTCTCTTTAAACATAGTATTAGTATCTTAAAAGTCCTAAATGCTTCAGATTCCTTTTTATTTTCCTCAGAAATATATCTTTAAGTTGTTTGGAAAATAAAATTCCTTGTTCTATACCCATCATCATAGTATTTGAGCTGAAGAGATACTTGAAAATATTTGCAGTGTTCTCATTGCTGTTTCTCCTAGAGTCTGAAAGGGCAGAACTTTACACTCAAAACTCTAAATTAAGCTAGATCCACTTCAAATGTATCCATTTATCTGTTTTACTGATGTCTTTCAGAGGTAAGCCTTCAATCCTCCAATAGCTTTCCACTGCTTTTGGGCCAAAGGCCAGAATCCTAACCTGGTTCCAGCCTGAACCCCTTACACTCTGCAATGCCCTCTGAGAAGGCGGCTTCCTTTGCTCCAGTCTCCCAGGACTTCCTGATCATCTGCCACCACGTGACTAGACCAGGTTCTCAGCTGTTTCAGAGTCGTCAAATATATTGTTCTACCCTAAGACTGACCATTCCCACCTTTTTCTGGTTAATTCCCACTCTCCCAAAAGACATCAACTTCTTTATAGCATCATTCACAGTAATCACCACAGTTTCCATGTAGTAATTCAAAATTGTTTCATATAGGTCTCCTCCACTAGGATATAAGCTCTATGAGCATAGTAACCACATCACTTGTTCACTAACTTATGCTAGCATCTTATTCTTGGTCTAACACACAAAAAGGGCTAATGAAATAGTTAATGGATGAATGTGTGTGCTAATGGAAGACCATCTGAATACACAAAGTATACAAATGTCAAGAGATAACTATCAATATTAGATATCAAATAGAAAATGTGTGATCCAGATCAAGCAAGACTCTCAAGGAACTCCAAAGAAGGGATCACTACATGGAGGCAGTTGAAAAAGATCTCAAAGATAAATGAGGAAGGCAACACAAAAATGTGCTGGTCTGATGCTTATCAATTATATTGCTCATGACTTCCAAAGATGAGAATACTGTGGTAAATGACAACCTTCAGAGTACACTTTACATCTGGTCTGATTCCAAAAACAAAGGGGTTTCTACTGAGCAATAAAATAAACACTGACCAACAGAGAAGGTGGCACTGGGGCTGGGCCTGGAAGGACAGTTACTGAGGGGTTCTCAGAGCCAATGCGTTTTGTAATTACTAAGTGGGAGAAATACTCTGTAACTACACAGTCATTATGGTTGCTGAAGATTACATGGTATAGGTGATCTGGATGGGGATTTACTAATTTATTCCAAATATAATTCTCATGTTGACTGAAATGTAAGAGCTTCTAACAGCAGAGAGGTTTATAAAGAAATCACCCTACTTGACCACTTTAAAAAATCAGCATGGCTCATACTATGCAATTTTATTGTTAACTCCCGCCAAATCACAGTATCTGGTTATTTGTACCCATAAAGGCAAGCGACGAAGAAAACATTTCAATTCAACCAAAAGAAAATAACATTAAAGCAATGTATTAAAAAGAAAGAAACGTATCACACTCAGAGGAAAGGAACCTGCTTTTCTCCTCTCCTTCAGATACTTGAATCATAGAAAGTAGATTCTCCAGGTTTCCCTGGCAAGTCTGAACTTGTTGAACCCCCCAGGGCTTTCTGATGCAGTGAGTTTTCCATGGTGAGTGAGCTATATGTAACCTACACATCACCACTGGAAGTAAAAAGTGAAACTGAAAGTCTCTCAGTGGTGTCTGACTCCTTGAGACCCCTGGACTGTAGCCTGCCAGGCTCCCCTGTCCATGGAATTCTCCAGGCAAGAATACTGGAGCAGGCAGTCATTCCGTTCTCCAGAGGATCTTCCTAACACAGGGATCAAATTCACATCTCCTGTGTTTCCTGCACTGCAGGCAGATTCTTTACCATTTGAGCCACCAGGGAGCCCCATTATTGTTTATCAGTTTCATCTACTCTAAGAACTTGGGAAGTTTCCTCAAAAACTGGGGCGATTCTGCAAAACAAAGTCCGACTTCCCCAATGGCTCAGTGGGTGAAGAATCTTCCTGCAATACAGGAGACACAGGAGATGTGGGTTTGAGCCTTGGATCAGGAAGATTCCCTGGGAGGAAGAAACGGCAACCCTTTTCAGTATTCTTGCCTGAAAAATCCCATGGACAGAGGAGCCTGGTGGGCTACAGTCCAAACAGTTGCAAAGAGTGGACATGCCTGAGCAACTAAACACACAACACATGGAATGCGACCATAACATGTACAGCCTTTGCTCCAGCATTTGAGCTCCTAGCAGTTGATCCTAAAATAACCACTAGGCACATGCAACAATAAGAAAGTTCAAGGATATTCATGGCAGCTACACTATTACACTGAAAAACTGCCAATAATCTAAACAGTCAAGAATAAGGAGTTGGGTAAAAATTATGCTTTATCATAAATGGTATACTAAACAGTATCCAAAAATTACTATGGAAAAATGTCTATGATTTATTGAGCATTTAATATATGACCTGCATTATTGTTTTATCTATTGTTAGTATTTTGTCTTATAATGCATATATAGAAATTTTTATTTTTAGTAAAATGGCATGTATTTCAGTTTTACAATATGCTTTGATGGGCTCAGTGTATGCTCACTCGGTCAGCCACTCAGTCCTGCTTGGCTCTTTTTAACAACATATACATATATAATGAAATGATTACTGCTACAGTTAAGTTCATTAACGTATCCTTCTCTGCACATAGTTACCATTATGTGTATGTGTCTGTGTGCCTGGTGAGCACACCTGAAATTTACTCTCTTAGTAAACTTCCAGTATACATTATTATTTACTACACTCATATGGTTTTTGGAGTATTCACTCTTCAGAGACACCATCTGAGAAGTATAACTATGCAATCAGATAAACCACTATATTTTGATAAACTAGCAAAGATCTTTCTCTTAAGAAAATTAACATAGTAGTTTGCTGGCTCCTACTTAAGACTGGTCACCTCTACCTTCCTTTTTTACTTTGTTGTTCTTTCAAATTTTTTTCTGAAAAGAAATGTTCTTACTTTATGCCAATTGGCCTCCTTACACCTGATCCTTCTCTTCCTTTTGAAAGCTTGAGAAAGTGTCCAAATGATTCTTTTAAGTAAAGATTCCACATTCATGCCATAATAAGTTAACTGTATCAAACACATGTAAATAGCAAATTTAAAACCGAATCAGGAAAAGACCCTGATGCTGGGAAAGACTAAAGGCAGGAGGAGAAGGGGATGACAGAAGACGAGATAGGTGGATGGCATCACCAACTCAATGGACATAAGTTTCAGCAACCTCCGGGAGATGATGAAGGACAGGAAGACCTGTCCTTGCTGCAGTCCATGGGGTCTCAAAGAGTTGAACACAACTGAGCAAATGAACAACAATGAAATCTAATCAGTAAAAATGATGGCTTTTCTGATAGCTTAGCTGGTAAAGAATCCACCTGCAATGCAGGAGATACAGGAAATGTGAATTCAATCCCTGGGTCAGGAAGATACCCTGGAGGAGGAAAATGGCAACCTACTCAAGCATTCGCACTTGAAAATCCCATGGGCAGGGAAGCCTGGCAGTCCAAAGGGTCCCAAAGTGTTGGACACAGTAAGCAACTAAGCAGAATCAGTAAAAATGAAGCAAAATATAACCAAATACAAGTATATTTTGTATACACAGACATACATAAGAGAACTACACATGCCATTTCATTGACTCTAAGATAACCTATCTACACATCTGAAATTGAAATGCATCTTAAAATCGAATGGTATCTCAGTTTAATTGTTAATGCATATTTTTAGTGGTACATAAAATAATGTTGCATCTTGCCACTGATGGCACCATCAATTACATGAAATATGGTTTTATCATCATAACAGTTAATTCCTTTGATGGTGAAGGAAAGGGTAGATAAATCAAATATTAAATGCTATCAATCCTTCCTTTCACAAAGCAAAATATAAACAAAAGAAAACCATTACTATTTTTCTCCAGGTAATTTCTCCCATCTAGTCATAGATAAGCCATTTTGCACAGAAACACACAAACACACTGACAAAACAGCCATCTTAATATTTTGATTCAAATCACAGCTAATATGAATGGTACCAACAGCAGCATTTACAGGATTCAAAAATCCATCTTCTACCCTTACTACAGCATATAAATGACATAAACTTCTCATCAATAGCATAAAAAATTCATGTTCTGTCTATATAGCAGCTGCTATGTTAGGTTTATGTCAACAATTGGTCTGCTTTTAATAGCATTAATGTTTAAAGAGGTAGTGATTCCAGTAAAATACCTACAGGAATACTGAAAGCTGATACACATCAGAATGGAGTCGTTTCGTGAACAGGAAGCAATTGTTCATATTTTATCCCTCTCTGTCTTCCTTTCCTTCTTCTGCACAAATCTTTCCTCGTAACAGTTCATTACATCAACAAGCTAAATATGCCAAGTGTGGCAGCCCTGCTCCCACAACCTCAAAACAGTATTTACTGATGCGCCTTCTTCACAGATTCATAAACACAAAGTCACAGTCCAAAGTCTATGAGGAAATATTTTATACCTTCTGCGAAACTGGGTGATGACTAAGAATTTTCCCCCTCCCCTCAGGTCTAAAATTCCATGATTCCATAATCCTCTTTTGGTATTGGGGCTCACTTTCTGAAACAAGGCAAGCCCCACAAGGGGCCATGGGCACCCCATGTCAATCAATCAACCAGTCCCTCTCCCTTCTCTCTCTCCCTCTCTCTCACACACACAGTCATCTAAGAATACTGTTCTATGAACACAAAATGACCATTTAAGCTTTTTAATCTTCTACCTGTGTAGTTGGGATGCCAACGATTTGCTATTCTCTTCAAGGTAGCTACCTTGCTTGTTCTGTTTGTTGCTGTTTTGGAGGAGGGGTGGCTGTGAGAGAGCATTAAACGGATAGACAGTAGCACTGGCTTCCTCAATGAAACCCAAAACCCTAAGTTACACAGTCTTCACCTTTTAATAGTTCCTCTGTGTTAGTGGCAGAAAATAACAATATCATTTAAACACTCGATTCGTATTATTTGTTTATTAATATGATCTATACATCTTCTGATAGGTTCCTCTGAATCTTCAAGGCACTAAACAGATATTAATTTACTTAATCAAAATAACCAAATTACTAAGTATCACTCATAGAAAAGGCATGGTATACCGTGTACGTTCATGGGATTTTCAAGGCAAGAATACTGAGGTGCTTTGTCATTCCCTCCTCCAGTGGACCACATTTTGTCAGAACTCTCCACCATGACCCATCCGTCTTGGGTGGCCTTACATGGCACAGCTTAGTCTCACTGAGTTAGACAAGGCTGTGGTCAGTGTGATTATTATATCTACTACTGTGGGCAAGAATCCCTTAGAAGAAATGGAGTGGCTATCATAGTCAACAAAATAGTCCAAAATGCAGTACTTAGATCCAATCTCAAAAATGACAGAATGATCTCTGTTCATTTCCAAGGCAAACCATTCAATATCACGGTAATCCAAGTCTATGCCTCGACCAGTAATGCTGAAGAAGCTGAAGTGGAACGGTACTATGAAGACCTACAAGATCTTTTAGAACTAACATCCAAGAAAGATGTTCTTTTCATTATAGGGGACTGGAATGCAAAAGTAGAAAGTCAAGAAACACCAGAAGTAATAGGCAAATTTGGCCTTGGAGTACAGAATGAAGTAGGGAAAAGGCTCAATAGAGTTTTGCCAAGAGAATGCACTGGTCATAGCAAACACCCTCTTCCAACAACACAAGAGAAGACTCTACACATGGACATCATCAGATGGCCAACACCAAAATCAGATTGATTATATTCTTTGCAGCCAAAAATGGAGAAGCTCTATACAGTCAGCAAAAACAAGATCGGGAGCTGACTGTGGCTCAGATCATGAACTCCTTATTGCCAAAATCAGACTTCAGTTGAAGAAACTGGGGAAAAACACTAGACCATTCAGGCATGACCTAAATCAAATCTCTTTCAATTAATTATACAGTGGAAGTGAGAAATAGATTCAAGGGGCCAGATCTGATAGACAGAGTGCCTGATAAACTATGGACAGAAGTTCATGACATTGTACAGGAGATAGGGATCAAGACCATCTCCAAGAAAAAGAAATACAAAAAAGCAAAATGGCTGTCTGAGGAGGCCTTACAAATAGCTGTGAAAAGAAAAGATGTGAAAAACAAAGGAGAAAAGGAAAGATATACCCATTTGAATGCTAAGAATAGCAAGGAGAGATGAGAAAGCCTTCCTCAGCAATCAATGCAAAGAAATAGAGGAAAAGAACAGAACGGGAAAGACCAGAGATTTCGTCAAGAAAATTAGAGATACCAAGGGAACATTTCATGCAGAGATGGGCACAATAAAGGACAGAAATGGTACGGACCTAACAGAAGCAGAAGATATTAAAACAGGTGGCAAGAATACACAGAACTATACAAAAAAGATGTTTATGACACAGATAATCATGATGGTGTGATCACTCACCTAGAGCCAGACAACCTGGAATAGGAAGTCAAGTAGGCCTTAGGAAGCATCACTATGAACAAAGCTAGTGGAGGTGATGGAATTCCAATTGAGCTATTTCAAATTCTAAAAGACGATGTTGTGAAAGTGCTGCATTCAATATGCCAGCAAATTTGAAAAACTCAGCAGTGGCCACAGGACTGGAAAAGGTCAGGTTTCATTCCAATCCCAAAGAAAGGCAATGCCAAAGAATGCTCAAATTACCGCACAATTGCACTCATCTCACACACTAGTCAAGTAATGCTCAAAATTCTCCAAGCCAGGCTTCAGCAATATGTGAACCGTGAACCTCCTGATGTTCAAGCTGGTTTTAGAAAAGGCAGAGGAACCAGAGATCAAATTGCCAACATCTGCTAGATCATGAAAAAAGCAAGAGAGTTCCAGAAACACATCTATTTCAGCTTTATTGACTATGCCAAAGCCTTTGACTGTGTGGATCACAATAAACTGTGGAAAATTCTGAGAGAGATGGGAATACCAGAGCACCTGACCTGCCTCTTGAGAAACCTATATGCAGTTAGAACTGGGCAAGGAACAACAGACTGGTTCCAAATAGGAAAAGGAGTACGTCAAGGCTATATACTGTCACCTTGCTTATTTAACTTATATGCAGAGTATATCATGAGAAACACTGGGCTGGAAGAAGCACAAGCTGGAATCAAGAATTCTGGGAGAAATATCAATCACCTGAGATACACAGATGACACCATCCTTATGGCAGAAAGTGAAGAGGAACTAAAAAGCCTCTTGATGAAAGTGAAAGTGGAGAGTGAAAAAATTGGCTTAAAGCTCAACATTCAGAAAATGAAGATGATGGCATCTGGTCCCATCACTTCATGGAAAATAGATGGGGAAACAGTGGAAACAGTGTTAGACTTTATTTTTGGGCTCCAAAATCACTGCAGATGGTGACTGCAGCCATGAAATTGAAAGACTCCTTGGAAGAAAAGTTATGACCAACCTAGATAGCATATTCAAAAGCAGAGACATTACTTTACCAGCAAAGGTCCGTCTAGTCAAGGCTATGGTTTTTCCTGTGGCCATGTATGGATGTGATAATTGGACCATAAAGCAAGCTGAGGGCTGAAGAATTGATGCTTTTGAACTGTGGTGTTGGAGAAGACTCTTGAGAGTCCCTTGGACTTCAAGGAGATCCAACCAGTCCATCCTAAAGGAGATCAATCCTGAGTGTTCATTGGAAGGACTGATGTTGAAGGTGAAACTCCAATACTTTGGCCACCTGATTCAAAGAGCTGACTCATTTGAAAAGTCCTTAATGCTGGGAAAGATTCAAGGCCAGGCATTCACAATTATTCTGTTACTTGTATTGTTCATGCTTTCAAAGTGTTGGCCACTTTCTGTTCTATGGTATATTTTTTCCATGGACCTCTCTTCACCTGCTCACCTTAACCCCTGAGAAGAAAACTTTCTCCAGCACCCTTTGATAGTCAGAAGGGGGCATGTGACTGGGCCAACTGTAGAGTGGGTGAGGTCCCTCAAGGGTAAGCAATCCCTTCTCTAGATATGTCTCTGGACTGCAGGTGCAGCACCGTTGAGGCTGGTGTGTGCTCCTGATCCACGCAGCTGGCTAGTAAATGGACTGCAGGTGCAGACACATCCTTGTGGGTCCCAAGGTAGAAGCTTAGGAGGCTTCACTTTAAGAGGATACTTGGTAGCCTTTTCCAATCCAGTTTTTGCCTGAGTGCCCTGCCTTTTACAAATTATTGGGTGTTTACTCAGACATCAATAAAGCTGATAATCTGGCTCTCAATTCTGATTCATTCACTCATTCATTCTCTCTGCCTCTTTTTCTCTACACACACACACACACAGAGATAAACATAAGAATACAGATAGGAATATTAAGACACAGAGACACACTCTGACAGACCCCTAAAGTGCAGAAGAAAAGTCCTAATATATTTAATATATTATTTTCAAATTTTATCAGTCAGACAAAAATACCTATACATTACCGAGTAAACAAAGTTAAGAGCTGGTGAGTAACAAAGAAGAAAAACAGATTCTTCTTGTCATACGTATAAAACCATAACATGACTCCCCAAATGTTTCTTGGCTAATTATGTGTCAATATAAAGTACTTCCAGGGGTTCGGGGAGGGTGAGTTTTCCTTTGGGTTCTTGACAATCGATCAGTTGCCCAAGCCTCCAAAGGCTTTATACTCTGCTCTCTTTCCCCATTTCTGAATCCACAGATTCCCTAAAAGGGTTTCTTGATGATGCCTAAAACAGTGATGACTCTGGCTCACGGAGCGCCTAAGAGGGAAATGAAGGAGGAAGAAGACGATGAGAATCCTTCAGCTTCAAGCAACTACCCTTTATCGAGCACGTATTATGTGCAGCGCTATGAGAAAGCAATTAATATACATTGCTTCATTTAATTTATGTCTCACCATAATTTTGTGAAGTGGGAGTTATCATTCTCATTTCACAGGGAAAGAAACTCCGGTATGACAGTTGATGTAACTTCTTCAAGGTCACACAGCTAGCAAGTGAAAGAGATGGTATTCAAAGCCAGGTGTGCCTTCCTCCAAAGTTCAGGTTCTTTACCACTATGCTATACAGCTCTCTCTGAAGATACACAAATATTTTACGTTAAAACAGTTTCAAAACAGGAGACCAGGCAAAAGATGGCTCCAGCCAAAGGTGGTCCTTGGCCAGTTTAATCTGTGAAAATTTTTAAACTGAAACTTTTGATGTGGCATGCTCCTTCTGGACAAGACCATGACCTTGTGTAAATCTTCTCCAGATTTCATTTTCTGAACCAAGGTAAACCAAAGTGCCATCACCAATCAAATGTAGCAGTTCCCTCATCTTTATGTATACCTGGGAAGCCTCTGCACACAGAATTAGCAGAAATAAAAGACTCTTAAATACACTCTATTTCCTGTCACACACAAGGCTGATTCTTTTCTGGGCAACACTCATTGGAGCCTGATTAAATTGCTGTGATGAACTTCAGAGCTGAGACTGCCCTTGAGCCGAACATCTATCTGATCTTTAATTCTACTACCCACTCATTTCTTGCAGAGATCACAATTCTCTTAGTCCCACCGGAGCAGCCTCATTCAGGTTCTGCATCAATATGTTCAGGGCTGAATTCATTTCTGCAGGGAGTCCAGTACATCTGAACTTTCCAAAATCATTTGGCCCCCATTACTGGTAAGCACTGCTCTTAAATAGGTTGTAACTTCAGCTAATAGGCTCCATAATCATAGCTGAATCGAACAAAAGGGTCTGGGAGAGAGAGCTATTAGTCATTTTTATTCCTATCAAATAAGCTGCAAAAGGCAGAAACTTTCCGATTTCTGAATCTTATGGTCTTGATTTGATCTTTGGGGCTTATTAGAGAGGCAGGGGGACAGAAGGAGGAAGACTTTTCAAAGGTGTGAAAAACCCCAATATCTAAAATAAAAGGCTTTATTTTAAGTATAATTCACTAGACAGAAATAAAGTAAATCCAATGAAATAAAGCTGAGTTTTAACAAATTTTACCTGAACAGTTACAGAACAGAGCACGTAAAAATCTTCTTTCTGGGGCTTCCCTTGTGGCCCTGTGGTTAGGAATCCACCTGCCAATGCAGGTGACCAGGATTCATTCCGTGGTCCAGGACTAGGAACTCATATGTGGTGGGCAACTAAGCCCATGTTCCACAGCAAGAGAAGCCACTGCATGAGAAGCCTGTGCATTGCAACTTGAGAGTACCCTCTGCTTGCCAGAACTAGAGAAAGCCTACATGCAGCCATGAAGACACAGTGCAGCCAAAAATATCTTCAAGGTTCATCCATGTGGTAGTAAATGTGAGAATTTTCTTGCTTTTTAAGGTTGACAGTATTTCATTACATGGATATACCACATTTTTTTTATCAACTCATCTGGTGATGGGGCATCTGGGCTGCTTCCACCTTTTGACTATTGTGATAATGCTGCTACCAACACTGGCTCACAAGTATCCATTTAAATCCCTAGTTTCAATTCTTTTGAGCTTACATCCAGAAGTACACTGGACCTGAAGCCTGAGTGTATCAACCTGCCCTTCGCTCCCACAACAAAAAGGGAATATTCAAAAAGATGAAGCTTCTAAAGCACAGAAGTAGACTTTCCAAGGGAGGGGAGGAAGGCAAAGAAGAAAGAAGAAAGAAGGTGAGGATATACAAAAGAAGGCAGAGGATCATAACATATAGAACTTAAGGCAGGGAGGTCTTGAGAGGAAGACTGAAAAGGGGATCTGTTAGAGGGCACTCACCACCACCCTGGCTGTAGAAAATGCAACAAATAAAGACGTCAAGACAGAGGCTATTAAGAAGCAAAGCAATTCAGTTTCATGAAGACAGAGGCCCCTACTATTATTCATTTCTTTATTTTCCAATTTGTAAGGTAATTTCATCATTTTTACCCATTTACCTAGTTCTAAAATCCCCTTAAGATTTTCTAAATCTTATTCAAGTAGAGATACTGAATAACATTTTAAAAATCTTTCCTTACAAATAGCCTACCAAAATGATGTAATTTTTAAAACTGCCATGTGTCACTAAGTCACTAGTGAATATACTTGATTCTTGTACTGGAGTTTTCATTTTTTTCTTTAACCCTATGTTCACTGAGATATACAGAGTTTATGACATAACAGAATTCTAAGTTATAGAATTAACTTTAAGCATAATAATTATAATTATAATATCATCATCTACAGGTAGAAATATACTAACCCTATTCCTTTGGAAATTTTACTTTGGACCAAACTAAATCAGAAAGACAAGAGTTCTGGACTCATTTATATATTGCATTATTAATCAGACACAAAGTATAAATGCCCTTAGAATTCCTTTCTGAAATAATTAGAAGTAACTGAAGTTAGAGTTCAACTCACAGAATGAAAAAAATAAAACAGGATGTTCACCTCATCTGTGCCTTTCTTGCCCTTTACAACTTACTGTTTCATTCTTACTTTATTTATTTGGCCACATTAGGCTTCAGTTTTAGGGTCCTGGTTGCAGCACACAGGCTAGCTGCTCTATGGCATGTAGGATCTTAGTTCCCTGAGCTTAGTTCCATGACCAGGGATGGAACCCACGTCCCCCTGCACTGCAAGGCAGATTCTTGCAATGAAATTTGCTCCCACTGGACCACCAGGGAAGCTCCAACTCCCTGTCCTTTTAGACACATTATCTTTACCTATGAAAAGGGTCCCATTGTTCCTGGAGCTTAATCTCTAAGAATTTAAGAACAGCAGCAACCATTTGCCAGAACTACGGTAGCCAATGCAAAAAAGTCACCAAGTTTGTAAAAAGGATTAAGAAATAGAAAACCAGAGAACCCAATACTACTGTGTAATCTGGCTTAATCATTTTTAAACTTTAAAAGACTAAATAGGAGGTAAGCGGCACACAGAAGAAAAATGCATTTTTAAAAGATGTCAGAGAAAAGAAGTGAGGGGACTTCAGAGCTTTCATGTGACATATCCCATCAGGAATTACATGTTCCTGCTGATATTTTCATCTAAATGTTTATTGAACAAGCTCCTGCTTTCATCTACATTATTTTGATTCATGCATGAAAAGGTACAAGAATTATAGAAATCTAAGGTGATTGTGCATTAAAATAAATGAAAGGATGGCTCTTGGTTTACAGTCACTATATTTCATGGCTAAAATGCTTCCTGCCTTTTTTTTTTTTTTTCTAATTTAACTGCAACACACTTCCCTTGGCTTCAGGTTTGAAGTAATGATATAAAATTCATTTTATCTCTTTTTCAAGCTTGGCTCTTTCATACATAACATCAGACTTGTCATATCTGAGGAATTATTAAAATAAGACGGAGCCTGCTATTTCTGAGCAGAAAAGCCTCTTTGAGCCGGCATCCTCAGGAGAGACGCCGGCTCAATCTCATTAGTTGGTGCTGAGACGTGTCCTAGTCTCCAGGTTCAAGGTGATGAAAGATTAGGGCGTTGGGCCTTGTCTCATTCTGTATGCAGCACACATCCCTCCCTGCCCGTGAACACGAAATTACATTGAACCTGGGGAGTCTAACTCCATTAATTTTAAATGGAAGATTAATTTAACAATATGCGGTAGATATTTGTTACAGACCTATCATGTAAAAGTGACGGTTAGCAATAAATTGTGGTGACTCATACTGGCCAGTGGCCCTGGCTCAAATAAATCAGGAGGCATTTACACATAATTGCTGTTTTTAAAGACAGGGATACGGGTGATGTGTTTCTTTGATGAAAGATTGGGCAACCCCATTCAAAGAAACAGCAGCTGATATTAAAGCCATCATGCTACTCTGGAAGGAGACATTTTTGATTAGTATTTCTGGAATAATCATTTAGGAATACCACATACCTCACTGAAATATAGAAATCTCTCCCCCACCAAACCTGTGTAATGATTCTGAGGCATGAAATTGTTGTGGTATTTTTATCAGTTTCTTTAAAGTAATTACAATAATAATACTCTGAGAAATAACAATTTGCTAGGGATGAAGAGAGGATGAAAAGGGAGAGGCAGAAAGGTATCACTGCCGATCAGGACATGCAGTCCTACTAATTTCCTACAAATAATTACAATGATATACATAAATAATAATTTGCAAGGCCTTGGGAGGGGCAAAAGAGACAATGGCAATTGGAGAGAGAAGCATGCTGAAGAAGAAAGACAGTGTGGGATTTTCTTTTTTAATGCTATTTTATAGAGCTTTTTTGACACTTTTTTTAAAAAGCAAACTCTCATCTTCTTGCAGCAACTGAGGGGAAAGGAAGACACAGAATGCCCTAAACACTTAACTGCTGCAGGGTAAGCATCACAAAACAGAAGCCAAGGACATCGGATGCTCGCTTGCAGCACTTGTCAGGAGAGGCTTGGGAATGGAACCATCCGGTGCGAGGGTCTGCCTGGCCTCTCACTGAGCAGGGAGGGTGTTATTCTAATCTCTCCTTTGCGAGCCCCAGCCTTGCCAGCACTTAGGGGAAGGATGCTCAAGGACTTCTGTCTGCAGTCAAGTCCAATGATAGGAGCTTTGCTCCTGCCTCTTTTAAAAGATTAAGAGGGAAGAGGGCAGGGTAAGGATTATGTGTCTTCCCTCTACGCACCCTCTCCATGTACTCAAGAGACTGGTGGGAAGTCGGCTCAAACATCCGTCTCTCAGAAACGCGTATCATTCTGCTCCACTCTATTTAGCAACATGAGAAGCAGGAGGGGATAGTTAGCACTTGAAACACTACTTGACATGTCCCTCGGCTCTGGTCTTGAACTCCTCTCCAAGACGTCCTTCCACAGAGCCATTAGAGTGAGCAGGCAAATCAGATCAGATCCCTTGCTGGCTGCAAATCTTTCAAAGGCTTCCAACTGCCCACGGGATTAGGTCCAGACTCCTGAGCGTGGTACACAAGGGTCTTTGTGCCAGGCGGGTGCATCCCTCTCTGTTCTCACTCCCGCCTCCTGAAACCTGAACCTTACCCTCCTAAATGCTCAACTTGTACCAGTCAGAACTGGCATCCACTGCCTCACCACCTTATCCACGTGCTGCTAGTCTCTGCCTGGAATATTCTAATTCTTCTCATCTGGTAAACATTTACTCCTCTCTCAAAATCCAACTCCAATACCGCACTCTCTGAGAAGTTGTTAATACTACTGTTTTATTATTGCTATTTGACAGGAGGGACCTTCTCTACATATCTTTCTATTCCAACGAATATGCCTTGCTATATTCAACCCAATGAATATATTTATTAGATTCAAAATGAATGGCTTACCTTACAAAAGATTTTCCTCAAGACTAGACAGGATGGTTAGGATAAAGGGGAGAAGGAGAGAAAGGATATGCTGGTATATTCCAGGGCTCTTTTATATCACGGTGATCAATTCTGTTTTGATTTACAGTTTCACACACAGTAATGTGAGTACAGGAGCTGAAAAGGGAAATAGCCAGTAGGGCTCAAATGCTAAGAATAATAGATGCATCAAGAGTTAAGAGGGCTTGGTTTATTGTTATGGATTGTGAGAGAGGAGAAATGGTAAAATGATAGCAGCAGAAGCAAAAGTAGTAACAAATGGTATTTATTAATGCTTACTGGTGTGACTAGCACTGGTCTAAGTGCTTCTTTCACATGTATCAACTCAGGTAACTTTCTTTAAGAACCTTAATGACACAGGCACTATTATCAACTCCATTTTATAGTCAGGAAACTGAGGCACAGAGAAGTTAAAGAACGTGCTTAAGGTCATTTAGACAGCAGGTGACAGAATGAGAATTTCAATCTAGGCAATTAATCTCCAGACTCTCAAATTCTATAAGGAGCTAGTGGGTCCTTCCACCATCCACTTGTAGCAAGATCAGGGCCCCAATTCCTGACAGAGAGATACTGAACTAGATAATAGGGAGTGATCAAGGCAGAAACTAAGACACTAAGAAACCTGCATAACAAAAAGAACAGAAGCACCAGGAAAGGGCCAGACTCCAGGAAGGTGCCACAACAAGGCGGAGGACCGTTCTCTGAGTCTGAGCATGGGTAAGGGTGGAGCCCCAACAAGACCTTCCCTGCTGTGAGAAGGTTTATAAAAACCCTCACACTAGGAAGGTCCTGGCTACAACTGCTGTTATAGGCAGCAGTCAAGACACTGCAGAGGTTCAAAGCAAATCTATGTTAAGGATAAAAACTAGTTCAGAAAGAGGTATAATATTACCACTGAACACATTCACAGACTTCTGCTCACTGCAATAAGAAGCCTGCGAACTGCAACTAGAGAGTAGCTCCTATTTGCCACAACTAGAGAAGGCTGGTGTGCAGCTACGAAAACCTAGTACCTCAATTTTTAAAAAAAATTAGTTAAAAAAATCAAGAGCCATTTGGTCAAAAAAAATTTTACTGTTCTATATGTTTATATTTAGTACTGTGCTGTGCTGAATCAGATATATCCAACTCTTTACAACCCCATGGACTGTAGCCCACCAGGCTCTTCTGTCCATGGGATTCTCCAGGCAAGAATACTGGAGTGGATTGCCATACCTTCCTCCATGGGATATTCCTAACAAAGGGATTGACCCAGGTCTCCCGCATTGCAGGTGGATTCTTTACTGTCTGAGATACCAGGGAAGCCCAAGAATACTGGAGTGAGTAGCCTATCCCTTCTCCAGGGGAACTTCCCAAACCAGGAACCAAACTGGGGTCTCCCGCATTGTAGGCAGACTCTTTACCAGCTGAGCTACTCTGATTTGAGCACTGTCACATTAAAGGTAAATTTCACTCCATGAGATCTGAAATACATCTTCAAGTAGCCAACTTAAGAGAATAACTAGTCCCATGTAGTAATAATGATCACAATTAGCAATAATAATGATAATAAACCCCAAAGGTAATCTCTTAGGTTTATTTTGTTAACTTTTCTCTAAGGATTTGCACATTACTAGAAAACACTAATTAAACTATATAGTTTCCCCAAAGGGGAAGCCACAATTCTTTTTGTTGTTTGGATGGATGATTGAGGTAAAGCAGAGTTAGAATACCTAGAATCGAGAATTTTTTGTTGGCCCAGTGGCTAAGATTCTGAGCTCCCAATGCCTGGGGCTTGGGTTCCAACCCTGGTCATGGAACTAGATTCCACATGCCGCAACTAAAGATCCCATGCAGACAAATATATAAATATTTTGTTTTAAAAAAGACAACTAGCATTCCTTCACTGCAGCCTAAACCCAGAAAGCTCATCTCGGTCTTCTAGAAATGCAACTGATGAAACACGTCTAATGGAAATTAGCATCACTATTTAATCAACAAATAATGGTCCCAATCTTTATTTTGTAAAAGTCTGTGCCAAGCTACTTACAGAAAGGAAATTCTTTTGGAATTAGGTAGGAAAGAATAATATGCTATTTTAACTCTATATGAAAGAGTAACGAGCCATGAGATAAATACTGAGAAACAGAGATGTGTTGATACTTAGAGCTCCCTCCCTTTAATCCATTCATTCCCTCCCTTCCCCAGGCTTCTAGTCAACTTAGAACAAGGTGAGATCACAGTTTACTATCAAGCACTCAAATGTCACAAAAGGTATCAGAGGTGCAAAATAAGGTATAACCCTTAAGGAAGTCAGAGTGAAGGTGTAAAAGAGTTGATAAAGAAACAGTATCTTAAATTTATCACTGATACTGAGGTTGCCTGCATTGCATGTCTCTAACTAGTTCAGTTTTGTGCTTTAATGTTAAATTTCTTATGGGAGCACATCACCTAATTAGAGGAATTGATAACTGCACTGTTCCATAATGAGGCCAATACATTTCAAAGTCATTAAAGATAACCAAGGCAATAAGTCTAGGTTTAAGCGGCGTTTCCTCAGATTTCACAGTCTGCATGTTGCAAGTGTAGGGTGGGGGGAAGCAATCCCTGCCTAGTCAACTGTAAATGCTGGGTTATTGGAATCTTTAAAATAGGCAGCAAGGAGAAAATTACATGGCCAAATCTCCTTTTTCCAGTTAATGAAGAATTAAGACTCCCATTTACCATATTAGAAGGTTCATCAGAGGTCTCAGCTCTCCATAGCTGGTGTCTGACAGCAGTGTCAGTTTATCTGAGTCTGAACGTGTAAGCGCATGACAGAGGATCATTCATAACTGTCACATCTACTTATCTCTCTCATTGTCACACAGCTAACGAAATTCAGACCATGGAGTTGTCTGCCTCTCTTCCTCTTTCAACCGAGCTCAAGGAAAAAGGCCTTCCAGAGCCCATTCATGCCCTATTATCATGTCAGGACATTGTGAATCTTCAAGAGGAATCAGCACTGCTTCCTGTAATCTCCCTGTCAGAAGGAGAAGACAAGATGTCCCTGGGACTAATGTCCATGCAGCCTGCATCTGGTGTCAGCACTCAGGAAAAAAATGGCTCAGAGACACAAAGCTATGGAGAAAAGGGTTTTTAATATATTATTGCATAACTCGGCGGTGGGGGGAGGGGGCAAAAATGACAATATTTAGAGCTTATCTTTGGTAATGAGGAAATGCCATTTCCACACACTAGACAGCAAATAAGTACACAGGATTTCATAATGCAATTTGCCACAGCATTCAGATATTTAAACTAAAAGAGGACAGAGAAGCTGAGGCAGGGATGTCTGTAACAAACCAATCAGCGATTTTAGAGGACAACCTAGCACAAAGAGAAGATACAATTTGATTTGCAAATATTAACAATGAAGCAGCTTTTCTGCAGAGAAGAAAGCAGTACAGTTATTAATGTGTCACCAACAATAGAAATCAGAGTTGGTATGACAAAACATGCCCAATCTCAGACAAACAGGACATCTGCAAATGGCTATGTTCCAAGGCAAGTAATTCAGCATGGAAATGACAATGCGTTTTTGCATCACAGGGTCCTGAGAAACCACAGGAAACACAACACCATCCAGAGTTATTGTAATAAATTCATATTTGGAAAGCTCTTCTTCAATATTTCTAAAATTCAGACAATGGCTCTGATTTCACTACTGCCTTATATTTTTTTTTAAAGTTTTATTGAGGTGTAAATGCATTCCCTAAAACCCACTCACACTTTAAATGTACAATTTTATGAGTTTTAATAAATTTATACTATTAAGCAACCATCACTTTAACCTAGTTTTATAACATTTCCATCACCCCCAAAAGTTCCCACATACTAATTTATACTCAGCCCCCATTGGATACATTTATTTTACTTCTTCTAGTATCAGTTTTTAATAGAGATAAAATTCGCATAGCACAAAATTCATAATTTTAACCATTTTAAATTGTACATTTCACTAGGTTTTTAGTATATTCTAAGGTTGTGCAACTATCACCACTAACTTCAGAACATTTTCACCATCCCCAAAATCCATCAAGCATCATTCTGCATGCCCTTCTCTGCCAGCTACTAGCATCCATGAATCTACTTTCAGATTCTAGGGACTTATCCATTCTGGACATTTTGTATAAATGAAATCATAGAATATGTGCCCTATGTGTCTGTCTTCTTTCGCTTAGTATAATGTTTTCAAGGTTCAGTATTTTTCTTTTTATGGCTGAGAAATACTCCATTATATGGATATACCACATCTGTTTATCCATTTAACAGTTGATGAACATTTGGGTTGTTTCCACCTTTTGGTTATTATGAATAACGCTGCATGAGCATTTTAAATGGGTTTTTATAGCTATGTAATTTTTTCAGTTCTCTTGAGCATATATCTACGAATGGAACTACTGGGTCACCTTACAGAGTTCTGTACGTTGTATACTGCACAACCCAATGGTGGCCTGCAGAGGACACCATTGATGCTACAGCTGCAAACTGCATTACTTACAAGAGCAGCCTTATTTGATGTGGATCTGAGAAGGAAACTGATTTACTCTACTTACTTAAGAAGTTAAAGTTGTCATAATAAGATCTGAATGGCCTTTGATGGTAGTTTTCCCTAAATAAACCACATTTAGGACAAACTATGGCAGAAAGTGAAGAGGAATTAAAAAACCTCTTGATGAAAGTGAAAGAGGAGAATAAAAAAGTTTGCTTAAAGCTCAACATTCAGAAAACAAAGATCATGGCATCTGATCCCATCACTTCATGGGAAATAGATGGGGAAACAGTGGAGACAGTGTCAGACTTTATTTTTGGGGGCTCCAAAATCACTGCAGATGGTAATTGCAGCCATGAAATTAAAACACACTCACTCCCTGGAAGGAAAATTATAACCAACCTAGATAGCATATTCAAAAGCAGAGACATTACTTTGCCAACAAAGGTCCATCTAATCAAGGCTATGGTTTTCCCTGTGGTCATGTATGGATGTGAGAGTTGGACTGTGAAGAAAGCTCAGCACCAAAGAACTGATGCTTTTGAACTGTGGTGTTGGAGAAGACTCTTAGAGTCCCTTGGACTGCAAGGAGGTCCAACCAGTCCATCCTAAAGGAGATCAGTCCTGGGTGTTCATTGGAAGGACTGATGTTGAAGCTGAAACTCCAATACTTGGCCACCTCATGCGAAGAGTTGACTCATTGGAAAAGACTCTGATGCTGGCAGGGTTTGGGGGCAGGAGGAGAAGGGGACGACAGAGGATGAGATGGCTGGATGGCATCACCAACTCAATGGACGTGAGTTTGAGTGAACTCCAGGAGTTGGTGATGGACAGGGAGGCCTGGTGTGCTGTGATTCATGGGGTCGCAAAGAGTCGGACACGACTGAGCAACTGAACTGACGAAGACAAACTAACTTCTTAAGTGGCTGTCAGTGGTTAAGTTTAAATAAGACCAACATAATATTTTCAGTCACGATTACCTTCACTATTCCTATCATCCTGGGATTAATGTTTCTGCTTATGGACCAGTAGCCTTCTTTCCCTTCCCTCACCCTACATCTTTCACATTGTCCTCATTAGTAGTCGTACAGGAAAGAAACTAGAAAGAAACTAAAGAGACTACAAAGAACTAAAAAGGAAAATGAACAAAAAAAACAATTGCATGTCACTTGGCTTCTCATTAGGAGAACTGATCTTAAAACTTCAGGGGAAGAAGGGAATGAAGAAAAGATATCACAATTTTTATTCTCTTCAGTGATTATTTTTCTAATCTAGTCCTCAATTCCTTACTATCCTAGTCACTTTTCTTTAGCAAATAAATTAAATTTCCTTAAATTTCACTTACGGAAAACATACTTGTTTACTACATTTAAAAAAAGACAAAGTGTATACTTAAATCATAAGAAACTAGCCAGATGTGGCTGTTCTCACGCAGGTACTGGATGTACAATATAAACACCCTCACAAAACACATTTCGCTAACATAGCTATCTGCAAACGTGCCACATACCTTTCCCCATCCTTCTTCTTAATTGCTTCAACTATAAGAATCAGCAGCAAAGCTGATTATAAAGTTTATTTTTAATCCTTGGGTGTTTAAAACATGAGAGGACTGGAAGCCATAATTATTTTCAGATTAAGGCAATAAATACTATTTTTGAAAAATAAAACCATTAATACTAAGAAATAGAAGTATTTGGGGAATGTGAATTAAACTGAAGGGGAATGTCCCTAAATTTAAGGTTGTGTGTGATTTCAGAGTCTATACTCTGTTTGATATTAAGACAACATAACCGTCAACATCTTATTAATTCTTAGAAATATAAGATGAAAAAAATTAAGTTCAAACAACAGAAACAGAAGTCTGTAACTATCCCTCACCCTCTCCCAGAAATACTTTCTGGCTTTTCCTTATCCCTGGTACTGGCACTTGCAATGTAGATACAAAGCCATTCCTCTGACACCTGTTCCATCTCTGTATCCTTATCCTCTAACATGTAGACACATTCCTCCTAAAATGGTCAACTCCTCAAGGAAAAGAAAAATATTCTCTCACATTGCTCACATATTCATGTATAGATCCTTCTTTTCTGTGGTGGGGCTTTAAATAAGTCCCACAGCCAAAAACTTTTGTATAAAGAAACATTTTGGAAAACTGGGCAATCTTAGTGAATAAGATGGTGTTAAAAAAAAAAAAAAAAGACCCATGAGAACAATAACAACAAAAAGTGAGTCTGTTCTGATCAGCAGCAAGAATGCAAACATTCACACGCGAACCAGAGGCTCAAACACAAAGAAGAAACATCCCCAGGAAGAATTTTTGCCACAATATCTTATGAATGCTTCTCCCCTTCCAACATAATAGAATTGGGGAGAAGAGAGAGCAGCATTGCCAATTGGATCAAATTACTAGTGGAACAAGGCAAGTGAATATATCTTTAGTTCTACACAGTTTTGAAAACTTCAAGACAAGAATAAATTGCATGACCCCCTGGTAACTTCCACTAGAACTTATAGGAACAAATTGTTTGCCTCAAGCTGGGTGGAATATACATTCAAATTCAGGCTCTTGAAGGAAATTATTAAGTAGAGTCATATTAGCTTTCTCTGAAGCATACTCGTTTTCAGTATTGCCACTATATAGACCAATTATGATACCTTTCCATGCTGAGAAATGATTGTTCTGCTAACACAGTTCTGGTAAGAATCAAAAGCACTACATTTTTAACCTTGGGGGATTTTTGTTATTGTTGCTCCCTTGCCAGTTCCTTCAAATGGAAAACATCTTCCATTAATCTAAATGCAAAATTTGTTTCGGCTTTCCAAAGTTACTTGAAAAATGTTAAGCACAAAGCAATAAAGTTTTTATGCTCTTAAGACCACTAATGCTTTGAGCTTCATATTCATTTTGAAGAAATGAACATTTTATGGTTCACAGAGGAATAGCTACATGAATAATATCTGCGATTATAATGCATCTAGCAGAAAAGATTAAGTTTATGTAAACTATTTAATCAGACGTGAAATTTTCTCTAGAGGATAAAAATTCTGACCTTATTTAAGTTTACTTTAAAAATACCAGTATCATGTTTCTACCAAGGGGACCCACCAATTTTTCCATCTATGTAATATAAATATTCATTACAGAAAAAAACTTAACAAGATGCACTGTAGTGACCCAAGGATGTTACAATAATCAGTCCAATATAAGGCAGAGATTAAACGAGAAGAACGTCAATATGCTATGTGGCCCAAAATACTCAGTTGTTAAACTCTAACTGATGGACAACCATTTTAAGATGGCTACCACTGCTAAAGAGAAAACAGCTGCATATGTCATGATAAAATCTTTATGATGTATTTTTATTAAATATGGAACTAATCTTTTTAATGTAGTTTATGTATATTTGTCAAGTTAATTTCTATGGAAGATTCCAAACCTGATAAATTTAATAAATCATCTATCTTTATGATACATGTCCACCGACATAAATATCACAGTAGGGTACATGGACTCCACATCTGGCCCTCAGTGACCAAAAACTATCCTCATTATAAATGCAAGGGCTAACACTGTAACACTGTAGATGGGGAAAGAATGGAAACAGTGACAGGCTATTTTCTTGGTCTCCTAAAATCACTGCAGATGCTGACTGCAGCCATGAAATTAAAAGACACTTGATACTTGGAAGAAAAGCTATGATCAACCTAGACAGCATATTAAAAAGCAGAGACATTACCTCACTGATAAAGGTCCACCTATTTGAAGCTATAATTTTTCCAGTAGTCACGTATGGATGTGAGAGTTGGACCATAAAGAAAGCTGAGTGCCGAAAAATTGATGCTTTTTGAACTGTGGTGTTGGAGAAGACATTTGAGAGTCCCTTGGAATGCAAGGAAATCCAACCAGTCCATCCTAAAGAAAATCAACCCTGAATATTCATTGGAAGGACTGATGCTGAAGCTGAAACTCCGATACTTTGGCCACCTGATGCAAAGAACTGACTCATTTGAAAACACCCGAATGCTGGGAAAGATTGAAGGCGAGAGAAGGGGCGACAGAGGATAAGATGGTTGGATGGCATCACTGACTCAATGGAGATGAGTTTGAGTAAGCTCCAGGAATTGGACAGGGAAGCCTGTCATGCTGCATACCATGGGGTCACAAAGAGTTGGACACTACTGAGCAACTGAACTGAACACTGTAACTCTACTGTGGCCAGTTATAACAGAGGGGCTGTTTGGAAACATTTTAACATAGATTGCAGCATGAAAAAAAATTTTTAATTCAAGAGATCACTTGTCAAAATCTTTTTAACAACTAATATCTTACGAAGAGATTTCAGATATGACAACTATCAACTTTATTGCTTCATTCATAAAACATACATTGCAAAATTAGTTTTACCTATCATACCTTTTTCAAAAGCTATCAGTTCAGTTCAGTCGCTCAGTCGAGTCTGACTTTTGCGACCCCATGAACTGCAGCACGCCAGGCCTCCCTGTCCATCACCAACTCCCGGAGTCCACCCAAACCCATGTTCACTGAGTCACTGATGCCATCCAACCATCTCATCCTCTGTCGTCCCCTTCTCCTCCTGCCCTCAATCTTTTCCAGCATAAGGGTCCTTTCAAAGAGTCAGCTCTTTCCATCAGGTGGCCAAAGTATTGGAGTTTACTTCAAGCAAATTTTAAACCCTTCCTTTTCTTTGCTATATAAAACAAAGTTGATATGAGGAAAAAAAAATCTGAGTTCATAAAATCAACTAAGACATCAAATCTTTAAACGAAACCTATAAAAAAACAAGTGTAAACCAACAAATAAGAAACTGATTATTAAAGACACTAATCACAGAATTCTAACACTTGCTTTTTGAAGAGTGTGGATTATTTAAAAAAACAAGTTTTCAAAATATATTACTTAGTGAAATATTTTTAATTAAATGCACTATATCTTATGTGCTATCTTCTATACTCTCACTAATACAAAATTATAAGCCTGAGAATCAAACTGTACCTTTTACTAGAAAGACTTGAAAATCAAAATGATTTTAATAGAAAAAAACTATCAGCCAGACAGATGATATGAAGAAATGAATCCTATCAAACATTATTTAGAGAACAAAATGGCTATTAAGACCACTCATGAACAAAGTGTTGCTCCCTAAGCCAGGATTCTGATTTCCTCCTAAGCTACTCATAATATATTCTCTGACTCCAAAAGTCATCTATTCAAGCCCTTCAGGTAACAGTAGTAATAAGAACAGTAAGGAGTGAGTTGGATCCAAAATTTTACTTGGTCCACTGGATCCAGCTTAGTTCACTGATAAGTAAAGTCACTCAGTCGTGTCTGACTCTTTGTGACCCCGTGGACTGCAGCTCACCAGGCTCCTCAGTCCATGGGATTCTCCAGGCAAGAATACTGAAGTGGGGTGCCATTTCCTTCTCCAGGGGATCTTCCCGACCCAGGGATCAAACCCAGGTCTCCCACATTGAAGGCAGACACTTTAACCTCTGAGCCACCAGGGAAGCCCAAGTAATTGATATTTAAGTCAATGGTTCCAATATGGTGACAGAAATGCTTTGATGAGAGTTTACATGTGGGAGTATAGACGGGCTTCCCAGGTGGCACTACTGGTAAAGAAGGGAAAGAGGAAGTCACTCAGTCATGTTCGACTCTGCGACCCCGTGGACTGCAGCCCACCAGGCTCCTCCGTCCATGGGATTTTCCAGGCAAGAGTACTGGAGTGGGTGCCATCACCTTGACAGAGGGTTACTCTGTCCTCGACACTTTCAGGGATTTCTAGTCACTTTAGAGTTTACCTTATCTCTCGTAATCACATATTTGTGCTATTGTGCATGACAGGTCCCGAAAAATCTCTTAGAGCCAAGAATACAAATGCCATTTTGACATCATTCACACACAACTTAAGGTGGGCAACAGCCTGGTCCATCATGTTAGTAAGACACTCATTAGATAACCGTCCCCAAAATGAAACACTGTGAATGTGCCCCCATGAATTCCTTGCCTCTCACGTGCATGAACAATTCGTGTGTTCCTCAGCAGTCTTGTGAACTTCCTAAAAGTATTCAAAGAAGAAAACAGTAATCAGGGTCATGCTCAACAAAATTCATCTCTAGCTCAGAAATGTGTTTCTACTCCCTAGCAGCAGCTGAATCAACATCGTTCACAGAAAGCAAACTGAATTATGAAAACTGTGTGAAAATGAAGCTCTTTGATGACATTTGCTGCTGTCCTACTTAGTATTCCCTTTCTGTCGTTGCCTTATGAACACAGTTCCTCCTCGATGCCCTTTCTTGACCTCTACAGTTGTTACTGCTCAACATAACTACAGCCTCAACACTGTCAAACCATTTCACAGTGACACTACGTCTCAGGCAATGTTAGGCCATTGCCAACAAGTAGCAACTAACCTGTGCTGACAACACATTACAGCCCTGCCATAAACAATCATCGTTTCACTGAAGCAAAATGGCAGTCAAATTAGAGCCGACTATGTAACAACATGCATAGTGAACTGGCACAGCAGCTTGCTAAACAAAACCAGGGCAGCAGCCACACACGAGACTCCAGGCAACTGTGCCACACCATCCCAGCTCATGCTGCCCAGGAGCTGGACTGGAGCCTACCTCTGCCCAGGAAGAATCCCTGGCGGGGAGGGTGGGGTGAGGAGGGAAACCTCTGCCCCCTCCCCTCTGTACACCTGCCTCAACTGCTATGCTCTCACGCTGACGAGGATGCAGGACAACGGAGTCAGATCTTTGGAGTCACAGATGAAGAGCAGCAGTATACTCAGAATACAGTAGGACAGGTGGGCAGAAGGAGGGTCCAGCCACGTCCTTTGGCCCATTATGTAAGCACAATGATTAAAAAAAAATAAAGAATAATCTCTAAGTGAGTCAGATGGAGACTTCTCTGGTAGTCCAATGGCTAAGAACCTGCCTGCCCATGCGAGGAATGCAGGTTTGACTCCTGGTCTGAGAAGATCTCACATGCTATGGGGCAACTAAGCCTGTGCTCCAAAAATACTAAGTCTGCGCTCTAGAGCCCATGCTCCCACAGGAGAAGCCATTGCCATGAGAAGCCCGTGCACCACAACTAGAGAACAGCCCCTGCTCAGCGCAGCTAGAGACAGCCCACGGGCAGCAATGAAGACCCAGTGCAACCAAAAATAAAGACGAATAAGTAAAGTGAGTCAGAATGAAGGGGGAAGAGAGGAGTGGGCATCAGATAAGGTGAAGAACACAGAACAACACAATTTCTCAGAAGTAGATCATACATCTCATCTGGCAGACCTGCCCTGAAAACAGCAGGACCCAAATGACGAGGCTGCGGGCTAACAGGGCCAGGGCTAAAAAGAAGACTGAAGTTGAAAGGTTACTAGAAAATAAAAAAAAAAAAAAAGGACCAAAGCAGAAACCAGATATGCACCTTTGTTACAAGGAGGGGAGAGGACTCCTTGTCATGGCAGGGACATGACATGAGATGTGATGTGACTCACGAAACAAAGTAAAAGCTTAGAGACTATGCTGTGAGCTAATGGCAAGGGTGATGTCCCTTCCTTCTCTCTCCTCCAGATGAGAAATCAGGGTAGATTAAAGACATTCACAGACCCCTTCTTGCTACACCTGATGAATCTGAAAGCTGTGACAGAGAAGGCAAAGGCTCAACACACAGAAGAGGAGATAAAGAGACCCAACTGGGAGGGAAACAGCAGGAAGTGTGAAGGAGGCAAATAAAATCCAAGTTGTCCCTGTAAATCCCAGGGAAAAAGGTGGTTAACCAAGGCAATCTGTCTTCCGAGTGTCAGCACACAGGAAGGTGGACAGCTATCGTATTTCATTTGGAGGCTACCTCCTGGTACAGAGCGAACACAAGTTTGGCAGGTCCTTGGACAGTTGGAGCAATCTGATGATGGGCCATGGAATAAGACCAGCCCTCAACCAACTACAAGCCTGCCTTCAGCAGTGAGGCACAGAGCGAGGAGCACATCGTCATCTGCATGACCCTTGCTTCTCCCCTCAGCCCACCCTGCCACATCCACACACATCCCTCCAGAAAAGCTGAAGACGAAAAGAGCCCTAGTTTATTAACCCAACATACGGCAAATCTAATTAAAAGTCAAATACACAATACTCTCTTCAAAATCCAAATGTTCTTTACAGAAACATCAAGGAGGAAGGGAGCAGAGCCGAATGGCCCCACGAAGGTAATCAGAATTCATCTTCAGGGACTCGTACCAATTACTTGCAGCTCATTATCAGTGCTCTGTGTAGTAGGGGAACACCTAGAGACCACATCATTAGCGTCCTACACATTCATTATGCCACAAATGGAAACACCATAACAAAGCAACCCTGGTGTTCAGGGAAAGATAAGGTTTCAGTCCCCAGTTCCAGAACACTTAAGTCTATTCAAGTTTTCAGCAAAAATGTTGTTGAACCTGGGGGAAGGTGCAGGCTGGTTCTTTCTGCATAAAACTATAACCTAATAATTAATAAAACTGAGCATTACTCTTTCTTACTATAAACAACTGAAAGTCTCAAAAACTCTTGGACAATGGTTTATGTTCACCTCTTTAGTTCTGACAACACAAGTTAAACGGTGCTTTTGATAAGAATGATTTAACATGCATGAAAACAAATAATCAAATTAGCTGTATAAAAGTTCTGTCTCTTTCCATAAGCCAGCTGAAATGAAGAATAAAACCTTCCAAAGCAAAGCTAATAAAACAATAAAGAGAAGAAGTTAAACTGTACAAAGTGAGCTTTTGAAGGATATTATCATGAAACCACTTCTGGAAAGAAAAGTTCTTCCCACATCAGCCAAAGTTATAAAACACATCTGAGGGAAAGTTTTGCCTGCCAAAGTGGGTAGGCATTGAAATTATTTAGTTGCAGGGCTTTGGTTTGGAATGCAAATCTCAGAAAGAACATCACAGGAAGAGGAAAATGGGAAAAGAAAGCTTATTTGTTTTGTCATTTAAATTTTTTTTTATTTTACTCTTTAACCATTTCTTTTAAAGGCCTACAAAGTGGTTTCCAGTTCAGAATACCTACTATATTCACTTGCGGGATTCCCAAAGGCAGGTGGAGAGGGCCAGGTTCCACTGAGTGCAGCTCAGCCACTCTCTTTTCTGAGTTAGGAGGATTGGTATGCTAAGAGGGAGAGGGTCAAGACCCTTTCAACTAAAACACCACAAAACCAGTTTTGGGATTGGAACCACGCATAGGTTGAGACAGTATAAAAGGCAACAGGATAATTATCCCATTATGTTGCTATCTGCCCATTTAATTCAATGGAGAGAGAAGAACCATTTATCTGTGGGAATACTCTGCTGGGGAAGATATAATAAAGATAACATGTTTGTGGAACTTGTTCTTAAGGAGCTTACAAACTAGTAAAGTGGTACATAAAATCAGAAGAGAAGACTAAAGGAAAGCTTTACAGAAGCAATAGCTTTTGAAGCATCTGCCCCGCCCCCAAAATGGTGACAGTGGGACAAGTACAAATGAAAGGTATTTGACATAGGGTGAAGCAGAGAGCAAGTCACAGAAATAGGAAAACACTGGGTGCTCAGGAAGAACAGTGGATGATTAAATTCAGTTGTATCAGCAGTTCTCAAACTCGATCAGGTTATAAAGCACCTGGAATTCGTGATGCTCTCTGCAAAACAAGAAGCTATTTGTAGAGCTTTAAAGAATAATGAAATATTAATCCCTCTTAAGAAGGAAGAACAATCTAATCTATGTTTAAAAGCATATGCACAAAGACTAGAATGGAAGAAATAATTTAAATTACGTTAATGTTTACACTTTCTATTTTACTGGGCAAAGAACACAATTACTTGACTTTTATAGAGAAATATTTTGGTTCTGATGGCAGAGCACTGATGAGCAGGAACACATCTATTTCCAGCTTGGTGCCATGGGAGATTATGTTACCAAACTTAATCTTCCATTGAATGCAATGACAAAACTAAATAAAATTAAATTTAAAATACCCTTCTAATCTATATCCATGGCCAGATAATAAGCAATATTCAAGCCAAAAGTAAAGCAGAGAGAGGAAAACAAAAAGATTCTAGTTTTTGCCTTAGAAATATTTTACCAACCTGAGTTGAAATTTAGCCTTGGTTTCAGGTCCTCATAAATCTAGGGATTAAGAGCAAGGCACAGGGCCGACCTGCAGCAAGAAATCTAACCAGAGACTTCCCGTCAGAGCTGGCCATGAAAGACCCACACATTCAGTGCCAGGTGAAGTAGAAATGAGCTGTTTTCCCCTTTGAGTAAATTCAATAAAAATTTACCATTTCAAGTATTACTGTGAAGAAAAACATACTCATTTGATAATTCATAATGACAAGTTAACCCTCATAGAGATTTAAAGTCTTAATTTACATGTAGTGGTCTGAAAAACCTCAATCCAAGATTATAAAGAGGTCCCACACTGGCAGTTCTGACAAAGGAGTAAAAGAATCAAATGCCTGCTAAAGCCACCTTTATTCCAAGTATCAAAGAATTCTTGTAAATAAAGTCCAGGAAACGTAAGCAACTCACAAGCAATCATCAAACATGTAAGGAAACAAAATTAAATGCCATGAAGTGAAAGCTTATGATACAATGAACAGATATATGAATCAAGATTAATACTTCAGATATTGGAATTTCAAACATAGAATTTAAAGTAAGTATGTTTAAATTTTCAAAAAAAAAAAAAGAATCTTAAAAAGAGGAAAAAGAGAATTATTTTTATGGTTCCCAGGACAAAGGCAGGGTGGATATAAAACGATCTCTTATAATGCCAGGAAGTAGAAGAGTGCTTAAAACAATAATATGAACACAAGGGCACAGAGGTTGGTTTAAATGCATGTACCACTTGGTTAAATCTAGGACAACTCTACTAAAACAACGTATAAGACTGTTGGAAAAAATGGGAATTTATAAATTCATACTGACTAAATTTTAAAAGAGTGAAAAACAGCTCTTATATTAAAATACTAAAGACCGGAAGCTTTGGAAGGAGTGATAGAATTTTTTTTTTTAAATCATCATTTTATAACCATCCTGGTAAAGGCTGGATAAGGCAAGAATCATTAATAAATGTTAAATAATGGGAGAAATTTTGATATTGAACAAGCTACTTAAATGATCTCAGAGTGTTTCCCAGAGACTGCTTATTAGCACCAGGGATGAAAAACACAGTAATTATACAGTGGAAAAACTGGAAAACACCTTGACTGGGTAATAAAAACTATCACAAACGAGGGCCAGATGGATATTATAGGTCTCCAGATATAATACTCTGAGAAAGAAGCATCACTTATGTAGCATCCTAGCCAAGAAAGCATAACTTCAATAAAACTATGAACATCAGATTAGGCAAGCCCCAAAGGAGAAACATGCTGTGTCAGAAAAAGGGGTTGGAAAAGAGAGAAGGACTGTATTCTTTAAAAAATGCCAGTGTTAAAAGACAAGATCATAGAAGGGTTCCAGATTAAAGAAAGTTAGAGAGACAGTCAGATGTAATACTTGACCCCATACTGTATCTTGTATAGAAGGGGAAAACTGCAATAAAGAATATTAGGGACTTCCCTGGATCCAGTGGTTAAGACTTCATGATTTCAATGCAGGGAGTGTGGGTTCTATCCCTGGTTGGGGAACTAAGAGTGTTGCACAGCAAATTAATTAATCAAATAAAGATTTAACTTTTTTAAAAAGAATATAATTAGGCTAACTAGCCAAACTGGAATACAGACAGTAATTAGATAAAAGTATTGTACAAATGTTTTATTTATTGAAATTGATAATTATACTGAGATAATGTAAGGGAACAGTCCTATTCTTAAAAATATAAACTGAACTACTTAAGGCAAAATGTAATCTACGCAATTTATCCTCAAATGGTTCAGGAAAAAGTATGTATGAGAGAGAAAAAGCAAATAATAACGCAAGATAAAATCACAACTGGTATATCTGAGTAAGACATGCAAAAGGAAATTTAAACCTAGATGCAGCACAATTAAGCTTTAGAACACAAAAACCAATATAAAGTCTTAAAAGAAGGAAGAGAAAAAAAACACTGCATCCAGTGAAGCAAATAAATAACAGATATTTCAACCACATGTACAGAATATTGAAGACAGTAGAATTATGTCCTCAATATGCCAAATGAAAACTGTCAACCTAACATTTAATACAATACAAGATATCTTCCCAGGTAAGGGACTCTCTACCAAGTACACAGGATTGGGCAGAATAAAAATGATCCAAGATAGAGAGTTATGAGATGCAAGGAAAAATGAAGGGTATAAAAGGAGAAATGTAAGGTCAAATGTAAACAAGCAATAGCTATGGTCTAATTTTTTGAAACAATTAATACTAAATAGTAATAATGATTATGGTGGTAATAATTGCTGGGGCTAAATAATAGAATTAAGATATAATGTAAGAAAGAAGAATGAGGATGATGAGATTAAGCACTCAAGGTTTCCTGCATTAATAAATATCTTTCATCTACTTCTAAATGACTGTAGACTTTGGTAAGTTCCTATAAAATTTGTAGAGTTACCACCAAAAGGACTGAAATAGTGCATGCAATTTCTAAAATAACCGAGGAAAATGAAATGAAAAAAATAAATCAACTCAGAGCAAAGCAAGGAATTAGAGGAAAAAGAAATATAGAAAAGTCAGAAAAAGAAAGCATAAAATAAATTACAAATTTATCAGTAATTACAATGAATGTAAATGGACAAAAAATTGCAGTAAAAAGAGATTATCAGATCAGATTGGCATAAGAAAAATCAAAGTATCCAGTGCTTTAAAGAGTGCTCCTAAGAAGACAAAAGAGTCATGAGTAAAAAAGTTTTCCTTTTTTTTTAAATCAGAGAAATAGCAACTAGAAGTATGCTGCTGTACCTAAGATAAAATCAGGCTAAAAAGACTTTAAAGTAAAATTAAATTCCATAGATTAAAAAAACCATCAGAATAATAAAGTATTCAATACTTAAGTAGGACCTAAGATTTCTAAAGATATATGCAATGTTACAAAACCATAAGAAAAGAAATATACTCTATGTCAAAATTTGGCAGAATCACAATCAACAATCAAGCTGGAGATTTTAATATACCTGTTCTTAGTAGATGATGTATCAGTGAGAATAGTAAGTACTAATATATATGTTATTTCAATAACAAAATCGACATGCTTGATTTTCTTGTTGTTGTTTACTTGCTAAGTTGGGTCTGACTCTTCTGTGACCCCGTGAACTATAGCCCGGCAGGTGTCTCTGTCCATGGGATTCCCCAGGCAGGAATACTGAAGTGGCTTGCCATTTCCTTCCCCAGGGCATCTTCCCAACCCAGGGATCGAACCTGTAACTCCTACATTGACAAGCAGATTCTTTACATGAGCCATCAGGGAAGCCCATGCTTGACTTATTGTAAATATAAATAACACTAAATTCAATAACTTCAGTTCAGTTCAGTCGCTCAGTCGTGTCCGACTCTTTGCAACCCCATGAATAGCAGCACGCCAGGCCTCACTGTCCATCACCAACTCCCAGAGTTCACTCAGACTCACGTCCATCGAGTCAGTGATGCCATCCAGCCATCTCATCCTCGGTCGTCCCCTTCTCTTCATGCCCCTAATCCCTCCCAGCATCTGGGTTTTTTCCAAAGTGTCAACCCTTTGCATCAGGTGGCCAAAGTACTGAAGTTTCAGCTTTAGCATCATTCCTTCCAAAGAAATCCCAAGACTGATCTCCTTCAGAATGGACTGGTTGGATCTCCTTGCAGTCCAAGGGGCTCTCAAGAGTCTTCTCCAACACCACAGTTCAAAAGCATCAATTCTTCAGAGCTCAGCCTTCTTCACAGTCCAACTCTCACATCCATACATGACTACTGGAAAAATCATAGCCTTGACTAGATGGACCTTAGTCTGCAAAGTAGTATCTCTGCTTTTGAATATCCTATCTAGGTTGGTCATAACTTTTCTTCCAAGGAGTAAGTGTCTTTTAATTTCATGGCTGCAGTCAGCATCTGCAGTGATTTTGGAGCCCCCCAGAATAAAGTCTGACACTGTTTCCACTGTTTCCCCATCTATTTCCCATGAAGTGATGGGACCAGATGCCATGATCTTCGTTTTCTGAATATTGAGCTTTAAGCCAACTTTTTCACTCTCCTCTTTCACTTTGATCAAGAGGCTTTTAGCTCCTCTTCACTTTCTGCCATAAGGGTGGTGTCATCTGCATATCTGAGGTGATTGATATTTCTCCAGCAACCTTGATTCCAGCTTGTGTTTCTTCCAGTCCAGCGTTTCTCATGATGTACTCTGCATAGAAGTTAAATAAGCAGGGTGACAATATATAGCCTTGACGGACTCCTTTTCCTATTTGGAACCAGTCTGTTGTTCCATGTCCAATTCTAACTGTTGCTTCCTGACCTGCATACAGATTTCTCAAGAGGCAGGTCAAGTGGTCTGGTCTTCCCATCTCTTTCAGAATTTTCCACAGTTTATTGTGATCCACACAGTCAAAGGCTTTGGCATAGTCAATAAAGCAGAAATAGATGTTTTTCTGGAACTCTCTTGCTTTTTTCATGATCCAGTGGATGTTGGCAATTTGATCTCTGGTTCCTCTGCCTTTTCTACAATCAGCTTGAACATTAGGAAGTTCACGGTTCACGTATTGCTGAAGCCTGGCTTGGAGAATTTTGAGCATTAATTTACTACTGTGTGAGATGAGTGCAACTGTGCGGTAGTTTGAGCATTCTTTGGCATTGCCTTTCTTTGGAATTGGAATGAACACTGACCTTTTCCAGTCCTGTGGCCACTGCTGAGTTTTCAAGATTTACTGGCATATTGAGTGCAGCACTTTCACAGCATCATCTTTCAGAATTTGAAATAGCTCAACTGGAATTCCATCACCTCCCTAGCTTTGTTTGTAGTGATGCTTTCTAAGGCCCACTTGACTTCACATTCCAGGATGTCTGGCTCTAGATGAGTGATTACACCATCGTGATTATCCGGGTCGTGAAGATCTTTTTTGTACAGTTCTTCTGTGTATTCTTGCCACCTCTTAATATCTTCTGCTTCTGTTAGGTCCGGACCATTTCTGCCCTTTATCGAGCCCATCTTTGCATGAAATGTTCCCTTGGTATCTCTAATTTTCTTGAAGAGATCTCTAGTCTTTCCCATTCTGTTCTTTTCCTCTGTTTCTTTGCATTGATCGCTGAAGAAGGCTTTCTTATTTCTTCTTGCTATTCTTTGGAACTCTGCATTCAGATGCTTATATCTTTCCTTTTTCCCTTGGCTTTTCACCTCTCTTCTTTTCACAGCTATTTGTAAGGCCTCCCCAGAGAGCCATTTTGCTTTTTTGCATTTCTTTTCCATGGGGATGGTCTTGATCCCTGTCTCCCGTACAATGTCACGAACCTCATTCCATCATTCATCAGGGACTCTATCTATCAGATCTAGGCCCTTAAATCTATTTCTCACTTCCATTGTATAATCATAAGGGATTTGATTTAGGTCATACCTGAATGGCAAGCGGTTTTCCCTACTTTCTTCAATTTGAGTCTGAATTTGGTAATAAGGAGTTCATGATCAGAGCCACAGTCAGCCCCTGGTCTTGTTCTTGTTGACTGTATAGAGCTTCTCCATTTTTGGCTGCAAAGAATATAATCAGTCTGATTGCGGTGTTGACCATCTGGTGATGTCCATGTGTAGAGTCTTCTCTTGTGTTGTTAGAAAAGGGTGTTTGCTATGACCAGTGCATTTTCTTGGCAAAACTCTTTTAATCTTTGCCCTGCTTCATTCCGCATTCCAAGGCCAAATTTGCCTTTTACTCCAGGTGTTTCTTGACTTCCAACTTTTGCATTCCAGTGCCCTATAATGAAAAGGGCATTGTTTTGGGGGTATTAGTTCTAAAAGGTCTTGTAGGTCTTCATAGAACCGATCAACTTTGGCTTCTTCAGTGTTACTGGTTGGGGCGTAGACCTGGATTACCGTGATGCTGAATGGTTTGCCTAGGAAACGAACAGAGATCATTCTGTCGTTTTTGAGATTGCATCCAAGTACTGCATTATGGACTCTTTTGTTGACCATGATGGCTACTCCATTTCTTCTGAGGGATTCCTGCTCTCAGTAGTAGATTTCAGGATATGTATGTGTATTGCTTCAAATTCTAATAGATTACTTAGGAAAGTGAACAATATACTGAACAAATCAGTATGAACAAATCAGTATCTCAACAAATTACAAAGGATTAGCATTATAGTAACTATGTTCCTAGTAACAGAAAAGAAGAAAATCTAGAAAACAGCCATATATCTTAAATCAAGAATATATTTTAAATGTACATGAAAGAAGAAATCATAGGGAAAATAGAGTTTTAATTAAATAACAAAATGTGACATATAAAAATTTGTGAAATGAAGCTAAAGCAGTACTCAGAAATATTTAGAGCTTTAAGTATGGAGAATTCCACAGTGTGGAGATTCCTCAAAAAACGGAAATAGAACTGCCATACAACCCAGCAATCCCACTGCTGGGCATATACACTGACAAAACTAGAATTGAAAGAGAAACATGTACCCCAAAGTTCATCACAGCACTGTTTACAATAGCTAGGAATGAAAGCAACCTAGATGTCCATCCGCAGATGAATGGATGAGAAAGCTGTGGTACATATACACAATGGAATATTACTCAGCTATTAAAAAGAATGTATTTGAATCAGTTCTAATAAGGTGGATAAAACTGGTGTCTATTATACACAGTGAAGTAAGTCAGAAATAAAAACACCAATACAGTATATTAATGCATATATATGGAATTTAGAAAGATGGTAATGATGACCCTATATGTGAGACATATGTTCAGCCAGATGAAACACAAGCTGTAATCAAGATTGCCGGGTGAAATACCAGTAACTTCAATATGGAGATAACTTCCTGTGGTCGTGTATGGATGTGAGAGTTGGACTGTGAAAAAGGCTGAGCACTAAAGAATTGATGCTTTTGAACTGTGGTGTTGGAGAAGACTCTTCAGAGTCCCTTGGACTGCAAGGAGATCCAATCAATCCATTCTGAAGGAGATCAGCCTTGGGATTTCTTTGGAAGGAATGATGCTAAAGCTGAAACTTCAGTACTTTGGCCACCTGATGCGAAGGGTTGACACTTTGGAAAAAACCCAGATGCTGGGAGGGATTAGGGGCATGAAGAGAAGGGGACGGCCGAGGATGAGATGGCTGGATGGCATCACTGACTCGATGGACGTGAGTCTAAGTGAACTCTGGGAGTTGGTGATGGGCAGGGAGGCCTGGCATGCTGCGATTCATGGGGTTGCAAAGAGTCAGACACAACTGAGCAACTGAACTGAACTGAATCACCTTTATGGCAGAAAGTGAAAAGGAACTAAAGAGCTTCTTAATAAAAGTGAAAGAGGAAAGTGAAAAACTCTCCTCTTAAAACTCAACATTCAGAAAACGAACATCATGACATCTGATCCCATTACTTCATGGCAAATAGATGGGGAAACAATGGAAATAGTGACAGACTACTTTTTTGGGCTCCAAAATCACTGTGGATGGTGACTGCAGCCATGAAATTAAAAGACACTCACTCCTTGGAATAAAAGAAAAGACAAACCTAGACAGCATATTAAAAAGTAGAGACACTACTTTGCTGAAAAAGGCCTGTATAGTCAAAGCTATGGTTTTCCCTGTAGTCATGTATGCATGTGAGCATTAGGCCATAAATAAGGCTGAACACTGAAGAATAGATGGTTTTGAACTATGGTGTTGGAGAAGACTCTTGAGAGTCCCTTGGATAGCACAGAGATCAAATGAGTTCATCCTAAAGGAAATCAGTCATGAATATTCATTAGAAGGACTGATGCTGACGCTCCAGTACTTTGGCCACCTGATACAAAGAGCTGACTCATTGGAAAAGACCTTGATGCAGTGAAAGACTGAAGGCAGGAGGAGAAGGGGATGACAGAACATGAGATGGTTGAATCACAGATTCAATGGACATGAGTTTGAGCAAGCTCCGGAAGATGATTAAGGTTAGGGGAGCCTGGCAAGCTGCAGTCCATGGGGTGGCAAAGAGACACAACTGAGCAACTAACTGAACTGAAAGTGGCCAATCATCATTTTTGTAAATAAAGTTTTATTGGAACCCAGCTATACTCATTCATTATTTATTACATATGGCTGCTCTCACAATACAATGTGAGAACTGAGGACCTGAAACAGAGACCATGTGGTTCACAGAGGCTAAATTATTTACTATCTAGTATTGTACAGAAAAATTCTGACAACCTTCAGGTTTGAAAAGTAAATTCTGTAACACCAAAGGAAGAAAAAATTCCATTCTGCAACTCAAGTTTTATTAACTGAATATAGTCTTGATAATAATCTTCACAAAGATCATTTGAGGAAAAAAATAACAAACCAATTTTACTCATAGATGAAAAAGTCCTAAATGAAATGTCAGAAAACTGAATCCAGCACTGTGTAAAATATACAATACATCATTATCAATTTCCGTTTAACTGAGGAATTACAGATTGATTTAACATTAGAAAATCAATTATTATATTTTATCATGCTAACAAATTAGGAGGGAAATCTTATCATTTCAATAGATGCAGAAACTGTATAATAAAATTCAACAGCATTCATGGCAAAAATTAAATCTTACCAAACTAGAAATAGAAAGGAACTTCCTTAATCTGATAAAGATTGTCTGAAAACAAAACAAAGCAAAAACTGTACACTCCATTTAATAGGAAATGGAAATTGCTTCCTTTAAGATTAAAGAAAGGAATCTTGCTATCAAGATTTCTATTTGTCATTTTACTTAATGTCCTAAGTAAAGAGATAAACTAAGGAGAAAAAATAAAAGATTAGAGATGAAACAAAACTGTCATTATATACATATGAGATGACTATGCACATAGAAAATCCAAGTGAAACTGCAAGAAACTTATTAGTGAGTTTTGTAAGGCTACTAGATTCAAAATCAATACACAAAAGCAAATGCATTTTTACATAACAGCAATTAACTTCACAACATGTAAAATTTTGGTGCTATAACATGTATAACATGAAATTTATAATTTCAACTATTAAACATACAGCTAATGGCCTTAAATCTGTTAATAGTGTGGTAGAACCATCACAATCATCCAACTCCAGAACTTCAAGTCCATTAAACAATAACTCCCATTCCTTCCTCCCCAGCCCCTAAGAACTGGCATTCTAACTTTCTGTCTCAATGAATCTGACTACTCTAGCCACCTTATACATGGTAAATCATACAGAATTTGTCCTTTAGTGACTGGCTTCTTTCACTTCCTATAATGTCCTCAAGATTCATCCATGTCACAGGATATGTCAGAATTTCCTTCTTTTTAAGGTTGAACAATATTCTATTATATAGAGATACCACATTTTGTTTATTTATTCATTAGTCAATGGACATTTGGCTATTGTGGCTTTTGGTAGATTGTAAACAGTGCTGCTATGAACACTGGTATACAAATATCTATTCAAATTCTCGCTTTCAATTCTTTTGGGTATATGCCCAGAAATGGAATTGTTATAGGAGGCTTTCCAGGTGGCTCAGTGAGTAAAGAATCCACCTGCAATGCAGGAGACACAGGTTCAGTCTCTGGGTCGGGAAGATCCTCTGGAGAAGGACATGGCAACCCACTCCAGTATTATTACCTTGAGAATCCCATGGACAGAGAGCCTGGAAAATTACAGTTTCCAGGATCACAGAGAGTCGAACACAATTGAAGAGACTAAGCATGTACACATGCATGTATGAAACTGTTATAAATGTACTATTTTCAAATATTATTTGTGAAAGCGAAAGTGAAGTCACTCAGTCGTGTCTGACTCTTTGCAACCCCATGGACTATAGCCTACCAGGCTCCTCTGTCCACGGGATTTTCCAGGTAAGAGTACCAGAGTGGGTTGCTGTTTTCTTCTCCAGGAGATCTTCCCAACCCAGGGATCAAACCCAGGTCTCCCGCATTGCAGACAGATGCTTTACCATATGAGCCATCAGGGAAGACTCAATATTATTTGTAGTAGCATTAAAAAACTAAGTACCTATGAATAAATGTAATGGAAATGTGCCAGTATATTATAAAGAAACATAGAGAAAATCATAAAATTTCATGGAAGGCCAAAAACTTTTAAATAAAGGAACAGAAACATTATATTCTAGGGTTGGAAGAAACAATATTATAAAAGAGCAATTCCTTCTAAATCATTCAATAGGTAATGTAATTATAATGAAAATACAACACATTTTTAAGATTTGGGACTTGATAAGCTGATTCTAAACTTTACATGGCAGAGCAATGAGCCAAGAATCACCAGGACATTCCTGAAAAATAGTATGTATGTGAGAGTCTCTTGGACTGCAAGGAGATCCAACCAGTCCATTCTGAAGGAGATCAACCCTGGGATTTCTTTGGAAGGAATGATGCTAAAGCTGAAACTCCAGTACTTTGGCCACCTCATGCGAAGAGTGGACTCATTGGAAAAGACTCTGATGCTGGGAGGGATTGGGGGCAAGAGAAGGGGGCGACCGAGGATGAGATGGCTGGATGGCATAACTAACTCGATGGATGTGAGTTTGAGCGAACTCCAGGAGTTAGTGATGGACAGGGAGGCCTAGCGTGCTGTGCTTCATGGGGTTGCAAAGAGTCGGACACGACTGAGCGACTGAACTGAACTGAACTGAAGTGCATGTGGTGTGGGGAGGGGCCTTGACTTAAAAGATAAAAAATACTGCTTAAAAGTTATAATAATTAAAGCAATATGGTGTTAGTATATGAATAAAGTGACTAATGGAAAACAAACCTATGTAAATTTGGAGATTCAATTTACAACAGAGTTGGTCCTCAGATTACTGAGAAATGAATAGATTAATACATTTTGGTACTAGATATGCTTCACCATTGGACTTCCCTGGTGGCTCAGACGTAAAGCATCTGCCTACAATGCAGGAGACCCAGGTTCAATCTCTGGGTTGGGAAGATCTCCTGGAGAAGGAAATGGCAACTCACTCCAGTATTCTTGCCTGGAAAATCCCATGGACAGAGGAACCTGATAGGCTATAGTCCATGGATCACGAAGAGTTAGACATGACTGACTTCACTTTCACTTTCATGCTTCACCATATGGAGAGAAATGAAATTGAACTATTATCTCACACAATACACAAAAATTAACTCTGTGTGGATTAATTAAATGTGAGAGATAAAACTAGAACACTTTAGATAATAGTATAAAATGGTTTTAGAGCCTCTGAATAGAGAATAATTTTTAAAACAAGATACAGAAAATACAAACTATACAGAATAAGTAACAAATTCAACTAATTTAAAATTAAGAATTTCTATTTATCAGAAGACACCATAAACAGGATGAGTAAAGAAGTTACAATCTAGGAAATGATTTGCAACACAGATTACTCACAAAGTATTAGTGATCAAGATATGCAAAATACTCTTAAAACTGAGTAAGAGAAAGTCCAACATCAAAATAAAAACACAGAGAAAAGATGCATAAAAGCATTCTCAAAGGAGGACATGAGAACAGCCAAAAAGTTAAAATTAAAAACCACAACAATGTTGTTAAACACACACAAGATACTATTCCATACCTATCCCCACTGGCAAAAACTTAAAAGTCTGACAGTTAAAGAGTGTTGGTAAGAATGTAAAATAACTGCAACATATTTACACTGCTAGTGAGAGTAGAAATTGGTACAATTAACTTGGAAATCAACTTGGTATTATCCACTAATATTGGTCATGTACATACCCTAAATTGCAACAACTCTAATCCTAGGTAAAAGTCAAGAATATGTAAGAAAACATGTGAAAGAATAGTCATACAGCACGGTTATTATAGCTCAAAACTGTAAACAACCTCTCTTGTTCACTGTTGGTCAACAGAGAATTTGTACACTGCTATAATGACACGTACTATAACAGTACTTTGGCCACCTGATGAGAAGAAAAGAAAAGAAAAGGTCGCTGGAAAAGACCTTGATCCTGGGAAAGACTGAGGGCATGAAGAGAAGGAGGCGACAGAGGATGAGTTGGATGGCATCATCAACTCAATGGATATGAGCTTCAGCAAACTCTGGGAGACAGTAAAGGACAGGGAAGCCTGGTGTGCTACAGTCCATGGGGATGCCAAGAGTTGGACACAACTGAGCAACAGATAGTGACGCAATGGAACACTACAATGGCAATGGAAACGATAGTATCATAGATACGCACAACAACATTGTTGACGCTCAGGAACTAAGGAGCAGAAAAACGGCAGAACTGATTCCATTCACATAAAATTAAAGATAGGAATTGTTTAGTGATACAAACATCAACTGTAAGGAAACAGTTACTGGAAGTGATTCATTTTAGGTATTTATATGGTAAATCACTGTTTACTGTCAAAGAATTGGAATGGTGGATACAGTATTATTGCCAGTTTCCATCTTGACTCTATAATCTAGTCTAAAAGTACTACATTATTAGCAGTGCCCTGTTACCAAATTCTTCAAGAGTCAGGATTTAACAACATGGATAAAGTTACTGTGTCAAGTTTTTAAAAAAAAGGCACAACAAAAACTTATTTTCCTAGGTTGTTGTGTGCTTATTTTTAACAACTAAGTTTAAGGTTTCTAAACAGTTTAAGGACAGAGACAAAGATCAAAATGTCTCTCCCTTATGTTGAAAATTCACCACTTTTTATAAGATCTAAGTAATATAGGTAGCACCCATGCAGAATCATATTAGAATGAAAAAGCCATAAGAAACCTATCAGTTGTGTCAAATGGTGACAACATTCACATGACATCAGCTTCTGCTGCCCCTCAGTTACTCATGAAATTGTTAAAAGTGGTTATTTTAGAGAAATGAGAAATTTAAGACCCTAAAGAACTGAGCACTTTGATCACTAAATCTTTCAGGAATAGACTCCTGTGAGATGCTATAATAGAGAACAAAGAATTTTCCTACAACATGCACATGGACAGGTTGTTAGATTTTATTTAAGGGTTGGATTCATTTTAAAAGGTAGTTTAAACATTCTGGATGGCATTACTCAATTCTATAAGAATCTCTGTAGCTTAACTTTTGAAACAATTTGATTTTAACAGAGACTTCTTAATAATACAAAAGTAGGCTTATGCTACTAGGGTAAGTGAAAAATGGAGAATATAATATCTAAAGTAATATTTACAATATGATCTGGGTAGAGTATGAACCCTACTGTGTAAGGAAACATAGAAAGATCAGGAGGTAAAGTCATACTCGACTCTCTGTGACCCCATGGACTGCAGGCCACCAGGCTCCTCTGTCCATGGGATTCTCCAGGCAAGAATACTGGAGTAGGTTGCCATTTCCTCCTTTAGGGGATCTTTCCAACCCCGGGGCTGAACCCAAGTTTTTTGTATCTCCTGCATTGGCAGGCAGATTCTTTACCATTGTACCACCTGAGAAGCCCCAAAATATAAGGGAAGGTTCAGTCTAATGACTCAAAAGTCAACCAAAGGTCATGAATTTATAACAATCTTCATTATAAGTCTCAGTCCATCAAAGGAGTCAGCTCTATTAAGAGTACACATACTGGGTAGAAATGATTTGTGGCATCATCCTTTGGTCTATGAATCAAAGGGAGGCAATGTCTCTAGAAGGTCATACTAATTGCTTCCCACTTATCTAAAGAACGGACTGTGCCGCATGTCATTGCCTTGAGATAGGTTACAACAGTACTGGGACAATGTATTTCTCTTTCAGAGCTGACTCACTACTTTCTTTCAATCACAGTCAGGTTGAGCCTGGATAAGACCTGGATATGGTGTAGAGAAGTCTAGGGTGGAGTTCCTGTAAGCCTAGATCTCTCCACAGTTATCATGTATTGAAATAATGAAGGAACTCAAGTTCCCAAAATAATATTTCCAAGTCTATTTTTTTCCAGCTGAATCATGACCACTGCCTGATGAGCCTTCAGAGGGACACAGAAGAGCACAAAAGCCATCTAACCATTGATTGGAGTCAACTGTGTGTTTGCTACATATATGTATATACACTAACACATTCTCACCCTTCTCTCTCTCTTTTTTTTAAGGGAAACTAATTATGGAAGCCTGGCTCGAGGCTGTAATTTTGTAGAAGATGCCAGCATAGTTGTTTTCAAGTTAAAAAAAAAAGTTTGCACTTTGTACTTAGAGACCTCTTGTTTTAATTTATGCAAAGCTTAAAACATTTTGTTAGGCCTGAGTGAGACCATCTGTGCAAGAAATAAAGGATGCCTAAGGGTAAAATAGGCAAGAATAGTAATGCTGAATGTGTGGAGGGCGGCAGGCAGCCTACGGGTTTTGCAACTACTGCTGTGACCTTTACTACTTTAGAGAAGAAACAAGAGTAATTTCCATATATTGGCTCCTCTAGAAAAAGCCTGGCATTCCTCCACTCTTGCTCTTTCTTTTTTCCTCATTCCTTAATAATAAGAAGTTGGCAAAGCAGACCTTACAAAGAAAACTACAGCCAGTTTGAGAATCATGCTTTCACACACACACACACACACGAATGAGACAATTTGAGGGGAAAGAGACTAGGGATAAGAAACCAGGATGTATGAGATGAACTCAAAAGGAACATGATAACTATTTCAAATACTGGAGGAGTTATCAAGCAGAAGGAAGGAATGAAGAGAGGTATTACACTAGGGAATACTGGTATGTCAGGCACTTCCAAAGGGCATCCATATTTGATTTTATTTAATGCGAAAATGTTGCCTGATTTTATAGCCCCAGAAAGTAAAAAAGGGACCAACAGAAAAGACATAAGACAGGAGGGAAGTACGGATAGAAAGAAGTCGTATGGAAGTGAAGTGGAGGAGAGAGGGAACCAAAGACAGAATTGGTGACCTCTAAAGACACTAGACTGGCAGACCCTGGCAATACTCTAGTCCTGACTGGATGACTGCTTGCCTTGGAGCCTGTCTGAAAGAATGGGGTATGAGTTTCACACTCTTCCCAACTACAAAATCTTGGTCTATGCAGTGAGGAGGTTGACAGGGTGGGAGAGAAGCCACTGGCACCACCTGTGGTGGAAATCGGGGGAGTGGGGGCTGTGTTGGGTCTCTTTAACCAAAGACACCTGCAGCACCTACACTTACACTGTGTCTGCCATGACTCCCCTCCTAAGTGCCAGCCTCGGGAGAGGAGAAGGGCGCCTGTCCCTGCTGAGCTACCCTGAGGCTCCAGACCAACACAGCTAGAGTAAGGGCTGTACCACACCCAGACTGAGCAAGAGGTTTTGACCGAAGGAGAACAGGATACCTCGGGCTCCTGCAGCTTCAGCTGAATGCAGAAAGCATCCTGAAAGGAGCATTCCTCCTCCCTGCAGCCCTGCCATCTGGAGGTCGCTGGGTACCACTTTAATCCAGGTGTGTTAGAACAGCCTCTCTCTGTAAATCAAAGCTTTTTTTCAGAGACAGCAACATTAGTCTTTAAAATGATGGCTTTTTCCCCCATCACTCTGAAATTAACATTACAAAGGCCTGACCTTATGTGCATTAAGTATTCCCCAAAGGAGCACAAGAATATTTTGTGAGTTTGTTCATATTGCATATCTTTCTTTTGATTACCTTTGGGGCTTATTAAGGAATCCATGCTTCTCCCCCTTCCATTTTTCTTACAGGGGTCCCACAGGGGTTTGGGATGAAGGAATGGAGAAAGAACCCAAACCAAGGGTGTAATAGTTACATCAAAGCCTAAAAGACTTTTATTTACCAAAAGAAAGGTTTAAAAAAAAACTTCAAAAAAGTAATAAGCACTTTTATCTAGGGGATATATTTACAGCAAAATTATATATAGCTACAGTGTATGGCTAAAAATAAGATCTTTTATATCAAACTTCTTAGGGCATAGAATTAGCTTTAAAACAAAGATAAGTATGTAGTGATAAAGCACTGAATGTCCTAAAAATCAAAATGATATGTGCTATTTTTTTCCCATTATACACCGTTATTCTACGACTGTGGTCTAGAATCTTACATATAAACCAAAATGGATAAGGGCAAATGTGCATCAGAGGGAACTGATGTTGCTAAAGACATCATCTAGGACGGAGGAATCCAGGTCTCCATTCAGAATTCAGCGCCATAAATCTGCATTGTAATCAAGAACTGTTGCTTTGTTGTTTTCAGTTACTAAGTCACGTCCAACTTTTCTGTGACTCTATGGACTATAGACTGCTAGGCTCCTCTGTCTATGGGGTTTCCCAGGTAAGAATATTGGAGCGGCTTCCCATTCTCCGGGGGATCTTCCTGACCCAGAGATAGAACTTGCGTCTCCTGTATTAGCAGGTGGGTTCTTTACCACTGAGCCACCTGGGAAGCCCAATCAAGATCTAGAGGATGCCAAAAACCTGGCTGGGAAGCCTTCCCCTAATTATTCAGGCAGGCATCCTATGTGTACAAGGCCACTGACACTATAAATTAGCCAATGCTATGGGGCTGGGGGGCGGTCATTGCTAAATATTTTCAGACAGAGAGGACTTAACCTAGGATTCAGACCATCTAACTGCTCTTCAAACCCAAAGCAGATACCCAAAGTCCTCAAGCTTCTTTCTCTCAAGCATAAGCTTTGACTTCTCATTTCACAGTCTTGAGTGAAAAGATAAATAGGAAACCACTTCACTGAAACTTTTGCTTTTATACACATTACATAAACTAGAGCAAGAAGAAGAAAACTAAACATTCATAATCCTATGAATTAAAAATAGTCACTGTAAATGTTTTGATGTCTTTCCAGAGCTTTCTTTGCATACAGATAGTTACTTTTTCAAATTAAGTTACCATGTTGTGCATGCTATATAAAAGCAGAGGATAGTATGCTCAATACCAAAAATGAAAGTAAGTCTTGAGCACATGAACTAAACATGGGCTCGAGATGGGGAGACAGAGGGTGGAGACTAACATCAATAAGGATGGTTTCCAAAAGGATGTCAGTGATGCTGGATGAGCGGAGGAGGGAGCACAGTGGCAGCCCCTGGGCCTTGTTCTGCACTCAGTTCACTCCTTCTGCTCCCAAGATGGCATGTGCTCTGCCGTCACTTATGCAGCACCTTTCAGACTCCAGGCACGTTACAACAGTCTCATGAAAACCACAGGACACAAGTATTATTAAACACTATTATTTTATTATAATCAAGGAAAACTTGGATTTGAAGAGTTAAGAAACTTTCCCCAACAGTTAAAGGGTGGTTCAGGGAACAGTCACAACCAAATGTGTCTGATATCAAAGTCAATGCTACTAGTTTACCAGGTTGCATCTATTGTACCCAGGGCTCCAGAAGATCCACTCTAGTGAACTCAGCTGTGTTGCATTAAATCTCTTTCTCTGGATGAGCACCTGTACTCCTAGGCTACTGCAGTCAGGAGATTCTGGCTGTTAGGAAGAGCAGAGTCACTCCAGGCAGTTCAGGCAGCCTCTATGGACTATACCAGCCCTGTGTCATCTCTTATTCTGCATTCATGGCTCTGATTATACTCTTCAGTGACTCGTTAATCCCATCTGGCCCCATAATCTCTTTCTCACCATTATTTACCTCATGCTGTTGTTTAGTCACTAAGTCATGTCCAACTCTTTGTGACCCCAAGGACTGTAGCCTGCTAGACTCCACTGTCCATGGGATTTCTCAGGCAAGAAAACTGGAGTGGATTACCATTTCCTCCTCCAGGGAGGCTTCCAAACCCAGAGATCGAACCTGCATCTCCTGCATTGGCAGGCGGATTCTTTGCCACTGAGCCGCCTGGGAAGCCCCTGCTTACTCCATGGTACCACTTAACATTATGTGTTTATCCTCTACTTTCATAACTAAATGTACGTAGACAGCAGTGGCAGGGTTCATTATTTCTTCCATTCTCGGGTACATTGCATTACAGACAGTAGGTCCTCAATAAACACAATTTTTTTCAGAATCCCAGAGGAGTATGGTTCATGGAACGACTCTTTCCATCCATTTCCAAAACTTAGATCATGGGGTTGGTTCTACATAAACTCTCTACACAGGGAAGGAGAAAGAGATGGAAATTTTTTAAAAATTATTCCTCTTAATTTTCCAAACTATTGAAGATAACTGAAAAATCATCTTCTTCAAAGACAAACTAAGAATTAGAATAGGTACTGTGTGTATGTGTTAGTCACTTCAGTTGTGTCTGACTCTTTGCGACCCCATGGACTGTAGCCCATTAGGCTCCTCAGTTCATGGAATTCTCTAAGCAAGAACACTGGAGTGGGGTAGCCATTCCCTTCTCCAGGGGATCTTCCTGACCCAGGGATCTAACCCAGGTATCCTACACTCCAGGCAGATTCTTTACCACTGAGTCACCAGGGAAGCCCACAGCAGATACTTGGGCCTGGTAAAAGAGGAGTTAGGGAGCCCAGGTGGAGAAGCCAATGGCACTCCACTCCAGTACTCTTGCCTGGAAAATCCCATGGACGGAGGAGCCTGGAAGGCTGCAGTCCATGGGGTCGCTGAGGGTTGGACAAGACTGAGCGACTTCACTTTCACTTTTCACTTTCATGCATTGGAGAAGGAAATGGCAACCCACTCCAGTGTTCTTGCCTGGAGAATCCCAGGGATGGGAGAGCCTGGTGGGCTGCCATCTAAGGGGTCGCACAGAGCTGGACACAACTAAAGCGACTTAGCAGCAGCAGTGGGGAGCCCAGGTGGTTAGTTCACCTGCCCAGGCATTGAAGCTGGAGAATGCACTGGAGATGGAGAGAGGCTGAACGCTTGTGGAAAACTGAAGGGAGGTAAGGAAGGAGAATCTGCAAATTCAGATAAAGGTCACCAAACAGTATCTGGACAAAGAAACATCGGGAATCTCCATCATATGAGTAACTGCCTTTTTCCTGCCAAATTACCTCTGCCAGCAAGAGCTCTACTCATGAAAACAAGCACTTAATTAGGGGTTTCACTAATTACTAATGCTGACAGCTGTGGCATGCCTGGTCAGGCCTCTAACCACGTGTTCATACGTGCTGCTGTGTGTGTGTGTGTGTGTGTGTTCATACGTGCTGCTGCTGTGTGTGTGTGTGTGTGTGTGTGTGTGTGTGTGTGTGTGTCTGCAGGAGCACACATAGAGCCTTAGAAAATAGTCTAAGGCAGGAGGACTCTAAGGCCTGGGAGGAGGAATAAGATGACAATTTGTGTTTACTAGGGACATGTAGGAATCTTAGCCTTCTGATAGTTTAACACAAAACCAACCAACCAACAAACCAAAAACAACAAGGAGAAGACAGAAAATGTAATGTGTAACAGATTCTGAGCTGCTTAAAGTGGACTGGAAAAAAATTCTGGCTCTCTGGACGGAAAAGGGAGGCTGGTGAGATCACCTTAAGTTAGCAGAGAACTTGACAGGCTCAGCTCTTCCTGAGTCGCTAAGTAGTGTCCCACTCTTTGTGACCCCATGGAATGTAGCCCGCCAGGCTCCTCTGTTTATGAGACTTTCCAAGCAAGACGCTAGAGTGGGTTGTCATTTCCTTCTTCATGGAATCTTCTCGATCCAGGGGATCTTTCCAATCAGGGGACTGAACCTGCACCTCCTGCATTGGTAGGCAGATTTTTTTTAATCACTGAGCCACCAGGGAACCCTGATAGGCTCAGAGAGGAAGGGAAATAAGATGGGAGGGACAGGCAGTCTAAGGGGGTGACCCCATCAAGGAAGCACCTCGTGCCCCACGGAATGGCAGCATTAGTGTCAGCCCTTCTGAGAGGCCTTGCCAGGGTGGACAGCACCGGATTCCTCTCTGCTCACTGGGCCTGCTGGAGACATCTAATGAAACAGCCCTGCCGGGGTGGCCCCTGGGTAACATTTTCACTCCCACATTCCATTTTCGGTTTAGGTCGAGATTTTCAAGAAGACAGCAAGCTGCAGTCGAGTCCCAGGTGACAAGATCTGCTCAGATTTAGTCTTTGAATGTTGCAAATTAAATTCCCTCATCAGGCCTCTAATCACTCTTACCAGATGGGGCTTGTGCTCAATTTTGGATCCACAGGAAATTTAATGGTTATTGTTTCTGTTTAAATAGGAGATTATTGCATTTTAATAAGTTCTCTTTGGGACTTGCAGCAACAATAGAGCACTATGAATTACTGTAGATAGCTGTTACTGCATGCTGGGGAAAAATCAAGTTACTAAGTGTGACAAGTTGCTTTTTCTTCCCTTCCAGCAATCGCTCCGAGTGTATTTACCACCAAATTAAGTATGTGCCGAGGGGATAATATTTTTATCCTGCCGAGGGGGAGAAGGAGCTTGTCTGTGGATTTTCATTAAAATGACACATCTGTTCAGCAATTTCACAAAGTAATTCTGCTGAAAGTTTTATCAGCTAATTTTAATTATTCACTCCAGTGGGTTGAATACAGGATTCATCATGTTGAATTAATACATTTGACGGGAATTTCACAAAGAGGGGGAGAAAAAGCAATCAACAAATTGAATTGTCATGCAATATGGATTAAATTGAGATTCTTTAATTAGGATAAGCCTGAGATTTGGTATTTTGAAGGTATTAGAAAGCTTAGCAATACAGTGGTAAAGATTAAGAAAATGCAATTAAATATTACACTTTGGACACACAGCCAGGATATCATGTGAGCACAAGAGTCCTCCTTTGAGCGGAACGGTTAACAGTGTCAGTTTCTAGGACTGCTCAGTGCTGGGACTGCAGCTCTGCCAATGAGGGACAGCTGCTGTTTGTTTACCGGAGATGAATTGAAAGGTAATTGTGTTTTAAAAGACTGGAAGCTGACTCCCTAATTTAAACTACAACGAGACAATTGTGGCGATGACAATGAACACATAACCAGAAGACACAGGTTCAAGTCGTAACTCAGCAATCATTAGTTTTGTGACTTTTTGGGGGGATTTGGGGGAGGTGGGAAGCAAATTTTTATTGAACATCTATTATGTGCAGACACTATATTAGACATAGAGAACACCAGTGGACAAGATATTCCCTGACTAAGGAGGCCAGCAGCCTATCACAAGGCCCCAGCCTGGGTCTCAGTCTCTTTACCTAAATGGCAAGTAGGTGGGGCCAACCGAGCTCTCTGAAACTCTACAACAGGAATTAAAAGTAACTGTGCTAAGCTCACTTTATGAAGGAAGTATATGATGTGACTCAGAACTAAACAGCAGAGAGAACACGAAGTAAAAAAATCACTGTTCTGTCAGCCCTCTTTTCCACATATGCATGTTTGGGTGATGGGCCTGCAGGCAGAGCTGCCCATTATGCTCTCTGCCAATGGAGAATAACATGGAGTGGAAAGACACATCTTTTAACTGGACAAAGGAAATTTCAGTGGAGTAAGTGCAATTACTGCCAGTGAATGCATTAAAAAGTACATTATTATAGCTTAGGTGAGCCCCCAACTCTTGCAAAAACTTGTTTATACATGTAAAGCCAAACAGAAGCTGAAAGTGGGAGGAGAGAAAAGCAATTTTCATTGAGGAGACAAAATATACTTGCTGAAGTAGAGGAAGCAGTTCTACTTTGAAAGAAGTAGTTTGAGATTCATTTCCACTTTAGCTCCTAAAACTATAACAGCTACACAGATCAGGATCATAAGCATCAATGAGAAGGACAAGACAGGAAGAAAAAGCATTAATGAGAAGGACAAGACAGGAAGAAAAAGCATTAATGAGAATATGTCAGTGGGAAGAGAGTGTTGACCTAACTTCCTGAAAAGTTGAAAACTGCTTTTCAGTTCCAAACAAAATGTTCACTCACTCCACTTCCACAAGGGAAAGGAGGCCATATTATGTTTACCAGTGAAACTGCACAAGCTGCTTTGCTATGAAGTGAAGTGCAAGTCGCTCAGTCGTGTCTAACTTTTTGTGACCCCATAGACTATACAAAGTCCATGGAATTCTCCAGGCCAGAATACTGGAGTGGGTAGCCAGATCTCCCCAATCCAAGGATTGAACCCAGGTCTCCCACATTGCAGGAGGATTCTTTACCAGCTGAGCTACAAGGGAAGCCCAAGAATACTGGAGTGGGTAACTTATCCCTTCTCCAGCAGATCTTCCTGACCCAGGAATCAAACTGGGGTCTTCTACATTGCAGGCAGATTCTTTACCAACTGAGCTATCAGGGAAGCCCCTGCTTTGCTATAACAATGACAAATACTATAGAGTCTCATAAGAGATGTGAACAAATGGTGATGTATTTTTGAGCACCAAAAGGAAAATGGCAAAAATATAAATTGAGTTTCTGGTTAATACATTCATCTTTTAAAATTTTCTAGAATTTTAATAACCATCTATGTTCATTCATTCAACAGTTGTTTATTGAGTATAACTATGTACTGGATAAAGCAGTGTGTACAGTCCAGACATTGCTTCCATGGATCTAACATTCTGGTCTGGGTTCTTGGCAAAAAAAAATAAAATGTAATGTCAAAGAGTGGTAAGTTGTGTGAAAAAAACAGAGCAAGTTTCAGAGAATAGAGAATAATTAATTATGGAGGGTATGGTTTTTCAAAGGGTGGTCAGAGAGAACCTCTTTGAAGAAATGACATCTGGGTCTAAGCTTCCATGAAGTATTAGCCATCTGGTTCTCATATTTTTCCATTTTATATTTTTGTTTTCTTTACTGTATTCTGGCTTGATCTCCTGGGAAATATCACGGTAAGATGGAAGGAGCACAAACACTAGTTGCTCTGTTATTTCAGGGAAGAAATGAGCTCTCTGAGTACCAGTTTCCCCATCTAAGAAGTTAGGAGAATTTAAAAAGATAAAGAACACAGAATACCCAGAACAGGGAGCAAAACAGAATCATCTACTTCTCCCTTTTCTGTTCTTCTATAAGATAGATAATCCATTATTTAAAATAACAATCTGAGAGACTTCCCTGACAGTCCAGTGGTTAAGACTCTGCCTTCCAATGCAGGGGACATAGGTTCAATCCCTGGTCAGAGAACTAAGATCCTACATGCTACAGGGTGTGGTCAAAAATTTAAATTAATAAAAAAATTGTTTAAAAAAAAGAATTGGAAAAATTGAGGATAGGAGGCTGTATGCAATCAAGAACAAATCACTGTGAAAGCCAGAAGTCAAAAAAAATTTTTTTTTAAATAAAGCAAAATATGATAGCAAGAAGGCTTCTTGGAAGTTACATACCTCAGCATCATCAATTTACCAATGGGAAAAATAAAAGGCCTCAAAGATGAAGGAAAAACCTCACAGCTGTCATCCCGCCACAGAGAAGTTCTACCAAGAACTCTTTCTGTTACACTAGTGTTTTTCAAATTTTCACCTGTGAAACTGTTTTTCGGATAAAAGCTTACCAAATACTCCAATACAAGAAACAGATAAATAAGAACAGGTGACCTCTGCTAACCCCTTGAAGAGAAAGACAAAGAATGAACAAATGATGCTGTGATGATGAAAGACAGAGAAACCATGGAAGAAAACTCAGGGAAATTCCTTAAAAAATATGAAAGGTAATGGAAACTCCTAAGCAGGTCCCCCACCCAAAAAAAAAAACAAAATAAAAAACCGGTTAGATCTCTTTCCTCTATCACCTGGATTAAAAAGGGAAAGTGAAAAGTCACTTGGTCGTGTCTGACTCTTTGCGACCCCATGGACTGTATAGTATTCTCCAGGCCAGAATACTGGAGTGGGTAGTCGTTCCCTTCTCCAGGGGATCTTCTCAACCCAGGGACCAAACCCAGCTCTTCCACATTGCAGGTGGATTCTTTACCAGCTGAGCCACAAGGAAAGCTCAAGAATACCGGAGTGGGTAGCATATCCCTTCCCGACCCAGGAATTGAACCAAGGTCTCCTGCATTGCAGCACCAACTGTGCTATCAGGGAAGCCCTGGATTAAAAAAACACAACATATATCAAAGATAATTTAGGTATATATCAAAAGTAATTAGTAATTTAATTACTAATCCATTCCATTCCTTTTTCGTGGTCATTACATGTTCAGTTTTTTGTTCATTTTTATTTCTTTTCCTTGATTCTGGATTCATGTTCTTTTCTGTCACTTGCTTCCCGGACCCCAGATATTTTCTTTCTAGCACCCATGTCAGCTCAGTCACCCTCCCTCCTTGCCTCTAGCTTGTTCTCAGGGAAGATCACTATTGTGATAGCATTCCCATTACGTTCTGTTAAAATGACCAAAAATGTCTGTAATTTACTCTCAGCATCTCCAGTCACTAAAGAACCAATGTGGGAAATTCCATGGTGGTCCACTGGTGGGAAATCTGCCTGCCAATGCAGGCAACACAGGTTTAATCCCTGGTCTGGGAAGATTCCACATGCTGCAGGGTTAACTCAGCCATGTGCCACAACTACTGAGCCCGTGCTCTGCAACAAGAGAAGCCACCACAATGATAAGCCCATGCCCCACACTTCGAGAATAGCCCCCACTGCCCCAGCTAGAGAAAAGCCCATGTGCAGTAACAAAGACCTATGTCAGCCAAGAAAAATTTTTTTCATTAAAAAAATATTTAAATAATAGTAATTATTATTTTTTAAAGAACCAATGTGCTCAGCTACCTGCTTCCAATCCAGCTCCTAAGAATGAAGAGTTGAGGCAGACAGGCAGCTTCCCCCAGACTGATGAACAGAATGTGAATCGAGTATGCACTGTGAGGTGGAAAGCAGGCTGAACATCTGCTACTCACCCATTCAACAAACAGGTACTGTATCCTGCCATACATCAGTTACCCTGCCAGGTGACAGAAACACAGAGGCTGGAAGGTGTTCCGCTTCCACATCTAGGAGAAGCAGCGCACCCATCTAAACTACAGACAGTAGCATGTATTTTAGTTCTAGGTAACAATAAAAGGTAGCACAGAGAAGATGCCAGTGACACTGCCTGTGAGCTGCTCCTGCATACGACACACCGATGTGAATTTCATAAGCTTCGATCAGCTGGGTATGTCAACATGCTCTCTCACAGGCTTTTCTGCCCCAAATTAGCAGCACAATAAACCTTCATAATCAGTGGGCTTTGAGGAAAGCCCTTTACTCAGTAATGTTAGGAAATGATTCCTTAATGTGAATATTTTCTACAACCACAAGGGCAGAAAATCACACTTCCACTCTCACACTCCTGATCCATTGGAATCTGCCCATCACTCTGAGGATGTGAGGTCCCCTGGTGTGGGGCAGTGAGGAGATTCACCACCTCTGTCCCTTGTTTCTCACAAACTATTAATACAAGCACCACAAGATTTACAAGAAGGAGGCTCATGGCTGCGATCCAAAAGTCTACAAGCAATAAATGCTGGAGAGGGTGTGGAGAAAAGGGAACCCTCTTACACTGCTGGTGGGAATGCAAACTCGTACAGCCATTATGGAAAACAGTGTGGAGATTCCTTAAAAAATTGCAAATAGAACTGCCTTATGACCCAGCAATCCCACTGCTGGGCATACACACTGAGGAAACCAGAATTGAAAGAGACACATGTACCCCAATGTTCATTGCAGCGCTGTTTATAATAGCCAGGACATGGAAGCAACCTAGATGTCCATCAGCAGATGAATGGATAAGAAAGCTGTGGTTCATATACACTATGGAATACTACTCAGCCCTTAAAAAGAATAAATTTGACTCAGTTCTAATGAGATGGATGAAATTGGAACAGATTATACAGAGTGAAGTAAGCCAGAAAGAAAAACACCAATACAGTATACTGACACATATATATGGAATTTAGAAGACAGTAATGATGACCCTATATGTGAGACAACAAGGGACACAGAGGTATAGAGTGGACTTTTGGACTCTGAGGGAGAGGGAAAGGGTGGGATGGTTTGGGAGAATGGCAGTGAAGCATGTGTATTTTCCTGTAAGAAACGAAGCGCTAATCTATGTTTGGTGTAGGATGCAGGATGCATGGGGCTGATGCACAGGATGATTCAGGCAGAGGATGTGGGGTGGGAGGTGGGAGGGGGCTTCGGCATTGGGCGATTGTGTTCACCTATGGCTGATTCGTGTCAATGTATGGCAAAACAAATACAGTATTGTAACTAAAAAAATAAATAAATTTAATTTAAAAAAAAAAGACCTTTAACAAAACAACATTCAAAGAACCAGCCTTCGCAAGATCCAGCAAATAAATGTAATTCTTTTTAAAAATTTATTTATTTTAATTGAAAGGTAATTACTTTACAATATTGTGATGGTTTTTGCCATACAGCAACATGAATCAGTCACAGGTGTACTGAGTCTGAGTTGCTGAGCGAGGGCACAAGGTTACATCTAAGAGAAGGCTGACTTTATACTTGGAGAGTGAAAGAGAGCAAGATACAGGCTGTTTTGTCACCTGTTAAAATGTAAACAAAATACCACAGGACTGTTAACAACAGCAAATGAAGAAAATACATTAAAAAAAGCAACTGGCACAATGCCTGGTACACATGTAAGCAAGCATTAAATGTTTCCAAGAATAATAATATCATATAATAATATTATCATAATTATTAGGTAGAGGAGTGAAAGAGTATGAAGGATAGATCAGCGATCTTATAGGAAAGAAGAAAACACTGAGACGAAAGAAACGAGAAAGATGTCATAGGGACGTAAATGGAAAGGTTAACAACATTCAAGACATACCAATCCCCAAAAAGAAATAACCCCCAAAGCTGAAAAGTTTTGACATGTGCTATATCCATCTAGTATACATTGTGAGATCTAAATAAAATAATACATAATATAAAATTAACATGCTACCTATTAATATATACTACTGGCGCTATGATAACAACTAAAATGTCAGGAAAGCACAACATACTGAAAACACACATGTCCATGGTTTCTGATCCACAAATGTGAGTTAAATGTCCGGCTAGAATTTCTAACAATAAAACCACGGCATCACATGATAGAATTCAGCTGTGGTGATTACAGACCATGAACTAGAGTTTATCTTTTGTTGCCTACTCCACTTGTGATCAAACTTTTGAATAAGTTTGAGCCACGGTCCTATTCTGACTATCAGATAATAAGCAGTAGCTGCTAAAGAAATGTCCTCCTGTAGTAAAGCTTGTGCTTCTGAGTGTACTCAGCTGTGTTTTTTTGTGACCATATGCGCTGCAGCCCGCCAGGCTCCTTTGTCCAATGATTTTTTCCCAGCAAGAATACTGGAGCAGGTTGCCATCTCATCCTCCAGGGGATCTTCAGATTCTTTACCACTGAGCCACTGGGGAAGCCCTATAGTATAGCTAATACTGGGGCTATAAGGCCACTCATTTTCATGCCTGATTTGTTAGCTCAAGCCTGTTGCATACGAAGTCCTTGTCCTGGGCTCAAAGGGAAAATCAGCCATGGTGACCCTTGTGGTCTTCTCTCTGAAATCTAAAACTTGATTAGGACCCTGACGCAACTGTTTTAGCATCAAAAGGACAGAAAGGAAAGTCCACCAAAAATTAGACCTTCGTTTGACTGTGAAAGCAGAGATGAAAGGAACACTGCTGTTGATGGAAAAAATATACATCATATAAAAGCCAAGGGACTAAGTCAAACTTGAAAAATTTATCTGCCTGCAATTCCCTCTTTAAACCAGCAGAACCGGAGTCATAGTCGCAGTTATGCGAGGTCCATTAAGCAACTGTTTTCCCTCCTCTTCTCCTTCTGTCCTTCACAGCTCATGTTACCCATCCAAGTTTCAACTGCTTTTGAGAAGAAAAACCACCATCAAGATAAAAGCACACAATTCCTATACTGCACAACAGTAATACTCATTTCCTCAGGCAAAAACATTTCCAAGCAAGCCCAGGACACAGAGAGACTGTGGTGTGTACTTGTACAAACATACATGCATATATTCTTGCAGACATGGGAGGGAACATAGGAAAGAGGTGGAAAAGCAGTAACACCAAAGAGTCTTATCAAAAAGGTCCAATTCTTTAAGTTCAGTATGGTCACAGGGCCTCCGTCATCTCTAAGAATAAAATTTTTCTAACCCAGTACACAATATGTAAAAAATATAGATATTTTTATAGAGACCACTAATTCCTGCTTTTGTGTGTGAAAAAAATAAATACTACTGATAATGTTATGGAACATGTAAAGGAGCATAAAAAGTAACAAATTCTGTTTAACCTTGAACTACTTAAATACTTTAAAGAAAACTCAGAACTAGAATTTTTTTTAAAAATTTGCAAATGAATATTAATGAGCACCAACTGCCACTTGTGTTGTCATAATTAATTATCAAATATAGGCCTTTAATAAAAGAAATGCAAATAAGTTTAATGTACATCCACCTAAAATATTATACAAATATTAGTGATACCTGTGATGACAATGACAGAAACAAGAAAAAAACACTCAATATAATGATAACTTTTGAAAAAGAAAAACAGGCAAGAGCCAAAATTACATATTCATTATGTTACTTGGCCATATTAAAATTATACACATCCATGTTCATAAAAACACATATAGAAGAATACTCTTTGCAGCTTTATTAATAATAATTCCACACTGGAAATAACCCAAAGTGTTATTTGCTTAGTCGTGTCCAACTCTTTGGGACCCTATGGACTATATAGCCCACCAGGCTCCTCTGTCCATGGGATTTCCCCAGCAAGAATACTGGAGTGGGTAGCCATTTTCTTCTCCAGGGGATCTTCCTGACCCAGGGATCAAACCCGTGTCTCCGGCATTGCAGGCAGATTCTTTACCGTCTAAGGCACCAGAGAAGCCGTAGAAATAACCCAAAGGGTCCACAATAAGAAAAGTGTGACACATATAAATAAAACATTACATAGCAATTAAAAAATAGCAAATCCCTGCTACACCTAAAAACAAGGATGAATGAAAGTGTTAACAGGAAAGAATCTTTTGTACTAGTATTACAAGTTAATCACTAAAGGGATGTTGCCGGTAAGTTATATATAACGGCCCATCTCTGGGAACCCTGCCTTCCAGGTAATGAGCATTAAGCTAAGATACCTTTGTTTAGCTCAGAGGAAACATCCTGACCAGGCCCACCTGTGAATGACAGAAGGGAGGAAGAAATTAACACATCCCCTCTGGAGGCTGATGGGAACCAGAAAGTGCTTGATTTTTCTCCCTCCCCTTTTAGTATAAAAGCAGCCTGAATTGTAACTCAGGCAAGATAGTTCTTGGGTAGGCTGGCAGGGTCTTCCACCATTTTCTCGGTTTGCTAGTTTTTCTAAATAGAGTAATTATTTCTTCTTTCAACAGCTCTTCTCTGGATTTATTGGCCTGTTGTGCAGTGAGCAGTAAGAGCATGGTCTTGGTAACAGATTTCACTGGGCCAGTCAAGGAGCCTTGCTGCTTGTGGCCAGCCTATCCCAGTTGCAGGATTCTCAAGTCAGGCCCTAGCAGCAGCAGCAGGGGCCACTTGTCCCGAGCATCTGCCCTTCGAAGCTCCCAAAAGCGGCCCCACTGCTCTACAGTGCTTGACAGCTGGGACAAGAAATCAACAAGCCACTGGGCTCCATGCAGTAAGGTAAGTCACTCTGGTGTGTTCAGCCAGAAACTTTATTTCCTTTCTGTCCGGGGCTTTTTCTCTGGAATAAGCCAATTTGTTTTGTACTTAAGTGGGGCACCACGTTGCAGAGAGGAAAGAGTTGTTGGACTCTTACCCACAGACTTGTGAACCAGCTTGTTTCTTTGGATGCACACATTTGTGTGTGTCATTTGTGTTTAAATGACTGCCCTAATGAAACCTATCTACAAAACAGAACCAGATTCACAGACATAGGGAACAGGCTTGTGGTTGCCAAGAGGGAGGGGGATGGAAGAGGGATAGATTGGGAGTTTGGGATTAGCAGATGCAAACTAGTATATGCAGAATCTACTGTAGATTGTTGTTTTGTTGCTGTTCAGTAGCTAAGTTGTGTCCAACTCTTTGTGATCCCATGGACTGTAGCCAACCAGGCTCCTCTGTTGTCTGGGTAAGAATACTGGAGCAGGTTGCCATTTCCTTCTCCAGTGGATCTTTCTGGATCAGGGACTGAACCCGAATTTCTTGCACTGGCAGGCGGGTTCTTTACTGCTGTCACCAGTGAGATCCCATAACACAGGGAACTATATTCAGTACTCTGTGATAAACTATAATGGAAAAGAAAATTAAGTGTGTGTGTGTGTGTATATATATATATATATATATTATATATAACTGAATTGCTTTGCTGTGCAGATGAACACAACATAGTAAATCAATTATACTTCAAAAAAAAAGAAAAGCAAAGAATTTTGAAAGGAAGAAAAAAATGGAAAGGTTCCAACGATCTCTAAAGAAAGTCCTCTGAGACACATTTTGGATAAAAGATCTGCCTACAGCTATGAAAATTTGGGTGAGAGGAAAGTGATATTCTATTATAACGATGTGTGGCCGCAGCACCTGTCAGGATCTCCAGGAGGGGCTGAGGCAGGGTTATCTCGGGTCCCTGTGCACAATGGACTGCTACCTTTGCTGTGTTAACTACGCCATTTATGGTCTCCTGTGACACTGGTGTAAGTAAAACCTCCAGACCACAACTTAAGTTTATTTAAGATTCTGATAGTTCTTCGGTGTTTTATTTTGTTTCATTTTGTTTGGTACTGTTTATACATTAACAGCCAAGTCAGTTTTGTGATACTTAAAACTTCTACTGATGTCAAAGGGAGGAAAGCCGCCAAGGGGCGGGAGTTGGGGGAGCCTATCTATTCCCGACATAGAGTGGGATATTCTGAGGAAGAACAGAAAGGTCCCACTTGGTTCCTAAGATGACCAAAAGCTACAAATAGAAATGCTTTTTCTAGAAATATTAGTGAAAATGGTTTAGCCATTTGGACAGGTGACCCTGACTTGTCCCATCTGCCAGAAACCCAATGTGAATCCAACCTCTTCTGTAACTTACAGGTTTTACATTGTTGTACCTGATTCATGTTTAAAATTTTGGAATGGGAACTAGGAGGTACCTGCGTCAGTGTGTTTGTTCATGCATTACAGGTATGTGACACTGCCAAAATTAATTTGTAAAACAGCTCTATGTAACTGGCTTAAAGGAAATTAAGTGCTTATATAAATACTGAAATTAAAAAAAAAATCTGTCCAGAATGAGTTTCAAGTTCACATGATCTAGGAAATATTTAGTATTGAATTAACATCTCATATTAGACTTAGCTTAAGCTTGTTGGTTGAGACAAATGTCTTTAGTCATCAGATATAATACTTTCATTATACCTACTTTTAAAATCAAATAAGACCTTAGTTGTGTTACAAAGTTTGTCAGCAAGGAAAAAAAAAAACATGGACAGTGCTTTTAAATCAATGAAATAGAGGTAAATAAGTAAACAGCTGTGGGTAAACTCTATGGGAATATTGTTTTGGGAATGCCTATCTCAACAGTCTCTCCAGACTTTTGTACTTGAAACTAAGTTGTAAGACAGGACTGAATTAAGAAAACAAATTTTACAGGTAAAGTGATATAAAACCTGAATTTGGTTCTCTACAAAGACAAAAGTTTTCTTAAAATATTGAACTGCTTTCAGTAATTGTTTCTTGAAGTGATGTAAATTTGCCATTGAGATTTTTTATCACTGTTTAAAATTTTTAAGTTTGATATTTTTGACAAACTTCCCAAAGATCAAGTTCTTACTGAAGTTTATTTGACATCTGGTTAACTTTGGGCTTTTCCACAAGGTCTCTTGACCATCTCAAATTACTTCTCTCTCCATTTCAGAGAGAGGAATACTAAAGTAACTGGCTTATCTGGTATGTCAAACTGCATAGGAGGCATTATTAAATGAGTGGGGAGAAAACTTAGACTGTATCAAATGGGTGAAAGTTAATATACATATTCTAGAAGTCATATGGAACTGCCCAAATCCTGGTATCCTGATAATATCAGTCATAATTTTAGTAATTATCTTAATTTGTCATAGCAGTAATCAAGTTTCTGTTCAACAGCACTGTAATCCCAGTTGGTTGATGCCAAAGCAAAAAGGCACCCTTTTAACAGTGAGATGACTAGTTGCTATCTGTGGTATTACAATGGCTTTTGAATGATTCTGCAGCTATTTTTGTGAAGAAGCAGGGAAGAAAGAAATCCTTCATGTGAAACACTTCTACTATATCAGGGAAAATAAGACAAAGAAAGGAGAATGAGAACATGTTGCTCCAAACATTAACTCTGCTGGCTGAGCTAGCTGTCCCAGCCATTGTGATGGTTATACCAATATGTCCACCCTTCTATTAATACTACCTTCTGTTCCTATCCAGCCTTGGTTCCTGGCGCTGGGATTAAGGGATCAATTAGAAAATCCTGTGTTAGTTTCTGGGGCACAGGAAATGTGTCTGGTATCATTATCTAAGACCTGACAGGGCATCCAGTTGGAGCCAGGAGCCACTTCTGAAACTGGGCAATTTTCCTTAAGCCATTATCTTATAGGGTCCTAAATGCAAATACCCACCCAGCAGCGCTTCTCAGACTTGCTTAATTGGAAGGATCACAACCCTCCTCATAGGGAGGATTCCATACACCTGAAGCCCACTTGGCAGCAGCAATAGCTGAACCAACTGGGAGCCCAGTGAGGGAAGAAGGCCTTTACTAGAGGACTACTTAATAGTGCATCCTGGCAGGGCTCTGAAAGAGGAAACCAAAGCAAAAGTTTTGAACGAAATTTTAAGAATTCAATAGAACAACTGAAGACCCCTCTGAACTTCTGGAAAGGGTTTATCAGGCCTACAGACATCATAATAATGCAGATCCCGAGGCCCTTGAAAATAGAATGGTAAATTTGACCTTCTGTGGCAAAGTGCAACAGATACAGGAAAAAGGACAAAAACTAGATGGTATATTTGCAATGAACCCTTCTCAAGTGGTAGATGCTGCTTTTAAAGTGTTCTATAGGGAACAACAATAGGAGAAGATACAAAATGAAAACACCACTCCTTTGGTAGTGGCACTGAATTCCCGGAAGGCAGTAACTCACCACTGGGGAGAGAATAATGTGCTTACTGTAAGCCAGAGAAACATGGAAAAACAGCCCTAGGCTAAAATGGAAGAACAATAAAAGACTAGCCTCTTATAGTAAAGAGAGGAACACCTGAAATGAAGAGGCCCAGGGGCTCTTCAGATGCTTAGTTCCATTCCACACAGGAGCCCCAGGTAAAACTGACACTGGAGAATGAGGGATTAATTTTCTGATAGACCTCACCCTGAAGTTTTTCACCGGAATAGCCTGATATAAGATCTCACCAGAACACGCTTTAAGTCTACAGATGGCGTGCATGAAAACCCCAGAAAAGGAGACAGAGCTCTTTCCTCCAAGGTCTTATAAACAACCCAGAGACTGCTGTCAAACCTTTCCAGATAAGGACCGAACACAGGAACCTGTCCCCACTGAGGACTGAAACAGACTTTACTCAAATGCCCTGAACAGTAATGAATTTCAGGTAACTTGCTAGTGTTTCTGTGGACACTTTATCAAGATAGTGCTCAGTGCGCAGTCACTAAGCCATGTCCGACTCTTTTGCCACCCATGGACTGAAGCCCACCAGGCTCCTCTGTCCATGGCATCTTCCAGGCAAAAAAACTGGAGTGGGTTTCCATTTCGTGCTCCAGGGGATCTTGACCCAGGAATCGAATATCTTGTGACTCCTGCACTGGCAGGTGGATTCTTTACCAACACCCCACCTGGGAAGCCCTTTTTCAGGATGGATGGAAGCCTATCCAAACTGGATAGGAAATCTCTGAAGTGGTAAAAGTCCTTAGGGAAATTATCCCCTAATTTGGATTAAGGCATTAAAACTACGTTGATCTGGAGACCACAATAAACAGAAAAAAACAAGAAAATGAATCTTATATTTAAAAAAAAAGTCACTAAAATGTTATGAACAGACTAGTTTGGGATTAGGCGTTGCCAGTTGCCCTGCTACAAATCAGTGGTTCCCAGAAGCAGGCTTAAATTAAGCCCCTGTACAACACTGTATGGCCATTCCAGGTGTCTGCCCAGGCAGTAGCATCTGTAAGTGCTAGAATACCTAACAGTTGCCAATTACATGAAAACTTTGGGCACTATACTGTTCATGAGTTTGCCTTTAACAGGTCTGCCTATCCAACTGAAGTAGATGGTATTAATAATTCTACTGTGGCTGGGGAAGGGGCAACCAATCAGTTTAATCTTGAACAAACAGCACAGGAATTTAGTATATGTGTTGGGAACTGGAACCAAAACCCCAAGTTCAATTATGAGTCAGACAACACACTAAGAGATTTCACTGCGTTCAAATAGCTGTAGCTAAAAAGGACTGACTAAAGATTCTAAGGAACATTTCATCATCTCTGTTCAGGAGGAAATAGCCAGAGTGATCTTCGTTCCTTTTGCCACACGATTGTGAAATGGGCATGGATAGTGGGGGATTATAATAGGAAAGAACCTTTTGTAGTCGTATTACAAGTTAATCACTAAAGGGATGTTGCCGGTAAGTTATATATAATGGCTCATCTCTGGGAACCCTGCCTTCCAGGTAATGAGCATTAAGCTAAGATACCTTTCTTTAGCTCAGAGGAAACATCCTGACCAGGCCCACCTGTGAATGTCAGCAGGGAGGAAGAAATTAACACATCCCCTCTGGAGGCTGATGGGAACCAGAAAGTGTCTGACTTTACTCCCTCCCCTTTTGGTATAAAAGAAGCCTGAATTCTGATTCTGGCAAGGTGGTTTTTTGGGTGTAAGTCTACTATCTTCTCAGTTTGGTAGCTTTCTGAATAAAGTAGCTATTTCTTGCCCCAACAACTCATCTCTCAATTTACTGGCTTGTCCTGTGGCCAGAGTATGAATCTGAACTCTAAGAAAGCAGAAACAGAAAAATGGTAAAATATCATAAAATTTCATTCATATGAAGTTTAACGATAGAAAAAATTAATCTAAGATGATAGAAGTGATTAACTCTGGAACAGGCATAGAAATTAGGAAGGGAACCCTAAGGGGTGCTGGACATGGTCTATATTTTAATCAGGGTGGTGATGAGAAGGGTGTTTTTATGCAATAAGCTATTGAGCTATATTTTTGAAATTAGTATCTTATTTACCTCATTTGGGCTCTATCATAAAGCATCACAGACCAAGTGGCCTATGACACCAAAACTATATTGCCCATAGTTCTGGAAGTGGGAAGTTCAAGATCTGGCTGCCAGCAGAGTTGGTTTGTAATGAGAGTCTTTTTTCCAGTTTATAGACTCCTGGCTTCTCATTGTCCCTTCACATGGGGAAAGAGGCAAGGGAGCTCTGTGGCATCTTTTATAAGAATATTAATTTCATTCACCAGAGTTCCATCCTCATGACCTACCCACCTCCCAAAGGCCTTACCCCTTAATATCATCACATTGGGCATTAGAATTCCAATATATTAACTTCTGGGGGTACAAACATTCAGACCGTAACAATTAGTGTATTTTGTAGTATATAGGTTTTTAAATAATAAAAACCCCAAGAAAATAAAACTTTGGAATGGATGAATGAGCAATCTGTCAAACCCACAATATAAAAATAAACAATAAAATTTGACAAAATCGTCAAAACAACCATTTAAGGGCACTGAAAATGGACCAAATGCATAGAACAAACTGAGAAGTTTTATTCAAGAAAAGCTGCTGAATCTTACTAAGAATAGTGGGAGTCTGTAGATTTTAGCTTGGCACTAAAATCTTGGGCACTCTCATGCCCCTTCCCTCCCCAGCTCCACAGAGCAGAAGTGCTGTTGAGGTGGGCAAGTTGTGAGGATCAAAGCTCTGCTTATTCAGGACCGATTTTATTTGGAGCTGAACATGGAAAACTCCATGCCTAGGAGTGTTAAAACAAAAGTGATCCTGATGGCAAACAAACAGGGAAGGACAACACTGCAGCTAGCCTGAAATCCCATGACTGATGAAAGTAAGCAACAAACCGCAGGCCAGCCAGAAAATTAATAGGGAGATCCAGGGAATGAAAGTGGGCCTTGACATCATCTTACTCCTCTCTTAATGGTAGCGAAGACCATTCATACTCACAAAGCTGTGCACACCCTCAGGAGAGATTGGATAAAGCCCTAGCAAGATACTGCTTCCTGTTGAGCATGAGACCTTACAAACACACAGAGCAAAATTTATGACAGTCCTGTAAACTGGCTGGGCTGAGTCATTCTCCAAATCATACACAGAATTTTCAGAACAAGCTGGGAGCCTTTTAAATTAGTGGCTCAGGGTGCTCAAACAACCTCAGATCAGTGTTTGGTTAAACACTGAGCTATTTTTGACCTAGGGAGATTCCTAGGAAGCTAGACTTAAATACATAAGCTGGGGGGTTGGGAGGGTGGGGTGGGGGGAGGGAGGCAGCGGTGTAGGAAGACAAGCTAGAGATAGCAGTGGCCACACATTATAGAAGAAATATGTTCCACAGCATTAGCCTAGGAAACTAAAAATATTTTTTAAACAAAACCTTAGAGGTGTGAAAGATACGGATCTGAACAGAGCTGCTATGATGCGTTCCCTAAAATGTGTAATTTTTAGCAAAAAGTATAAAACATGCAAACAAATTAAAATTGGCCCATAAACAAGAAAAAAACAGTTAAAAGAAATGATCACTATGGGGGCACAGATATTGGACTTAGCAGATAAGGGCTTCCAAACAACTATTATGAATATGCTCAAAGACTTATAGAAAAAGTATGACATCATGATTCACTAAATATAGAGTATCAATAAAGAGACAGGAATCACAAAAAGCTCATTAGAATGAAGAAAATGTCAAGAGACAGTAACTTAAATTCACATGAAGAAATATGCTGGTAAAGGTAATTAAGTAGTTAACTGAAACAGACTGTGTAAGTATAGTTTTTGTATTTCCTTAAGTAATTTAAAAGAACTGTATATAACAATAACTATAGAATGATATTGGAGGTCATATAACGTATGAACATGTAATATAATAATAATTATATAGTAATAATGGTATAAAGGAAGAGGAGAGGTGATGGAGTTGCAGTGGACAAAGAAATGATACCATACAGGAAATAACTCAACCACACAGGAAAAAATGAAGAATAATGAAATAGTAAGCAAATAGGTTTATACATGGACTTCCCGGGCTCGGATGGAAAAGAATCTGCCTACAGTGCAGAAGACAAGGGTTTGATCCCTGGGTCAGGAAGATCCCCCGGAGAAGGAAATGGCCACCCACTTCAGAATTCTTGCCTGGAGAATTCCATGGACAGAAGAGCCTGGCAGGCTATGGTTCATAAGGTCATTATAGTCCATAGGGTAACAAAGAATCAGACACAACTACGCAGTGAACACTTAGAGGTTTACACACACACACACACACACACACACACACACACACACACCGTACATATGCTTCCTCCTTTCAGTCTTAACTTTATAAAACACAGACTGTATAAACCAGTAACACTGTTGGGTTTACAAGTTTTATATATACAATATATACGATAGTAGTAGCACAAAGCAGGGTGACAGGGACCTATACTGAAGTAAAGTTTGTATATATCGCTACAATAAAGTTAGTGTTAAACTAAAATAAATTACAAGGTATGATACATACTTTAAATGCTAGGGCAAAAACTTGGAAAATTATATAGTGAAAATAAGCAAAAATTAAAATGACATGCTAAAAACACTTTTTAATACAAAGCATATAGTATAGAAAGAACAATGGAGAAAAATATCAAAATGGATACATATATCTAACCATATCTGTCATAACATTAAATATGAATGGATTAAAATCTCAACTAAAGGTAGACTGCATTTTAAAAAAATGCAAGCAGATGGGACCTGTGAGAGGCACATGTTAGATTCAAATACAAACTGAAAGAAAAATAATTTAAAAATAAATACAAAGCAAGCAATAAGCATAAAAGAACTGGAGAGAGTATATACTATCAGAAAAAATAGTATAAACCAAAAGACTGACTAGAGACACAGGGAGTCATTTTATACTGATGAGTCAGTCCATCAAGACAATAAACCATTTATATACATATACACATCCAGCAACAGAGCTACAAAATACATGGGCAAAACCTGACAGAACTGTATGGAGAAACTGACAACTCAGCAATGACATCTGGTGCTTTCAATACAGACAGAAGAGCAGACGGAAAAATCAATAACTAACCTAACTGATACATATGGAACACACTACTCAAAAAAAACAGTACATGTTATTTTAAAGCACAAAAATACATGCACCAAATTAGATCATATGTTAAGGCCATAGAATAAGTATCAATAAATTTAAAAGGATTTAAATCACAAAAATTGTATTTTCTGTATTTCTAATTAAATTAGAAATTAAAACAAAAGAAAATCTGGGAAATCCATGGATACTCTGAAAGAATTCAACATACTTATAAATAACCCATTAGTCAGAGAAGTTCTCACACAAAATTTTAAAATATTTTGAACTGAATGAAAACAAACCTACAATATATTTAGATTTATAGGCTTAGCTAAAGTGATATAAATACTTATGCTAGAAAAAAAAATCAAACCAATAACAGAAGCTTCCATCTTATAAAAACTAGAGCATGAGCACCGAAAGTGAAGTTATATTCTAACATAGGGACTGTGGTGATTGTTGCAATGTAAGCTTATTAAAACTCATTTAATTATATGTTTAACATGGGTTTATTTTATACATTATACTTCAACAGTGTGGTTTAAAAATAAGTTTATGTACCTTGTTTTATATCCTTGGATGTGTTCCTGTGTTTTTGGTTTATAGTGTATGGGAACATGAATTATCTCTTGGTTTATAGTACATGGAAACTTGAATTGCTTCTTGGTTTATAGTCTATGGGAACTTGAATAGAATTTGTATCCTGCTGTTATGTGAAAATTGTACAAATCTTAATTATGCTGAATTGGTTCACAGTGCTTTTTGTTCTACTATGTCCTTCTACTTTTCTGTCTATTCATCTATTAATTTTTGAGAGTTTGATATTAAAACTCAAACTAAAAATCTTAATCTACTCTAAAATAATTGTAATATATAGTGCAACTATATGTAACTTTTTTCTATACTTTCCAAGTCACCTGCAAATGTGTCACCATACTTTCACAATTTAAAAATAAAGAAGATTCCCTAAAAAAACAAACAAAAAAAAGATAACAAGGATATACTGAATAGCACAGGGAGTTATGACCACTGGTTTAAAATAACTTTTAAAGAAGTATAATCTGCAAAAATACTGAGTGATAATGCTGTATATATGAAACAAATATAATACTATAAATCAGCTATAAATATATTTTTTAAAAGTACATGTAAAATTAATATAAAGAAATAAGCCCAAAAATGTCATTATGTTAAAATGGCATGGGTATTTTTTTTCCTACAGTCTACTTATTTTTATTAAAAAGAATCATTATAATTGTTAAAATTAAAAATAAGCATTGTTTCCACTTTTTATGCACATTGGAGACTGCATTAAAATGTATTAAAGGGGTCTATAGACAGCCTCTAATTTAACTTCCAGCTTGAAGATAAGAATAAAACTAATTCATAAAAAATAAGATTTTAATATAGAATTAAGAGTCCCTTGGACTGCAAGGAGATCTAACCAGTCCATCCTAAAGGAGATCAGTCCTGAGTGTTCACTGGAAAGACTAAGGCTAAAGCTGGAAACTCCAGTACTTTGGCTACCTCATGTGAAGAGTTGACTCACTGAAAAAGACCCTGATGCTGGGAGGGATTGGGGTCAGGAGGAGAAGGGGACGACAGAGGATGAGATGGCTACATGTTATCACTGATTCGATGGACGTGGGTATGAGTAAACTCCGGGCGTTGGTGATGCACAGGGAGGCCTGGTGTGCTGCGATTCATGGAGTCGCAAAGAGTCGGACACGATTGAGTGAGTGAACTGAACTGATTCTTAAATACCTTAATGAAAATAAAAATCCCAGGTAACAACTCCAACTCCTTTTGGCTTTCCTCACTTAAGAGGCTCTTTGAAGCACCTATTCATTTTAGAAGTTTCTTCCTGGTATCTAATGTCCATCACCATTGACACAACTTCAATTCATTTCAATACAATGGATATTCTGAGATGTGTGTTTTCATCCTAGTTCTATCACTGACAACACAAGGCAACATCTTGGTTCCAATTCTTCATCTTTACACTGGGGGAAAATGATATTTTTGCAAGGACTAAATAATATAATACATAAAACATGCTCAGACTAGTATCCAGGATATAGTAAACATTCCCTAAGCCTAAGTACATCATGAGAAACGCTGGACTGGAAGAAACACAAGCTGGAATCAAGATTGCCGGGAGAAATATCAATCACCTCAGATATGCAGATGACACTACCCTTATGGCAGAAAGTGAAGAGGAGCTAAAAAGCCTCTTGATCAAAGTGAAAGAGGAGAGTGAAAAAGCTGGCTTAAAGCTCAACATTCAGAAAACGAAGATCATGGCATCTGGTCCCATCACTTCATGGGAAATAGATGGGGAAACAGTGGAAACAGTGTCAGACTTTATTTTTTGGGGCTCCAAAATCACTGCCAATGGTGACTGCAGCCATGAAATTAGAAGACACTTACTCCTTGGGAGAAAAGTTACGACCAACCTAGACAGCATATTCAAAAGCAGAGACATTACTTTGCTGACTAAGGTCCGTCTAGTCAAGGCTATGGTTTTTCCTGTGGTCATGTATGGATGTGAGAGTTGGACTGTGAAGAAGGCTGAGCACCAAAGAATTGATGCTTTTGAACTGTGGTGTTGGAGAAGACTCTTGAGAGTCCCTTGGACTGCAAGGAGATCCAACCAGTCCATTCTAAAGGAGATCAGCCGTGAGATTTCTTTGGAAGGAATGATGCTAAAGTTGAAACTCCAGTACTTTGGCCACCTCATGAGAAGAGTTGACTCATTGGAAAAGACTCTCATGCTGGGAGGGATTGGTGGCAGGAGGAAGGAGAAGGGGACGACTGAGGATGAGATGGCTGGATGGTATCATGGACTTGATGGACGTGAATCTGAGTGAACTCCGGGGGTTGGTGATGGACAGGGAGGCGTGGTGTGCTGCGACTCCTGGGGTTGCAAAGAGTCGGACACGACTGAGTGACTGAACTGAACTGAACTGAAGCCTTATTATGAAAAAAACAAAGATGGTAAAATTCCTCTGAAGAAAAGAAATGACAGCAAGGTAATTGATCCAGGGTATCCAAGTCTGTGTTCCTTCATGAAAGGAATTTGGTTATTTTAAGTGAACTGGATGCTGAAGAAAGGATGTTAAGGAAATAATCTATGACATGTAATTGCTAAAAGGGGTGAGGTTGTCTCTATGGGATTCAGTTCCACATTGAACAATAGCTTATACTTGTACAAGCAACAGAATCGCTTTTAATAGATGACATAAATGTTCAGCCCTGTCATGGATGAATAGACATTAACATGTTCAATTGAATAAACTGGTTGCTTTGCTTTGATTACTCCTACTTGAGTTAATTAAAATATTTTCATTTCTTCTGGTATTCATAGCTCTCTGAACAGTTTACAGAAGCTAGACATGGATTTTTAATACTGTTTACCAACTGTAAAGTTTTGATGGACACTTTAATAATGCAATACAACTGCAAAACCTACCACTGGGAGCTATACAAGTCTCAAACCAAATTGAAAAAACGAATTACATGAACACAGCCATTTTATGTTGGCATTAACTTGAGAAAAAGGAGTAGAAAAAGTTCAAAATACAGTCATTTTTATCAGTTAAATAATTTTTCAAGTGTGATAAACTTTCTTAAATTGGTATCTTACATAGTAATAAATGTCTTTGATGTTTTGTGGTGTTCTGGTTGTTATCTGAAAAGTGATAATTAGTAAAACTTACAACTACATCTAAACCTCTGTATAAACACTGAAGAATCAACATCTTTCCAAACATTAGCAAGCCCTCAGTTCAACTGCCAGCTGCCTTGTGGAATTTCACAGGGTTTTCACCATCTGAAGAACCAGAGAAGACTACGACCTTGTACATGAAAAAGCTCCTGAGACATGGGATAGATTCAGTTTTTCTTTGGACTAGATAACCACACATGGAAAATGCTATAGAAGAGATTCGAGCATTGAACAGAAAACTTCTGGATAAATTTTCAGAAATTTGCAACCTTGAAATCATGTTAGCTTAGTATTTGGGAGGAGACTTCCTAAATTGATGGTTTAAAATTGTTTTGAGGAAAAGGAAGAAGAGATATAGACTGATAGACTAAGATATGAAAACAATAAGTGATTTTATTTTTTTCCATTTTCATCTAAACATGTTAAATCCAAAAGGAAACACTGAGTATGAAGAGTCCTTAAAAACTAAAATTTGAGCTACCTTATGATCCTGCAACCTCAATCCTGGGCGTATATCCAGAGAAAATCACAACCTGAAAAGATTTATGCACCCCAGTGATCACTGCAGCACTATTTACATTAGTAAGACATGGAGGCAACCTAAATGTCCATCACCAGATGAATAGCTAAAGAAGATGTGGTATATATGTACAATGGAATACTACTCAACCTTAAAAAATGACATAATGCCATTTGCAGCAACATGGATGGACCTAGAGATTATCATACTAAGTATAGTATATAGTAAGCTAGACAGAGAAAGACAAACACCATATCACTTATATGCATAATCTAAAAAAATGATACAAATGAACTTATTCACAAAAGAGAAACAGACACACAAACTTAGAAAACAAACTTATGGTTACCAAAGGGGAAAGGTGAGGGGAAGGATAAATCAGGAATTTGGGAGTAACATATTATAAGCTAACACAACATTGGAAATCAACTATACTTCAATCAAAAAATGAACACATTTAAAAAACGTTAAGACATTGGGGGAAAAAGCAAACACTGATTCAATACAATGCTACTCTGGTATTGTACTAAATGCTAGGTAAAATTTATTTTAAAAGGAGGGGACATTCTCTCTTAAATTCAAGACTTAACATAGAAGTGGTTTATCAGCGTAAGCTTTAAGTCATTAAAAAGCTTCTTAAAACAAATGAGTAGAAATGCAGACTTTTGATTAACAGTGAAGATCAAGCCTTTTTAAAGACTAAATACAAGGAATACAAACAACTTCTCAAATGACATTAAATGTTGCAGAACTTTTTTCCATAACAAATGCAAATAGAGTTCAATGTTAAATAAGGATGATATATTAACCATGAAAACCAATGATAATGAAAATTTCCAGAGAAATAAGTATTACCATAAAGCACAGCAAAGAACATTCAAATACTTTATAAACTCGTTTGAAAAACAGATAAATGAGCACATCCCCACTGTCAACAATAAAACCTATTCTTTCAATGCTGCATAGTGGCACTTGGTTTTCTCTAAGCGTTTGGGGGCTTTAAAAGCAGAACCTTGGATTGCAAAATCCACGGAGCCATGTCCCAACACTTCAGTGCAATTAAGTGACTTAATGTTTTGATGCTCATAAAGTTTCTTGAGACCCTTAAATAGTAATAAGTTTAACTCTACCACCGATAGCCTTCTACTAAAGAAGGCAGGGTCATGGTTTAGTCTGTGCTATGCAACAGGAAAAATCACATTCTAATCATAAATGTAATCTGTGAATTCTCTAGTGCTGTCCCTCCTTAACAATAGAAAAATCAATTCTGTATGTTCCTATTGAATGTCTCCACCAATACATTCTACCTATTTCTTAAGCAGAAAAACCTAAGAAAGAAGCTCCATCTTCATCCACCCCTCAAACACTCATTTCTACCTTGGCTATCCCCAGTCCCCAACTGAAGTCTAAAGCAGCAACAGAAAAAGATGGGTAAATAAAGTGATTCAGGTACTTTAATCCCCTGCCTGAGCTTCATCTTCTGCCCAAAAAAAAAAAAAAAAAAGATCATTTCTATCACTAATTAAATAACATGAAATATATAAAATTCAGGACATAAAAGACATAACAATAGAAATGTTAATATAAAAAATTAAACCCATAGGTCACTTAAGTTTATAATAATTAAAGATAATAATATATGAAATTGAACAAAACTATTGTTTTTGTTAATAGAATATTAGACAGCGTCCACTCAAGAGTATATTTTCCTCTTGGGGAACTAACTGCCTTTAGATCCTTCTCCTTTCAAGAATACCACAACCAAGCAGATAAAGACAGAATATGTGAAGATAAAGTGAAGTCACTCAGTTGTGTCCAACTCTCTGCGACCCCATGGATGGTAACCTACCAGGCTCCGCGGTCCATGGGATTCTCCAGGCAAGAATACTGGAGTGGGCTGCCATTTCCCTCTCCAGGGGATCTTCCCAACCCAGGGATCAAACCCGGGTCTCCTGCATTGCAGACAGACACTTCACCATCTTAGCCACTAGGGAAGCCCTAAGGTCCACATCAAATGACAGGTTCCGTAGGATTCCATTTATTTGAAATTCTTGAATGGAACAAAATCTATCCTGGAAAAAATCCCTTTAGGGATCAGCTGGTGGTAAGGACTGCCTGGGAGGGAACTTTTGAGGGTAATGGAAACATAAATCTTGATAGGGATTTAGATTTCACAGAGATAAACTTCATAAAATCTCAGAGAATGTATATTTAATACAGGTACACCATGTTGTACCTGGGCTTCCCAGGTGGCACTAGTGGTGTAGAACCTGCCTGCCCATACAGGAGACATAAGAGACACCGGTTCCATCCCTGGGCCGGGAAGATCCCCTGGAGGAGGGCAAGGCAACTCATTCCAGTATTCTTGCCTGGAGAATCCTATGGACAGAGGGGCCTGGCAGGCTACAGTCCATAGGTGTGCAAAGAGTCAGACACAACTGAAGTGACAAAGCACGCACACTTTGTTGTATGTAAATTTTACACCAAAAGAAAAAACTATAAGCCAATATAAATTCTAATTAATGATATGTATGCTTAAGTATCCATGAGAAAATATCCTGGTATCTGAAATTTACTTTGGAATAAACCAAAAATAATAATAATTTAAAAAGATAGAAATGTGGTAAAACAAGTGCAGCAAAATGTTAATGTAAAATTCAGGTGGTGAGTGTTGGGTATTCAGTATAAAGCTTAAAACTTTGCTACATGTTTAAAATTTTCATAAGGAGATGAAATAATGAGTGAGAGGGAAAAATGATAGAAGTAACTGATTCATGGTTGGTGTTTCCATCATCTCCAGTCACCACCACTCAACAGAAGGAATTATGCCCCAATGTCTTTGTTTTTATTTATCTACTTATGGTCATGCTGGGTCTTTGTTGCTGTGAGGGCTTTTCTCTAGTTATGGAGAGCAGGGGGTGCTCTTAATTGCAGTGCACGTGCTTCTCACTGTGGTGGCTTCTCTCTTGCTCTGGAGCAAGAGCTCTCGCGCACGGGCTTCCCTTGTTGCCACATGCAGACTCTACGGTTTAGGCTCAGTAGCTGTGGTACATGGGCTTAGTTGCCCCCAAGGCGTGAGGAATCTTCCAAGATCAGAAATCAAACCTGTATCTCCTGTATCAAGTCCCCCTGATAGCTTTCTAAAGGTCTGGCTGGAATCCCATTATTTCAGTACATCCTCACCTAACCTGGTCAGTCGTAGTGGAGTTCTCTCTATTAGCTGGTGAGTGACTACCTTCTTTCAAACTTGTAAAGCAAATCACACAGTGACATTTACCACATAACATCTAATACTGTGTCTCTCAGTCCTGTCTGTATGTTCTTCCCAGTCCAAGTGTTAAACTTCTTTAGGGCACAGACTTTGTTCTCTATTTCTGAATATCCCTCAGTGCCTAGCACTCTGCCTGGCACAAAGCAAATATTAAAGAAACAACTAATAACTAGTAACTCTGCCTGCCATGCAGCAGCACAAGAGCAAGGGCTGGAAACTACAGCTTACAGGCCAAATCCAGCCCACTAATGGTCTCCGTAAGGGCCATGAACTAAATCGTTGAAAAAGGTCCAAAAAAATGATATTTTATGACAATTAAAAATTACAGCAAATTCAAATTTTTGTGTCCATAATAAAGTTTTATTGAAACACTATCACTTTCATTCATATATTGTCTGTGACTGTGTTACACTACAACATCAGAGTTGAGCAGTTGTGACAAAGATTTTATGCCCCACAAAGCTGAAAATATTTGCTGTTGGTGCCTTTACGGAAAATGTTTGCCAACTCTTGCACTGAAGAAATTATTGACTGATTGCCTAAGAAACACACTTAACGAAATGGTTGCTATTTTGAGGCACAATTGGTCTTGAAAAAGAAAAATAAAAAGTACCTAGTTCATCTTTCTTAATTCTTATTCAAATGCCAAAACAAATGTTACATACAAGTTATTCCATGGTGAGGAAATAAAGCTTTTACTCTGTGGTGTCTATACAACCATATTTACAAAACTATATTTTGGCATGGCTGTCTCTTCAAGAGAACTTTTCCACATCATATATATCTCACTTATATTGGAGAATGCACTGAACAACATTTTTGTGGATTATACAACATGTTGTTCCAGCTAATTAGTTTACCAGCAATTAAAAATAAAATCATGGCAGAGGGCCACTTGTCAGTTTCACCTTGTCACAAATGTGCTTGATGCGCATTGTGTCTTAAATAAAAATGTATCACTAGCAAGGAGAGAGATGTTTTCCATTGGATTTCATTCCATCATTTGGCGTAATTATTCCTGACAATTTGCCCATCAAATTTTCATCCAGAAGGAGAAAAATACCACTTTGTGTTCTCGTGATCACAAGTCTAATTGAGCGGAAAACAAATCTGTTTTAAATATGAGAAAAAGACAAGCTACTGTTTTACTCTGTTAAAAATAATACATGAGGAATGAAATGACAAGAAAATATGGCAGCAAATAGTACTCTAAATTGTAGCACTATTTTTTTTTTATCTTGACAATCACGACTTTTTCCACAAAAAGTCAAGATCATGATTTTCTATGACAGTGATAAATTGCAGGTACAGGTTGTTTTCCCATTTTTGGAAAAGAGTAGGTTCTAGATGATGTCAGCTAGTGATCAGAGGGTAAGCAAAAGTTGTTTGGTAGAGAAACAACTGTGCCCTGCCCCCACCAATCTACTGAGAGTGAGGAAAGTATGTACCATGCTGCAATTTCAGCTGACAAGAAGCATTAGCATTATCACACACTTTGTGAATTAGGTAATGATTTAATTAGTACCAGTCTGAATGGTCATATAATGTTGTAATTAGAAGGTTGAAACAAAAATAATTGACAGAGGTGGGGCTGGAGCTTGGTGGAAAATTAACATAACGAAGAGAACAGAGGAAGAGGAAACGTGTGCCTCAGTGGCCAATAGCAGACCTTGGGGCATGGAGTATGGCTTTCTCTAGTGTGCCCACCTTAACCAACTCACTGTGGCTCCAGAAAATTATGCAGTCTTTTTTTTTTTAATTGCATTATAAGGAAGTCAGGAGCACTAAATCTTTCCCTTTTAGCCAAAGGTTAGGCAAATTCTACTTTTCCACAGTTAAACCTTATTTCTATGATGGAAAGAAAAGTAAAACCCCACTTGCTTCAAAGCATTAAGTTAGGAATGATGTGGTTCTCAACAGAGGACTGCCTGGTGGCCAACCTTGGTGGATGAATATACAGAGAAGTTTGGAGATGGTCTATGAAACCAGATCACAATAGCCAACAAATTAGCTACTCTGTAACTTAACTAGCAGTTGCCTTGTGTTCTCCTAGACTCTGGATCATGGAGTAACCTGTGCATCTACAGACCTACAGACTGTCTTGCCTTTCCTTTCTAGTCTCTCATTTTTCTCCGGGTTTAAAATGGGAACCCACTCCAGTATTCTTGCCTAGAAAATCCCATGGATGGAGGAACCTGGTAGGCTACAGTCCATGGGGTCACAAAGAGTAAGACACGACTAAGCAACTTTTCTTTCTCTTCTTTCTTAAACCTTTAAGCACAAAATTTGCTTCGACTCATCTATGAATGTTAGGGTGCAGGTCAGAAAACACAGACCACTTGAGAAATTTTAGGCAGGAAGGGGTTTAACACAAAGAATCAGTTACTTACAAAAATCACCAGGTAGGGTGGAAGGATGGCCTTTCCTCGACCACAAACAAGAAGCCATCATTGAGACAGCTCAGTTTAGGAAAACACTAGCAAGGCTGCAATTCAGGATCAAGAGGTCACAGCACAATTGTCTTTAACAGCCAGTAATTGAGCCCTGAAACACCAGTGCAGAAAAATCATACTTGCCTATAACCTGTTTGTCAGGAAGAAACAGCTAAAGTTGAAGAGGACTGGCCTCTACCTAATTTCTACTTCCAAATCTAATTGACACTCAGAATTGTAGCCACAGGGGATCAAGGAAATATGTAAAATTTATAGTTTTCTAGTCTCTACAGCTAAGAAAGAACAACTAGAACGGGTAGGAATGAAGAGTGTGTGCCACTGAGGCTACCATACTATCACTGCCTATCAAACTTCCCCCATTAATTTTTCTTCTTTTCTCTTTAGCTGCTTCCAACTGGGCTCTACATGTGTATCTCAGGTTCTCCTGAGCCACATTCTTTATCTCCCAACACCCAGTTTGAGAGTAACTGTGTACTGATGGAAGGTCAATGTTATGTGAGTAACAGTGACAGGGATGCTGGGAACACTGTGAATGCTGACAAGACAGGACTGAAGGCAGAAGACAGCACACCAATGTTCTTGACAGACTTCTTTTCAATGTGGTTTCATTCTAGAGTGTGGAGAAAACATTTTTCCTTGCTAATCAATGCTGAAGCATGACAAGCAAAATGTTGCAACAGTTAGTCCAAAAGTGCTAGTAGCCTGAAAAAGAAACCACCCCCACAAAAAAGCCTATCAAATATAAAAGATGTTGAAAGATAATGTAACTGAAGACATATGGCTAAAAAAGTGGTATCAACATGAGGAAAAAAACATTTTTTTTTTAATCACAGTGAACTGCACATCTTAAAGTGCAAGGAGGATGAGAAAAGAAGAAAGGGGAGTATCAAGACTAGGACAGGATATGGTAGACTGTGCCAAGAAAGAATTCAGAGGAAATTTTAAACACAAAGTCAAGGCTAAGCTCCCTTCTTTGGACATACATCTTGCCCCACAAGCCTATGTGTGAAGCCCAAGTCCTGGAGGGAATCTGATCCACACAGTCACTGCTGCATTTCAGAGCCTTCCTTTACAACCTGGGGCTCAATCACAGTGCAGAGTCCCAGACCAACAGACTAACCTGGACGAAAAAATGGGAACTCAGGCTAAAGGCGCAAGCACCAAGGGACACACAACCAGGCAGAGCAAGAGACGTGATACCCAATGGAAAGTGACCAGCTAGCCAAACACAGTCCTTAAGGCTCACCGTGGTTTTCTTGACACAGATTCTCCTCAAGCAGATCCTGGGATAAGTGTAAGAAGTTTGCTTGGGAGGGAACGTAAACAGCAGCAGAGGAGTCGGGAGTGAGACCAGGACAGTAACTGGAGAACAAAGGATGCCTGATGAGCCAACTACCACCATGGGCAACTAGAAGTGAATGCACTGGGGAGACTTAAGAAGCCAGTGAGGAATGCCTACCCCAGAGTCATCCCACCGAAGGAGCAAGGGAGCTGGTGTTTACAAGGCAGCTCTCATTAGGCACCGAGAGAGGGTTGTTCAGGTAGGTTGTTCCCTCGTACTTCCTGCCTGCCCCATGGACAAACCAGAATTCAGTGACCTGAGAAAATCCCACAGGTGAATAGGTATGGAGCTGGCAGGCAGAAATGAGGCCACTGGCACTAAAGTGAAGGAGCAAGGGGGCTGTGGGTAGGGCACCAGAAACATTAGCTAGGACTGAGTTGTTTAAAACTAAACAAAGCAAATGTAACCAGGTGGTAGGGCTGAGCCTTCAATCCAGTCTTAACACCCTTCGGGATCCACATTGCTTTCCAACACTCTAGCAAGCTTAGACATAAGCTGCACCCTGGGGATACTTAGAAATGTAGGACTGGAAGAAGAACAGAGTAGAGGTATGAGAAGAATTGAACAGTTGCAGTAAGGTGGGAATGGAAACAGTAAAATGCTACAGAGTAGAAAAACTCAGAGATAAAGCACAGCTCTACCATTCAGGGATAAGATGTGCTAAAGAAATGAGCCAGGATATAAGGATTCTGAAATTATTTTCCAATCTCTCAAATTCTCTGTGGGTCACCATGCAAGTTGTTATGTTTAGTTCTCAGCAGTTACAGCCAAGAGAGAGAAAAAGTCTATGATTATCTATGATTTAAGTCAAATTCTTTTGTTCAACTGCAGCAGAAGATATTTCGTATAAAAAGATTCTAAGGCCACCACTATGTTTTATGAGCTTCGGACTTCTGAACTTGACGCTTAGACAACAATGAGACAGGTATGAAAGCAATTTTATCACCTTCTATGTGAAAAATCACTGCCATTTGTACAACTGCTCGAGCCAGAAACCCAGGTGTCATCCTCGATAGTTACCTTTTTCTCAAGTTAAACTGATCACAAGTCCTGTCCATGTCACCCACTATGTACTATGTGCTAAGTCGCTTCAGTCGTCTTTGACTCGCTGCAACCCTGTGGACCGTAGCCCACCAGGCTCCTCTGTCCATGGAACTCTCCAGGCAAGAATACTGGAGTGGGCTCCCATGCCCCCCTCCAGGGGATCTTTCTGACCCAGGGATCGAACCCACGTCTCGTAGTCTCCCGAACTGGCAGGCGAGTTCTTTATTACTAGTGCGGCCAATATAAGTATGTCACCCATAAAGAACTCAAATTAATCCACGTCTCACTTGCCATGGCCACCACCACTGTCCACCAGGTGAGCTTCATCTGTCACCTGTACTTCAAAGCCTACCTTGTCTCTCCAGCCTTTCTGCCAAATAGTTTCCAAATCACACAGAGACATGTTTTTCCAAATACAAATGACTGTGTTTCAGTCAGTCCCTGCCTAAAATCCTTCACTTCTCACTGCCCTTAGAATTAAACTTGACCTTCACTTTAGAGTTTTATAGCCCTGTAAACCTCAGGGTACTCTACTCCTTGTCTTCTCGCAAAGCAAGTCATCTTCTTCATAGCCACAGGGACTTTGTATAGGATATCTCTCCAAGCCCCTTCCCTTTGCCTGGCTAAATTCCAGCCATGCTTCACATCTCAACTTAAATGCTATCACCCAGACAAGGCAGGATCTCACAGTTCAGTTCAGTTCAGTCGCTCACTCGTGTCCAACTCATTGCAGCCCCATGAATCGCAGCATGCCAGGCCTCCCTGTCCATCACCAACTCCCGGAGTTCACTCAGACTCACATCCATCGAGTCCATGATGCCATCCAGCCATCTTATCCTCTGTTATTCCCTTCTCCTCCTGCCCCCAATCCTTCCCAGCATCAGAGTCTTTCCCAATGAGTCAACTCTTCTCATTAGGTGGCCAAAGTACTGGAGTTTCAGCTTCAGCATCATTCCTTCCAAAGAAATCCCAAGGCTGATCTCCTTCAGAATGGACTGGTTGGATCTCCTTGCAGTCCAAGGGACTCTCAAGAGTCTTCTCCAACACCACAGTTCAAAAGCATCAATTCTTCAGCGCTCAGCCTTCTTCACGGTCCAACTCTCACATCCATACATGACTACTGGAAAAACCATAGCCTTGACTAGATGGACCTTAGTTGGCAAAGTAATGTCTCTGCTTTTGAATATGCTGTCTAGGTTGGTCATAACTTTTCTTCCAAGGAGTAAGCGTCTTTTAATTTCATGGCTGCAGTCAGCATCTGCAGTGATTCTGGAGCCCCCAAAATAAAGTCTAATACTGTTTCCACTGTTTCCCCATCTATTTCCCATGAAGGGATGGGACCGGATGCCATGATCTTCATTTTCTGAATGTTGAGCTTTAGGCCAACTTTTTCACTCTCCTCTTTCACTTTCATCAAGAGGCTTTTTAGCTCCTCTTCACTTTCTGCCATAAGGGTGATGTCATCTGCATATCTGAGGTTATTGATATTTCTCCCGGCAATCATGATTCCAGCTTGTGTTTCTTCCAGTCCAGCGTTTCTCATGATGTACTCTGCATATAACTTAAATAAGCAGAGTGACAATGTACAGCCTTGATGGACTCCTTTTCCTATTTGGAACCAGTCTGTTGTTCCTTGTCCAATTCTAACTGTTGCTTCCTGACCTGCATACAGATTTCTCAAGAGGTAGGTCAGGTGGTCTGGTATTCCCATCTCTTGAAGAATTTTCCACAGTTTATTGTGATCCACACAGTCAAAGGCTTTGGCATAGTCAATAAAGCAGAAATAGATGTTTTTCTGGAACTCTCTCGCTTTTTCCATGATCCAGTGGATGTTGGCAATTTGATCTCTGGTTCCTCTGCCTCTTCTAAAACCAGCTTGAACATTAGGGAGTTCATGGTTCACATATTGCTGAAGCCTGGCTTGGAGAATTTTGAGCATTACTTTCCTAGCATGTGAGATGAGTGCAATTGTGTGGGATCTCACAGTTTTGCTTTTTCAGACAACCCTGAATCTCTCACATAGCACTGCCTTTATGTAGCTAATACTTGTAAAATGACTGTCTTCTCATTCTAGAGTGTAACTTCCATAAGGGAAGAGGCCATATTGGCTTTGGCTGTCATCAGACATCTAGTGACTCCCATAGTTCCTAACACGTGCCACATGCCCAGTAAATTTTGCTGACTCATGGGCCAGTATCTTTAAGAATAAGACCAAGGGTACTTCCTTCAGCTAACGACAGTGATGGCAAAGAACTGAAGTTACCACATGAGAAATTAAAGTGAAAGTTGCTCAGTCATGTCTGACTCTTTGCAACCCCATGGACTATACAGTCTATGGAATTCTCTAGGCCAGAATACTGAAGTGAGTAGCCTTTCCCCTTCTCCAGGGGATCTTCCTAATCCAGGGATCGAACCCAGGTCTCCCTCATTGCAGGCAGATTCTTTACCAGCTGAGCCACCAGGAAGCCCTACCTACTACATGAGAACTTAACATTAAATGTGAGAGTAGAAACTTTTCTAACTAACAAGGTTCAAATGATAAAGTGAAAGTGAAAGAAAGTGAAAGTGAAGCCACTCAGTCATGTCCGACCCTTTGCAAACCCATGGGCTGTAGCCCGCCAGGCTCCTCTGTCCATGGGATTCTCCAGGCAAGAACACTGGAGCAGGTTGCCATAAGCAGGAGCAAATTCAAAGTAAATGGACTCTAAGGCCTTGAGAGTTACGCCAATAATGCAATCTATCAGTTAGAAGTGATCCACAAACTTTGGAGTTTGCAGTCTTGGAAACTTTGGGGCATCATCTAAAAAGCCAAAGAAATTTGTATCTTTAGAGTTCAGACTATGATTCAAGTGATAATCTAAATGGAAGTAATCTGAATACTACATTAGAGCTTTCTTTTCAAAAACCATCAGGTAGTTGTAAACCCATAAAACAGTAATTCAAGAAAAGCATTACCGCTCATATACATTAAGCCAAAGGGACAGAACCAAGGTATCAGAGTGACCATTCCAGAAACCTCCTACAGAACTGTGTCTGGGAAAACCATGAATTTTCAAAAAGGCACTAGTGGCATGCGACACATAATTTTTACACATTAGCTGACTGCTGGCTGTCGGGGAGTATGTATTATTCAAACAGGGTGCACATTCAGTAATGGGAAGGGTGAGGGGAGATGCTGCCTTTAATTTTAATGTGCCTGACATACTGGAAAAAATTATTGGCATCTGTATGTGTATGACTGAGTGTTTTGCAGAACATGTGTTGTGTGCAACACTGTTTATTATCAGTAAATGAAGCCAAAAGCTAAGTTGAAAATGAATGCTAAATTAAAAATTATATAAAATGGAGTGAAATGATTTAATTAACAGATTATAAGTGAAATGTTGCAGTGCAAGAATGAGCTTGGGAGAAAAGAGAAGGAAAAAAATGTGAAAGGGCGGAAACCTGTCTTTTCCTTGTTATTTCCTCCGAGGTACACTAATCCAGTCACATGATGTTTGCCAGTTTTTAACCAAGGCCTCTGAGACAGTCAATCAGCTTAACTAATTCATTAGTTTGGATCATAGAGTTTGAAACAAATTGCCTTTGATTTTAAAGTAAAAGAGAGGGAAAAGACAAAAAAATTAAAAATAAAAGAGAAGAAATGACAGAATTCAATATACTACTTGAACAATCTAGCTCACTATTTAAAAGACCTTAGAAGTATTATTAGGTCCAATCCTCCTCTGTGGGCACCCCACAAGCCTAACTGGAAGTTCAACAGTTACCTCTCTGGATGAAATGATGTAAATATTTATTTACTACCAAGTATCTTACACTGCACCAGGCACACTGACACCTGCCATTTCAATTTTCTCTTACACTAATATCGTTAGTATGTATTACCGCTATGATGACTCTCTCACTTTGAGGAGGTGATGTTATTTGTTAAGGCCATGCTAGAAGGACAAATCACAGAGCCAGAATTCAAATTCAGACATCTTGACTCTAAACCTCATGCTATCTCCTTTTACCATTCTGCCTCTTCCAAGAAGCCTTTAAAGTTAAAAGTCATGAGTACCCAAAGAAATCTTTTTACCATTTAAAGGGACAACTCCTACAAACTCATTTACTCCAGTGTAAGCTTTCTATCCCAAAATAATGCAACATGTTTTTCTCCTAAAGAAGAAAATATGACTTACATAATTAGTAAGTGTAAAGTGTATTTAAAATAATCTACTTTTGCACCAATCTCATTAATCTAGTTATTGCTTGTATGATCATATCTACTTTCTTTTACAAAGGGTATGCATGTGTGCATGCTAAGTCGCTTGAGTTGTGTTGGACTCTTTGAAACCCAGTGGGCAGTAGCCCTCCAGGCTCCGCTGTCCACGGGACTCTTCAAGCAAGAATACCAGAGTGCCATGCACGTCTCCACGGGAATCTTACCAAGCCTGCGTCTCTTATGCATCCTGCGCTGGCAAGTGAATTCTTTACCATTAGTGCCACCTGGGAAGCTCTTTATAAAGAGAGATCCTATGACAAGTCCCAAGTTTGAGACACTTAGTTACAATACTGAAATTAAGAAAGAAAGAATGGAAAAAGGAAATATATAAAATCATTGAGTTAAAAAGAACAAAAATGACTTGAAGACACTTTGAATCCAATGTACCTAACTGGACTTGTTGTGCGATGCAGTGTTGCAAGATCCAACCTACTTTTTTTTTCCTGAAAGGGGGAGAAGAGGGGAAGCAAATCAGTATTCTCTTTTTAAAGTATGTAACCAAGCCAGAGATTTTTATGCCAAAAGTATGTTGCTTTTGCCTATCGAAAAAGGAACTAAGAATTTTTGTAACATAAAACATACCCCAGAGTTTTCCAATTTTTTTGGAATTTACTTTGAGTGAAGAGAAATAAATCCAAGTGTTCCACATTGCCATATGTTGTCTGAGCTAGGTAATATGGAAGTATGCAAATCGATTCAGAAGCTGGGTCCCAGCCTCCCTACTAACCTAACAGAGGCAAAAGGAAAAAAAAATTCCGACAGAGGAATGAGTCTCATCTATGAACTGCTGAAACTGTTAAGCAGATGCCAGGGGTTCAGACAGCCAGACAACCAGCTTCTCTCCCCACACTGGGGAAAAAGCGCAACACAGCAACTAGGGAACACAACAGAAGAGTCAAGCAGGTGAAAAATGATAATGATTTCAGTCTCCAAGTTTAGCATCCTTCCATTTCCTTCTGTCAGCATTCAGCAAGGCGGGCCTGCCACCACAAAGCTAGCCTTAGGAAAGGTCTTTCCTCTCTGCATCAAACCTGGGTCTCCTGCATTGCAGGTAGATTCTTTACAATCTGAGATACCAGGGAATCCCACTGAAAGGCTAGGAATGCTCAAAGTTTGAAGTCTTTATCTCATAGGTCTGTGTTGCTTCTGACACTGTTCTCTGAAAGAGTCTATCTGATTTGTTCTCTTTATAATGTTCTCAATATGGAGCTCTTCATTTTTCTTTAAGAAAAGAGGGAAAGGTTGCAAAAGGAAAAAAAGACAGTAAGGGGAAAAGAAGAAAGGAAAATGAAGGGTTAAAAAGATACATGTTTTCTATGTCTATTTATAAGGGGAAATACATAGGATTTTCTCCCTTTGGTAATGCTAAAATGGTCTGGCATGCCTGAGAGTAAATCGATACTAAGCATAGCCCAGGCGAGACTGCCATCTTACATGAAGCACTGACTGTAAAATAGACACAAAAGACACATGATACTCTCTGAGGTCCCCAGCAGCCATAATATTCATCCTTGGCAGTTCATTTGACATTGACTTTCCCTGCTTCCCTTTTTTTTTTTCCCATTCTTACTCCTCCCTTCGCTCTCTCTACACAGCAATATTCCAACTTTCTGAGACTTGCCAAGGAGGTGAGGAAGAGATAACAAACCTCTCAACATGGATTTAGCCTGGGAATAAATCCTGTGTTTGCCAGGGAAGTAATGTGTATGATATGAAAATTTAAGGATGAGCTTATAAGGACATGAACTTGGTTCTCAAGGAGCCCAACCAGAAGATTCTTAAAATGTTACTGTGTGTATTCAGTGGACACTGGGTTTCCTGATTAGATCTTATCATGGTTATTTCAAATGGCTTCTTTCTTCTACTCCTCGCTACCCTTTGCTTCTGCCAGGGTGCACAGACAAAGGAAAAAGACAAAGGACTCTCTCCACTCTGTCTTGGCCTCTATCTGAAGTATTCTTCAGAGCCATGAATCCACAGAGACTTTTGAATTTAGATAACTTTTATGGTCAACGCTAAAAAGCTTTGTTCATAATAGGAAATGTCATATGGAATCCACCGGCTAGTCATAATTTCCATTTATAAATAGAAAATATAAAGAGTGTGCCTTATCTTGGTGATTTAATACATGTCTCTGCTTATTACTGTTTTCAAAGTGCCTTTTTGCCCAAATCTGATTTCAACTGTGCAATAAAGATTCATTATCCTTTTACACAACAGCCCCTGCATTTCTATGTAGGATCTAATTACGAAAATAGGAACTAGTCTATAAACAGATGCTAATCGCGAAGGGAAATGCTTTCATTTTAGAAAGAAGGTACTGCTAAAACTTAACTCAGAAAAGCGCTGTGTCTGCACGTACAGTTGAGTAAGGTGGCGAGGACAGAGAAGGAAGACAGGGCAGTGGATCGTACTTGATTCTCGACAGAAGTGACATAAGTATCACTGGGGTAAAGGTGCCCAGAAAACTACTGTAAAATTGAAGTGAGAGACAGAATGCATGTAATTTAATTCCTATACCCCTAATTCTTAGTGCCCATTAATTACTTTAAAAAAATAAAAACTCTCATATCATACTTTCTTGTATATCCTATTTTCCTACAAAAAGTTCACTCGCTTTAAAATCAAGGGTGCGGTTTCAAACAAACAATATCAGGGGGAAAATCTTTCCTTTTGGAGACGGAATTAATATTTGGTTTTGGGAATAACCAAAAAATAATACTAATACAGACTGAAAAGACCATCTATAAGAGACATTTCAGTTATTTAGTAAATTTTTGTTTTACTAATGAGTGTACATGTGTGCTAAATTGCTTCAGTCCTGTCCAACTTTTTGTTACCCTATGGAGTGTAGCCCACCGGGCTCCTCTGTCCATAGGATTCTCCAGGCAAGAATACTGGAGTGGATGGCTATTCCCTCCTCCTCCAGGGGATCTTCCTGACCCAGGGATTGAACCCTTGTCTCTTATGTTTCTGCATTGGCAGGCGGGTTCTCTAACACTAGTGCCACCAAAGTGAAACTCGCTCAGTTGTCTCCGACTCTTTGAGACCCCATGTGATATACAGTCCATGGAATTCCCCAGACCATAATATTGGAGTGGGCAGCCTTTCCCTTCTTCAGGGGATCTTCCCCACCCAGGGATTGAACCCAGGTCTCCCTCATTGCAGGCGGATTCTTTACCAGCTGAGCCACAAGGGAAGCCCAGTGCCATCAAGGAGCAGTACAGACACCCTTTCTAATTAACAAACAGTTCTTTGTCTTGGACTATACTTAAGCTTTTCACAGCACAGCCGTGGCTGATCATCTCATGAATCCTTGTTTATGAAACACTTTGTGTTCTGTTTCAGTGCTTTTCTTATATTCCCAATTTCTTTATCTTCTTCACCGAGTTTTCTTCCTTACCAGACTTCTGTCAGTTCAGTTCAGTCATGTCTGACTCTTTGCGACCCCATGAATCGCAGCATGCCAGGCCTCCTGTCCATCACCAACTCCCAGAGTTCACTCAGACTCACATCCATTGAGTCCGTGATGCCATCCAGTCATCTCATCCTCAGTCGTCCCCTTCTCCTTCTGCCCTCAATCCCTCCCAGCATCAGAGTCTTTTCCAATGAGTCAACTCTTCTCATGAGGTGGCCAAAACACTGGAGTTTCAGCTTTAGCATCATTCCTTCCAAAATCCCAGGGCTGATCTCCTTCAGATGGATTGGTTGGATCTCCTTGCAGTCCAAGGGACTCTCAAGAGTCTTCTCCAACACCACAGTTCAAAAGCATCAATTCTTCAGTGCTCAGTCTTCTTCATGGGGCTATATTCTGAACCCTCTTTTTATTTACATTCTCTTCCTAAGGGACACAGTAAATACCAACCAAGGCTTTAAAGTCTCTATTATATATGAATGACTCTCACATTATATTCTCTACTCTAGATATCTTTCCAATCTCCTCGACTTTTCAACTGACCAGTTGACATCTTCCCTTGGTTGTTAACTGGCATTTCTTTTATAACATGTCAAAACAAAGTTATTGATTCCCTGCCTCTGACCCTCCAATTTCATCCTCATATAATCTTTCCCTGTATCTATCCAGTTACTCTAGCTAAAGTTCTGGAAGTTTTTCTTTGCATCTCAAATCTAATCTACCCAAAGTCCCTCCAGACACAGACACTTAACATTTCACTGCTACAACCCTGCCTTAAGTCACCACTCTATTTCCTGGTCCATGCAAGGTGATCTAGCTTCCACACTTGTGAACACAAAGCCCATTCTCCCTGCAACAGAGTGTTTCTCTAGAGTAAAAATCTGTGTCACTCCACAGGCAGAAATAGCCCAAGGACTTCCCACTTCAATCACAATTAAAGTCAGATTTCTTTACCCATAGCCTTGAAGGCTCTGCATAAGTCATCGTCTTTTCTCTTTCTCTCCTTGAAAACTAAGTTTCAGCCATACTGTCTCTCAAAGACAAGCTTGATAGTGTCTCAGACTTTGTATGTGCTCATTCTTTTGCAACCTGTACCCCCCCTTCCCACTGTTCTTCAAGAGGTCTCCCCACCACTCTGCCTTTAATCAGATCCTCACCACCCATACTCTATCCTACTACCCTAGATTGTCTTCTTCACAGCCTCACAAGAATCTGAAATAATCATTTGCTTCCTTCCACCTATGTTTATAGTAAGCTTCTCAAGAACAGTGCTTTCTTGTTTACACTATATCCCACCATAAAGAACAAGGCCTGGTTCAGAGTAGATAATCTAGCAGAAATGCTCTTTAGCTGAATGACTTTATTAATCTGAACTTGCCCATAACAACAGGATGACATGCAATAACTTTAAAGGATCTTGGGATTTCCCTGGTGATCCAGTGGTTAAGACTCTAGGCTTCCACTGCTGGGGGCATAGGTTTGGCTCTGGGTGGGGAACTAAGATCCCAAATGCCATGTGACATAGCCAAATTAAAATATCTCTCCTTGGAATACTTCGATGCTAAAAGAAAATAAATAAACCCACCTACCTGTGGAATACAGCAATGGTGCATTTAGCTATTTAATTAATAATCTAGTAATATAACAGAGTAATCAACATGCATTTCCTGACTTGTTCCTTCAAGATGCTGGTTACTGCACACAGTAGAAATAAAGTTTAAATATTAAGTGAAATAATGCTTCTAAATCGCTATATAAATGACTTCTTAAAGTTGTCTTAATTCATTTCACAATGTGAATGACTATTCCTTAAATATTTACATATTTATTTTGGAATTTCATGTTGGAATTTCTGAAATCAGATGAAAGATGCACAAGAAAATAGAAGGAACACAGATAAAACACAATTTTATTTTTTATTACAATAATAGTATATTAGTAAATCATATTTTCCAGGCAGTAGAGCTAAGTACTTTATATGCATGATGTATCTGAATTCTCAAACATTCCTATAACATAAGTACCTAGGTTCCTTCCAGGTTCCTTCCATATTCTACTTAAGACAACTATGGTTTATGAAGATGAAGTATAATCATGGTCAAAGAAACACAACACATAGTAAATAGTGAAACTAGGATCAGAACCCATGCTACCTTCTTAATCAGAAGAATACAGGGTTAATATCTTAATATCCTATATTCTTAACCCTGTATACAAGGCTATAGTAGAAAATAAACTTATTTACTTCTTGTTCTTTAGTAAGCTTTTGAATCACCCATAAACTTACTAAGATACTATGGTAAACCAGTGCAGATGAGCACAATCTTACTCTCTTAAGAAAGTTTAGATTGGGTAGGTGTTCAAATACCTAAAGGAGTATGGCATTGCCAGCAGGCATTGTGAGGAGAGGGCTTCCCAGGTGGCTCAGTGGTAAAGAATCTGCCTACCAGTGCAGGGGTCGCAGGAGACACGGGTTCCATCCCTGGCTTGGGGATCCCCTGGAAGAGGAAATGGCAGTATTCCAAGAATATTCCAAGAATACCCATTAATTCTTGCCTGAAAAATCCCACGGACAGAAGAGCCTGGCAGGTCACAGTCCATGGGGTTGCAGAGAGTTGACACAGCTGAGCGACTGAGCATACACACATGCTGTGGGGAGGACCTGGCAGTTACACTGGGAGCACATGAAGTGGGAACTTCAGTCCAAACACAGAAATTTATCTATGTCAAGTCCTGCTCCTTGGCCATTGCCCTTTAGACGGTCAAAAGCAATTCTTGTTTCTACACACCTATATAAGACATCTGGCTCCTAGTAAGCTATTAATAATAGAATGCAGTGCAATAAACCTTATTGGGAAGATCTTAAAAGAACAAAGCCTTCACTAATGACATTTTAATGAGGAAATGCATAGGCTAATTACTATAATCTTCTAGCTGGTCTATAAAAAGTCTACACCCAAGTGATGTAAATATGTGCTGATTCAGACTGTACTGTACTGTTTCATTTTATTTTTTTAATCACTGAAGGAAACAAAGAAAAAGCATGGGGAAAATAAACTCAGTCCTCAACTACAGAACACTATCCAAGAAGAAAAGGATTAACAGAGAGCGCTCAGAGGAAGATAAATGTTTTTTTCAATGAGTATTTACCCAAGTCCCAAATTGATTTTTTTTAGCAGTACATAAATCTGGCACAACCACTTGGCTAATGAAACAGACTAAGCAACATCAACACTACACTTCGAGGTAAGGATCAGTTTAGGTTTGGGGAGAGACAAACCTGTCGGTTTCTTGCAGAACTATGTATTTGTACATTCACATATTTATCTCATTTTATACTCGTGATAACTTGGGGTGGGTGGGTGGCAGGAAGGACACTGACTAATACGCATTAGTGGAAGATAGAAATATCCCAAGTTTGGTTACTTAGGAGGCTGAGAAATTATTATGGGAAGCTGCCATAGACCTTATGGAATGTTTAACCATTTTTTTTCCTTAGGGTTTTATTTGTATCCTTTCTTTCAACTTCAAATTCTCTACACTTAAGGAAAGAAACAAAGGCAACAATAAAAATGGTAGGAAAGAATACGTGTGTGCTACAAACACATAACTGTATCTCTTTGTTGTTACATATCTCTAATAGCTCTCTCTGACACACTGCTCTGATTTTCCAGGCTTATAATTATGGGTTGGCCAAGAAGTCCATTCAGGCTTTTCCATTAAGATGGTATGGAAAACCCAAATCAACTTTTTGGCCAACCCAATACATGGATATACTAGAAACTCTCCATTTTCTAGATGTAAAATATTTTAGGCAATCATATTAGAATGTGGTCGTAAAAACCCAGACTTAACATGAGCTAGGGTGCATAGTAGGCAGGGGGAGGGGAAGATAACAGGGAAAGAGGAGCCAGGAGAACAGCACTAAAGCCAATTAATCAGCCATATGTCTTACGGCAAGTCACTTAACCCTAGAGATTTTGGTTTTCTCCACTGTAAATTACGGGCTTAGAACAGATGGCCTTTAGAATTTATTGTTCAAAAATCTAATATTGATTTATTTATTTTTGGCTGGGTCTTCATTGCTGCACAGGCCTTCTCTAGGCCCAGTAAATGGGAGCTCTTCTTCTTTGGGGTCCACAGGCTTCTCATGGTGGCTTCTCCAGCTGTGGAGCACAGGCTCTAGGTGCACAGGCATAGTAGTTGCGGCTCATGGGCTGCAGCGTGTGGGCTTGGTGGTTGTGGCACACAGGTTTTAGTTGCTCCATAGCATGTGGAATCTTCCCAGACCAGGGACAGGACCTGTGTCTCCTGCATTGGCAGGCAAATTCCTATCCACTGTGCTACCAAGGAAGTCCAGAAATCTAATATTTTAAAATTCGATGGCTCTAGCACATGTACAGTTCAGATGTAACTATTTCTTTAAGGCTCTTCTTTTCCAAGAAGTCTTCCCTCATATAGTTAGTGCTCAGTTGCTTCAGTCGTGTCTGACTCTTTGCAGCCCCGTGGACTGCAACCCGCCAGGCTCCTCTGTCCATGAAAGCTTTCTAGTCAAGAATACTGGATTGGGTTCCACTTCCTACTCCAGGGGATCTTCTCGACCCAGGGACTGAACCCGCATCTCTTGCATTGGCATCACCTGGGAAGCCTGATACAGCTAGTAGGAACAAACATTTCCATCCTTTTGAAGCTCATTCTATTATGTCTGTACCTCTCTGTAGTGATCAAGAGCACTGGTCAAATGTCAGAGCTCAAATTCTAATCTCTTTATTAGCTGTGTAACCTTAGGTAAACAAAGTAGCCTATCTGACCCTCAGTTTCCTAAACTGTCAAACAGAGATAATAATAGTACTTACTTCTTGGAATTACTAAGCAGATTAAATCAGATAATATATGCAGTGATAAGAATAGTATTTATCACTTAAGTGATGAATAGATATTAGTATAGTGGTTGTGGTTGAGTTCACTCAGCCCTCAGATACACTGCTGTCCTGCCAAATGTTTCTGTATCACGTTTCTTTTATGATTTATGAAGCTTAAAAATAGCTACTTCCATGACCGACCAACTAAAGGGAAACATGAACCAATATGATCTTAGTTCAAGGTTATAATCATTTTTGCATATGCCAGTCTCACTTACCAAATGAGTCCTGGAGAAGAATGAATGGAGACTTACCCATTCCCTTCTCTCCCATGAGGCACCCAAACAGTGCCCAACAAACTTACTATATATTAACGCTCTGGCTTTACCTCTACATGATGGTTGTAGATGTTTAGTCTACACAATGGGATGCTGGGTTTTACTACTTACATATTGTTCTGATTGAGCCCTTCAATGCTAAACAAATTTGAGTCTCTACTATATGCCAGGCCTGTACTAGAGCAGGGATTTCTAGGGCACACAACATGGACACTATATCTGACCCCATGGAGCTGAAAGAATAGAAGTAACAACAGATGCTGTGTCAGTACAAAGGCAATCATAGCTATGATTAGCATCACAAAGAAAATCCAGGGACTGATATGATAAAACAAATGCACACACAAAAAAAGGAGATATATATTAGGTTACCTACTATAAATTCAGTGGTGAAACAAAGGTGATGGGCCTAGCTACCAAACTCAAATAATTTGCTTTATTTGCTATACACTAAATTAAAATTAAAATTTTAAATTACTGGTCTTGATTTCCGTGAGTTTACAATATCTAAAATAATTACTAAACCCATAGGTGGCAGAATATGGACACAGAATTACTATGCTGCATATGTGGATGTTTCATCCCCCTAGACTGTGAGGATAATATTTAATCTCTAAGATCAAGGAGATCTCATATATCAGTTCAACATTTATTGGTTACCAGGTGCTTGTGAGAGGCCCTGGGGATACAATGATAAATAGAAGGTTCCTGCCTTTCAAAAGTATGCATTACAGTGGGGGAAAAACAATTAACCAACAGGAATCCTAAGGGGGCTAAAACCTTTAAACTTAGCTTTTCTTAACTAACTACAAATCTATCCTGATATATAGGGCCTCTTATTGAGCCATAAACCATCATAAAGTAACTTTAGAGCAAACACTCTCTCTCGGCTCGAGTTGAACAATGCAAAAATGGATTATTATTCTGGTAAAGGGTGACTCTAGTACTTAATCACATTTTTCATGACATTAAAAAAAAAAAAAAAAAAAAAAAGCTCCTGGAGGAAACAGACCATCTCTCTGTCCCTGCAGTTCCAACTATGAACATCTGGGCAACCAACCTGATATTAACGATGTGGGAATGTAACAGTGAAAACTCTGGTTTAAAACCCTGAACACAGTTTTCTCCTAAAGACATCCAAGGATATATATTTATAATTCTCAAAATGTGAGCCAGGAGAAAACATTTTTATTTATTCAACTTGCAATGTATTCTTCCTTGGGGATCTGGGTTTATCATCTTCCTCAGTTAGTATAATACATGGTTAAAAACTTTAAAGAAGGAAAATAATCTATTTTATCTTAAAACGTATATAGGTGTGGACAGATGTGTATATGCATATAAACATGCTCAAACAACTAGCATTATACAGAGGTTTTAGAAGTAGAACTAATTTCTCTCTCTCTGTCTGAAACAGAAAGACTTTGAGCAATTATCTAGCCTAAGTTTCCCATTTTCCTGAGAAAACTGATATTAAAAAGAGGTTTATTTCTGGCTTAAGAGCAAAGAGCTAATAGGTAGCAGAGGCAAAAACATGAACGATTTGTGACTCTAAAAGCAGGGCTTTCTTCATATATACCCGAATGTCTATGAGCCTATGTGTGCACACACACCTAAAGTATCTGGTTAAGTGGCACAGAAAAAGTAATTAGCAGTAATAATGTTATAAATTTCTATTTATTTTGATATTAGCTGCAACTATCATTTCATATGGTTAATATAAAAATGACAGCTTCTTAAATACTTTTCTTAAGAGTACAATTTAATGATTATCTGAGCCTTGGACTCCCTATCACCATATCTTTTCTGACTTCAAAAGATACAACAGCAAATGAACATTAATTGTATCTAAACTATTGAGCCTACCCTCAAGTGATGTCCATAAAAATTTGCCACTCAGTATGTCTTGATAGGAAAAGTCAGTCTAGTTCCGTCTGTTGATTTCAATTTATTCCTTTAAAATGAAAATAAATATATAGCAATGATGTTTTATTTAAGAACCTAATTCCAGACACATCAGTGCACTAATACATGTCCCTACAGACACTGCCATTACTGATCAAATCTAAATTATCATTCAGCTGCTGCAACCAAATATTGAGATGCCTAGAGAATAACACAGAATGAGATGGTTCCAAGGTGACATGCTCTAAATCCTTCCTGCGTCAGATGAAATTTAATTATACCCATTGTTTTTATTATTCAAAATGCATTGGCTGTCCATCCACTCAGCAAGAAATTCCCTGCAATTTTATTCAGTATAGCTTTTATGCTAAAAAGAAAGGAGGTGTGCTGAAGATGGGGAGAAAAAAATGTTATCTCTCTCCCCCTACACCCCACTAGGAGACATGCGGCCGCTGAAGCCCACTGATTTCCCAAGCCCAATTATTTCGTTGTACACGCTTCTCCTCAACAGCACACTTTACCTAGGGACACAGTCTGCTTAAACACCACACACTTAATGGAGTCCCTGAAGCTGTCTCAATTTCATCGCTTCTAACTAATAGGCTGTGATACTTTTTCCCCAAACAGATCAGAGCTCTTCCCTCACTCTACATCTTCCTCACATAGGGAAAAAAAAAAAAGTGTGTGTGTGGAGGAGGGCTAGTTTGATGAAGCAGAGTATTCATTCTTGCTGTCATACCTTCATTATGGTCTAATACCTGCATTTCTTAAGGGCACAGTAACCTCACTTAATCCAATCCAGGAACTTCTTTTTTCCAGATAATGACAATAATAGGTGTTTCCTTATGACTGTTAGTAGTAACACTGAACAGCAGGAATCTACACATTTTGCAGTAGTTAACAGGCAGACAAACCCAGTTTTTGCTTTCCTTGAAAGACCTCTAAAATTGATTGCCCAAAGAGTATTTTAGGATTGAGAGACAAAACAAGGAAGAGGAAAATAACAGCTTTCCTGAAATTTACAAGGTCTCTGTGTTACGCTGTTAGAGGTCAAAGACGAGGATTTAAAAATTCTCCCATTTTCTTCCCCCATTCAGAAGGAGACTTAGCATTCATATTTGAAAGGTCACTCCTATTATGACCTGTCTTGAAAATGAGTCAGATTTCCAGAGGCAGATGTCACTGTTTCAAAGGCCTCACTATATCTTCCTACAGAGAGATGCAATTTATGTTTTTCTTAATCCTTAGCTGGTGGCTCAGGGGTTAAAGCGTCTGCTTCTAATGAGGGAGACCTGGGTTTGATCCCTGGGTCGGGAAGATCCCCTGGAGAAGAAAATGGCAACCCACTCCAGTATTCTTGCCTGGAGAATCCCATGGACGGAGGCGTCTGGTGGGCTACAGTCCATGGGGTCGCAAAGAGTCAGACACGACTGAGCGACTTCACTTCACTTAACTTAGCACCTATGTTAATAACTGTGTCTTATCGAAATTCTGCCATTCAATAATTTACACATTTTGGGCAAGGACCTCTAGGGGGAAAAAAAAAGTCTACTTACTTCTTTCAAAACTAATTTCTTTAAAAAGGTTACACATACTTAAGATGGCCTTCCTGTCATCTTCCTGGGTCACATCCAGGTGAAGATTTCAAGAAAAAGTATTGAGAAGCACAAGCCCAAAGGCAGACTGAAAAAATCATATAGTTATTTCTGAAATGTGATGCCTTGCCATCCCCCAGGGATAATTTTCTGTGCTACCCGAGATAATGCCTCTTATATAATGTTGGAAAGAATCAAAACAGTTAATCCAAACTGCTCTTACACCCTGCTAGAACTCAGCAGCTCATGTCTCAAGGCAAGACACCACAGTAACATTTAATTACATCTGACATTTAGCTCTGGGTTCCATAAGTCATCCTAAATTAACTTTTGGGTCAAAACAGACCTGGATTTTTCTACTGAAGACAGTTACTATTATCTTCAAAGTTAAAACCCTGACTGGCGTGGGATGGAAGAGATAGCAAACACACAGTAACAAGCTCTAAAAAATATCATCACTGAATCTCAAGACGTCCCCTCCTCATTGTAACCTTTTGCCCCAAAGGTAAGCGACCATCCTAACTGTGGTCAATGTTCCCTGGATGAGACACATGGGTCATTAGTACAAAAGGTGGATTGAGAAAAATCCAAAAGTGGATTGCAAAACAGATCAATGAAGACAGTCTTCCAGTCATGCATTAAGCATTTTATTGCTTACATTAACCAACTTACTAACTTAAACTGACATTTTCCAGGTTCAACAGATGGTCTCCTTTATCATCTTTTTACAGCATGATGACAAACTCTGGTAAATTAGAGACCAAAGAGAAAGAAGTGCTTTGAATATTAAATGCATAAATGAGAAAGCCAGAATTAACTGAATTCATTTAGGCTGAACAATATTCTTTACAGAGAAGGGGAGAAATCATAAGAATATACAGGAAAATAATAAAAGATTATTAAAGTAAATTTTAGATCAGATCTGAGATTTAAATAACCCTGACAGGAGGTTATATTAATCATTGCACTTTCCTCCCCAGAAGCAAACCTATCTGAAACCTATCAGTGGCTGGCACAGGCATGTCTTATGATGTCAGGACATTCTTTTGGGTGAGTTTAATCTGAACAGTGTCCTCTGTAAGAATTAGCATTGTTCTGAATCTTCTTCCTAGTGCTTGGTGCATTTGTGTCCTGATGCAAAAGTCAATGATCCGTCTAAAAGGTTCTTCATTTAGGCTCTGAAATCAGATGGTTTGTCTCTTAAATATCAGTTATGTTGCTTATGAACTACGTGATCTTGACTGAGTTCCTTTACCTCTCTAAACCTCAAGATTTATACCTGAAAAAATGAGGATACTCTATGTAGAAGGCAGTGATATGGTTTAAACACAATAATGCATGTAAAATATTAGCATTGTGCCTAACACAGAATAAAGGCTGTGAGTTTCTATGAGAATTTGTGTTCAAGATATGTATCTGTCTGCATTTGTACTTCATTGACTTTTCATCATTTCTCATTCTCTTCTTGAAAAGCAGTTCTTTCCTGAGAAAGACAAATACCATATGATATCACTTATGTGTGGAATCTAAATCATGACACAGATGATCTTACCTATGAAACAGAAACAGACTCACAGACACAGAGATCAGACTTGTGGTTGCCAAGGGGGAAAAGTGGAGGGATGGATTGGGAGTTTGGGATTAGCAGAAGAAAACTATTAAATATAGGATGAATAAACAATAAGGCTCTACTGTATAGCATAGGAAACTATGCTCAGTATCCTGTGTGTGTGTGTATAACCGCATCACTTTGCTCTGTAGCAGTAATTAACAGAATACTGTAAATCAACTATACTTCAATAAGATAAATTTTGGAAAAAGCAGTTCTTTCCCCTCATTATGTCTAAAACACATAGTTTTACATCATGGTAAGCAACTAAGAAGGGCTCAAGCTTCTTTAGGTTTCTGATTCTGCCAAGGGAGTTGCCATCAGGGTTGAAAAACCAGAGACCTGGCATTACATTGGCAAGTCTAGATGTAGTCAGGCCTGGTCCACATGAAAAATGCCATCTACAATTACAACTGCAGATTTAAAAAATCTCATGGTATTGACTACATTCTCCTCATTTGGCTTTCTTGCTTTCTTCTCTGCATATCTTGGTTCTCTCAGATTGTTGCTAATATTAACCTATGGTGGTTTTTTTCTAGAGTTCAAGTCTTGCTGATTTTTTTGCCTATGGACCCAAACTCACACACTAACATAGAAGAAGGAAGATATAAATGAAAGGAGACTTCTTTTAGCACCCTGGTTCCCCTCCATGGCATGTTGCTCCCTAAATTAGAACTCCATCTGCCCATATTCCATTTGGAATATGAGCAATCTTGACAGACTGAGGGCCTTCAGAGTTCCTTAAGCCTTCAGTTTTCAGTGCCTGCAGCAGGACGTGCTCAGACCTACATGGATTTTCCTGACTTTACACTGACAAAGTGAGAAGTGAGAGTTTAAACATGTTAAAGGTAATTAGCACCAAGACCTCGCAGCATCTCAAGTTCATCTTAGCCAGCATGATGATGAAGTAGCAGCTTTTATTCCTACTCTCCTATTTAGTGCCATGGTCTCATCTCAGGTTCTCACTTTCTACATCTGTGTTGAGTTTCTAGAGTTTTCCAATTAGCAAACTACTATTAAATGCAGACTGTTTGCTCAAGGTATTATTAAAAGTGACTTAAAAGGAGTAGCATAAAACTTACATTTCATTTGGCAAATTTATAGCAATGAACTCAAAATCAATATTCTATTTGTCAGAAGGCCCACAATAAATTCATGCATTTCTTAACAAATTCTATATAAGACAGTGATATTTTTCCCCTTTGATGACAGAAGTATAATCAATAAAAGAGACATTCTTCCTAACAGAAAGAGAGGAAGGAATACACCATTTTTTAGCACCTATTATAAACTCTGTAATAGGGTATTATCAACGTGATTTCATTTAATCTTGTCAAGATCACTTTGAGGTATCACTGGACCCATTTTTATACTGAGAGTAACTAAGACTGGGTAATGTTAAATATTTTGCCTAAAACCACACAGTTAGTTAAAACAAGTGTTTCAGAATCAGGGTGTCTGAACTCAGTGACCTCACTTCTTTTGTCTCTTATATGAAAAAATTGTCTTTTTAAAATTAAATAAAATTAAATAAGGACGATTGAAACAGTTACAAATCATATGCTGTATTTATTCACCTGGGAGATAGGAACATAATCACAAGGTAAAAATCCAAATAAATGTGTCAACTGTCTTAAGAATTTTTAAATGATAGAGTGAGTCACTCTAAAGTATACGATATATGTTTCTGCAATGTATGACTATGAAATAAGCTATGAAGGGTGTTGATTTGACATATAAACAGAAACTTGGGCTTGTATTACCAGCTTTCACATCATTAGGAAAGCAGTGGATTACATTATAGAAGCATAATATGACACATCATTGTACTACTAGAAAACACAATATCTGAAATCCAATTCAGTAAGTCTTCAATAACATATTGCATGTGAACAAAATGTTGATGAAGAGGCTGTTTCCATCCTTCTGAAAACAACAGATGATCTAATCTCAGCGATATATATTACCTATAGACAAATTTTACAGTATTTCAACCAAAAATGTGATACACTGAACAAAGTGTGAAATGGTTAACCACAGTGGGATGAAAATGCTATGGCTGAAATGCCCACTTTCTTCATTCTGAACAAAATTAGAAGCAATGAGATTACACACAAGTCTGTGAACACTATAAATCCTAGAGAAAATTCCTATTCCCTTGTAAGCATTAAAAAGGCTACGTTGGTAAAGCACACTATAAACAAGGTAAAAAGACAACCCTCAAAATGGAAGAAAATAATAGCAACTGAAACAACTGACAAAGGATTAATCTCTGCAAAATATGCAAGCAGCTCATGCAACTCAATACCAGAAAAAAATAAAAAACAACCTAATCAAAAAGTGGGTAGTAAACCTAATCAGACATTTCTCTAAAGAAGACATACAGATGGTTAATAAACACATTAAAAGATGCTCAATACCACTCATTATTAGAGAAATGCTAATCAAAACTACAAAGAGATATCGCTTTACACTAATTAGAATAACTATCATCAAAAATCTACGAACAATAAATGCTGCAAAGAGAAAAGCGAACGCTCTTGCACCATTGGTGGGAATATAAACTGATACAGCCACTATGGAGGATAGTATGGAGATTCTTAAAAACTAGGAATAAAACCGTCATATGACCCAACAATCCCACTACTGGGCATATACCCTGAAGAAATCATAATTGAAAAACACACCTGTACCTTAATGTTCATTGCAGCACTATTTACAGTGGTTAGGACATGGAAGTAACCTAGACGTCCATCAACAGATGAATGGACAAAGAAACTGTGGTACATCTATACATGGACTATCACTCAGCCATAAAAAGGAATGCATTTGGAGTCAGTTCTAATGAGGAGGATGAACCTAGAGTCTATTATACAGAGTTATGTATTCAGAAAGAGAAAAACAAATATTGTATACTAACACCTATATATGAAATCTAGAGAGAGGGTACTGATGAACCTATTTGCAGGGCAGCAATAGTTATGCAGACATAGAAAACAGACTTGTGGACACAAGAGGGTGGGAAGGAGAGGGTGGGACAAATGGAGAGAGAAGCATGGAAACATATACATTACCATATACATATAGGTAGCCAGTGGGAATCTGCATATGAATTAGGGAGTTCAAACTGGGGTTCTGTGACAACCTGGAGGTGGGATGGGCTGGGAGGTGGGAGGGAGGTTCAAGAAGGATGGGACATATGTATACCTATGGCTGATTCATGTTGATGTACAGCAGAAATCAACACAATATTGTAAAACAATTATCATTCAATTACAAACAGTTTTTTTAAAAAGGCTATGTTGGGTTAAATAGAATCCATACAACATTAATAAAGAGTAGCCCAATTGGCAACCCAAAGCTCCACCAGATGTCTGTTTCTATAGCAATGAGATTTAGGGAAATTTCACACCTCAAAAGAATATGATGTCTAATGAGAGCTTATCTTGCCACTGAAAGAAGATAACTAGATTTCAGCTCAGCTGAGGCTGTGAAAGAAACAACCCCTTTTCAGAATTTGGTTCAGCAAAAAAGCATCAGTGAGGAAATTTGTGAGATGATGGCTGAGTAAGCAATAGACAATTAAGGAATTTAAAACAGCTGCTAAGAGATGACATGAGCCAACTGGCAGGAAAAAGACAGTTTTAATACTAATTATATTTAAAATAAGAGTGCCCCCTTTACTTTTTAATGTATATTTTTTCTCCTTCTGTTCAAACATACACTTTGGCAAAACAAAATCTACTATGCATTCCTGAGCAAAGGTTTTAGTTTGATTAAGTACTAATCAACACGTATAACTTTGGCTAAAGCCAGGTACAGGAGAAAGTGGAAAGGGAAATGATAGCAGAAAAAGGGTGCTAAGCTAGAAGAGCAACATTCCTTCTTATTACGATTTTTATTAGGAACATAACAAACATTTTGCTCTGCAGTCTTTTGTGTTCAGAAGTGATCTAAATATCATCTATATAAACATTCTGAAGGATATTAAGTCATGAGCCATTCACCTATTATTCATTCTTAACATGATCCACTATTTCCATTGTTTCCCCATTGGAAACAGTGACAGACTTTATTTTCTTGGGCTCCAAAAATCACTACAGATGGTGACTGCAGCCATGAAATTAAAAGATGCTTGCTACATGGAAGAAAAGTTATGGCCAATCTAGATAGCATATTACTGAATATAAGCAGAGACATTACTTTGACGACAAAGATCTGTCTAGTCAAAGCTATGGTTTCCCAGTAGTCATGTATGGATGTGAGAGGTAGGCCATAAAGAAAGCTGAGCGCTGAATAATCGATACTTTTGAACTGCGGTGCTGAAAGAGATGCCTGAGAGTCCCTTGGATTGCTAGAAGGTCAAACCAGTCAATCCTAAAGGAAATCATTCCTGAATATTCATTGGGAGGACTGATGCTGAAGCTGAAGCTCCAGTACTTTTGCCACCTGATGCGAAGAACTGACTCTTTTGAAAAGACCTTCATGCTGGGAAAGACTGAAGGCAGGAGGAGAAGGGGATAAAAGAGGATGAGATGGCTAAATGGCATCTCTGACTCGATGGACATGGAGTTTGACTAAGCTCCAGGTATTGGTAATGGACAGAGAAGTCTGGCGTGCTGCAGTCCATGGGGTCACAAAGAGTTGGACACAACTGAGCAACTGAACTGAACATGATCCACGTCAAAATGCAATCAGCACCAGGGCCAAGTAACACTTCCATGCTGATACACACGACTCTACATGAGGTGGCTGCACTAGGTGTATAACAAGTGGCTAACAGCACATTCCATGAAGCTCTGGAATCAGCACCTTCCAAAAATAAAGCTGATAGCTCAGCTGGTCTACCTGTCAGAATTACTTCCCTCTCCCTTAATAGCAAAGAAATAAATGAAAGTAGCTCTGAGGATGTGCAAGAGAAGCTGAGCAACTGTTAAAGTGCCAGGAACCTTGTATATATTATCTCATTTAAATCTCAGAGCTCTGTTTATATTCATTTTACAGAAGAAACTCAAGTGGGAAAAGTAACCTCTCAGTTCAGTTCAGTTGCTCAGTTGTGTTCCAACTCTTTACAACCCCATGAACCGCAGCACATCAGGCCTCCGTGTGCATCACCAATCTCAGAGTTCAAAACTCATGCCCATTGGAAGGACTGATGCTGAAGCTGAAACTCCAATACTATGGCCACCTCATGTGAAGACTTGACTCATTGTAAAAGACCCTGATGCTGGGAAGGATTGGGGGCAGGAGGAGAAGGGGACGACCAAGGATGAGATGGCTGGATGGCATCACCAACTCGATGGACATGAGTTTGAGTGAACTCCGGGGAGTTGGTGATGGACAGGGAGGTCTGGAGTGCTGTGATTCATGGGGTCACATAGAGTCGGACACAACTGAGCAACTGAACTGAACTGAACATGTCCATTGAGTCGACGATGCAATCCAACCATCTCATTGTCTGTCGTCCCCTTCTCCTCCTGCCCTCAATTCTTCCCAGCATCAGGGTCTTTTCAAATGAGTCAGCTCTTAACATCAGGTGGCCAAAGTTTTGGAGTTTCAGCTTCAATATCAGTCCTTCCAATGAACACCCAGAACTAATCTCTTTTAGGATGGACTGGTTGGATCTCCTTGCAGTCCAAGGAACTCTCAAGAGTCTTCTCCAATAGCACAATTCAAAAGTATCAATTCTTCGGAGCTCAGCTTTTTTGTAGTCCAACTCTCACATCCGTACATGACTACTGGAAAAACCACAGCCTTGACTAGACGGACCTTTGTTGACAAAGTAATGTCTCTACTTTTAATATGCTGTCTAGGTTGGTCAGAAAGTAACCTCTAACATAGCAGTATTGATTGTACCCCTGTGGTATCATGAGCATTAATCTGGCTCCACATTTTACAGACACAAGAATCTTTCCTTCTCAATGAAAATCAGCAAAGATTAGCAGTGTCATGTTAGCAAGTCTGGCTTATATATGGCAAAAAACCCTACAGTCCCAGCTTTCCAGTTCTGTTGTTTCCTGTCCTCTTTCTCGAACCCCATATTTATCAAGTCACCCACAGGCTGTCCCTTTTTGGTTCTTGATTTACATCGCTTTGCCTCCTTATCACCTGACTAGCATTGATAGGGTCGTTGATAGGCTCTCCTGAGAAAAGAGGGACAGGACTGTGCAGTCTGCATGCCTCCAGCAGCACTGACACCATCTCTGAAACACGTGACTCATGCTCCGTCTCTCATCACGTTACTCTGGGTAATCACTAGCGCTGAGCAGTTCTTGCTTTAATTCTGACATTTTATGGAACTCTTACTTGAAATTTCCTCCACGTACCTTTCCTTTCCTACAGACAAACAGAAATACATATCTAGACTATTAGACAAGTAACTAGTTCATAAAGGAAACAGAACACCAATTTATGGTCACAGGCCAGGAAATGATGGAATTCCTAAAAACAGGGCACACGGCTCATATTTAGCTTTCATACAAAGCTTGTCAGAAAGTTCTTGAGAAGACGCAGGGCTCAGTCCCCATCATTCTCTAAACTCATGGTATACTCACCCAACACGACAGTTCTTTCCTTCAGGTTCACACCTGATGAGCTGCTGATTACAGACAGATCCACAGGCAACCCATGGATCTACCTAATCTCCATTTCTAGTGATGAAGACGGTCCCTCCCTTTGCTCTTCAGCATCCATCTTGCTAAATCTCTGTGTGTGATGACTCCCACATAGGGGAGAATCTCCTCTACATATATCTGCTCTCCCCAGGCTCTACATATATCTGCTTTCTCCAGGCTCAGAGCACCATCAACCTCCATATCCTCCTGACTCTTCCTGGAGCAGGTGTTTTCCTTACCCTATTCAAAGACTCTCCTCTAGAAAACTTGGCCTTTCAAGTCTGGTTCCTACTCATGCAGCAGTTGTGGGATCAAAAAAAAAAAAAAAATCCTACCCTCAATAAAACAAAACTGTGTTTCATGCTTCTCCATATAGCAGCACTTAGTAAGTGCTTGGCATGTAAAGGCACTCGTAACTGTCAGCGTATCACCATTATTGATGAATGGGATGGGATGAGGAAGTAAAAGCAAGATTTATCACCTGTTAACTAACTTGGAGGGTTTTAATACAACTTCTTTATCAAAAACCTAGATTTTGTCAAGTGAATGATTACATGTCAGAGGCTTTAGACTCTCTCCTTTACTGGATAAATTGGAGAGTCATTTTGGCAGGAGTAACGATGGCCCAACAGTACTAATGTTTCCTAGATACCTGGCGCAATTGCTAACAACTTCCTTTCCTTGATGTGATTCCAAAATAAGGCCAGTTGAATGTGCCTGACAATCTGTATTGTTCCTCTTCTTCCTCTTCTGGAAGATACCTTAGATCAAGCATAACATAATCAACACTTCCTTAAATTGTCCTAAACACCAACATAAACACTATTCTTAACTTAAATCTCTAACTATTCTTAATCTATAAAATTATCCTAAATACCACAAAAACACTGTTCTTACATATGTGACTATCATGTTAAGATTAAAACATTACAGACAGAATGGAATGGAATCTCTTCACTGTTATCTGTAATACTCTCAATACATATAATTTAAAAAACTCTTTGGAATGGCTTTCCTACTAGTCTTTTACTAATCCTTAAACTCACTGTCAAAGTAAAAATCAGATCTGCAAAGGCAGTAGACAAGAGTAGTAGTTAAGAGCCTGGATTACAGAGCCAGAATATCTGAGTTTGAATCCTGATTCTACCACTTACTAGTTTCTACCACTTATAAGACTTGTAAGTTATATTCTACCACTTATATATTGGTAGAATATATATTCTTATATTTTACCACTTACAAGACTTTGGGAAAGTTATTTAACCCCTGTTCCTTCACTTTCCTAATCTGAAAAACAGAGATAATAAGTGTACCTACCTCACACAATTGCTCTAAGGGTTAAATAAATTAGTAAAATTGCACATATTAAGTAAGGCTTAAATGTTAGAAATTATTATCATTACTATATCTATCTTTGCAATATCTGATTAACTTAGGTCTTAAGAGTCCCTTGGACTGCAAGGAGATCAAACCAGTCAATCTTAAAGGAAATCAGTCCTGAATATTCATTGGAAGGACTGATGCTGAAGCTCCAATCCTTTGGCCATCTGATATATACAGCTGACTCACTTGAAAAGATGCTCATGCTGGGAAAGACTGAAGGAAGGAGGAGAAGGGGACAACAGAGGAAAAAATGGTTGGATGGCATCACCAACTTGATGGATATGGGTTTGGGTGGACTCTGGGAGTTGGTGATGGACAGGGGAGACCTGGAGTGCTGCGTTCATGGGGTTGCAAAGAGTCGGACACGACTGAGCGACTCAACTGAACTGAACACCCTAACTCATACACAAAAACAATCTGACAAGAGTAAAGAGATCAAACTCTCCTTAACATCTTTTATTTTTAAACTCATAAATAAGACCATTTAACTTTTAGGCTCAGTCAGTAAACAGAGAATACCTCTTGAAAGTAAAAGATAAATTCTGATAAACCAACCAGTGTAGTTTTTCTTGGCTTTCAGACACAAAGACAAATTCTTCAGTATTTTTTAAGAAATCACCCCCAACTTCATCTAAAATATAATCTTATTATATAAGTTGTAATTGGGGCTCCTTGGTAGCTCAGCAGTAAAGAATCCGCCTGCCAATGTAGGGGACTTGGGTTCAATTCTGGCATCAGGAAGAGCCCTTGTAAAGGAAATGGCAACCCACTCCAGTATTCTTCCTTGGGAAATCCCTTCAGAGGATCCTGGCAGGCTATACAGTCCATGGGGTTGTAAAGGAGTCAGAGACAACTTAGCGACTGAATAACAATAGCAACCTTCAATTTTGACTAAGGCCCACCACCAAGAAATTACCATTTGCCACCATGAATGCTGAAATTTCATTTTGATAGGTAGGCCTCAACCCATACTCTATTATTTCCTGTAATTACCTTCATCAAAGTAGATCATACTACTTTGGAAACCTTCACTATTCAAAACAACATATCTATTCTTTATATAAAACTGTCATATTCAAAACAACATTTTTTTCTTTAATAAACTCCAAGTCTAGGTCCTCACTCTTATAGCACTCCTGCTGGTTAGCAGGAATTAAGCACCACTCTGGCATTAGTGATAACATAGTTCAAGAAAAACGTAAAACTTCTCAGATCTATCAATCAACTCTTGCTCTCTGATGAAATGTATGGAGGAAAGAACAATTTGAAGATACAAACTACATAAGGCTTGAGACTAGGTTATGATTGCTTTGAGAAGCTTATTCGGATATGATTACCAAGACTAGGGTTCAGAGAACTTCCAGACTAAGTTATTTACAATCCAAAAAAGCATAACGCATAGTTGCCGTCTAGCTGACCTCTGCAGGTTACAATTAAATAATTTCTTCAGTCTTTAGATGAATGTGATGCATCTCCTTTTGAATCATACAGACTAAGACAAGAGGCTTCATGCAACAGGGGGAAATGTTTCAAAGAGGCATTGATTTTTGTTGTTAATTACTATCAGAAAAGTAACCTCATGTCATCTGGGCCCAAACCAAAACCACTGGGTTCTATAATTTAAATTATTTACTATCCCTGATAAATAAGAAAGTTGTTCAACACATTCAAGAGTGTTGAAATGAATTCCCACAGAACACTAGTATCAGTGTTTCTGATACTAGTGTTGTTTACTAAACCTATTGTTTACTAAGCAATAGGGATACAAAAGTAAGTAAAACACTACCTCAGAGAGTTTAAAATCTAGTGAAGGAGAGAGATATGCATAAATAACTATAACCCCAGGTATAAGTAAGTATTTCAAAAGCATTTACTAGTCACTTCTGGTGCCAGACACATCTGTCCCACTTTCAGGTAAGAATTACAATTAGGATGAACAGTTCTGGGATAAACACAAATTAGGCTTAAAGGAAAAATCCAAAGGAATCTGTATAAGTGTCCAGCTCACTCATTAAAAAAAAAAAGACATTTAATATTGTAAGAAAAGGACCATACCAGGGTTCAGTTTCCTCAGAGACACATCTGTAACTTCTGGAAGACAAAGAGCTAGGGCACTTCTTGTCTGTAGCCACAAGATCAGTAAGAGAGAATCTTGCCTTCTTTGGCTTCAGACAGCCTTTGGACTGAAACACTGAGGGCTGAAGCCGCCTCAAACCTTCAAATGTAGTCAAAGCCTCGTCAAGTCAAAAAAAAAGACTTAAATGCAGGGTCTTTTATTTCATTTCCCTAGTCATTCATTCATTCATAAAATACCTATTGACCATAACTGAGGTGTCAAGTCTTGTTCCAAAACCTGGGAAAGCAAGCAAGCATGTAACCAATTAGATTATGTACTAGTGAGACAGGAACATAATCGACAAAGACTGAGCCATAGGAATAAGGTGTGGCACCTTATATCCAGAAGGACTAGAGGGCCAGACTAGAAATTCTCATTCCTGGGAGGGAGAAATCCAAGGAAACCTTCCCTGGCTTCTTCACAGGCCAGTACTTACGGTTGTGGCACTTGCTTTCCCTGTGCTTAGTTTAGGAATTACTCCCTAAATTCTGTGACTACTCATCTTTTTAGATAAAAAAGCAGTTAATCTTCTTCTTGAGGCCAGCCATGGCAATTATTTGAATATGCCATTTTCAAATAGGCCAACTGAATACACTGTTCATCAAAAGAATAAATACGAGTCAGAGAAAAGCTGTTGATAGAAGAACTGAAAGATAACCATTACGCTGAAGAAGCAGAAGAGGATGACACACAAACTCTTACCCTTAAAAAACAACCTGACTCTTTTAAATATCCCCCTACAATCCACCCTCACTGACCAAACCATAATAGATACTAGTCCATCAAATACTTTGACTGACTTCTCCATTCTATTGAACTTCTTTAAATTTCAGTTCATTCAGCTGCTACAAAATTGTATAACTGCATTCTAGGTATGTATGTGAAGATTTCTTTTATTCCACAAGCTGTTTTGGCTGGGGAACAGTTAGAGGAACACTCCTCATACTCCATGGGTAATTAGTGGGAAGACTTCATGGCAACCTGAGGTTGGTTCTCAGGCTGTGCAAGTCAGCAGGGTGTAGCAGCCAAAGATAATGGCTCTATAATACTGTTCTGTAGGGTTTTTCCTGCCACATAAAGTCGTAAGAATGGCCTGACTATAAATAAACACAGAAGATGGCTCCCGCAAAGAAAGCCACAGAGAAAAAGATTAACCAGATTGAAGACTTGAACAATATTACCCTTACAATAGTAAGTTAAATACAATATAAGTTAAACGGCACTTGATGCAAAAACAGTACTTATACTTTCATTATTTACATTAGTACCAAGACTCTTGCCTGATGAGGAAATCAAGGCTCAGAGAAGTGAAATGACTATAATAGAGACTAACACCTGAAACTAGGTATCCGGATTCCAAGAGAGTGAACCTTTTGTTGAAACAAACAAAACTGCTTTATGTGTACATTATACGTGTTTAAAAAAAAGACAAAATTTCATAAGAATTTTTTGGATCTGATTTGTTTTTCATAAGCACATATATATATATATATGTGTGTATATATATATATATATATATATGTATATTCAAACAAAACCTCTGATATCACCTCATCTATCACACTATTCACCCCAATGTCCAGATTCTACTTCACAGAAATTATCAAATAACGAGGCAGCCTCAGCATGCTAGTTCTCACTGAGGCAGACAGAAAACGCATGTGGGGAAGACAAACTATTTTCAGAGGCCCAAGCAAAGGGAATTAGACTGCTGCTGGGGAAGAAAAATACCTTTCCTTTATCCATCTAAGTTTTTGGCTGGGACCCCATAAGAAAAGACTAGGTTAACAAGAGAAAAGCATATAAACATATTTATTAATGTTTTTCTCCTGCTAACCTGAACTGTAAAAGGAAGGGACAAGGAGAAATATTTACCTTCCTCTCTCCACAAGACACCACAGAGATCCAGGAAGCTGACATGGTAAGAATTCTTACCTTTTCTCAGTTGTCCCAGGCCTCAACTGCAGTCCCTGGAGCTAGTGGAGTGGGAATGCCCACTTGAGAGTGTCAGAAACTGTAAAGGAGGAAAACTCTCTTTCCCTTTCCCTTTCTAAGTTCTCAGCTGGGGCCCCTGAAACAAAACACAGGTGGAAAACAGAAAAGCATACCAATCTATTTAATGTGAGTTTTATGTGACATGGCAGCCTTCACAAGGAAATGGAGATGTGAAGGAATGGTTAAGCTTGGGTATTTTTATGCTAGGTCTGACTAAAAGCAAAAGTCATGGGAAAATGTGGCAAGACAAAGGGAATGAGCTCAAGGTAGTAAACCAGGGAAACATTCAGATTCTTCTCAGCATCCCTCCAACTTCAGAGATAAGGATGCTCCTTTTCTCTGGCAATAGGAAGGACATCTCTCACATAAAGGTCTTATGACCTGCTTCAGAGGAAAGTCAGAAAATCTTTCCTACACCTGCACCAGACATTCTCAAATGCCTTCAGCCAAAATACTCAATATGACAAGGAGCCATATTCTGAAGTAGCATGTCCTGACCTCCCCCATTATTATCCACAAAACACATTCCAAGATGTCTTTAAAATGTCTAAATGACTAGAAGAACCTGTGACCTATTTACACAATGAAGTCTGTTTTTCTACAATCACCGGCACACCTTGGAGATACTGTGGTTTCGGTGAAAGACCAACACAACAAAGTAAATACTGCAATAAAGGGAGTCACGTGAACCTGGCTTCCAGGTGCATACAGAAATTATGTTTACACTTTACTGTAGTCTGTTGAGTGTGCAATAATAGCATTACATCTAAAAACAAAATATACATGCCTTATTAAAAATAATGTACTGCTACACAATGCTGACCGTCATCAGCTTCTTCAGCAAGTTGTAATCTTTTTGCAGTAGTGACATCAAAGATCACTGATGATAGTTCATTGTAACAAATAATAGTTAACAGTTTGAAATATTTCAAAAACTATGAAAACTGTGGTAGTCATGTACCCACGACATTCCAGTAGTCATGTATGGACATGAGAGTTGGACCATAAAGAATTTATGAGTGCCACAGAATTGATGCTTTTGAACTGTGGCGCTGGAGAAGACTCTTGAGAGTCCCTCAAGAGTTACAGTTCATTGTAACAAGTAATAATTAAAAATTTGAAATTTTTCAAAAATTATGAAAACCATGGTAGTCATGTAGCCATGACATTCCAGTAGTCATGTATGGACAGGAGAACTGGACCATAAAGAAGAATTTATGAGTGCCAAAGAATTGATGCTTTTGAACTGTGGTGTTGGAGAAGACTATTGAGAGTCTGCAAGGAGATCAAACCAGTCAATCCTAAAAGAAATCAATCTTGAATATTCATTGGAAGGACTGATGCTAAAGCTGAAGCTCCAATACTTTGGCCACCTAATGCAAAGAACTGACTCATTGGAAAAGACCCTGATGCTGGGAAAGATTGAAGGCAGGAGGAGAAAGGGACAACAGAGGATGAGACAGTTGGATGGCATCACTGCCTTGATGGACATGAGCTTGAGAAAGCTCCAGGAGGTGGTAAAGGACAGGGAAGTCTGGTGTGCTGCAGTCCATAGGGTTGCAAAGAGTTGGACCATTACTGAGTAACTGAATAACAACCACCCAAGTGTGACACAGAGGCACAAAGTCAGTGAATACTGTTGGAAAAATGGCACTGATAGACTTGCTTAATGCAAGGTTGCGGCAAACCTTCACCTGATAAAAACAAACAAACAAAAAAATACACTATCTGTAATTTAAAAAGGTATACCTGTAAATGGAAGTATAGCAGATTTGAAAGAACTCAGTGTATGGTTTGAGACTAAAAACAGGATCTGGGTAGATGCAGCCATAATCTAAGATACATCCATTTAACTGATCCTGTGAACATGCAAAAATGATCACTTTACAAAGCATCTCCTGAGATTCTTGGGAAGGTCTGCTTTCTCCCCAAATCTCTACTATCTTTGTACAGTACCACTCTATAAGGAATCTCCGAAAGTCTTATTAAGATACAAGTCATTTCTCTTATAAAGGCAGTCTACTTTGGTTACCTGATGCAAAGAGCTGACTCACTGGAAAAGATCCTGATGCTGGGAAAGACTGAAGACAAAAGGAGAAGGGCGGCCAAGGATGAAACGGTTAGAGAGCATTACCGACTCAGTGAATATGAATCTGAGAAAACTCTGGGAGACAGTGAAGGACAGGGAAGCTTGGCATGCTGCAGTCCATGGGGTCACAAAGAGTCAGACAGTTGGATGGCATTAGCAATTGAATGACAAAAACTTTTAGTGTCTACTACTGCTGCTGCTAAGTCACTTCAGTCATGTCTGACTCTGTGCGACCCCACAGGTAGCAGCCCACCAGGTTCCCCTGTCCATAGGATTCTCCAGGCAAGAACACTGGAGTGGGTTGCCATTTCTTTCTCCAATGCATGAAAGTGAAAAGTGAAAGTGAAGTCGCTCAGTCGTGTCTGACTCCTAGCGAGCCCATGGACTGCAGCCTATCAGGCTCCTCCATCCAAGGGATTTTCCAGACAAGAGTACTGGAGTGGGTTGCCATTGCCTTCTCCTTAGTATCTACTAATATAGCCAGAAACGTAAAAGTCATAAAGGTATTGACTACATTCTTGGGAAGTTAGGGCAGGTGACCAATGATGAAGGGACAAGTTAGGGTCCAGGAAGGGGATGCCCAGGCAAGGTGGGGTGTGGGGAGAAGTCTTATTATGGGAAGTAGCCAGTAATGGAAAGGTCGTCAAAAAAGAGAGAGAGAGAGAGAGAGAGAGAGAGAGAGAGAGAGAGACAATTTTACCTGCTAAATCACTCCACCTAAGACAACCTCTGTTTCCAACCTCCTCCAGGGGGCTATTTACAGTGAAATGGCCCAGGGCAGAGGTGCCATTTTCAGTTATTAAAGAAGCAAGTAGAGCTTCTGGCTCTGAGCAGCACTTGACCCAAAGGGTGATGGGTAGAAGGAAGAGGAAAGGAGATTAGCCGGATCCCCTGTGGTCAGAGTCTGCACACAGCAGGGCTGATAACCATGTCCATCTCAGCGTGAACTCCCAAGGAACAGCTCTTTGATTGCAGAAGTTACTGCTGTCCAGAGCTGAGCTGCAGGGAAGGACTCAAGGCTAAAACCAAGAGGGGAGGGGGTGGCCAAGAGAAGCCCTAGATAAGAAATGTAATAATTAACACATTTGTCACCTGGTGGTGGAAAGCCATAAAATAGTGATGATAAAACAGCCACAATGCTGGCATAATTACCCTCTCCCAACCAACTGCCAAAGGTCTGGTGATTAATCAGTCTCTCTAGGCATTTATCTGAACAAGCCCAGCCTCCAATCCCAGTGTAAAAATCCACAAGCTAGCTTCTGTGAGTGAGAAACAGGCGGTTGACTTGAGGATCTTTTTTTCTCTTCATCTGGAGAAACATGAATAAATCACACATCATCAAGTTTATCATTTTTCTCCTCAGAGAAATATGAAATATTATAGATCATCTCCAGTACATCAGCTTCTTCACACTCCATTAGCATGAAGGGACTATTTTTGATATAATTTATCAAACCACTGGCCTCATTTCTCCCACTTCCTTCAAGATGGAAAGGCAGACACAGTGGACTCAGGTTTCTCTTTTTCATAAGCTGCAATCTGCCTTCTACTGGGGAAGCAGACAGTAAGTTGAAGGGCATAATTAGTGACAGGTCATCAACCTGTACTACCACCCAAAAGACTGGAAGGATCTGGCCTAGAGTCTGGAATGGAGCTGGCTCACTCATGCTCTAGTTAAATCCCACTGAAGTGAGAATGTCATCTCTCTCTTGATTTTTTTTTTAATGATGAGTCCATCTCTCTTCCCAAAGTCAGTTTTCTCCTCCACCTTGGCCCACACTGATGTGATAAGGGTCCCAATAAGGATGTTTGCCTGGTTAGTATGCTACAAGCTCTCATTGGCAGCCAAATATGTTCGAAAACTGCACCAGAGAATTAAAACATTTGTTCTTTTTCTACTTTCTCCTTCATTAGCAGCATTAGAGTGTTTTAATAGCAAGGCTGAGAACCAAATGATCCACTCAATTCAATTTGATTATTATTATTATTTTAATTAATGAGGTCCTACTATGTTCGGGGCAATTACCTTGTGATTCCTGCTCAGAGTCAGCTAAGCAAATATATACCTAACTAGATGTAATATAAAATGATCATCAGAGAAGAGGCAGAAGATGTATCTGGATAAAAGGTACTTCATTAGGATCTTGAAAGCTGAGTAGAATTTCAACATCCTGGATAAAGTTCACAGCAGGAAAGACAACTAGGGATAAAGAGATGTCACGGGAGGCATGAAAAGAACATGAAATGGGAATGTGAGGTGTATGTTGGTGTTGTTGTTTAGTCACTAAGTCATGTCTGACTCTTTTATGACCACACAGACCGCAACCAAGCTTCTCTGTCCATGGGATTTCCCAGGCAAGAATACTGGAATGGGTTGCCATTTCCTTCTCCAGGGATCTTCCCACACCAGGGATTGAATCTGTGTCTCCTGCATTGGCAGGTGGATTCTTTACCACTGAGCCACCAAGGATGCCCATGAGGTGTATGGTTGAGATGCAAATAGTACAAAGACTGATAAAGGTTAGGCTTAGGATCGTTCTTGAACAGCAAGCTGAGGAGCATTTGTTCCATCACATCATTAACAGGGAGCTATTAAATGTTTTCAAGGATAACAATAAAGATTAAAACTGTGTCAAGACACAGTTCCCAACAGAACTGTGAAAGATGACCAAGGAGAGGCGAGCCAAGGTGAGTGGTAAGAAAACCAGTGAAAAGTCTCCAGCTGCAGGATTCCCCCAGGAGTCCTCTCTATAGCATATGGCTTAAAGATAAGGGTCTTGTTTCAGCAGTCTTATATCAATCATTCCAAACACAGATGGGTGCTCAATACAACTTGCTGAAATAACAAATAGACACATGTGCAAGGGGAGCTGCACAAGAATGTTCACAACAGCGTGTATAGCAAAAATTTGAAAACAGTCTAAATGTTCATAAATAGAGTAGGTAAGTGACAACATAGTCAAACTAGATTATTATACAGTAGGGAAAAGCAAAAGAGAACAACTAAATTAACCTTACAAATATAATGTTCAGTTAAATAACTGCTGCCAGACTTCCCTGGTGATCCAGTGGTTAATAATCTGCCTTCCAATGCAGGGGACATAGGTTCGATTCTTGGTCAGGGAACTAAAATCCCACATGCCATGGGGGCTACTGAGCCTGAGCGCCACAAGAGAAGCCTGCATGCCACACCACAGAAGCCTGTGTGCTGCAGTGAAGAGCCCACATGCTGCAGCGAAGGCACCCAACACAGCCAAGCAAATATTTAGGGAAGAAATTACGTTCTTAAAAGTTGTGAACATACATATATAGCACGGTGCAATTTTTCAAAATTAAGCCTACTGTATGTGTTGATTTACATATACAGGATATATATAAAGAAATTCATAACATAAACAAATCCAGAATAATTGTGGTTATTACCCATGGGTTCTGAGAGGAGGATATGATCACAATTATAATAGGGGCATCAACTATCCTGGAAATAATATAGTTTTCAAGCTGGGAGATGGGTGCATGGATATGCATTAATTCTCATATCTTTAACAAAATAAAGATAAAGCAAAAATAATAATGAACAGGAAGAATCATCTTAGGGGGCCAGTCACATTTAAGGATATGAACGACAGAGACTTCCCTGGTGGTCCAGTGGTTAAGATTTTGAGCTTCCAATGTAGGAGGTGCAGGTTTGAGCCCTAGGGAATTATGATCTCATACACTGAGTGGTGTAGCAAAAAATAATAAATAAAGATGACAAGGTAATTAGTCTAATAGGTTGAGAAAGGGCAGTGGAGAAAGCATTGAAGTCAGACCACTGACGTACCCTAGAGCTGGAATGTGACAGTCATTATGCAGCTGAAGGGCTGGCAGAATGTAGGCTGCAGTTCGTACACTAGGCCCAGACTGGGCAAGGAGACAGGAGAAGCCAAGGGTTTGAGCAAACTATGGGAGATAGTGAAGGTCAGACAAGTCCGGTGTGCAGCAGTCCATGTGATCGCAAAGAGTTGAACCTGACTGAACAACAACAAAGGCCTTAGTGAAAGAACTGGAGAGGAGGGAGAGACCAGGACTGGCACACAGAAAGGGCAGAGAAAGCTTGCTAGAGGACCAGGTGGACCATAACCATATTAGAAACAAATAAATGAAAGCCTGGATGAAGACTCCCTTTGGAAGAAATACAGTAAGTGAGTGTGTGGGTGTGTGTGTGTATGTAAAACCAAACTCCAGGAAAAAACCAAGTGTGTGAGTATGAGTTTTAAGAACAGTCACCTTCTTTTCCAAAGGATTGGATTTTGTACCATCATTCTTCTTCAAATGATGAAGTATTTTCCTCTACTTTAAGCCTGGGTTGGGAAGGGACATCATGGGAAGTAAATCAAAGCAGAATAAGAACACACGTCAACCTCTCATATTTTTCCTTCTTGCAGAAATGCAATAGGATAACTTATTTTTAAAAATCTGAAGTTTATTAGGCTGGTATTTATTTTGGTTTCCTGGAGGGTACAGTTATGCCTTAGAAAGACCTGTGGCTGAAAGACTTTCATAATAAACTATTTCTATGCTTACCACATGTACCAGGAGGAGCAAAGAAAGTCTCCTTTGTGAGGCATTTTGTAGAGAGAAGACTCCTGCTCTTTCCCTTTAGCAGCATCATTTGTTCTGGCATTAGAGTTCCTCTGACCGTTACCCAAGCTACAGAACTGCAGCCTGTGGGAGTTATACAAAAGGATTATGTGGAATATCCAGCTTGATCTGGAAGGGTTGGAGAGTGGGAGATAAAATGCCACCCTGAAATAACTTTTGTTGCACAACTAAACCTCTGATCCCAGCATCCGTGATGACGTTAAACTGAGGCTGTCAGCAAGCTGATAGGTTGGTCTCAGGGTCCTGTAATTCCCTCTAGATCAGAAAAAATTATACTAGGCATAGTGATCAACTTTCCGAAGAAGGACCCCTTTCTTGCTAAGTTTCTTCCAATCACTCCTGTTTCTGGAGGAATGCCACTTCATAAGTATTTGGGTATATTTGACAACTCTTTAGCAGGAATGCAAACTAGTACAGCCACTATGGAGAACAGTGTGGAGATTCCTTTAAAAATTGGAAATAGAACTACCTTATGACCCAGCAATCCCTCTGCTGGGCATACACACTGAGGAAACCAGAATTAAAAGAGACACATGTACCCCAATGTTTATCACAGCACTGTTTATAATAGCCAGGACATGGAAACAACCTAGATGTTCATCAGCAGATGAATGGATAAGAAAGCTGTGGTACATATACACAATGGAGTATTACTCAGCCATTAAAAGAATACATTTGAATCAGTTCTAATGAGGTGGGTGGAACTGGAGCCAATTATACAGAGTGAAGTAAGCCAGAAAGAAAAACACCAATGCAGTATACTAACACGTATATATGGAATTTAGAAAGATGGTAATGATAACGCTGTATGTGGGACAGCAAAAGAGACACAGATGTTTAGAACAGACTTTTGGACTCTGAGGGAGATGGAGAGGGTGGGATGATTTGGGAGAATGGCACTGAAACATGTATACTATCATGTAAGAAATGAATCACCAGTCTATGTTTGATACAGGATACAGGATGCTTGGGGCTGGTGCTCGGAGATGATCCAGAGAGATGATATGGGGTGATGGGTTGGGATGATATGGGGTGGGAGGTGGGAGGGGGTTCATGATTGGGAACTCATGTACACCCATGGTGGATTCATGTCAATGTATGGCAAAACCAATACAGTATTGTAAAGTAAAATAAAGTAAAAATAAAAATTAAAAAAAATAAAATAAGTGAGGACAAAAAAGAAAATGCCAAATCAGTACATGATAAAAATAATCCATATGAACACAGGAAGTAAGAAATAGGTTTGAGAGGCTCTCGAGTCTGTCAAATTAGCAGAAGACACTGCTGGAGGTGCCCAGGAAAGCTATGATGTCCAGGCATTGAAAATGCAGGAGAGAAAGACACAATGCGATATTTCTGCATAATCTTGGCTCCTGGGGGACCAAAACTCATTTTTCATGGTATGCAAAATTAACCACCAAAATTAAGCAGGAACAGAAATATATTTACTGGACTCAAAAGTGTGACTATAAGAATGTAAAATATATGCAGACTCACAAACAGATGCATTTTCTCCATTTGTGCAGACTTGGCTGGGGACAACCAACAAACTAGCCACTCAAAGTTCAGTTCCAATTCTCTCTGAGCCTTGGGGAAATAGGAGACTTGGCGTGATGGGCTTGCATTCCAAATGATTCTGGTGAAGCCTGTGGTGTCCAGCTGAGCCAAAGGTAAAGCCAAGGTAAACAGAGACGAGACGATGAGCCAGGAAAATGAGATGGCAGAGAGGCCCTAACCCACTAAAACACAGCCATAAAAAACATAGAGACACAGAATTTCCCATGAGTCACAGTGGGCAGGTGAGATGCTGCCCACTTGCTGCCAAGGCAATCCAAACGGCATCCCACAGACTTCGCCATACAACAGTGGAGACTCACCAGGACTCTGCAGGACTTGATAAAAGTCTATACTCTTAACAATGAACAGCCATGTAAAACTGGCTGCTCTACTGCAACAGGTAAAAAACAACTTTCCATTAAAATGCCTTTTCTTTCTTTTTTTTTTTTAATTACACCAGAAAGTTTTAAGTAGTGGCAAAGGAAATGGAAACAACCAACTTCTGTGTCTTGGCAGGCTAAAAGACAGCATTCACTCAAAAGAAATTGATTTTTAATTGGTATCCAAGTGGGGCTGCCATTTATGTGTGTACCATTAAATTTCTCTTAAAATGTTCTTAAGACACTGTACAAGTAAGTGGTTAATAGTATCATAGGGACACTGACACTTCAGAGGGCTAAATGACATGGTATTAGAGCTTAAAACTGAAAGAAAAATTAATTTAGTAAGAACAATGGACATGGAAGCAACCTAGATGTCCATCAGCAGATGAATGGATAAGAAAGCTGTGGTACATATACACAATGGAGTATTACTCAGCCATTAAAAAGAATACATTTGAATCAGTTCTAATGAGGTGGGTGAAACTGGAACCTATTATACAGAGTGAAGTAAGCCAGAAAGAAAAACACCAATACTGTATACTAATGCATATATATGGAATTTAGAAAGATGGTAACTATAACACTGTATGTGAGAAAGCAAAAGAGACACAGATGTATAGAACAGTCTTTTGGACTCTGTGGGAGAGGGAGAGGGTGGGATGATTTGGGAGAATGGCATTGAAACATGTATAATATCATATATGAAACAAGTAGCCAGTCCAGGTTTGATGCACGATACTGGATGTTTGGGGCTGGTGCACTGGGATGACCCAGAGGGATGGTACAGGGAGGGAGGAGGGAGAGGGGTTCAGGATGGGGAACACATGTGTATCTGTGGCAGATTCATGCTACTGTATGGCAAAACCAATACAATATTGTAAAGTAACTGACCTCCAATTAAAATTAATAAATTTATTTTTTTAAAAAGAACGATAAATAAAAAGAATGATGTTAATTATAGAAGCTCAACCAACCAACCACAAACAGGCAGAAGAATCAGTGTGCAATAGTAATGACTTGAAGAAATTCCATGGATGAAAAGAGACGAGACAGTCCCAGTACAGAACAAATGATTTAACTTAAAATGAAAACACAAATCCTTGCTAGGGGCAGAGTGTTATACTGGAAACTTAAAACTCTTAAAACTGTCACAGTGGCCTTTCTCTGAAAGTTCCTTTCCTTAATGACACCCCTGATCAGAGCCTGATTTGGGCTTACCAGGTTCAAAACTCTGCTCCATCAACTACTACAAGCCCCCTCATCTGGGATAAAAGCTTTGCCTTGTCTGAGTCCAGGTTTCTCCATGTGCAATATGTGCATTATGAAATCGACCTAGTGGAATTGTTTCCAAACTAACTGAGATAATGAAAATGAAAGTACTAAATCGAACACCACGCAGGGCCCACAACAAAGTCACTAAGTCTAGATCACCTCGTCCACAACCACTGCACACGTACACCTTTGAGGCGTGATGGTGCGGTACTTAAGGGCACAGGTTCCAGCTACTAAATATATAACCTCAGACAAATTTCTTAATCTTTTAAGATTCAATTTCCTTCTTAGAAAAATGGAGATAATTATAGTGCCTCCTTGATGGAGTTCTTGGGAGGAATATCAGTTATTACTTAAAACGTAGAGCACTGCCTGGCAAATAGTCAAAGCTCAGTACCTGCTAGCTAGGATCCTGGTTGTGTTACATGTAAAATCTGAAAACTCACTGACAGAGGGAATACCTCCTTTGAAATGTTAAAAAACTAGAGGCAATGTATTTAATCAAGTCAGACATCCTAAGCATTCTATCTCTGTCTCCTATGTAAATTTTGATGTAATAATGATATTTTGATTGGTATTGTAGTTTTCACTTTTATGAGCATGGCGACTTTATAACTTCATTTTAAGAAAAATGTAAAACACTGAGAAAACAATTCAGATAAGCAATTTACTTATTAAAATGCAACTTCCAAGGTATGGCCAAGATTGGTGCAAATTTAGCCTAACTTCCCATGAGAGTCTCATTTTATATCTATTTCTTAGTGCACAAAGAACTGACGCCAATATCAAGGCCCCAAGGCTGTGAAAGACAATCCAGCATCAGAGACAGACTCAATTGTTTTTGCTAGACCATGCTCTCTAATGCAAAAATACAAGGAATACATTATAGAAAGATTTTCAAGAACTAGTATATTGGAAATAAATAAAGAATGATCTAAACTTAAATTAACAATACTTTACTCCAGTAACAGAGGTTTTACTGCATTATCCTCTTAATCAAGAGGACTAAGTATTATGAAATGGTGTGTGAAATCAAAGAGGGTTAACTATTTCGAGGAGTTTATATCCTATAATAATGTTTGGTTCATGCAAGCACTGCTCAGAAAAAATAGTAACAGTGGTTTGGATAGGCAAAATTGTTGCCATTTCACAAAAGAAGTTGAGACCAAGCAGCAGAAAGTTGAGAAATTTCTCGAGAGTTAGTTGCTCTTGAGCAAGTATCAAGAATGTAGATGTGAGACACCCTGTCCCTGGCTCCAGATGGCAGACAATGAGACTCTAAAGTTATGGCCAATGAGTAATTTTCAGGTGACTGCCTGGGTGTTTTCTTATAGTACCACTGTTATTATGCAATTACCATACTAATCCTATCTATAGCTTTCTTATTTGTTCTATGAATTATTACATTTACAGTATTTCATCTTTCATTGGGAACAAATCAAAACTCCTAAAGTAATCTAAGTGTCCATAGACAAATGAATGAATAAAGATGTACAATGGAATGTTTCTCAGCTATAAAAGGATGAAATAATGCCATTTTCAGCAACATGGATGAACCCAGAGATTTCAGACTAAGTGATGTAAGTCAGACAAAAACAAACATTTTATGATATCAATTGTATGTGGAACCTAAAATATGATAAAAATGAAATTATTTACAAAACAGAAACACAGATATAGAAAACTAAATTATTGTTACCAAAGAGAAAAGGGAGGAGAGATAAACTATGAGTTTTGGATTAACTGTTGCATATTACTATATATGTAAAATAGATAAACAAGGTCCTATTGCATAGCACAGGGAACTATATTCAATATTCCATAATAAACCATAACAAAAGAAATCTGAAAAAAGAATATATATAAAATGAAATCACTTTTCTGTACACCAGAAAACAAGCACAGCATCATAAATCAACTATACTAGAATAAAAAGAAAAATTCTATTCTAGTCAGTAACTCTAATGAAGCCCTGTTAGGTGATGAGAACATCTGCAAAAACCCATCATTTTCCATGAGAGTCTTTACTCCTACTGAAGTAGAATCCAAAAGGGTTCCAAACTATAGCAAATGTCACCGTCTTCCAGGTTATTAGCTTCTGTATGATACACTTAGTCACACAACTTCTGAACAACATACAGTAGAGCAGAGGTTGTTGGAAGTAAGAATGAGTGACATATAAGAGACAAGCACATGTTTTTGTACATTGCAGGTACCTGTTTTTGCCCCTCAAATGATTCTAGGAAAAATTCCACAAATGTCAAGCATTGCCCATTACGAAGAATGGAATATCACATTTTCCCCACTTTTCAAAACAGAGGTCCCTAACTATTAAAGATAAAGAGACTACATTTCAGGAAAAAATTAACAGGAACAAATTGAAACTCCACAAAATAACAGCATATACCAGGACGATGGCTTCCCTGGAGGCTCAAACAATAAAGAATCCACCTGCAATGTGGGAGACCTGGGTACAATCCCTGGGTTGGGAAGATTCCCCTGGAGGAGGGTATGGCAATCCACTCCAGTATTCTCACCTGAAGAACTCCATGGACACAGGAGCCTGGTGGGCTGTAGTCCACGGGGGGCTCAAAGAGTCGGACATGACTGAGTGACTAAGCACAGCATAGCATGGCTAATTCAGTGACTCCTTGGCTAGAGCATCTGCAAGGAATCAGATTGGACAGATGTGCAGCAAACCAGATGCTCCTCTTAACCCTACTATCCCTTTTCCCTTCCTTTGAAAACCTTTGGAGGTTCAAGGGGAAAGTTTATCAATCTTGATTAATTTCATGGGCCAAATCCAACGAGCTAAACAAGCTAATCAATTCTCATTTATTAATCAAATACAATTTCACAATGTTAAATAATCATTATATTATAGATATAATAATGATGATGATAAACTTTGACAGGCAATAATGTTTTTATTAATAATACATCTAGGAAAATAGTTTATGGTATTGAAAGAGATATTAAAATGGGCAAAAATACACAGGGGAAGAAGGTATTATATATACATATTTTCACATTATTAAAAATTGGAAAAATGTAAAGGTGAGATTAAAGTTACAGAACCTATCTGCATCTCTAGAAATGAAGGGTTTAGGTTATATGAAATATCGTCTGCTCTCATGGAAGTACGCTGTAGCTGGCAGCAGAACCTCTGAACAGAATTTGAATGAGTGATGGGCTGAGAAGCATCAGATGAAATTGAAGAAGCAAACTAAAATTTCCCATGAAAGAACATTCTTTAATTATGAAGAAGGTTGTCTGGGATTACCCGACAGAAACCTTGCAAATCCTTGCTCTTTATATCTGGTAAAATGAGAGCTACCTGGCAAGCCTTTTTTTCCTGCCTTACTCTCAGGTCCACAGACACAAAAGGACTGAGAACAGAAAAGCACCGCAAGATGTCCTGCCAATGCTGGGAACAGAAGCAGAGGCCACGAATTCAGCGCTAGAGAGCGCGGTGGCTTCTGATGCTGTCAGCGCTGTGTGTGCTCAACAGAGGGGGTTAGCAAAGACCAGGGGGAGTGGGAGAAGCTTGGTAGGGAAGACAGTTTCCATCACAAAGCAGTGGCAGTGAGGAGAAACCCATGGCACATGCAGACATTCTGCAGTCATCTGACCCTGAAAGGCAGAAAGAAATGTAGTCCGTCTTAAAATCTCTGAGCAAGAAAAGGAAGGGGGAAGAAACTACAAAAAAAAAAAAAAAAACTTGTTTATAATAAAGACTACATTCTGTAGCAATTTCCTAGATTCCTGGGGTTAGAAATCTAGATTGCCAATGGATAAGTGAGCCTTAAAATCACATCCCTGCTGACAAAAATTCATTTCTTATAACCGTCTCCATTTACCGAATGCTGAATCTTTCCCATGGGAAGGAACAAATGAAAATGTTATTTCTCTGCTCATGAACTCATACCTTTCTGTCTGCTTTTCACTGTTGGCAATTTCATTTCTCCTCCAAATTTGACTAAAGCCCGTGACCTGAGGGAAATAATGTCTATATAATAATCTTCTGAAACTCTAATTCTGAGTCATGTTTTTTGGATGTTGCCTCGCAGTTTATGAAAATTGCACTGAGCTATGAAATGTAAGTGATGTGATGTCTCTGCCTAACATAATCATTTTGCTGGTGAACATGTTGCAAATACTAATGAAAAGGAGGTTCCCACAAAAGCCATGAAGGCTGGTTAATGGCAACAATCTAGCAGCAGTGGCCCCCATCTTCAGGGCTGTTCATCATATTCCTCTCAGAATAGAACGGCAAAGGGTAAAAGACAGGTGGTCAAAGCACATTCAGGAAAAGCGGGAAAGTGTGTGCTTCCATTGTGATCCTTTCCTTGTCCCTTCATGCTTACAACCTCTCTGCCTTATCAGTTCGTGTCTGCTTGGGACAGTAGCATGCCATCTGACCAAATAGGAACAATGATGTACTGACTTTACACTTTAAAGGTAATATCAATTTTGAGACAGGATCAGTTATCTGTTTCAAATATGTTTAGTTACGCAGTATAATTAAAGACTGTCTCTTTTACAAGTACAGATAACTATGACAACTGCAAGGTGGACCCCACTAGAATGAAATTTCTCTATCATTTGAAGAATTTAACACAACCAAATGGGATTAAGGTCTGTGACTTTAATTTTTTTCCTATCTCTTCAATCTATTCAATGTGCAAGGAAGGGAACTAAATAGTAAATCTCATATAAAATAAAGAGACCTTATAACATAAACATCAGTGATCTATGATGTCTATACACTTACTATCTAAATAATGGAAATAACATAAAATATTAAAACACATTTTGTTATAAAACTGCCTTTTGAGAGACAGTAGATGAAAGGTCTGCTTTATAAATAGAAGGTATCATTATTTGAAATTCTCTCTATTCTGATTCTCAGCAAAATACGAGGTTTTATAGTTTCTAATTTTCAGCAAATATTACCGCAATTGTATTTGAGGCTATTTAGAGAATAATGTTAAAAAAATTAAGCAGCAAATAAAGTTTAAGTTACCCACTTATATATGGGGCATCACTACCTGTGATTTCTTAACCCCTAGTTAACTAATAATACTAAGAAAAATAATTAGCAAGTATTATGATCTCAAGCAAAATCATATCCCTTAACATTTACTGTGAAGATTATTATATACAATGAAATCACAGATATTTAAATGAATCCTAGGCATGGAAAATTAATTCTGGATTTCATTGAATATATTTCAGGCAAACCTCTGAATTCTACATCCATGTGACACTGAGGGTTTTTAAAAACTGAAAATTAAAGCATTAAATTCAAGACTATGAGGTAGTCCCAAGGCTAAGGGAAGGAATAGGCCTTTGAGTGGTCACACAGTAGTTATGTAATTGTTTGCAAGAAGGATTAACAACCTAGTCAATGCTATGGTTTTTCCTGTGGTCATGTATGGATGTGAGAGTTGGACTGTGAAGAAGGCTGAGCGCCAAAGAATTGATGCTTTTGAACTGTGGTGCTGGAGAAGACTCTTGAGAGTCCCTTGGACTGCAAGGAGATCCAACCAGTCCATTCTGAAGGAGATCAGCCCTGGGGTTTCTTTGGAGGGAATGATGCTAAAGCTGAAACTCTAGTACTTTGGCCACCTCATGCGAAGAGTTGACTCATTGGAAAAGACTTTGATGCTGGGGAGGGATTGGGGACAGGAAGAGAAGGGGACGACAGAGGATGAGATGGCTGGATGGCATCACGGACTTGATGGATGTGAGTCTGAGTGAACTCTCGGAGTTGGTGATGGACAGGGAGGCCTGATGTGCTGCGATTCATGGGGTCACCAAAGGGTCAGACACGACTGAGTGACTGAACTAAGTTTTATAACAGTTCTCCAAAAATAATTCATTAGAAGTACTCCAGAAATGACCTTTTTTCCCCTAAATAAAACAATTTTTACTTGAAGAAAATTTACAAATAGGCTGCCCATGTTTGTGGCATGCAATGAGTCATCAAAACAAACCCTAACTCAAATCCATTTTTACTATATCCATCTCACGCCAAGGACATCTAAACACATTTGTAAAATGGGAATCTTTTACTTAAGATTATGAGTATGCTACTCTATAGAAATCTATACCAGTTTAGCTGACTAGTCTTCTTTATCCTTTAGTTTAAGAGCTGTTCAGACTTTTCTTGAGAAGAGGAGCTATGATTAGGTCAATTCTAATCATGTAAACTAAAATTATATTCTTTTAGAGAACAATTTTTATTTTGGGTAACCTCAAAATAAGAGGAAAAACAATAGTACAATATTTAGGGTAACAACATTATGACCTCAACAGTACAAAGTATGTATTGACAGCAGTAAAATTTGAAAGTTCACTCACTCATTAGCCCACAAAGGTTTTTTAGTCTTCATTATTAATGAGTCATATCTGTCACATTAAACTAAGATATATTTCTAAATACTCCTATGACTTTTTCAGACCGTGATTTAGACATATATTGAGAATACATTATCTTACTGCTATTCTATTACATACTGTTCTTCCAAAATATACACACAAATTCTGCTTCTTTAAAAGCAGAGCAGAACTTTCAACCTGTTTTCACTTGTTAATATTAATGGTGTGTTTCCCAAGTGGCGCTAGTGGTAAAGAACCTGCCTACCAAGGACACGGGTTCCATTCCAGGGTTGGAAAGATCCCCTGGAGGAGAGCACAGTAACCCACTCTAGTATTCCTGCCTAGAGAATCCCATGGACAGAGGAGGCTGGCGAGCTACAGTCCATGGGGTTGCACAGAATTGGACATGACGGAAGTGACTTAGCACTAGCATTGATGATATCATGCTTGCCTAAATGCTTCTTATTCAGGAAGTTAAAATACCCAGAGTGGTTAAAAATACCATGAGAAAGGGCTTCTTGCTTAGACCATGAGAAAAGGCCCCTTGCTTAGAAGGTGAAAGAAATGCTGTTTATACACATTTTAAGCACCAACTCATCCTTCAAAATCAACAAGTTCAATCACAAATATCTAATAGTACCTCTGCAGTGCAAAGCTTCAGATAGATTCCAGGAAATTCTGTGACTCTGTAACTAATATATCTGAAGGTTTAAGGTTTATTTTTAAAGCTGAATGCCTTGTCACATTTTAGATATTTAACTTTATCCAAAAAAATTACATTTTCCAAACAAGGTATATGACTATGTCTGGTTGCTCAATGAACATAACTTGCATAATTTAAACACTCTCATGTTTATTGACATTTATTTTATACCACAAAATATGGTATTAATAAATATTACAAGTGAATTTGAAAAACACCTGTATGATGCTGCTGCTGAGTATTTTGTAAATGTCAACTGAATCAAGGTGATGGATAATACTGCTCAGGTATTCTACATCTTTCCCAGTTGGTTTATTTGTTCCACCAAGTACTGAAGAAGGAATATTGAAATCTCCAACAAAACTAGTGGATTTGTCTAATTCTCCTTGTAGTTCTATTACTTTTTATGTATTCTGAGGCTCAGTTATTACGCACATATACCTTTAATTTTCTTGGTGAATTCTTGTTTTCTTGATCAACTGACCTCTTTATCACAATGCTCTAAGTAGTACCATGCTTTATCCCTGATAACACTGCTTATTCTGAATTCTACTGTAGGATGTTAATAGAACCAACTCAGCTTTCTTTTGTTTGGATTTGGCATGATATATTGCTTTCCATCATTTTAGTTTTAATATAGCTGTTTTCATATTTTAAATGGGTTTCTTGTGTACAATACATAATTGGGTTTTGCTTTGCATCCAGTTTTTAAACTGTTTTTTAACTGACCATTTGTAGGTAATATAACTATTGCTAGAGATGGGTATATATCTATCATTAAGCTGTTTAAAATTTTCTCCAATTTGTTTTTCGTGTTTTTTTTCTTTTTTGCATTCTTTTGTTTTAGTTGGGCATGTTTTATGATTCAATTTCTCTCTTTTATCAGTTTGTTAACTATACTACTTTATCTTTTCCTTCAATGGCTATTCTAGGGTTCATAATATGCATCTTTAACTTAGCATAGTCTACTATAATTTTATTATGTTAATTTATGAGTAGCATAGGAAACTTATAACAGTATAATATGTTTCCATTTCCTGCCTCCTCTCCTTTGTGCTATTATTTTCAATATTTTTTGACATATGTTATAAACCCTACAATGCATAGTTATTATTTTTGCTTTAGACTAGGTCACAAAGTGACAAATTCAGACTTCAAGAGCCATAGAATATCCATTTTATATACTTCACTTTGGTTGTTTTTAATTTTTTTTACAACCTTTTAAAAATATAAAACACTCCTAAGCTTTTAGGCTGCACAAATGCAAGCTAGAAGTAGTATTTACCCCATGGGGTACTTTTTGTCAAACCCTGCTCTAATCTCTTTTCATATGTTGAAAGTAAGAAGAAAATATCTTCTAAATGTATCCAGTTTTACATTTTTGGTGGCCTTTATTCCATGTATGACATCAAATTTTCTATCTAGCAGTATGCTCTTGCCTGAAGACCCTCCTTTAACATTTCTTGTAGTGCTGTTCTACTAGCAAAAACCTCTCTTGATGTTTGTTCATCTGACAAATTCTTATTTTTGCTTTTCTTTTTAAAAAGACATATTTCCTGAAGATGGAATTCTGGATTTCAGTTCTTAAAAGATGTCATTCCACTATCTTCTGGCTTTCATAGTTTCTGATTAAATGTCTGCCAAACTGTTAGCTATGTGCCTAAGTAGTATTTCTTTTTTCTCTGACCTCCTTCAGAATTTACTTTTATCTTTGGTTTTCAGCAGTTTGATTACTGTATATGATAAACTTTGTTATCTTTCATTTTGAAAAATTCTCAACCATTCTCTCCTCAAATATTTCTTCTGTCTTATTTTTTCTCTCCTTGTTTACTTTAGATTGTTACATATGTTCTACAGCAACATATTCCATTTTTGGATTTCCTGTTTTTTATTTCCACTCTTTTTTTTTACCATATTTTACTTTTGAAGAGTTCTTCTAGTCTATCTACAAGGTCTGTCTCTACTTTGTCCAATCTGTTAATAAACCCACAGGAAAAAAATTTTAATATGTGATATCTTGTTCAACATTTTTAACATTTCTAAAATTGCCCACTGCTATTTATGCATTTTCCAATCATCCAATAAACCTTTTAATATAATAATCATAGTTATTTTGAAGTCCCCGTCTGAAGCCTGCATCTCTTGGTTTGGTTCTGTTTACTATTAAACCTTCTGAGAAAGGTGTTTTGTGTGTGTGTGTGTGTGCCTATATCTTACAAATTTTAAAAACTGAATTCCACACTTTTGTGTGTAAGAAACCAAAGTAAATAACATTATGTCTAGAAATTGGTAACTTCTCTCAGGCTATCAGCATGGGGGGAATTGAGTAAATCTAGTAAGTAGTTGAAGTGGGTTTGGATACTGTTGCTGATATATTTAGTTTCACTGTACTGAAGGATGCAAATTCTTCCTTTGATAAGACTCTCATGACCTAATTCTTTGTGAGAGTCCAAAAGTTCCAGAGGAAAAAACAACTGAGAGTTTAATCATGAGAAAAAAATTAAAAAAAAATTTTTAAACCAGTAATCAAGAAACATTCTACAGAATATCTGACCAGCATGCCTCAAAATTTTCAAGATCATCAAAAAGGAAAAAGTCCAAGAAACTCTCTCAATCTAGAGAAACCTAAAGAGACATAATGACCATAAAGATAAAATGTGGTGTTTTGAATTGAATGCTAAAAGAGAAAAAGGACATTAGGTAAAAAAGTAAGGAAATCTGAATAAAGTATGACTTCAATTAATAATAATATCACTATATTAGTTATAAAAATACAGCATCCTCACATATGATATTTAGAACAGGGATTAACTATGCTATGCACATGGGAACTTTCTGTATTATCTGTACTAAATTTTGTAAATCTGAAACTATTTTTTAAAGTTTAATTTTTTAAGTATTAAGAAGTTTTTCTGTATTCTTGATCTACCCGAAAAATACAACAGGCCCTGCAAAAAGTCATTACAGGACATATGTGTGGGTAAGTGAGGGAAAAGTTCTCTCCATGCTCTTGTCACTCCTCTAGCAGCAGACTGCAATTATCCATTGCTTGATGCCAAGGCCTGTGGTGGGGGAGAAGTTTCTGAGTCCACTTGCTCTGACCTCAGACTCACTCTGGCCCTGTATATCTAAAACCCAGGAGGGAGACTCTCAGCATTTCTGCCTCTCCCCTTAATGGCAGGCATCCACTTCTTCCTACTCATAAGGGTACAGAGTACAGTCAGGGTTTTTCTTCTTTCCTGTATAATTCCCATGGGGAAACCAAGTTCTTGGACTAGTGGAATATCTCAGGCATGAGGAAGTTTCCTGCTCCTCTGCCAAGTCAGCTGATCTCTGGTTTGCATCAGTGCAGAATCCTGGGTACCACAATCTCTCCCAGCAGCCAAAGATTTTTTCCCAGTGTCATTCAAGGGAGTGGGAGGCAGTGCATAGCCATGGTCCTCACATCAGTGATCTTTTTATAGAACCAGAAGGTCAGACATGTTTCTTGCCCCTCTCTAGTGGCATATGGCTTTTGCTCTGTACCTGAGAAGGCTCGGGGAACAGGTCTAGGACAGAGAAATTTAAATATCAAATTTCAGATCAGTAGTAACTTGAGAAAGACTCAACAATCTCCCTCTCTTTGAATCTAACATTCCATCTTTGGTATAAATGTGCTTAGCACCAATTTGGATTATACGACTTGCTTGGTTCCTACATGATGGATCCTACTTCTGTTAAGTCTCTCAGCTCTGGAACATCTCACACTGGGTGTTTAATTATATAAATTATGTTGACCCGTTCCAGCTTCATTTAACTTATCTAGACCCGGCCATGAGATGGCTGCCCAACACTCCTCTATATAGATCTTCTCACTATCTTCATTAGCCAGTCCTGTCTCTCATACCAAAGGAAGAGTCACTGCTTAAACAAAAGCAAGCCTCTAGCCTATCCCCCTCGTCACCTAGTGTAACATTACAGTATTGGAAACCAAGTCAAGATGGTAGTTATATATATTGTTAAGTTCAAAGATATGAAATTATTTCCTAGTTTCCCATCTATTCATCTATTAATATAAATGCAGTGAGCTATTTGGAAAGAGGCTCACCAAATGTTCACACTGGCTGTTTCTGTGGAAAGGGTAAGATTTGGGCTGATAGGCTGCATTATCTTTGCACTGTTTTCTATTATTCTAAACTGTTTATGGTGCTAATACTATTGTGGTTAATGGTGCATCACTTTTATAAAAATAATATGCTCTCCTTTAATAACATAATTCAATGACAGTAATCAGTCACTTGCCTCTGATTTATAGCAGCAATCTTAGAAAGTCTCAGAATATACAAAAGTTAACACAGTGAACGACTTTCAAAGGAACTGACACCACAAGAAATAAGCAAGAACAACAAAGAATTTTAACTTCATGATCAGAAGCACAAACTAAATATTCTCCTTTAAATCGTGAACCTCTTAAAGAGACCCATAATATGAAATCAGATACTGCAAGTTTCTTAAGAAAATTGTCTTCAATTTTATATTTTCCTCTAATCTTAGTTGGAATATACTGAAATTGATCTCATCACAGGTTGTCATTCTTTCATTTAAAAACCAAGAAATGCATAATCATTTTCCTAGAATCCTATGATACGGTATGCTAGTACCTACCTGGAAGGTAATACATTGAGGGAACCCCTGAATAACTCCTGTATTTTTCCTTGACAGGAATTACTACCCCTACAATTTCTTTGGAAAATTTTCTAAAACAAATTACACCTTGAGGCCACTGGATGTCACTGCAGGTTTATGGAGTGTTACCCAGTGGAATTTAAACTGGGCTATAAATAAAGGAACTCTTAAAGTACTCTAAAGGGGGTTGGGAAGTAAGTTGTCAGGCTCTGAAGATATATGGACATAACACTAATGCACTGGTGATATGCAATATACCAGTGATAAGATCTCTATCTGCAAATTCTTGACCTACAAACTTGAAGGAAAGGTGAGAAACAACCTAAAGCTAACAGACCTAGAGGCCAAGTACAAAAATAAAGGACAATGAGCCTAATCCTGAAAAATCAAAGAAAATGAGAAATACTGAAAACTCCAGGAGGCATTAAAAAGTCAAAGATAGTGATCTGTTTCCCCAGAAAGTAAGATTTTTATGTCAAATGAAAACAAAACACATGCTCACCAAAGAGGAGATGTGATTTCCCCCTAGGAAATTGATATAAATGAAAGAACATGCCATTTAGATGAATGTTGCATACTTAATAAATACTAAAGACTGTGTCACCTACTATATCATAAGCCTTAGAATTTTCAGTGGAAAAAATGAGCAAGAAAAATTGGGAAAATTCTCTTGAAATAGCTAAATTGACTAGGCAATGACCAATGTCCCCACAGGAGAAGTCAGATGATTAGTTTTACTCCTGTTTTCATTATAACATTTCTCTATCTTCCCAAAAGTTTTATTAAAAGACTCAAAAACTGGACCTTTGTCTTCAAGAAAAAGAGAGACTTAAGTAAAAATAAATACCTAATTCCCATGGAAATAAAACTCCATGGGATTAGTTTCAGCATCATTATATCAGGAACACACAAGTTCTGTTTCCATATTGATTAATTCCAGCTGAGTTGAAATTTGCATGCAATTTACAATCATTCCCTTCCACAAATGTCTTCATTTAGTAATATTTTGAGCTTGGCATGACAAGATTATTGCAAATCACAGCTCCATCAGAAAAGAATATGCTTTAAAAAATTACAATTTCATTGGAAATACTGCAAAAGATAACAATTGGCTTAGGAGGAATAAACAGTGTGATGTAGCTAGTATATTATTCTTCAATTCACCAGTGTCAGACATCGATAAAGGACCTTTCCCAAAGGTCTTCATGTTAATGTGCAGAAGCACAGTTCCTGACACTGACAGCCAGAGCAGAAAAGTCAACTGTGACATGATGTATTTGAGGGATAAAAATTAGAAAGCTTACAAAAGTGTGAAAAGAAAAAAAAATTGTAAGGCTATCTTTTTTGAGTTTCAAATTTAGTCACCTATGCAAACTAACAAGCCATGAAAGACATAATCTATGAGGCTCATTTAGGTGTAATTGAGGAATTGCTTAATGAGTTAAGAGTTAATCTTTCAGGGAGCCTTTAAAGAGGGTAAACTCTGATAAAGTCCTCAAGTCAAGAGTTTACACACTTAAAGTGAGCAGAGGGCTTTCTGCAGGAGAAAGATCACTGAAAGCATCACTGGTTAAAGCAAGAGGGTCACCAGGATCCAGGCTGGCTTTCTTTGCTGAATGGGCTATTTTTCTTAGGCATTTCAACAGCAACATTATGCCTTTCAACAAATCTAAACATATTTTGCCACCGAACATTTCATTAACATAGCATACCCTATTAGATTAATAAATCCTCTTGTATGAAAGGTGAAAAGTAAAGATAATATTAAGGCAAACATCACTTAAATTATGGGTGTTGCTAAAAAAATCACATGTAAAAAGAATTTTTTTTTGGTTAATACACAGAGAAAAGACCATCTAATGATCCTTTGATTAGATGAAAGTGAAAGGTAAGAGTAGGCCACAAGAAGATACCTGTTCAACACTGCAAAACAGCAGAGGAGACAAAAGTAAAGCAGAAACCATGCTGATATCAGTATGTATCCCTCAACCCGATGAAGAGAACAAACAAATGCCTGTGATATCTCAACTACAATGAAATTTTATGGTCTTCATTGGGTAAACAGGCATATAAAGTATCAGTGAAGTTAAATGAAAGCTGCAAAACATGTTGTATACATGATTTATAATTTTCACTCTTTGGGTCTTCCCTGGTAGTCCAGTGGTTAAGAATCCACCTGCCAATGCAGGGGAGGGGTTTGATCCCTGGTCTGGGAGGATTACACATACCATAGGGGCAACTAAGCCTGTGTGCCACAACTTCTGAAGCTTGAGCACCTAGAGCCTGTGCTCCACTATGAGAGAGTAGAGTAGCCTCCTCTCAAAAGAGTAGCTCCCAATCGCCACAACTAGAGAAAGCCCATGCATACCAATGAAGACCCAGCACAGCCAAATATAAATAAAATAAAATCTGCACTTTTTGACAATTCCTAAACTATCTTTTCTGGTTAAACACACACACACACACACACACACACACACACACACACACACACAATATGTATAGTTTTTAAGTTATCTGGTTCCTCCTTGAAAATGTACAAAATTTATTGCCCAAACATCCCCAGCATTCCATGGCGCTATGTCTGGGAACTATACATGTTATAATAAAAAACTGTGTGCTTACAACGTAAAAAAAAATTAAAAGACGCTTACTCCTTGGAAGGAAAGTTATGATCAATCTAGATAGCATATTAAAAAGCAGAGACATTACTTTGTCAACAAAGGTCTGTCTAGTCATGGCAAGTTTTCCCAATGGTCGTGTATGAATTTGAGAGTTGGATGTGGAGAAAGCTGAGCACTGAAGAATCGATGCTTTTGAACTGTGGTACTGGAGAAGACTCTTGAGAGTCCCTTGGACTGCAAGGACATCCAACCAGTCCACCCTGAAGGAGATAGGTTCTTGGTGTTCACTGGAAGGATTGATGCTGAAGCTGAAACTCCAGTACTTTGGCCACCTCATGTGAAGAGCTGACTCACTGGAAAGACCCTGATGCTGGGAGGGAATAGGGGCAAGAGGAGAAGGGGATGACAGAGGATGAGATAGCTGGATGGCATCACCAACTCGATGGACATGAGTTTGGGTAAACTCTGGAAGTTGGTGATGGACAGGGTAGCCTGGCATGCTGTGATTCATGGGAACACGACTGAGTGACTAAACTGAACTGAATGTAAAATCCAAACTAATCAGAATTTGCTACTATACTACACACTCCCTCCTACATATGATTCCCTGAAATTATATATATATATATATGTATATATGTATGTATGTATAATTGACCTAAGAAGTTCCATGCTCCATTTCTGCTCTACAACCCTTAAGGTTTTTTTGAAATTCATTTACTCATTGAAGTCATTTTGTTTTGATTGACACACAAATTCGGAGACATTTAACCACATGTATTTCACACTGTGCTTCACACTGGGGTACTGCCAACATTTTGTGACACCCACAAACAGTGATCTAACAAGTCACATGAGCTAGTGGAGAGGATAATCACTGCTTCAAACGTGTGAGTGATTCAGCAGGAGAGAAATCAAGGCACTGTCCAAAGATGCCATATCATCGTCATCTCGTGCCGTATGTCCTTGAAGCAGCTTCAGAGAAATGGAATCTCCCAAGATGTATTCTAACAGGGCTACGGAATCATGAATGTTCTGGGAGGTGATGATTAAAAATAAGATGCAAGTTGATACTTCAGCAAAAGCAATCAAAGGAAAGCAGAGCAATAAATAAAAAGAAAGCTGTTTATCCAGGGTTTTCTAAAATTATGCTTTGGTCCAAAGAAATATGAAATATACCCTCACTAATAATCATGAGGGCAATGGATCATGGATAGAGCATTATTTATATAGTTACTGGCTTTGATCCAGTCAACTCTAGAGTCCTTTAGGTAAATCACACAGAAGCAAGACTCTCACAATCTCAACATATAAATTATCACAAATTATCACATGTTTTTCTGGCGAAGGGAAATTCCATTCATGGACTGCACTAAACTCCAAACCATATTTATAGAGCATGCTGCCCCACTGAGCTCCACACTCACATTCCCACAGGATGGCTTTTCTTGCATACCCCACAAGCCTCATAAGAATCAACACGTCCAAAATGTAATTCAGAAAGCAAGCAGATCCAAGTACAGGCTCCTAATAACTACCCCCTACTGCCTTTCTTAGAGATTTGTACCAGCGTTAACTCAGTTGAAGAATGCAGATATTATCCATCATCCTTTGAGGCCTCTTACAACCACATTCACTCATTGCCTTAGTCCTGTCCATTTTGTATCCTAGATACCTCTAGAAATGTCCCCCTTCTCTCCCAATCACACTGTCATAAAAAATCATTTTTCTTGAAATCCTTTTCTGCCTCTAAATTCGCCCCTTATAAAAATTATCTTCACAATACTGCTTGAGTGACCTGTTTCACACACACATCTATTCACATCCCTCTATTACTTAATATCTTTCAGTGACTCTCCGTCACCTTCATAAACTGCAAACTCTTTAACAAGGCTCATCAAGACTGTGACCTGGCCCTTACTAGCCTCATTCTTATACTTTCCAAACATTTCAAAACACCTATAGGTCAACGAAAGCATCAGGCCTCGAGCCTTTGTGCTCTTCCATATGGGGTTCCACGGAATGCACCCTCCTTCTTTAATCACCTAACTTCCACTCCTAATCCAAGAACCAGTTCAGGCATCACATCAGAAAGCTCCCTACTTTGCACTGCTGTATTCCTGAGAGATGCATCACACTTATATTTTAACTGTTTCCTTCCACATTCTCTTCCATCACTGGCCATGAACTCATTGAGGGAGCTCTTCTCAAATGAAGCAGTTTCTACCAGGAGTAATGTTCAGTTTCCCCATGGGCATTTTAGTCTAAGAATATAGCCCTTAGACTAGAATGGTCTTAAGGGTTAAGAGCAGAAGCTGTATCTTTTACCCCTTATCCTGAGACTTTTCAAAGTACTTAGATCATTACAGGCTCTAGAGGAGGGTGAAATGAATGAACAAACAAACAACAGAAAGAGACTGCATATGACGAAAAGTACCAGAGGATAATCAAGATACAAGTAATGTACACTGACTAAAAATAAGAACTTCACAGAAAAGAGAGAATACTAAGTAACAGCAAATGTAGAAAATTGTAAAATAATGCATTTAGATTAAATGAAAATGTTAATTTGATTCAATAATTCCCTATCCCACTCCCAATCACATGGACCTTTTATATGGAAGAGGTTCAAAATTAAGAAATTGCTCTTCAAGTAAACAAAGTACCAAAAAAATATAATAAAATAAAATAAAGCAGTCATAAATGGAAACAAAGAGATCTTGTGAAGATAATAAGAAATCACAAGAATCCTCCACTACATAAGCAGAAGCAGGGTATGGAGTTGTCAGTCCTGGAGGCCCACAAGAGATTTACTTGCTAAGGACTGTTCTCTGTTAGCTCATTAAAAGGCTGAAGTTTAACTCAGAAATCTCTTTGTGCCTCTGGGGCCAGTGATTCCATAATAGACAGAAAGAAGGGATTTGAGACCATCTGAAATCCTACTTTATAATTCTGTTCTCACAGAAGAGCCCCCAAAATGCCTTCTACTCAGCCCACTGCTGTCCCCACAGTGAGTCACTCTCCAATTCCCCATAACAGAGCATTCTGGGACAGCAAATGCTTTGGCTGAAATGTGATAGGCACAGGTGGCACCACCAGCTGCAAGTAATTTAGCTTTTACTGGCACTGCTACATCTCTTGGACTTTAGATACTCTGTGTCAACAGAGAGAAGCATGAGGGAACAGGAGCCAACAAGAGAAGACAGTAAGAGAGAGCCGAGGGTGACGTGGCAGAGAGGGAATGATGTTCTTAGGAACAGATTAACTGAGGTTGTCACTTGTGTTCCTTCTTCTGCAAAAAGAGTTAAGTGAAATTGTGGACAGAGGCGATTAAGGACAGACAAAAGGTCAGCACTATCGACATGTGAGCAGACAAAACCAGCAGGATGCTCCAGATGCCCCTACCCAGCGAGAAACTGAGAGCACTCCTGCCCTGGAAGATAGCAATATTCTGGAATGGGTTTTTTTTTTTAAATTAAATTTATTTATTTTTTAATTACAATACTGTATTTGTTTTGCCATACATTGACACGAATCAGCCATAGGTGAACACAATCGCCCAATGCCGAAGCCCCCTCCCACCTCCCACCCCACATCCTCTACCTGAATCATCCTGTGCATCAGCCCCATGCATCCTGCATCCTACACCAAACATAGATTAGTGCTTCGTTTCTTACAGGAAAATACACATGCTTCACTGCCATTCTCCCAAACCATCCCACCCTTTCCCTCTCCCTCAGAGTCCAAAAGTCCACTCTATACCTCTGTGTCTCTTGTTGTCTCACATATAGGGTCATCATTACTGTCTTCTAAATTCCATATATATGTGTCAGTATACTGTATTGGTGTTTTTCTTTCTGGCTTACTTCACTCTGTATAATCGGCTCCAATTTCATCCATCTCATTAGAACTGAGTCTAATTTATTCTTTTTAAGGGCTGAGTAGTATTCCATAGTGTATATGGAACCACAGCTTTCTTATCCATTCATCTGCTGATGGACATCTAGGTTGCTTCCATGTCCTGGCTATTATAAACAGCGCTGCAATGAACATTGGGGTACATGTGTCTCTTTCAATTCTGGTTTCCTCAGTGTGTATGCCCAGCAGTGGGATTGCTGGGTCATAAGGCAGTTCTATTTGCAATTTTTAAGGAATCTCCACACTGTTTTCCATAATGGCTGTACTAGTTTGCATTCCCACCAGCAGTGTAAGAGGGTTCCCTTTTCTCCACACCCTCTCCAGCATTTATTGCTTGTAGACTTTTGGATCGCAGCCATTCTGACTGGTGTGAAATGATACCTCATTGTGGTCTTGATTTGCATTTCTCTGATAATGAGTGATGTTGAGCAGGTGCAAAGGATTCTTCTACAAGTGGGCCTGCAATGTCTCCTTGTATGCCTTCAAGTAGGCAGTCCCTTTCTTATTTCCTGAATACCAGGTTACCTGGGTAAAGTGTGACCCCAAGCTTCACTGTGGAGAATTCAAGTCAAAGGGAAAGGATAGAAGATTTGTATTTGGGGACCCAAGCTTTAACAAGCTATGAATATTTATTTTCCTGGTGGCCCCTCCTGACCTGGCCTTTGAGCCCAGTGAAGACGAGGGCAGACATAGAAGGATACCAATCATAGGATTAGGAACCTAAGGCAGGCAGTCACCAATGGAGGCTTCACTGCAAAAGTGCTCCCTTTCCCATTCTAAAGAACAAAAATCCCTGATCTTTAAAAAAAAAACGGAAGGGCAAGGACTCTTCAAGGATTACCTGGTCCTAAATGTATTTGGAGGCCATAAAGAGCAAGGGCTAGATGGATTCAAGACTTCCATGCAGATATACTTTCCCTTAAACTTCTTTTCTTACTATCTACTTGCCCCACCCTCCTAGAAGCCTGTCACTGTTTCTTAAAAGTATGAACCTAAATCTGAGCTTCTTTATTCCCAAATTAATTTCTCTAGTGTTCAGCCCATGGTTTTGCTTCCTTTTCTCCCCAAAGCAGAACAGATCTGAGTGAGCTCATTCTCAGTGAGAGACATCCCATCGTACCAGGGCCACCAAGTAGGGCCAAATCTGGGCCAACATGATTTCCAGGCACATTTCTATAAGGAGATTTCCGCTTGAGAAGAAAAAACCAGGCTGGCAGCAAGGAAAGTGCTTTCTATGCTGTTGGCTGCTTACACACTAAAACTGGAGAGCAGGTCCTCAGAGGACCACCAAAAGCTCCTGAAGCTAACCCCTCTGTCAAACACATGACGCTACAATTTGATCCAAGAAAACAGTTATCAAAAATACCCTTCCAATACTAAAAAGAAAAGAAGTGTCCAACCAACCACAGTCAGAGATACAAGCAATGAGTTTCACTCTGAGGCCAATCCATTTGATCTCATGCCATATTTGCCCTTCTTATCACCATGTTCTGTACTCCAGCCACTATACTATCAACAGAATCAATCATGGTACATGCCAATGGCACTGTTTATACAATCATTATTTCGTGAGATGTAGTCCACTCGGTTTTAGAACCAGAGGTACAACAGAAAATAAACTGAGTTTCTGAGAAGGAAATAAAATGCTAAATGTTGTTGTAATTCAGGTAACCAAATAGATAAAGTTAAGATCAACAACAACAACAAAATCCTCCAATAATGTAACAGATAATTATCAGAAATCATTTTACTCATTATTATCTTGCAAACAAGTCTCTAACTTCTATCTCCATAAAATGTATCTTCAAAATATACAAATCCTTTATTTGCTTCTCAGATCCAGTCAGCCCCCTTACTGAATTTCTTCCAAGTCAAGGGAAGAAATTGTTTTCCCCCTTTCTCCTCTCCCATTTTTGCCGGCACACCAAACTTCCAGCCTCCAAAACCTACAGAAATGCTTGGTTGATGGACACTTTTTTCTCCAGGAAATGACATAGTGACATAGGTAAAAGGTGATTTGGATAGACTGCTGTGTCACAAATTGTCAGGATCTGATTTAGAGGCCTTGCTTTTGTCAAGAAAGACAGTTGGATGTCTGCTTTAAAGAAGTACTGGGAATATTTTCATCAAAGGTTTGAATTGAAAAACAGTGGGAGGTAAATATCTGAGATGCTGCCGAGAAAGACTGCTGTATCTCTGCAATTACCATTAACAGAGGACAGCAGTAGTTCAATGAAGTAATTCAATCTGGTGGCCTACATTTTATCAGACAGCAATTTTGAGCTCTGACATAAAAGGCTACCAGAAAAGGACTGGGCTCTTTTCTATGCATTTTCTCTTCCTAATTCTATAAAAACAGGATGTATTTGCTTCATAAAGAACAATCATGTATCTCTGAACATTTAACAAAGGTCCAAGAGATATTTCTCTGATGGAAGTGTGCATTGTGACCTGCTTCAGAGTGAATTTTTGTGTTAGCTTTCTGAGCTTAAGAAAGGTACTACAGTACAATAGGTTGGTGTATTTAAAACATAGGAAGATAAGAAAAGATGTGGACAGATCCACAGGCATTACAAACTGCAGGAAAATATTCTAAAGACAGATTTATTGAAGTATAATTGAAACAAAATAAATTTCATGCATTTGAAATGTACCACTTGATAAATTTTGACTTATGAACAGATCTGTGAAACTGTCATCACAATCAAGATAAAGAATATATCCTTTACCTGAAACATTTTACTCATGCCTCTCAGTAATCCCTCCTTCCCAACTCTCCCTCTCTGTACCTGCCTCTCCAGGCAACCATGTATCTCCTTTCTGTTACTGCAGTTTCACTGGCACTTTCTAGTATTTTATATAAGTGACTTTGAGCAAGCTCTGGGAGCTGGTGATGGACAGGGAAGGCTGGAGTGCTGTAGTCCATGGGCTCACAAAGAGTTGGACACAACTGAGAGACTGAACTGAACTGAGATATAAGTGAAAATATACTTAAATCTCTTTTATCTGTAGCTTCTTTCCATAAGCATAATTATCTTGAGAATCATGCATGTTGTTGCCTGCAACAATGGTTTGTTTACTTCTGAGTAAGATTTGGCGGGGGGGTAGTAATATATGTACCATAACTGTTTATTCATTCAACTGACCATGGACATTTGGACAAGTTTCAGTTTTTGATAATTACAAATAAAGCTGATACGAATAATCATGTGAAGTTTTTGTATGGATATGTGCTTTCTTTGTATTTGGGTAACTAGTGGAATGGATCACGTTGGAGCACGTTGCAGATATGTTTAACTTTTTAAAAAGCTCCCAAACTGTTCTCGAAATTGATTGTTCCCACCAACAATGCTGAAAAATTTGAATTTCTTCATATCCTTGCCAACTTGTTACAATCAATCATTTTATTACATGCATAGTGATAACTGATACATGACTAAAAATATGAATCATCTTTTCATGTGCATGTTTGTCATCTGTATATCTTCTTTCATTAAGTGTCCATTTAAATCTCTGATAATATTTTAACTAGGTTGATGGGGGTTTTAATTACATAATATTGAGTTTTTAAAAATACATTCTGAGTATGTCTTTAATCAAATATATGCTTTGCAAAAATGTTCACACAGCCTGACTTGTTACAATCAATCATTTTATTACATGCATAGTGATAACTGATACATGACTAAAAATATGAATCATCTTTTCATGTGCATGTTTGTCATCTGTATATCTTCTTTCATTAAGTGTCCATTTAAATCTCTGATAATATTTTAACTAGGTTGATGGGGTTTTAATTACATAATATTGAGTTTTTAAAAATACATTCTGAGTATGTCTTTAATCAAATATATGCTTTGCAAAAATGTTCACACAGCCTGTGGAGTATCTTTTCTTCTTATCAGTGACCTTTGAAAGATGTAGTCACTGGGTATAAAATTCTAGGTTGGCACTTTTTTTTTTTAAATTATATTGCTCCATTTTCTCTTTACTTGCATTTTTTCTGACAACCAATTTACTGTCATTCTCATGTTTGCTACCCTGAATTTAGTTTTTTTACTTGTGGGTTTCTTATTCTGTCTACTTAAGACATTTTCTTTTTCTCACTGGTTTTCAGAACTCTGATTATAACATGTCCTGTTTTCCTTATCTGCCTATAAAGTGTCTTTTTTGCATAATATTTCCTTCATATTTCCTGGGCTTTGATCTGTAGGTTTATAGTTTTCATAAGATACTGAAGAATTCCAGACATCATTTCTCTCATATTTTTGCCTCCTTAGGGATTCGAAGAAGATGTACGTTTGGCTGTATGAAGGTGACACACAGCCCACTGGTGCTCTGTTCATTTAATAAATTTTCTTTTCTCATGTTTCAGTTTACACAGTCTCTATCCCTCTAATTTCAAGTACTCTAATCTTTTCTCCTGCAGTATCTAATCTGCTGTTAGTCACTTACACTTTTTTTTTTTTAATTAAATTTATTTATTTTTTTTAATTACAATACTGTATTTGTTTTGCCATACATTGACACGAATCAGCCATAGGTGAACACAATCGCCCAATGCCGAAGCCCCTCCCACCTCCCACCCCACATCCTCTACCTGAATCATCCTGTGCATCAGCCCCATGCATCCTGCATCCTACACCAAACATAGATTAGCGCTTCGTTTCTTACAGGAAAATACACATGCTTCACTGCCATTCTCCCAAACCATCCCACCCTTTCCCTCTCCCTCAGAGTCCAAAAGTCCACTCTATACCTCTGTGTCTCTTGTTGTCTCACATATAGGGTCATCATTACTGTCTTCTAAATTCCATATATATGTGTCAGTATACTGTATTGGTGTTTTTCTTTCTGGCTTACACCTTGTAGTTATTTTTAGATGTTCAATTTTGTCCTTATATTATTTTATTTTTTAAACATATAGAGCACAACTATACTACACTAGCTTTATTAATGTTCTTGGTTGCTATTTCTAACATGTACATCACATCTGGGTCATTTCTGATTGACTGATTTTCTCATTATGAATCATATTCTCTCAATTCCTTGCAAACCTGATTATTTTGAATTAAATGTAACATAATTATTCTAGGATTCAATTACATTCTTAATTGGGTGCAACATAATTATTCTAGGATTCCGTTAAGTTGCTTGAAAAAGGTTCATTCTTTTAGATCATTCATTTAAAATGAACATTAATTCATTGAAAATTAATTTAAAATGAACAAATTTGAGTCAGGTGCACTGAGGTAGATGAACCTAGAGTCTATTATACGGGAGTGAAATACCAGAAATATGGAGAGAAATACCAGAATCATCTATTAACGCACATATATGGAATCTAGAAAAACAATACTGATGAACCTATTTATAGAGAAGAAATGGAGACACACAAATGAAACTTGTGGACAAAGCAGGGTAAGGAGAAGCTAGGAGAACCTGAGAAACTAGCACATTGTGTGTGTGTGCTTAGCCAGTCATGTCTGACTCACAGAGACCCCTTGGATGGTAGACCACCACGCTCTTCTGTTCAAGGAATTCTCCAGGCAAAAATACTGGAGCGGGTACCAATTCCCTTCTTCAGCGGAATCTTCCTGCCCTAACGATTGAACCTGGGTCTCCTGCACTGCAGGCCTTTTCTTTACTGTCTGAACCACCAGGAAAGCACCATATATAATACATTATCATGCGTAAAATAGGTAACTAGCAGGAAGCAACTATGTAACACCGGGAGTCCAGTCTGGTACTCTGTGACAACCAAGATGGGTGGGATGGGGTAGGGGGAGAGAGGCTCAATAGAGGATATATATATGGATGTATACATATGTGTGTGTGTGTATATATATGATGGTATATACCCTTGTCTAACACAATGAAACTACGAGCCATGCTGTACAGGGCCACACAAGACAGAGAGGTCATGGTAGAGAGTTCTGATAAAATGTGGTCCACTGGAGAAGGGATAGCAAACCACTTCAGTATTCTTGCCTTGAGAACCCCATGAACAGTATGAAAAGGCAAAAGATAAGACACTGGAAGATGAACTCCCCAGCTCAGTGGGTGCCAATATGCTACCAGAGATCAGTCGAGAAATAACTCCAGAAAGAATGAAGATATGGAGCCAAAGCAAAAACAACATACAGTTGTGAATGTGACTGGTGATAGAAGCAAGGTCCGACACTGTAAGAAGCAATATTGCATAGGAACCTGGAATTTTAGGTCCATGAATCAAGGCAAATTGGAAGTGGTCAAACAGGAGATGGCAAAAGTGAATGTCCACATTTTAGAAATCAAAGAACTAAAATGGACTGGATTGGGGGAATTTAACTCCTGTGACCATTATATCTACAACTGTAGGCAAGAATCCCTTAGAAGAAATGGATTTGCCATCATAGTCAACAAAAGAGTCTGAAATGCAGTACTTCGATATAATCTCAGAAACGACAGAATGATCCCTATTCACTTCCAAAGCAAACCATGCAATATCACAGTAATCCAAGTCTATGCCCTGACCAGTAATGCTGAAGAAGCTGAACAGTTCCATGAAGACCTACAAGATCTTCCAGAAATAACCCCCCAAAATATGTTGTTTTCATTATAGGGGACTAGAATGCAAAAGCAGGAAGTCAGGAAGCACCTGGAGTAACAGGAAAAATGGCCTTGGAGTACAGAATGAAGCAGGGAAAAGGCTAATAGAGTTTTACCAAGAGAACACACTGGTCATAGCAAACATCCTCTTCCACAACACAAGTGAAGACTCTACACATGGACATCACCAGATGGTTAATACCTAAATTAGACTGATTATATTCTTTGCCACCAAAGATGGAGAAGCTCTATACAGTCAGCAAAAACAAGACCGGGGAGCTGACTATGGCTCAAATCATGAATTCCTTATTGCAAAATTCAGACGTAAATTGAAGAAAGTAGGGAAAAGCACTATACCTTTCAAGTATGACCTAAATCAAATCCCTTACAATTATACATTGGAAGTAAGAAATAGATTCAAGGGATTAGATCTGACAGACAGAATGCCTGAAGAATTACGGACACAGGTTCGTGACACTGTACAGGTGACAGAGATCAAGACCATCCCCAAGAAAAGAGAAATGCAAAAGGCAAAATGGCTGTCTGAGGAGGACTTACATACAGCTGAGAAAAGAAAAGAAGCAAAAAGCAAAGGAGAAAAGGAAAGATATATCCATTTGAATGCAGAATTTCAAAGAAAGCCTTCTTCAGTGATCAATTCAAAGAAACAGAGGAAAACAATAGAATGGGAAAGACTAGAGATCTCTTCAGGAAAATTAGAGATACCAAGGGAACATTTCATGCAAAGATGGGTACAATAAAGGGCAGAAACAGTATGGACCTAACAGAAGCATAAGACATTAAGAAGAGGTGACAAGAATACACAGAAGACCTATATAAAAACGATCTTTGTGACCCAGATGGTGTGATCACTCACCTAGAGCCAGATATCCTGGAATGCAAAGTCAAGTGGGCCTTACGAAGCATAACTAAGAACAAAGCTAGTGGAGGTGATGAAATTACAGTTGGGCTATTTCAAATCCTAAAAGATGATGCTGTGAGAGTGCTCCACTCAATATGCCAGCAAATCTGGAAAAGTCAGCAGTGACCACAGGACAGGAAAAGGTCAGTTTTCTTTCCAATCCCAAAGAAAGGCAATGCCAAAGAATGCTCAAACTACTGCACAATTGCACTCATCTCACACGCTAGTAAAGTAATGCTCAAAATTTTCCAATCAGGCTTCAACAGTACGTGAACCATGAACTTCCAGATGTTCAAGCTGGTTTGAGAAAAGGCAGAGGAACCAGAGATCAAATTGCCAACATCTGTTGGATTATCAAAAAAGAGAGTTCCAGAAAAACACCTATCTCTGCTTTATTGACTATGCCAAAGCCTTTGACTGTGTGGATCATAACAAACTGTGGACAATTCTGAAAGAGATGGGAATACCAGACCACCTGACCTGCCCCTTGAGAAATTAGTATGCGGGTCAGGAAGCAACAGTTAGAACTGGACATGAAACAATAGACTGGTTCCAAATAGGAAAAGGGGTACGTCAAGGCTGTATACTGTCACCCAAGTGAAGAGGAACTAAAAAGCTTCTTGATGAAAGTGAAAGAGGAGAGTGAAAAAGTTGGCTTAAAGCTCAACATTCAGAAAAAAGAAGATCACGGGATCTGGTCCCATCACTTCATGGGAAATAGATGGGGAAACAGTGGAAACAGTGTCAGACTTTATTCTGGGGGCTCCAAAATCACTGCTGACTGCAGCCATGAAATTAAAAGACGCTCACTCCTTGGAAGAAAAGTTATGACCAATCTAGATAGCATATTCAAAAGCAGAGACATTACTTTGCCGACTAAGGTCCGTCTAGTCAAGGCTATGGTTTTCCCAGTGGTCATGTATGGATGTGAGAGTTGGACTGTGAAGAAGGCCGAGTGCCGAAGGATTGATGCTTTTGAACTGTGGTGTTGGAGAAGACTCTTGAGAGTCCCTTGGACTGCAAGGAGATCCAACCAGTCCATTCTGAAGGAGATCAGCCCTGGGATTTCTTTGGAAGGAATGATGCTAAAGCTGAAACTCCAGTACTTTGGCCACCTGATGCGAAGAGTTGACTCATTGGAAAAGACTCTGATGCTGGAGGAATTGGGGGCAGGGGGAGAAGGGGATGACCGAGGATGAGATGGCTGGATGGCATCACGGACTCGATGGACATGAATCTGAGTGAACTCTGGGAGTTGGTGATGGACAGGGAGGCCTGACGTGCTGTGCTTCATGGGGTCACAAAGAGTCAAATACGACTGAGAGACTGAACTGATGCAGAGTACATCATGAGAAATGTTGGGCTGGATGAAGCACAAGCTTGAATCAAGATTGCTGGAAGAAATATCAATGACCTCAGATAGGCAGATGACACCAGCCTTATGGCAGAAGCCAAAGAAAAGTAAAGAGCCTCTTGATGTCTTGAGGAAAGTGAAAGAGGAAAGTGAAAAAGCTGGCTTAAAGCTCAACACTCAGAAAACTAAGATCATGGCATCTGGTCCCATCACTTCATGGCAAATAGATGGTGAAACAATGGAAACAGTGACAGACTTTATTTGCAGGGGCTCTAAAATCATTGCAGATGATAACTGCAGTCATGAAATTAAAAGATGCTTACTCCTTGGAAGAAAAGCTATGACCAACATAGACAGCATATTAAAAAGCAGAGACATTATTTTGCCAAGGTCCGTCTAGTCAAAGCTATGGTTTTTCCAGTAGTCATGTATGGATGTGAGAGTTGGACTATAAAGAAAGATGAGAGCCAAAGAATTGATGCTTTTGAACTGTGGTGCTAGAGAAGACTTGAGAGTCCCTTGGACTGCAAGGAGATCCAACCAGTCCATCCTAAAGGAAATTGATCCTGAATTTCATTGGAAGGACTGATGTTGAAGCTGAAATTCTAATACTTTACCCACCTGATGCGAAGAATCAACTCATCGGAAAAGACCCTGATGCTGGGAACGATTGAAGGTGGGAGGAGAAAGGGACAACAGAGAATGAGATGGTTGGATGGCATCATCGACTCAATGGACATGAGTTTGAGGAAACTCTGGGAGTTGTTGCTGGACAGGGAGGCCTGGCATGCTGCCGTCCATGGAGTTGCAAAGAGTTGGACACGACTGAATGACTGAACTGAACTGATATATATATAAAATTATGAGTGACTGATGTTGATGCACAGCAGAGACTACCACAATACTGTAATGCAATTACACTCCAACAAAAAATATTCATTTCTAAGGTAAATATTTATTTTAAAAATGTGTTAAGGAGACTGCAGCAATACTCAGTTTATTCTTCAGTACTAATTTAAGACCTTTCAGGATTGGGAGCTCGTGTACACCTGTGGCTGATTCATGTCAATGTATAGCAAAACCAATACAGTATTGTAACACAGAACAAAGTAAAATAAAAAAAAAAAAAAAAGACCTTACTATGTACATGACCCAGTGCTCCATGAATCTGGAGGTTTTCTCATCTTGGTAGGAACAGACACTATTACTGCCTATATGTGAGTGCCAGACACTGTTCTTGCTAATCCTTTTGGATGATTCATTCCTCAGCCTCAAGCAATTTAGAACTCTAGCTTCCTTGCTCTTTCTAGATTCTTAGTATCTTCCAATGCAGAGAAGTGTGCTGGGCTCCACCTGGTACCTCAAAACTACCTCCCAATCCCACATGAAGGTCTGAAATTCTCTTGAGACAGTAAGTTGAGACAGTCATAAAATCACTACATAGATTTCCTGTCCTTCAGGCACCACTGTCCTTCACTGTCATAAACCCGGTGTCTTGCAAACTTCTGCTTTATGTCATCTTTTTTTCTGATGGGATAGTAGATTCAGTCCTGTTTACTCTATATTAGTTAAAAGCACAAATCTCTTCATAAGTATTTTTCTTTAGATGTCCTACCATCATCCAGCAAATTATTAATTAATTTGATTAACTACACGTAACAAGAGGGCAGCGAGTTTGGTTTACTTACTGCTACTATATCCACAGAAACTAAAAGAGAAGCAGGCACATGTTAAATTATCAGTGCTAACTACAAATGTACACTCTACCACAGAAAAGATTCTGTAGAAAGGTGCCAAACATCAAACGCAGATGTCTATCACTTAAAACATTTGAGAAGCAACAGAAATTCTAACTTGTTAGTCTTCTTTGTCTGTTTATCTGCTTTGAGTGAAAATAACTAAGAAATTTACATCCACTCGGGAGGAGAACAGCTCTTTACATTTTCCATCAGTGAGATTTCTGTGTGCTTCTATGTTTACTCTTTATACACACCTAAAATCTTAGAATTGGAATAGTAAGCTCTTTATCTGTAGATCTAAATATCTGTAATTCAGAAAGGCCTCTACTTTAATATGTATAAGTGTATAATGTTTTCCTACCTCCATATGGTATTAATAAGAAGTTTATAAAGTCTCTAAAATTAAAAGAGTTCTGTTCTGGCAGGCTACTGAGTATAAATAAGGTCCTATATAAACTAAATATTCCTAAAATTACCAGAAAGCAAGAAATTAAATTTTAATACTTTAAATGTGGTAGATTAAAAAATAATTCTTACATAAACAAACTCAAAAACACTTTCCAAATCTAAGTTCACATAATTTAGGTGAATATCTGCCAAACAAGATCATTTTAATAAAATTTGGTTTAATAAAAAACAGCTATGTATTCTTAGTGTTTTATCAGTGTTAAGTGTAGTGCATATTTTAATTCTATTTGTCATGTCCTTCCCAAATATATACAGATTTACTGCTCAAATAAGCTACCATTATTTTTCCTCTATATTCAGGATTACCAAAACCTTTAATTTGACTGAACTGAATCATTATTCTAATGAACTTCATTCAACAGTAATTATGTTGCAGTATGTTGGTTTGAACGTAATTTCCAAGATCTTTAAGTAACTTAAAACCTGAAACTGATATTAAATTCAGTTCTTTAATGGATATTCATTACTTACCTAGGCCATATGTAAAAATGAATACTGAAATATTGATTACTAAATCTACTTTTAAATATATACAGTTTTGGTTTTTAGTTTTATAAGTTACAGAGAGGCTGAATATTTCAGTTAATGAACATGTTCATATTTGCTAGGAGATTGTATAAGGGATGTGTATGGCTGTAGAAAATTAGTTATGTTTATTCATGATCTTTGCTAAAATGCTAATATGTGACAGGCAGTGTGCAATTATCCACCCCTTCAATTTTTTTTCCTGTGAATAAGTTAGTTATTTTAGTTAAAAGTTATAATTCAAAAAGTTGACATTATTTAAGAACAATAATTTCTAAATATATATATATATACAACTTTGCATGTTAAAATTCTAAGTGCTCTATTATTCAAGGAACAGAACACTTTTGCCCTAAAGTAGCAGTTTTGAAGATTTTTGGTTTCCAAACACCCTTTCAACACTCAAAACTTACAGAGGACCTCAATCAGCTTATTTTGTGTGGGTATCTGTGTTTGTGTATCTGTGTGTGCATACTGAAAACTGAAAATACATTAAATGCTTATTTATTCATTCATCTCTAACTATCAATTTCTAACTAGCAACACACTGGACATTAATAACATGCTAGTGATATTATAGAATTAATCCTGACTTTATGGAACCCGTAAAATTAATCCTTCAGTAAGGCGTCAGTTTGTTCCAGAAAATGAAAGAGTATCATGAGGACAAAACTTGAAAAGTGAATTTTATTTGCATTGGTTTGTAATCTTTGAATATGTAAAGTAAAGAAATGTGTTAAAATCATGTTGTTCCGTTTTAAGAGGTTGTTCGTTATACTTTTGTCTAAGACCTTTTTGCTTGTTTGCTTGCTTTGCTTGCTGCAGAAACAACTATGTTTTTTCTTGGTTACAATATTCTTGTTATGAACTCTTATCAAATTTCCCACTTTTGAAATTATACATGCTTAATTAACCACAGCCTTAATTTACATCTCTGTTATTTTACACATAGTTTACTGTTTTACTTTGATGCTTCTTTTTAAGCCCTGCACCCAGCAACAGGCTAGGCTAGAGTTCTTATTTAGTTGCTAAGTTGTGTCCTACTATTCTGCGACCCCACAGAGCGTAGCACACCAGGCTCCTCTGTCCGTGGGATTTTCAAGGCAAGAATACTGGAGTGTGAGGTATTATAAATAACCAAGACTTCAAGGGGAGAGGCTCATGAGGACAGGCTTCTCCTGTCATTACTTTAACAACTTTAAGAGAAGATCAGCGGGCTGAGTCAGGATTTCCAGAGCTTGTTTTAGTTGAGAAGCAAAGAAATTCATAAGATTAATAACCTAAGATCCAGTGGAGCAAGAATGAATTATATAAGAGTGAATGAAGTGATGAAGGTTCACCAGTTGCCTTTTTTTTGTTTAAAACATCATTGATACTGTTTTAATGTCCTGTTTTCTGTTTGTTTTTTTTTTAATTTATATACACTCCATAACAATTTAGTAGATTCTGCTTTATAAACTAAAATATTTTAAAATGATATCTCATTCTCAAATTTTGACTTCTCAAAATTCAGAAACTCTGAGTCTTGTTACTTTTCATGAAACGAGTTATTTGCAAAGATTCAATGAGAAGTGGTTTTCCTGTTTACCAGAATATGCCTAGAAAAATTCCAAGGTCTTGTGTGGAATGCCATATTTGAAGGTAATGCTTATTTAATCAGATATAATTGGACACGTTTAAAGAATCAACATTGACCTTACAGAGCCATTATTAACAAAATCCTCCTAGAAAAAGTACCCTGTTACTTGGCTTACAGGGTCTAGTCTTATAACTAGGGAAAAAATGTGACTTCCTGGTGGGCCACTGTGGGATATTTAAAGAACTATAAGAAGAAAGAAATTCACCCAGATATACAGGTACTGCAGGTGGTGGAGAAAGTTTCCTGACTTTGACTTTCCAGACTCAAGACAGCAAGTATTAGAGACTTCCAAAAGTACAGTATGAACTTCTGACAAAATCTTCCAACAAAAGAAAATTTTAATCACACCAAATCTAATGAAATCAATCTTTCTTCAGACTATCTTTTTATAAAACAGTGGAAGATTTGTGCTTCAAGGGAACACTATGCATTGTCTACAGTGAACTCTTCAAAATTATGTTTTTCTCATTTCATAAGAACCAATTTCCATCTCTATAAATTATAGATATGTAACAGCAATGCAAAGTAATTTTTATCCACAATCAAGCAAATTCTGTCTTGTCACACTGAGGTTCAACTGAGCACCCTCAAGCCAGTTCTGTTTTCATTTTCTCATTCATTTCAATATTCCTCACCTATAATTTTGTCTGGTTTTTGAATTGAGAAAGTTATAATATTTACCCAGTTTCTTCATTACTAATTAAATGAAATCTTTGAAACTTGTACATTTTATAATATATGAGAGTCATGATTTACCTGTTTTGAAAATCATCTCTTAGCAAACTAATCAACTATACAAAAACTTTAATACTCTCAGATTCTATTTTCTATCTGCAAATATTCTTCAACTCTTTCCTTGTGTTAAGGGTGTTACAGTAGAAATTTTTGTTTAAATTCTCTGAAATTCCTTGACTCTCTTAGACAAAATATCAGTCACAGTTGGAATGTTTAGAGTCCGGAGTTTTAATGATTTGCAAATGTGGACTATATCCAAAAATCAAAATAAAGAGGTGGTTTTCATAGTCACTTACTCACACATATGCTCACATGCAAAGTCTTAAATTTTTAAATAAAATGTAATCACTGATCCTAAACTGCATATCAGATTATTTCATGTTCTGAAACTGTGAGTGATCTTCATCAGATGCAAAGGTTTCTTCCATAATATAAGAGAGCTGTGTCCACAGAGAAGTACAGAGCACTCATTTTTCAAGATTTGAAGCTGAAACCCTAAGAAGCAGAAAGCTTTGTATGTGACAGCTTAAATGCTTGTAATCAAACTAATTGGCAGCACAGTGACCTGGAATGAGCTGAAAAGCACTGTAATAAATGTTTAGCAATCAGTGAAGCAATTCTTTATTATTCAGGCTCACGTTTTGTGGTTTTATCATCTTACAGGATGAAATGGGGGGGTGGGGGAGGATTGGAGAGCAGAAAATAGGAGAAAAGGAAAAATACATAAATAATTCTATCACTTCAAAAGAGTAAATGAACCAAGAGTGAAACTATTGCTGAATGATGGGAAGAGGAGTTAAAATGTAATAAAATTAGCCTAATGACTGAAATCAGGAGTAAAAACATTAAATGAGCTATCTGTTGCCTAAAGAAAACCTCTGTACGTACAAACTGACAGAGTTATAAATACAGATTCTATTCACGAAAATGTAATGTATTATAGGGCTTCCTAGGTGGCTCAATGGTAAACAATTCTCCTACCACAGCAGGAGACGAGGGTTTGATCCTAGTCAGGAAGATCCCCAGGAGAAGGAAACCCACTCTAGTATTCTTGCCTGAGAAATCCCATGGGCAGAGGAGAGAGTAAGGCAGGCTACAATCCATAGGGTCAGAAAAGAGGTGAACACAATGTAGTGACTAAGAAACCACAAACGTATGATACATGAAACTCACTGGGTAATCTTCTCCAACAGAGGAGTACCTGGACCCCTAAAAGTAATTCTAGCAAGAACTCATGCAATCTTCTTCCTCCCTCTACAAACATAAAAACATCCTACCTGAAACTTGAGAGTCTTCACATAAGTATGACAAACAAACTATGCGGCAGAAAAAATATCAAGTACAGTTAAAGGTCAGATTTCAATAGATATTTAAATGACTCTTGGACAAGTGATAGAGCAAGAAAAGAAAAGATACAGACAAAAATGTGTTAAAACAAATGTGTTTATAATTAAATCAGGTGGTAATGACAACTGCAAAGGTCTCTCAAATTACATTATACATATGTACAACTAAAGTCTACCAACATGTGTCGGGATGACTCCTCAAGAATCTCTTGAGAAACTTATTATGAATCAAATGTTTTTAGGTTAGCTGAGGTGAAGGTGTTGAAACTGATACTTTTGAAAAGCAAAAACCTTCCCAGGAAATACCACACTTATAAAAAAACACATGGGTCAAAGGAGAAATCTCAAAATAAATATTTTCAACTAAGTGAAAATAAAAATATAAATCAAGTTTGTGGAATACAATGAAAGCAGTCCTAAAGAAACTTTATACCAATGAATCCATGTATTAGAAGACTGTTTTAAAAATCAATAATCAATGCTTCCACATAAGGAAACTAGATAAATCAGAGAAAATTAAATCCTAAGCAGATGAAAAAAAAATAATACAAATTATAGAAGAAATCAATGAAGTTAAAAACAGAAACTCAATAGATAAGATCAATAAAACCAAAAGCTGGCTCTCCAAAAAGGTCAAAAAAATCAACAAGCCTCTATCCAGACGAACTAAGAAAAAGAAAGGAAACATAATTTATTAACATTGGGATGAAAGTGGAGACATCACTACAGATCCTATGGATGTTAAGCAAATAATAATGAATATAATGAACTCTATGCCACAAATAATATGACTTAGATGAAATGGACCAATTCCTTGAAAGACACTTCTGTCATAACTCAAGAAGAAATAAGTAATCTGAATAAGCCTGATTAAATAACTTGAATCAATAATTATCTTCCAAACTGAAAGCACCAGAACCAGATGGGTTTACTGGTGAATTCTATCAAATACTGAAGTATGAAATTATACCAATTCTCTACAATCTCTTTCAGAAAGTAAAAGAAGAAAGAATAGTTTATAACTCATTCTATGAGGCCAGCATTACTTTAATATCAAAACTGGACAAAGACATAAGAAAAAAACCACAGATTAATATATTTCATGAACATACATGCAAACATCCTCAATAAAATATTATCAAATTATACCCAACAAGGTATAAAAATAAATACACATCACAAATGAGTAGGATGTATGCCAGAAAAGCAAGAAAAATATTTGAATACTAATTAATGTAATCTATCACATCAGCAGACTGAAGGAGACAAATCAGGTGATCATATCAATAAATGAAAAAAACAAGCATTTGACAAAATCAATACACATTAATGATAAAAAGTTGTCAGCACACTGGGAATAAAAGGAAACTTCCTATCCTTGATAAAGCATATCTACAAAAATCTACAGCAAACATCATACGTACTGGTAAGAATCTCAATGCTTTTCTGTAAAACCAGGAACAAGGCAAGAATGTTTCCTCTCATTACTCCTTTTCAACATCAAACTAGATGTCCTAGCTAATACAAAAAGACCAGAAAAGAAAATAAAAAGTAAATAGTTTGGGAAGGAAGGAACAAAAATGTCTTTATTCATACATAAAATAATCACCTATGTAAAAAATCCAAAGGAAATATTAAATGCTCTCTTTAGAAATTTTAAGTAGAAAGAGTAAGGTTTTAGGAAACAATATTACAAAGTTCAATTACATTCCTATAGGCCAGCAATTAACAAGTGGAGTTTAAATTTTAACACACACTATCACGTACATGAGTACCCCCAAAGTAAAACATTTAGTTATTAATATAGCAAAGTACACACAAGATTTACATCAGGAAAACTATTATAAAACTCTGATGAATGACATCAAAGAAGAACTGAATAAAAGCCCAGAGATGCTCCATGTTCATGAACAAGAAATATTGTCAAGCTATCACTTCTTCCCAACTTCATCTATAGATTCAATGCAATTCCAAGCAAAACACCAGCAAGACATTTTCTGGAAATTGACAAACTGATTTTAAAGTTTATATGGGGAGGCAAAAGACCCCGAATTTCCACTTAAATGTTGAAGGAGAAAAACAAAGTTAGAGAACTGACAAAACACAACTTCAAGACTTAATTATAAGTATCAAGTAATATTACTTATTTATAGTAATCAAGACACTGTGATATTGGTCAACCCCCTCCCCCACAAACAAACAAATCCAGACAGATTAATGCAATGGAACTGAGAGACAAAAATAGACACACATAAATATAGTCAAATAATCTCTGACAAAGAAGCAAAGGGCTCTTCTTTGCTTACCAGTGACACTCCCTGGTAACTACCATGCTAGTCTCAGTTTTCACAAGTTCAGCTTTTTAGATTCAACATGTAGGTGGTACCTTATAAGCTAATTAAAAACAGGCAAAGGACCTAAACAGACATTTTTTCCAAAGAAAGACAGCCAACAGGTAGATGAATAGAGGCTCAACATTATTAATCATCAGAGGAATGCAAATCAAAACAACAAGGTATCACTTCACAGATGTTCAGGTGGCTTTTATGAAAAAGACAAGATATAAAAACATTGGCAAGGATGTAGAAAAAAGGGGACCCTTACATGGTGTTAGTGGAAATGTAAACTGGTAACGCAATTACGAAAAACAGAAAAGGAGTTCACCACAAAATTAAAAATTAAACGACCATAAACTAACTGCATACTCACATTCAGTGCATCATTATTCACAACAGCCAAGATATGGCAACAACCTAAGTATCTATCTGTCAATGGATAAATGGATAAAGAAGATATGATGTCTGATATGTTCTTATATATGATCAATATATATGTTATTATTCAGACATGAGAAAGAAGGAAATTCTGCAATTCATGACTGCCTGGATATACATTGAAGGGATTATGCTAAGTGAGGTAAATCAAACAAAGACGAATACTGTTATTATCACAGGGTAGTCTGTAAAGTTCTCTTTTATCCAGAGATTTTACAACCCTCAGACTACATAAAATAAAAATAATAGGTCTATTTTAATTAACAAATTGAAAGTTGGTAATTTAGCAACAAATAGATGCAAATATCTTGTAACTATATTGTGCCTCTGTACAAACACACCTTAAAGCTTTAATTTGGTCATGATGTTTAATATCTGATTAAAAGAACACTGAATTCTCTAGTTTTCTTTGCCTCTCAGAATGTATTAACATTTCTTTTGTTCAGAGAAGTCAGGTTGTCATATCATTGAGTTAGTACTGTTACCAAGTCATTTTTAAAATATATTTTAAACAAATTCTAAAGGAACCAAATTTCTTGCCTCATTTGGGTTTACGATTGAGATGCTAACTTACTATGATTCTCTCTGCACAGGATACAGCCCTACCTTCCCTCTGCAAAGTCAGGACTAATTTCCCACCAAAGTAGGTTACTTACAGGAGCCTCTTACAAAAGATAAAATGTGAATGTTTTCCATGGAGACTAAAATGGAAATAGAGAACTTTGGGGACTTATCTGAGAAATGTGGCCCACCGTGGGCTTGAGTGAGTTCTTTCTTGGTCTCTGTAATCATTTAGATTCTCCCTCAATTGCCTTCTGGAGCATTTCAGTAGTACTTACAGTCATTTGTTGGTCCGGGTAAGATTTTATGAGATGCAATGAATATATGAAATATTAGAAGTACACTGGGAACCACAGCTGTTATGCCTTACTGCATTTTTAATGGCTCCTTAAAATCAGAGGCCACTACACACAGCAGCGCATTTAGACAGGAAACACTGCAATTATCTGGCTTCACCACTCCACTGCAAATATAAGAGTACATTACAGTTTATAAGCCCCTAATAGACAGTCATCACCTTTGGCAAGTCTTCCACTCCAAGGTACAATCTGAATTTATTACCAGGGAGTGGTCAAGAGAGACTGAAAGTCTTTTTTGTTTGTTTTGTTTGCACCCTATAAACCAAATATCGAAAATACGAAAGAAAAGACATCACACATACTATATATAGTATAAGGCAGGTCCTTTTAATGTGACTGTTAGTGAAGCTAATTACAACATGAAGATTGGAGATCATTCATTAGCCTAGTAAGCAAATTAGGTTTGTTAACAGTGATTTATAACGCCAATCTTTGGGTAACTGTGTTGGTCTTTTCAAGTATACGTGTATTGGACCTGACAGTTTATTAACTGTGCTGTACCTAAACAGCTTGTCACTAGGGCGCTTTTGTTAAAACAATATTGTGTTTTAAATGGATAAACATTTTTGCACGAGCAAAATGCATTTTAAATGTTTGGCTTCTGAAGTCAAGTACTAGGAGATAAGTGAAGTGTCTCAAACCATCTAAGCCTCCAATAACTCTTGTTTACTGCTAGAGCTGACTATAGGAAAATGTGACACTTGGAGTTAAAATAGCACTTTTCCTTTTTAACAAGCCCCAGTTGTGTTTTTTAACCTTTTTCAAATGGTACTCTTGGTATTTCACAAAGCTCTAAGTTCCTTATGCAATGGATTGGGAAGCATTTCATTTACAATTTCAGGAAAAATATTTTTTAAAGCAGTTAAGCAAAGGAATGAGTCTTTGATCTGAAAGATTCTTCTGATTGATAGTCCATAAAACTCCAGGCCAGTTAAATCTATCAAAATAAAGGTTGTATGGGTAGTCAGAGTTAAACCTTGGGGTTTCACATTGCCCATGGTTTAGTTTATATTGCTCATACCAACTCATTCAACATTTCTGTAATTTGGAAATCCCCAACAAGGATAAGACTATCGCCCTTAAAGCCAATGCTGGGAAACAGATTTAAAAAAATAAATAATGCTACTTTCTGAATTCCATGACAGTGACCTGTATGTTCCCTCTGGGACTGTCAATGCACTTTGCTTACTTTGCTAAAAGCTTTATACTGCATCATCTCTATGACCGAATAGGATATACTAGCTGTGGGACAGAATAAGCTTATAGCCTATTTCTATGTATGTATGTAACTAGAGAATGCAAAAATAAGAATACTGTTCACAATTGTTAATTTCAAAGAAAGGCAAACTTGGTCACTCAGCTAAAGAGAGGTGTTCATGAAGCAGTAAGGGGACTATGGCCTTGCACTCCTGTGTCTCAGAGGACAGCAGAGAAAGGCAGAAAAGCCAATCGGAAGGGCTGATCCCTTGGACAGACATTTAGATGTGGGGCAGACAGAATTACAGATCTTGGAATATAGAGAACCAAAGGCCCTTTAGAATTATCTAGTCCAGTGGCTGGTAAAATCTTTTTCCCCTCAAATCATTTTCTTTTCTCAAATCATATTTTTTAAAATGATTTACGTTCTTCAAATCTGAGGGACCAGAGAAGGGAGGTGAGAAGACAGGGAGACCAGGCTGAGGACTCATTCCCACATCCAGGAGGAGCACCCGGGTTTTCATTCTGCCTCCGTAATTAGTTTGCAACAGCCAACTACAAAGATTCCTGTAAGTGTTTAAAAATACTTAGTCTATTCCCTCACAGAAACGTTCAGAAAATGAGAATATTATGGGATCGGTGGCAACTGGAGACACCAACTCATCCTTTCTGTTTATTCACCAAATTTCTTGATTACCTTGTACTTCACAAGGAAGATAAAACTGGTGTGGAGACAGAAGACAATTTCCACAGAGTGAGCAAGAGTCTCACTGCACAGATTCTACAAATGATGAAATGTCTGCTCACCCAAATTTAAACTGTAATGTTCACTTAATCAGAGCATGCCGCTCATGGCTCACAGACCCCATTCTGAAAATCGGAGTGTTAAAAACCAATCAAAAACATTTTAAAAAGATAAGAGTGGGAAATAGAAAATAGAATTACGATTTTAGTCTAAGTCCCTTGAAATTAGAGTTTATTGGTGACTATGTTGAAGAATCTGTCAGAGTACAGCTATAACACAACCCTCCAGTATAAACAACTCTATGGTTCCCAATCTTAACAAAACACAATACTTAAGTGTAGATTCTAGTTTTGTTACTTTCTAGAAGGCAAATATAGCTCAGGGTAATATTTTAAAGGTTACACCTCAAAACAGTGGCAAATTTACCATTCCAAAGGACAACTGATTTCATTTGCTCAGTATTTCTGCATAGTACACATACAGCTCCAAAATCATTAGCAGTGTCCTAGATTTTAAGGTGACTGATAGGTTCCAAGGATTTTGTTTTATTATAATAGAATAATATATCCATTAAATTTTTATATTACATATCCCATAATTAACCACTTTAGTGACCTTGTACTCTCTTTGGATGCGGAGAATCTCTGAGGCTATTTCAAACGTACTTAGGTGAATTACTGGTAACTATTAGGGGTCACTTAGGGACATTATTGAATACACAAACAGTCACATCTCAAAGACATTTTGTGATAAGGCCACAGCTGACTTTTCAGGGCATACTGAAGTTACTACAGGGAATTACTGGTTTAATGTAAATTTAAATTTGGGTGGCAATGTTTTGTTTTTCCTGTTATTTTGGCCACCTCTTCTAAACTATCATTGAAGATAATTAAATTTCTAACTATGTACTCTAACTTCCAAACTCATTATGTTCCTAAAAAGGAATCTCTTCTTTCCTGAGACTTCTATCCCAAGTAAAAGAAGTGTCACAGTCATAAAATCTTGGTTTGACATCTTTCTAGTTTTTAAATATAACAGTTCACTGAGCCAACTTCAAGTCTCCTTATAAGCCATCTCCTTCCTACTCTCAGCCCAACCCAAAGAGCTATCAGCAGTCTTTAAATGCCTCAGGTCTGAGGGGAAAAAAATCAACAAATAACTTTAACAGACAAAACAGCCATAATATTTGGACGGCCTACAGAATAGTTCATTCTGACCTCATCATGATCAAAGAGAATGACAGGGAAGGAATTTCATATTTGTTTTATGTTTGTATATGGAGCAAACTGGTATACAGCTGACCAAACACTAAACCCTAGCCTCCCAAGAAAGTATGCAATGAGAACAAAATATTCCTATCTTACAGTTACAAATTACAATGTTTACTTTTTATTGTGAATTTCCAGTGGTACTTCTCCATCACAACGCTTCACAACCACTTAATGAGGCCACATTTACTCCATCACACTATACAGTGGGGATCACAGAAGAAAACATGTATTTTTTCCTATTATTGAGAGCTGCTTTGTGTGCATTAAATATCTTACCTAATTTAATATTCACAACTCTCTTAGGTAAAGATGAGGAAAGACTCAGAGACAAGAAATAATTCATCCAAGGTCATACAAGTACTCTCTGTATCATACTGTCTCTAAGTTCTTAATTATATGTTATGCATAATAAAACCTCAAATACTTTCTTTCTTCAAAAGAAGAAAATATAGGCCAAAACATTTAAATTGAAAAGAAAAATGTGTTCACTGCATTAATGTGTGTTTTTTTTAAAGAAAATCCTACACACTCCAACAAGTTTTGGTACTCTTGCCAAAAAAATAAAAAGCAAATAGATTCCAACTAGTCTATACTTCCATTTATATTTAGAATATGAGCTGAGCATGAGTATGTAATGAATATATATGTGTGTCTCTCTGTGTATATAACACCCACATTATTCATAAGCTCCCAAAAATGTGAAAAGTTTGTTCCAATCCTTCTCTATTTTGTCTACTTTAAGAATTCTTTGCAATATGCTTATGTAAATACTGATTTTAGCTGCTGTTCTCATTTCTCGAATCTTCAGCTTATAAATGGATTGGAAAAGTGACAGACCTAAGCAGACATCTATGAAACACAAAACCAAGGAGGTATAAACAAATACAATTTCATCAAAAACAAAAGTCTATTCTTCAAAGCCTTTAAGTTACTACTACCGATTAATGAAAAGAACTGAAAGAAAGTAAAACATACTGGCTGTGGGCAAGGTACACACACACACACACACACGTGTACATATATACCTGCAAGTGCATACAGTTATGTGGGCATCTATTTTATTAGCATACACGATGATCAGCATTCTATCTTAGTTCACTAAAAGTTCTACAGGAGCATACAGTCTCTATCAAAGAAGATTCTGAAGTTAGAGTAATGTTGGGGCAAGGGGAAAGTATTTAAGAAAACAGTTTTGGGTTGTTAAACTGAAGAGGTGAGTGCCTTCAGTTTTCTTATACTAGGATTCACACTATGGTTCAATTGCATTACTAGCTCATTGACTCTGCAGGTAATCTGCTTCTGCCCACACTTCAAAGTGATGCTGAAGAGGTTTAAGGATAAAGTCAAAATATCACCATTCCACTTACCTGACGCTGAGCCTTCACTATAGACTTAGGTAAAGGTCATTATGACATCATAGATCATAAAGAACAGTGCAAAGAATACATTGGCATGAAATCACTAAAAATTATGAATATGTTATCTCCACTTAGAAGTATGAAACTCACCAATGCTTCAGTTAGTACCTGAAATTAATTATTACATGTGATATTGCTGAGATAGAAACTGAAACAGAAGGTGCTTTTTGATGAGGTCTTGGCAATAACAATAATGGATTTTGTACTTTCATAACATAATAATCCCATTATTGGAAACACATTCTATGTAGAACATTTTTGTCATAGTTGAGAGCTGAACTTACATCTGGTATGTATCTCCTCCATGTAAGCTAATAATACTACAGATTTTTATATATCAGCAAAGTAATATTAAGAATAATTTTTCTGAAGTAAAAAAACCTTTTATACTCATCCAGCTCTGTGTAAGTGTAAAAATTATTTGAGATTTATAATTGCAAAAGACTCTTGATTCATAAGAACCTATGATTACAGAATTAAAATAAACATTCCTGGAATTAGAAAAGTAAGTGACCAAAAGCATAATAAAATTCTCAGTACTTTTAGAGGTGACTTTCTCCGTTCAGAGTACTCTTACTCACAATTTTATATTTTTATATATATATATATATATATATATATATATATTTATTTGAATGCTCTATCTGGAAGTAATCAGAGGCTGAGTCAGTGGCATTGGCCTCCTTCTGCTGAAGAAAGTAAAGAGCGGGGATTTAGCTTTTGGATAGAGAATAAACATTGGCAGGCTCCAGATTTTACTTCCAGCATCTCAACCCATATCCAGCCTGGTGTGAAGAGATGGCAGATGGGACTACTTCTGTTATTTCGGCTGCTGAAGCAGGATCCTGTTTCAGCATCCTGCTTGTTTCTACAAGCATGAATATTCAACCACAATAAGGAGTAAGGATAAGTGTGACAGTATGAAGCAGGTAACAAGAAATCATCTACCCTTTCTCTTTGTATCATAGGCTAAGAGCAAAAAAAAAAAAAAAAAAATCACCATTTAATAAACGCCACTTCATCTAAGCTTGGAAAAGACATTATTCAATGAAATGATGCTTGTTTTCATGGATTTAACGTAAATGTAAGAAGAGAAATGTGTGGGCAGAAGAAAGCCAAAGTAATTAGCATTTTAGGGGGGAGAAATTTAAAAGCAACACAACAGAATCAGTAATCATTTTCCACTTTATTTGCATGATTTCATTATTTTCCCTGAAAATGCTGAGCAGATATTAGAATATCTGTGTTCATCACTCAGAACATAAATAAGATTCCTTCAAATTCCTTTAAATATCACAACAAATGTCTACATGGGCATGTTATCCCACTGTGTAAATAACGTTTATGTGTAATTCTTATTTATTTGTATTTTGAAAAGCATTACTGAATTCAAGAAGGATAATTTAGCTATAGATAAAAGGAACAGAAGTGATAATTTCTTCATGAATGAGAAATATTGGGATAAGCCGTGAGGTGTATCACCATCCACACACTTCCCAAACGACAGAGAATAAGGTCTTAAAATTAAATAATACATCTACAGTCAATAGAATGAGGAGTTTGATGACTGGTGGGGAAAAAAATCTAAAGGCCACCTACTCAGACTGTGAGGGAAAGCATATAATCACCTCTCAAAAAAAATTAAAATATGGCAATTCACTGTATAAGTGGGGCAGTTCTTCAAGGGATCTTAATGAACATGTATACCTCATTGCATAAATTGAATTCCATTTTCCACTTGACCATTTCCACTTGACACTTCTCACAAAAAACCAATTTTTCAGGAAAGGTGGCACAGGTCAACAGGATTCCCTGTATCTCCTTACTCTGCCAGGTGAGGGGAAAACATCCTGGGAGCTAGGAACCAGACACATATTTGAGACTGACTTGTGAATCCTAGTGCCCAGCTGGCGATGTATTTTAACAATAAAACAACTCTTAGTTAAAAGATGGACATCAGTCTGCTCTTCAGGACTGAGAGGGAATTTCTTGGACCTTTTTTTTCACATCCTAATGAGTATATATTACACAAGAAAATGAATGCCAGCGCGAGGCACACATGTGGAAGTTGAGATAAAACTTACGAAGTAGCCTGTTCCCAAGCTGGAAGGAGCTGAACTCTGCAAGAAAGCATAAAAACAAAGTGGAAAATCAGCAATGGTTTTTAACACGTTCCAATCCACACAGCTCATTACCAGTTCTTCGCAGGCTTTTCATCACGACACCACATCGCCTGTGTACGCGGCCCCTTGTCATCTGCTACTGATACAAACACCGTGTTGCTTAATTTTCCCCTTTACATCTCTCAACAACTCAGAGATGCTAACGTGCTATTTACTGAATTCCAAGCTTCTGCGGTGGACGTAATTGCCAATTTATTTGACAGGCAGCTGGGTAATGAATTAATGATGGCATTTCGCCCTGCACTGAGACTAAACAGATACGCATCAGCCTGCCTCCCTGACTTGCTGACATTCAATGCCCTGGTCTCAAGCTACTCAGTTTTGTGGCCGCAAAGGGGCAGGCAAGAGGAAAGAGCCCAGACTGACTTGAAAATAAAAAGCCCAGTGGGTTTGGATGACTTTTCCAGTATGTGACCTACTTGCTAGCTTATTCCCTCAAGGCACCAGTTAGTACACACAGAGTGCTTTTCAAAACTGAGACATTTTGTAAACATAATTAGTAGACTAAAATGCAAAGAATGTGTGGGTAAAGGAAGCAGTGAAAAGCACCATTCTTCTAAAGGTTTTAGTCACGAAAGTTATCAGTTTAGGTTTCCATAGTTCTCATACATAAGGAATTAGAAAACAATGATGCTGAAATGTACCTGGGGCATCACTTCAAAGGGGAACGAGACCTAAAAAGAACTTGGACTGAATTTTAAACTTGTCTGTTTGTGTTGTTTTTTCGCCCTGAAACCTCTCATTACAAATTCTTTAATTTGCAGTATCTTTATGAACAAGAGAGGCCCCAGATAACCTTGAAACAAAAGAACACTAACACTGAGACAGTCCTCAGGGCTCAGCGAGGAATCCTTGTACCAGCAAGGCCTCTCCCTGCCAGGCTTGGGCCAGTTGTCACACCTTCCACCTACAGGGCATGGACTTCACGGTGATGCAACAGTTACTTGGGTAACCTCTAACTGTTCTACCTAAATGCCTTGTCGCTGCTCTGCAAACCACAGGTAGCAGGTACCATCTCCTTGACTCACCCTGGTTTCCCTAGCACTTAGCTCAATGCCTTGCACATAGGAGGCATTTAGTAAGTATTAGCTGAATTACTGTATAGATAAAATCGATGAATGCTCAGACTGTATGGGGAGGGGACTCAGGTGAACTTAACATCTCCAAAACCGTATCTCCAAATATAGATATGATTCTTGATTTTATACCAGTTTGAAAAGGAAATAACGGGGCTATAAGTACAAAGGGCATCTGCATCAAACAAGGACACGATGTTCCAGGGCATTGCTAAATGCAGCACCTGGAGCAAAACTTTCTTCCCCTCAGTGTTCCAGACAGGCTTGGGGGAATAAATAACCTAGATATGTGATCCTGGACACTGGATTTTCAAAAACGTTGCTGCATTTGTGATCCTATAAACGGTATGTAGGGAGAGCAACAGTAGTCATGGAGACGGCTCCTCAGAGCAACGATTAGCCATGTGATGGCATCACCTGTTTTCAGCACCCCCACCCCCACCCACCGCGGAACACAGGAAGGCAAAAGCCAAGTTAGATCTCCACCAGCCTGGAGTCATGCCCCTGGGAGGCAAACTCATTTTAGAATGAATTACTCAGAGAGAGCATCAGATTTGTTTATTTCAGTGTTTTTCCCCCTTTCTGCAAATGTATTTTATCCCAGAAGTGGAAGGATCCCTTCAAGCCCACCTCCCCACCCCCACATACATATCATCTTATTGTATACCAAGAAAATGACATCCTTCAGGTCCCGAGAAGCTCTGTTATATTCACTTTGCATATATATTGTACATTACTCAGGGAGCTGGGTGGAGAAGAGAGCTTTGTTGTGCATATTTGTTCTGGCTATTGTTTATGCAGGTCTGACTGAATGAGGGAACAGTGGGTATCATTTCAATTTCTGATGTCAACATCAAATTACTTATTTAATTTCATGCCTGGCGAAGCATTGTATAGCTACACGCAGAATCATTTCACTTCATTTGTTATGCTGTGTTTTCGTGGCGATTGGCTTGCCTTCCAACTGACAGCTTTAATTACGACATGAATTTGATTGCACTGCCGAGGAATTAACATAATGCAACAAAGCATTTAAGAACCCTGCCTTACAACATCCCCGTCACATACGCATGCATGCACGCACACATAAGTACAGACAGACACATGAAGGAACAGACACAAGATCCTCATGTACATTAAAGGTCCACTGGAGTTTCAACGTTTGCTAGAAAGCATATAGAACCAGAGAGTCAGAGGCTATCCACATTCGGACTCACAGTTTTTTTGTGTGTGTGGCATTCAGCTATAATTTCTGGACCTAACAGAAAAGTTCATAGAAAAACCCTTCTAATCTACTTTGCCAAATGTCCATGATGTTGACATTTCCTCCCCTCTAACTCCTTTCTCCACTATATTTTTCTTGGCCGATTGCCAGCTCTCTTTAATCATTGCTGGAAAACTTGAACAGAAACGTTTCTGAAATAAAGTGATTTCTCCTGGGTCCAGTTCTATAAGCCCAAGAATCTACTAAGGCCCTGTGTTCAGTCAGTCAGTCAGTTCAGTCGCTCAGTCGTGTCCGACTCTTTGTGACACAGCACAGCACGCCAGGTCTCCCTGTCCATCACCAACTCCCGGAGTTCACTCAAACTCACGTTCATCGAATCCGTGATGCCATCCAGCCATCTCATCCTCAGTCATCCCCTTCTCCTCCTGCCCCCAATCCCTCCCAGCATCAGAGTCTTTTCCAATGAGTCAGCTCTTCACATCAGGTGGCCAAAGTACTGGAGTTTCAGCTTTAGCATCATTCCCTCCAAAGAAATGCCAGGGCTGATCTCCTTCAGAATGGACTGGTTGGATCTCCTTGCAGTCCAAGGACTCTCAAGAGTCTTCTCCAGCACCACAGTTCAAAAGCATCAATCCTTCGGCACTCAGCCTTCTTCACAGTCCAACTCCCACATCCATACATGACCACAGGAAAAACCATAGCCTTGACTTCAGTGGGATGCTATTCCTGGTCCTCACCATCAGACAGAGGTATACCAGAAGTTCTGAGACCAGCAACAGGGCAGTCAGGGTTTCACTGACAGCTTAGGTCACATACCACATGCCTCGGGCCTTGCTAACCAAAAGTCCAGAAAAGTCTCTGTCATTTATACTTAATCTAAGTATATATTTAAAAGCTGAAAACATTTGATAGTTTTAACATTTTTCCAAGTCACAAATTCAATGAACAACTGAAACCATAGGCAACAATAGATTATGCTACATTGTTGTGTTAGTAGGCAATGGCACCCCACTCCAGTACTCTCGCCTGGAAAATTCCATGAGAGGTGGAGCCTGATAGGCTGCAGTCCATGGGGTCACGAAGAGCTGGACACGACTGAGCGACTTCACTTTCACTTTTCACTTTCATGCATTAGAGAAGGAAATGGCAACCCACTCCAGTGTTCTTGCCTGGAGAATCCCAGGGACGGGGGAGCCTTGGTGGGCTGCCATCTATGGGGTCGCACAGAGTCAGACACGACTGAAGCGACATAGCAACAGCAGCAGTGGTGTTAGTAGCTCAGTTGTGTCCAACTCTTTGTGACCCCAAGGAATGTGGTCCCGCCAGATTCCTCTGTCCATGGGATTTTCCAGGCAAGAGTGGGCTGCCATTCCCTTCTCCAGGGGATCTTCCCAACCGAGGGATTGCAGGCAGATTCTTTACCACCTGAGCCACCAGGAAAGTCCCAGATTATGCTATAAGAATGAAATAAGTATTTAAAAATAGCTTTTTTACTGTTAGAAATGTTTTATGTTTCTATAGCTATTTGTTTGCAAATGTGCATCTAGGGATTATTATTGTTTTCTCATGTTACAGGAGACAGACACCATGAAGGAAGGGCTCAGGAAAGCAGATAGGTGGTGATGTCCTGACCACTGAATCATTTGATGAAATCAAGTTGAATTTTAACTTTCTGTGCTTCCCCAATTTATAATGAGAAGAAAGGGCTTCCATTTTGGTTACTTGGACAGAGACTGCATATACTGTCCAAACTATATAGCAAAAGTGGCCACAGAATCTAAAAAAGGGTGTAAGTCAAAATGAGGCTTGAAAAACTAAGGTTTTTTTTAATGCAATAAGTAAAAGCATCCTTGAATTTAAAAGCATTTGAAGTCACATCATATACACAGGTTTAGGCAAATATGTTTGTTGAATAATGAAAAAGGCTTATTTCTTTAAGAAATTCTTATTTCTGTAAGAGACAGAGTTGCCAGTTCATTCATATTTTCTATGTATTAGGTAGAAATGAGAGGTACAGAGAGACTGAGAAAACAGAATAAGAAAGTATTTAGTGGTTTCCACGAGAAGACAAGAATATGAAGAAATTCCAGACTATCGGATATGTGATTTCCAGGCTCAAGCTATCTCCTGTTTAACATGGTCTTTTCATATGTTTTTTTGTTGTTGTTGTTTTTGTTTCCCAGATTTGACCACTGCTCCAGCAATCTCTGCAAATTACCTACCTCGAACTCATTAAGTTGTAAAGAAGAGCTTTCTTACAAACACACTCTACCTCAGTCTCCAAGCTACATGGGCTGCAGGAATAGTAATAGGATGCATAGTTGAAAGACATTTTCCAGGAAGGAGAATGCTGCTGCTCACATTCAAGTCTGCCAGTAGATATTCATTAAATTCATGCTCATTTTACTCCTCTCATTGCCCCCTACCTAACTTTCTTTCCATCTCTGTCACTAAGCTATTATTGAAGCTACTCATTAAACCCATGAAGTTAACATTTCTGTTTTAACATCTTACCTAGAACAAGGGATTTAAAAATCAGTTATCCATCCAAAATAGGTGTACTCCTTTCATTAGAGAACTACACAGAGAGGCCATGGCTACTATTATGCTCTCGAAGCATGTGATGGATGTGTGCTTCATCCGAGAGGAAAATGTAAGCCCTGACCCTAGGGCTAATTTAAATACAGTATTTTAAAATTCTTCAAAATTATCACGTGTGTCTGATCTCCCTGCCTATCCACCCTCATGTTATACTTTTTCTTCTTGGGAGTGAAAAGTAGAAGGATCATGCTAAGAATCACTTGGCCAAGTATAGTTCTTACAAAGGTCACAAGACGAGCTCATTTGTTTTCTGTAGTGTTTTAGAAAACAATTAAAAGAACCTAAAATTTTAATCCTAAGAAATGTGTCTTGGAGATAAAGATTACTGATAACTTACAAAGATGCAAAATATATATAAATAGAGAAATGAACCACTAGTGGAAGTAAAAATGTGGGCACAACTTGAAAAAACATCAGAGGTGGAAATAGTCACTTCCAAATTCAATTTTCGACCTGTTACAATCCATTTCAAGTTGTTGCCAGCTCTCATCTCTATTCAGCAGCTTTCTGGCTTTCCCCCCTCATTTCATTCTTGCTCTCATTTTTATCTGTAGTTTTCACATAAAAGGAAAAGTAAACATTTTAAAGAAAAAATTATAACATTCCTTCTAACACCTTTGAGAGGCTTTTTAAATACTAACTTATACGGTAGGTTAAACAGTGTCCCACTAAAATTACAGGGCCTTCTTGGAACCTAAGAATGTGATTATGAGGGTTAATTTTATGCATCGACTTAACTGTGCCCCTGGGTAACCAGATAGATATCTGCTCAAATGTTAGTCCGGGTGTTACTCTGAAGGTGTTTTTGGATGAGTAAACCAACAGGATGAGTAAAGCATACAGTAAGTAAAGCATAATGTAAGTGGGCCTCATCCAATCAGTTTAATGGAACAAAAGTGATGGCTGTACTCAAGAGGGAATTCCCTTGGCTCAGCCTTCAAAGTGAAACAGTACTCCCCCTCCCCCGCCCCCGTTTCAGGCTCAGACAGACTGACACACAGACTTTTCTGGTTTCAAGCCTTCCAGTCTTTCTGATTTTCAGACTTTGGGGCTCAGATTGGAACTAACCATCAGCTCTCCTGGGTCTCCAGCTTGCTGACTGCACATTTTGAAACTTGTGAACCTCCATAACTGTTCAAGTCTATACCTTTTGTTGGCTCTGTTTCTCTTGAGAACCCTGACTGATATAAATGACCTTGTTTGGAAACAGGGACTTCGCAGGTGCAATTAAGGTGAGGGTCATACTGGATTTAGGTGGAACCTAAATCCAACGACTGCTCTCCTTGTAAGGAAATCAGACGTACGGAGCTACAAATAGAGTAAAAGCCCATGTGAATAACGACACACATTGAAGTGATGGGGTCATAAGCCAAGTATCATCAAGGATTGTAAGAAGCAACCAGAAGCCAGGAGAGCAAAAGGACTCCTTTCTGAGACTTTAGAGAAATCATGGCCCTGCCAACACTTAATGCTGGACCTCCAGCCTTAAAAACTACAAGATAATAATAAACTTATTGTTTTAAGTTTCCTGATTTGTGATCATGCATTACAGTCGTCCAGGAAACTAAGAGAGTTTATGGCCTCCTTACTATGAACTAGAAAATATCATGTGACCAGTTCCTGTATACATTCCTTCTGCTCTAGCCACAAAGGCCTCCCCCACCCCTCACGTTTAAACATGTCAGGCTTACTCCTGAGTCAAGGCCATGATCTTGTGACTTATCTTGCCTAAACGTTCTTCCCTCCTTTCATCATTCAGGCTTCAGTTTAAACATCACCAGAACAAAAAGAACTAATTCAATTACTCCAGTTAAAGGGGCAACACCCTACCACCCCCCCACTACTGCTTTGTTTACTTCATAAAATGCATTACATCAAAAATAATGTTATCGTTTGCTCTCGAGTTTGCTGTTTGCCTCCCTTAATAGAGTAGAAGCTTCATGAAGCGAAAGGTTTCATCTTGTTCCCCATTCAACCTCAAGCGTCCAGAACTACACCTGACACTTATAAGGTATTAGGTAAATATTCCTGGACAATCGAAACACTGGCATATCCAAGAAAACACATAAAAATATGATACAGGAAATGCAAAAGACATAAACAAAATGGTAGGGGAAATGAAAATATGGCAAAAACAGAAAAAGAAAGAAAGGAGAAAGAGAATACCAAGAGTCTGTAACAGGTCTGGATTAGATTCTCTGCTTAAATGCACGGAAGCTCATTGATGGTGTGGACTGTGACTGTTTCTCCTTCACAGTATCTAGTAATCCTGGCAATAAAGGTTTGGGTGTAGGTGGGAAGAAAGGAGGCTGGGACAGACGCTTGCATAGATGGATGGTGGTGTGACGGTGGGACAGACAAACCAATAAAAACCCCGAAACCTGGGAGATTCGAGATAGGAGAAGCAGCAGAAAAAAATGCATCAACTGTAGTATTAAATGGACTACAGAGCTACAGAACAATAAGATTAGAGAATTGTATTGCATAATAGTTACGAGAATTCCCCTTTCACCTAACTTGAAATGTTTCAATTCTTTTAACATCTTGAACATTTTAAAAGTATGAAATATTTGTCTGCCTTTTCACAATTAAAATCCTGACCCCAGATTCTTTCAGAGATGAATTAGTCACATCCATGCAGTTATCTGAATAAAGCATTAAAGGAGTTTATTTCCACAGGGTGGTGGCAGGAAGAGTCTGCTAGAAGTGAAATTGGGCTGCAGAAGGAAAAAAAAAAAAAAGAGTACTCCAGAAGAAACAAGTAGAAGGTACAAACTACAGGAAGCAGAGGAAGAAAGGGAGGATGAAGAGGTAGCTTCATACATTCTGGAGGAAGACTCTGCTAATAGCCCCAGGAGTGTGGAACTTCGTCCGCAGGATCTTAAACAAGACGGTTTAATAGTGAGTTCTGACTCTCAGAAAAACAACTGTTGGGACTTATCCAGTCCAGTGGCTGGGATTCCATGTTCTCAAGGCAGGGGGCTCAAGTTCAGTCCTTGATTAGGGAACTAGATCCCACATGAATGATTAAGACTTTGCATCCCAAAACCAAGATCTGGTGCAGCCAAATAAAGAAAATAAGTAAATAAATATTTTTAAAAAACAATAAAAACTGTGGAAGCTTTGTAGACTAACAGGGCAAAGGAAAGAGAGGTGGGTCAGATTCTATCATTGGGAGGCCACAGGAATCATCTATGTAAAAAATGATAAAGGCATTTGAACATCAGTCATGTAAAGGTGAAGATAATCATAGTCAAATGCTTCCAGAGAAACAGAGTGACTACGTAAACAGGTTAACTAAGAGGAAGGAACAGAGTTCAGATTTGAAGGTAATAGCTCTGAGATCCAGTATAGAGAAAGGGAAATAAAAGAGTTCAGGTTTGAGAAAACAGAGTATAAGGAGGATTTTATTTGAGAGGAAAATGGTGTTTGTCATGATTGAGACAAGCAGGTGTTGTGGAACTGATAGCTACAAGGGAATCAGAAAGTTTAGAAAAGGCTCCTATGGTTAAGTATAAATCTGATGTAAAAGAAGGGAACAAATACTTTTGAGCACAGTGAATGTGCCAAGAACTGTTAAAGTAATTCAAACACATGGTACCAGGCAATTTTTAAAAGAAACCTTACAAGGTAGATGAAATGACCCCCATTTCGCAGCATAAGAAACCAAGGCTTGGAAAGATCAAGTTTTTGCTCAAGGTCACATGGATAATAAATAGCAAACTAGCTATTAAAACTTGATCTGTTTTTAACAAATGCCCATGATCACTTCAAAATTTGAGTTTTTTTCTATGTATTAAGTCTTTAAGTTTATCTCAAGACTTTTGACAACTTCCTCAGTTAGAAAATTCTGTTTAAGTTTTGAAGCAATACTTTCCCTTCTGAATAACTCATCATGAATATTTATATAGTCAATTATTCCCCTTAACTTTTTCCTTAGTGACTAATCTAAACAAGTTACTGTTTCTCCTTGATGTGGACAACGTGAGAGTCCCTGTAGACTATTATTCCCTCCTGGCAATGTACTGTGGGGATACATAATTTGGCAAAGCCAAGCACATTTGGTTTTTGAGCTTTACCCATGAGTCAAATTCTCCAGCCACACTGGAATTCTTTTTTCTTAATCTTTTCGCCTGTCCAATTGAAAAAAAAGAAACAAAGCTGGAATAACATAGTTATCTTGATTAGAGGCACTTGAGGTAAGTCTCAACTTCCAAAGCTTCTAAAAATGTCATTCAAGTGAGTGGAAAACTGAAAGAGAATTTCATCTCAGCTGAAAGTCTAGAGTGGGCATTGTAAACTAACAGGGATTAAATTCACTCTCCCACTTTAACTAAAACAACTAGAAAACATGTGTGGGAAAAAAGGGGAAAAAAACCTTTTAAGAAACTGGGCAATAGGGAGTGTAGTGATCTTAGAGAGACAGAAAGAAAAATAATTCTTACAGCTGCCCTAGCATAGTCTCTGGAGAGAGTTTTCATTCCATAGTAGAGTGGCTGGGGGTAACCCAGGTGGATCCCAGAAGAATCCCTGAGTTGAGAATGCAGAGTTGACAGTCAGCCAAGTCAGCTGAAATTTGCAAAGCAGAGGATGGGAGAAAAGGCAGGTTCACTGTGAAAGAAGCAGGAAACCAGGAGACATCTTTCCTCCTGTCATCACCGGAGTCCGTATCAGAACATCCACGTGACAAAAGTACCCAAGGGAAGGGGAATGACCACCGGAAGGAGCAGGTAGAATGACTCTCAGAGTTACAAAGGGCAGCGGAAAACTGGCACTCCCACTGGCCAGAGTGGAAAAATCTTGTTCACATCAGGAATTAGGCAGAGTCTTCAGCACTGGGGAAAAACAAGCTTTGTCCTGAAGGTTGTTCTGGATGTTCTACCCAGAAAAGCATAAAAGCAAACCTCAAAAGAAATAAAAATATTATTTTCAAGTGGCATAATTGTATCCCAGAAAAAGTTCAAGAATATTTATGAAAACCAAAAATATCCAGCACTCATCAAAAACAAAAAATTCCTAATATTTGGCATCTTAAAAAAAAACAGCCAGCTACAGACAAAAGCCAAAATACAATCCATAATGAGGAAAAAAAACAATCAATAGAAACAGACTCAAAAATTACACAGATGCCACAGTCAGTAGAATATGAACACTGAAACAGTGATAACTATTTTCCACATGTTCAAGAAAGTAATGAAAGCATAAACATGGTGAGGAGAAACAAGGAGATATTTTAGCAAACAAAAACTAGTAGAGGTCTTTGACTCTATCTCCTCATTTTCTGATAATCATTAAAGTAATTAATTACTAGTTCTCCTTTAAGAAAAAAAAAAAGGAAGTATCTTTATTCTTTAAAATATCATGGAGGTAGACATTGCCCTCATACCCAAAAGAGTCATCTTGTGACTTGACTTGTCAAAGGCACTCATCTCAAAGAGTTTAGATTGCAATGGCCTGAGGTAAGGCTCTGCAACCTCACAACTATTCATGTGAAGGAAGTAAGTGACTGGAGGTTTTGAAACATTTCACTAAAAGTCACCTACTTCTTTCCTTTTCTTTTTCATGCGTGTCATTTCTCCTTCTTTCATCTTTTAATAGTGCAGCAGGAAGTATGAATTTTAACAATAAGCAACATAAACCCAAAGTATATCACAGACTAACCTGACACAAGACTGACAGGATTGGTTACTGCCCTAGTATTTTTTTGAAATTTTTTACTATGGTTAAAATATATAAAATATATATATATAAATATATATATATATAATGCAATATTTCAACTTATTTTAAGTGTACAATTCAGAGGCATCAGTTACATCATAATGCTATGCAACTATCAAAACTATCTATTTCCACAACTATTTCGTCACCACAAACAGAAACTTTGTTACAGTTAAACCATAACTCTCATCTTCCACACTTCCCTACCCCTACCACACGTCCCTGGAAACTCCCATTCTACTTTCTGCCTCTAGGAACTTGCATATTCTAGATACTTCACATAAGAGGCATCAGAAAATATTTATCTTTTTCTGTCTAGATTCTTCCACTGAGCATAATGTTTTCAAGACTTGAACTTCACTCTTTTTATGGCTAATACTTCCATGTCCATATATGCCACTTTTTGTTCATCCATTTACCTGCTGATGAACTCTTAGGATGTTTACATCTTTTGGTTACTATAAATGATGCTGCAGTGAAAACTGGCATATAAGTATCTCTTTGAGGACCTGGTGTTTGGGTATATACCTAAAAGGAGGATTGGTGGCATGTATGGTAATTCTGTCTAGCTTTTTGAGGAATGTCAAGCTGCTTTCCACAGTGGATTCATCATTTTATATTTCCACTAGCATGTATGAGGGTTTCAACTTCTCTAAATTCTTGCCAACATTTGCTAATTTCCTTTCTTCAAAGTATAACTATCCTAGTAGCTGTCAAGTAATATCTCATTCTGATTTTGATTTGCATTTCCCCAATCACTATAATGATGACCATCTTTCATGGGCTTCCTGGTTATTTGTATATCTTCTTTGCATAAATATCTGCTTAAATCCTTTGCCCATTATTGAATTCAGTTGTTTGTCTTTTTGTTGTAGTCTTTACATATTCTGGATATTAAACATTTATCAATTATATGATTTTCAAATATTTTCCTCCCATTCTTTGGGTTTTCTTTTCATTTTCCTGACAATACCAATTGATGCACAGAAGTTTTTAATTTTGATGAAGTCCAACTTATGTAATTTCTCTCTAGCTACTTGTGCTTTTGATGTCATTATCTAAAAATCCACTGCAGATTCAAGGTCATGAAGATCTACACACATTTTTCCTGTAAGAATTTTATGGTTCTAGCCCTTACATTTAGGTCACTTTTTCATTTTGAGTTAATTTTTGTTCATGGTGTGAGGTAGGGGTCCAAATTCATTCTTTTGCATGGAAAAATCCAGTTGTCCCAGCACCATTTGTTGAAGAGAAAATTCTTTCCCAATTAAATTGATATTAAACTCATGTTAAAAATTACTTTGCTATAGATGTATGAGTTTATTTCTGAACTTTCAATTCTATTCCATTGATCCATATGCTTACACTAACTCTAGTACCATACAGCTTTGATCACCGTAGCTTTGTAGTAGATTTTGAAATTGGGAAGTGTGACTCTCCCAAACTTGTTTTATTTCAATACTGTGTTGACTTTTAGGGGCTTCATGCCATTTCATATGATTAGGAGTGTCTGATTTTCCACTGTTGCAAAAAGGATGTTGGTATTTTCAGACATTGCATTGAAATCTGTAGATTGCTTTGAAGCGTATTGATATCTTAACAATACTCAGTATTTCTATCCATGATCACAGAATATCTTTTGGTCAATTTCTTTTGATCAAAAGGAAAACAAGTTTAGGGAAACCAGTGAAAAAGATTTCATTAACTATACAATCCTGTGCTCTTGTCCCTTGACCTAGTGTGCTTTCATTTTTCTACTCTGTGATGAAATTATGATTAACTAATCTTGGAATAATTTCCAGGGTCAATATGATCCTGTATTAAAACCACAACAAAATCTCAGAAACAGTTATTTAAGCATCAAGTATTGTTAACAAATTAGATAAGAAATAGTTATACCTTTAAATTTACAGTTCTACCACAAACTTAATGAAACATATAAACACAATGAAATATTGTTGTATATATATTCATACGCACAGTGAAAGACTGAGTATTCTTTATTTATATATTTGATACTATACCACATTAAAATAAAAGGTAATCATAACTAAGATATTAAGAGTTCTGAAAAAATATTACAGTTTTTGTTTATCCCACTTAATTCTTGTACAAACTTGCTTCTGTGTTCAGTCACCAGGTCATGTCTGACTCGGGCTCTTCTGCCCATGGGATTTTCTCAGGCAAGAATACCAGAGGGGATTGCTACTTACTCTCTAGGGGACCTTCCCAACCCAAGGATTGAACCCATGGCTCCTTCATTGGCAGGTGGATTCTCTATCACTGAGCCACCCAGGAAGCCCAAGAATTTAGTAGTCCATAATATCAAATGTCACCATAAATCTAACAATCTTTCCTGAGAAGTACAGGAAGATCTCTGTGTCTTAGGGTTGCCCACCTTGGCTGACAGAGAAATGGACAATAAGAAGTTTTGAGTACATACTACTAAGATACCTGTTTAGAATTATATATAAGAACTACTCCTTACTTATTAAACTGAATATTTAGTTCAGTTCAGTAGCTGAGTGGTGTCCGATTCTTTACGACCCCATGAATCGCAGCACACCAGGCCTCCCTGTCCATCACCAACACCCAGAGTTCACTTAGACTCACATTCATCGAGTCAGTGATGCCATCCAGCCATCTCATCCTTGGTCGTCCCCTTCTCCTCCTGCCCTCAATCCCTCCCAGCATCAGAGTCTTTTCCAATGAGTCAACTCTTCACATCAGGTGGCCAAAGTACTGGAGTTGCATCATTCCTTCCAAAGAGATCCCAGGGTTGATCTCCTTCAGAATGGACTGGTTGGATCTCCTTGCAGTCCAAGGGACTCTCTAGAGTCTTCTCCAACACCACAGTTCAAAAGCATCAATTCTTCGGCGCTCAGCCTTCTTCACAGTCCAACTCTCACATCCATACATGACCAGGGGAAAACCATAGCCTTGACTAGACGGACCTTAGTCAGCAAAGTAATGTCTCTGCTTTTGAATATGTTATCTAGGTTGGTCATAACTTTTCTTCCAAGGAGTAAGCGTCTTTTAATTTCATGGCTGCAGTCACCATCTGCAGTGATTTTGGAGCCCCCAAAAATAAAGTCTGACACTGTTTCCACTGTTTCCCCATCTATTTCCCATGAAGTGATGGGGCCAGATGTCATGATCTTCGTATTCTGAATGTTGAGCTTTAAGCCAACTTTTTCACTCTCCTCTTTCACTTTCATCAAGAGGCTTTTTAGTTCCTCTTCACTTTCTGCTATCAGGGTGGTGTCATCTGCATACCTGAGGTTGATATTTCTCCCGGCAATCTTGATTCCAGCGCAGCGTTTCTCATGATGTACTCTGCATAGAAGTTAAATAAGCAGGGTGACAATATACAGCCTTGACGTACTCCTTTTCCTTCTTGGAACCAGTCTGCTGTTCCATGTCCAGTTCTAACTGCTGCTTCCCGACCTGCATACAGATTTCTCAAGAGGTAGGTCAGGTGGTCTGGTATTCCCATCTCTCTCAGAATTTTCCAGTTTATTGTGATCCACACAGTCAAAGGCTTTGGCATAGTCAATAAAGCAGAAATAGATGTTTTTCCTGGAACTCTCTTGCTTTTTCCATGATCCAGCGGATGTTGGCAATTTGATCTCTGGTTCCTCTGCCTTTTCTAAAACCAACTTGAACATCAGGAAAATATCAGTAAAGCCTAATTTCTATTTTTTAAATAAAAAATAAGCCATAATATTTTTTTCCTATAATACACTGGATCATTTTGTACACCATAAGCAAGAAAACTACTTTAGAGAATTAAAAATGAAGAAAACAAAAGGGGAAGTTTTTTGTTCTTTATGATATATCCTCACTCAACTGCTTCTTAAAACTCAGAGACTCTGAACACTGTCTCATTTTTAAGCCAAAGCAATCTTGAGAAAGTACAACAAACTTGAAGGTATCAGGCTGCCAGACTTGACACTATACTACAAAGCTGTAGTAACCAAAACACTATGGTGAGTGAAGTGAGTGAAAGTCGCTCAGTCGTGTCTGACTCTTTGTGACCGCATGGACTATATAGTTCACGGAATTCTCCAGGCCCGAATACTGGAATGAGTAGCATTTCCCTTCTCCAGGGGATCTCCCCAACCCAGGGATCGAACCCAGGTCTCCCGCATTGCAGGCAGATTCTTTACCAGCTGAGCCACAAGGGAAGCCCTAAAACACTATGGTACTGGCACAAAAACAGACACGTGGGTCAATGAAACAGAACAGAGATCACAGAAACAAACCAACATTCACATGGTCTACTGATCTACGACAAAGGCAAGAACAAATGATAGGGAAAAGAGAGTATCTTTAATGAATAGTGTTTGGAAAATTGGACAGCTACATGCAAACGAATGAAAGTGTACCACTTTCTCATATTATATAGAAAAAATAAGCTCAAAATGGATAAAAACTTAAATATAAGACCTGAAAGCATAGTACTCCTAGAAAAAATATCACAGGCAGTAATCTCTTTGACATTAGTCTTATCAGTTTTTTTGTATATACCTCCGCAGGAAAGGGCAACAAATAAGCAAAAATAAACAAATGGAACTATATAAAACTAAAAAGCTTTCTAAACAGCAAAGGAAACTGCCAACAAAACAAAAAAGTAACACTGATTTGGAGAAATTATTTCCAAGTGATATTTCTGATAAGGGGTTGGTACCCAAAATGTATAAAGAACTCACAGAACTCAATGTCAAAAAAATAAACAACATGATTAAAAATACGTAGAGAACCTAAATAGGCGTTTTCAAAGAAGACATACAGATGGCCAATAGGCACACGAAAAATGTTAACATCATTAATCAGCAGGGAAATGCAAATCAAAACCACAATGAGATTATCACCTCACACCGGTTAGAATGGCTGGTATCAAAAGACGAGAAACAACAAGTGTTGTTAGTATGAAGATTACGCAAAAAACTAAAAGTAGAACTACCATATGATCCAACAATTCTACTTGAACAGAAACAGTAAATCAAAAAAATATATATGTACCCTCCTTTCATTGCACCACTATTTACAACAGCCAAGATACGGAAGCATCCTAAATGTTCATCATCAGATAAATGAATAAAAAATACTATACACTGACACACACATACAAAGGAAGACACCTCAGCCATAAAGAAGAATGAAATCTTCTCAGTGGCAGCAACACAGATAAACTGAAGGATACTGTGCTAAGTGAAATAAGTCAGACAGAGAAAAATGCATACCATATGATTTCACTTATACACAGAATCTACAAAACAAAGCAAAGGAACAAACGAAACAAACAGACTCATAGACGTGGAGAACAAACAAGTGGTTGTCAAAGAGCAGAGAGGCGATTGCGGGAGGACGGACAGACAAAATCAGTAAAAGGAATTAAGTATAAACTTCCAGTTATAAAATAAATATTATCACAGGGATGTAAATGAACCCATAGAGAATACAGTCAATTATACCATAACAAATTTGTACTGTGATAGATGAAAGCTGGATTATTGTAGTGATTTCATAATGTATAAAAATATCAAATCACTATGTTGTACACCTGAAACAAACGCAGTACTATATATTAATTATATGATGCTGTGCTGTGCTTAGTCGCTCAGTCATGTCCAACTTTTTGTGACCACATGGACTGTAGCCCCCAGGTCCCTCTGTCCATGGGGATTTTCCAGGCAAGAATACCACAGTAGGTTGCCATGCCCTCCTCCAGGGGATCTTCCCAACCCAGGAATTGAACCTAGGTCTCCTGCATTGCAGGTGGATTCTTTACTCTCTGAGCCACCAGAGAAGCTCAAGAATACTGGAGTGAGGAGGCTATCCCTTCTCCAAGGGATCTTCCTGACCCAGGAATCAAACTGGGGTTTCCTGTATTGCAGGCAGATTGTTTACCAGTGAAGCTACCAGAGAAGCCCTATTAATTATAACTCAATTTAAAAGGAGAGAGAAAATGGTTAGAATCCTGAACTCACCACTTGTGGTGACTAAAGGGTAATCTGCAGCTTCTGGGGGGAAAAAAAGGAAGAAAGGAAAGAAAGACGAGGGAAGGCGGAGAAAGGGAGAGGGAAAGAAGTGAGAAGAGACAAGAAGAGAAAAAAGAAAAGAAATGGAAATTTCCCGAACTGAGTATGCTAATCACAAAAGGTAAAATGGTGTTATTTCTGGGCGTGGTCTTCAATGGTTACCCAAATTACTTTTTTTAGTGACAGTAGAATTATGTTCTTCCTCTAGTAAAAGTTTTTGCAAATAAATCAAACAGATTGGGAGGAAAAAGAATACTGTCTCAATCTGTTAATGTTCCCCTATTTGACCTATTTTAAAGGAAAGTTTTAAAATGTTGCCCTCAGGTGCAAAGATGAGTCAAGGATCCTGTTCTACAACACATTAGGGAGGGGTGTGAGATGACCCCAAGAGGGCAGAAGTGGTTCTGTGCCTTGCTGGCGCACAGAGGCCTGAAGAGTGGTTAGAACGGGTCTAGAAGGCTGACAGGCCCCCTTAAGAAGCAGGTAGTGTGTGCTAATAGGGGGTTTTCCTCTAGAAATCAGAAGGAAATTTTAATTCCTTTACTTGCCAAGTAAGTGGTGGGTTAGTCATCCCTTCCAACAGGAATAAAATGAAAGAAAGGGGCTGTTACAGATCTCACAGGTGAAAAAATGACCAAAGGCCCACATTTAAGTACATCATCTCCCAGTTGCAGCACTGCCAGACTAGTTCTTTCATTTGTAACATGGATACCAAAAAGTATTATCACTTCCTTTTGTAATCTATTGTTTCTAAGCTGATAGATATGCCCAACCAACCTTATAATTCTTTAAAACACATTTTAAGTCAAACTCGAAAACAGAACAGTACAATAAAGCAAGGCTCAAATATGTGTCTGCCTAGAGAGGAAAAATGCTTGGATATTTACAAAATGACATTAAGGGATGTGTTGGTGAACTAAAGCTGGGCTCAAGGGATGTGTGGTCTGGTGGTTTCAGTTTGTCTTTTAACTTACGTCGCTGAGCCTTTCCCGGGGAGCTGCTCCTGTGGAAGCCTTTGGATTCTCCACTGGCGCTTTCACTGTCACTGTCTCTGCAGCTGTTCTGCCCTGGCTTGAGCTGAAGGAAGAAGAAAAGAGAAAAAAAGAAAAGTGTCAGTGGTCTCCTCACACAACTGCTCCTTCATCCTTACTCTTTAGCCTTATCAAAAATGAACAATTTAAGGTCCTGATCTTCAGCATTTTTCTCAGCTTCTGAATAGGGCCAGGCAAGCTGCTGTAGAAAGAAATGTGGAGGATAAGATAAGTAAAACATTTAGCATAAAATGTCAATGTAGACAAAAAGACCTGAGCAAGCCTTAAATAAACACTTGAAAAGTCTAACAGGAATCTTGGAGGGTAATCTTCCCTGAGATTTTTCCAATCCAGGTTTCACCAGCTATGATTTCCATCTTATTCTCTCTGTCCTCTTATGGAGAAGAAAAAAAGAAAACAACAAAGAGAACAAAAACAAGTTTTTCTTTTCCTAAGAGAAAATGGTGAGATTCTTTATATTATCCTTTAACCACTAGGGAGACAATGACTCTGTTTTTCAAGATAATATTCTAAAGGTATTTTAAAATACCAAATTAAGACCTACAGCTTAAGTAAATTAAGCCAGCATCCATTCAACAACTATGTATTAAGTATAACATCTGAGACCAAAAGTAAAAACTAGAGATATGGTGCTTATTGACCAACTTAAACAGTCTCTGCTGTTTAATAGCTTTACAAAGCTGTTAACAGTTTCTACACATTTACTGGCTCTGATTTCCATGTTCAGGATGTTGGACACATTTACCCAGATCTGATTTTCCACTCAAAATGAACAAACACACAGAACAGCGAACCATGAGTCTATATAAGACTGAGTCAAATTCACATGGACCATTAGTCTGTGATGTTATCACCAACCACGTTTGCAGAGAAGCCAAGCAATGTGATGCAAGTTACAACACAGAGCCCCTTTACAATGTGCTCACTCTAGCAAGAGAAAGACAGAGCAGGATAAACAGAGACAGCAACACAATGAAATACATACATGCTAAATGAAAACCAGACATGAGCCAGTGATGTTAGGAGGAAAGGTAATCTCTGAAGTCTTGAATTGAAAAAAAGATTAAGCACCTATGGCTGAAAGGAGAGAGAAAAATATTCTTTATGAGAGAAAGTCAAAAGAAGAGGCAGGGAAACCAACATGCTAGGAAATGATCAGGAATCTTATTGGAATTAAAAAAAAAAAAAAGACTTCTTTTGTGAGGAAATACGAAGAGGGTGGCATGGGTCGAAAAATGGGAAATGTCAAACGGAACACAAGCTCCTTATTTCTGGGTAGCAGGAAACTTCAGAGAGCAGAACAGGTAACAGGTACCAAACATCTTGGCTGCAGGTTTTCAAGTGGCTCTGGGACCATGGGGGAAGATGAACCAAGAAGAATGGAGAATGAAATCAAATCAGCATCCCTTGTAGCTTTAATGTGCCTCTGTAAAGACTGCAGTTCAGACCTGACTTTTGGTCATACCATCTAATCAGCTATTCCCAAATCCCCGCTATGTAAAAGGCATTTTTTTTAACATTTCTACAAATCCTCTTTTATCACTTCCTTCTAAAATCTCTTTCTCCAGGAAGTCTTCTCTAATGGAACCAAGAAAAACGATCCTAATTTTATTCTGTATCCTCCTGAGCCCTTAAGTATTATTTTCCTCCTAAGTTACTGTTAAACCTGCTAATTCTAAGTTAATTCAGATGCAAGCTATATGAGCCTTTTCTTATTACTATGGAATAAAAGTTCAGAATACTATCATTCTCTTCAAGTTTTCATTTTTATACTTGTAATAAAGGGGAATTTAACCTAAAATGAACATCACTTCCTTTCAATTTCCTGAACATGTCGAGTCCATTCCTGTCCTGTACTTTTTCACACTAGATTTTCTCAGTCTGGAATGCTCACTCTCATTCTCTCTGTACTTTTCAGGTCAAAGTTTTTTTGAAGCTCAGATAATATCTCTTCCACCATGCTCTTTAAAGCGTTCTTTCTCTACATATTTATTTTTTTGACATATGCTTTCAAAGTCTAGCAAGCATCTCATTTTTCATTAAATGCCTTTTATAATTGTGATATAGTTTATCAAGTTTTAAAAGGCCTGCATTAAATATATTTATACTAATGATAAAATCTGTGTGTGGAATGTAATTCATAAACAATGTCAGAACTCTTATCTCATTGGATCTCTGAGTTAAGTAGAGGCAGGTAAAACTAGCTCCAATGTGTGGAATGGAAAAATAAATAAATAAATAAATAAATAAATAAATAAAGGAAATCTGCTTGGAATTAGCGAACAGATTGAGGACTAACCCCATGTCTCTACTACCTACTGCTATCTTCATTGTAATTCACAGTGCTTGTTTAAATGTTTACATTTAACCTGGAAATAATGATTCTGTGGTAAACCAGTATTCTCTCATAGAATTTATTTTCAATACATCTCTGATAACTAGCTGTATACACAAAGAAATCTTATTAGGTAACATTTGATCAAATAATGTTTATAAAAACGAAGTCCTCCAACTTAGAGGAGAAATAAACATCAAACTGGGAATTCAGAGAATAAGAAAATCAAGACTTTTCCTAATGCTCAAATGGCTTAACAAAATCTGGACTTTCCATTTGGGTCTCTTCCATGTTTCTTCATGGAAGGAAAAGGATGACTTCAACAAGGTCCAACAAGAGACCCCAGTAGCCCTGATGTAAATTGTCTGACTAAATGTTGATCTAGGCTAAGAGCAAAACCCAAGAAAAACTCAGAGGAAGCAGCTTACTAGCCTTCCTTATGTCCTGCCAGCAAAAGCACTTCAGTGAATTCTCTTCAGAGAGTCTTACATAAAATCCACCCCTACACCACCCCTTTCACCTCCAAAGCCAGGCTCAAGTTTAAAGGAAACTTAGGATTTTAAGCTGTCAGACAGCTCAATATTTCAAAGATATAGACTGACTACAGTAAGTACTAAAGCTAACCCACAAGATTTCAGGCAAAGAAGTATTCCTTCCTAATCCCATGAATACATTTAAGACTGGCATTTTCAACCACATCCAATGGATCATTGGGGGTAGCATAACTAACTCAGAAGTTGTAATCCTTCACCTGAAATTCCCAGCTATTACCTACAACCAAGAGACATTACAAAGGCCAGGTGCTGGCTTAAACATTTAAAGACCTAAGAAAAATCAATCTGCATGCACTGATTTCTCCTAGCATTCACAGCAGCTCTGTTATAAGAAAGTTTCTGCTATAAATGATGCAGTGAAATTTTTACTATCAGTCTTTAGATATCTAAGGACCTCACTTATTTAAAAATTACTACAATTCACTCTAGTTTTAGAAGTTTCTACCAATTAAGGTATAATACAGCTTAAGAATCAGAACTAGGAAAAAAACAGTGAAAGGAAGCTAGCATCGAGCATGAGTGGCTATAATACTAGCAGGATTATCATCTTTTGTAAAATATAAGAAGCCAGTGTGTTATTTCACAGTCAGCAGTATATTTACCATGCTCTGAAACTGTGTTGTCATTACAGAGTTAACTATTATTAATGACTAATTAGGAAAATAATGATACATGGTTTTATTATGGCTAATGAACAAGTAACAGAGTCCCACTGCCCCAGACTGAGGGAAGTTGGAGCAATTCTATGCACACTTGGCACGATTTGAGAGCCAGGCTGTGCCATTCTTTTCATTGTGTATATGGAGAGTTCCACAGGTGCAAGGTGTTCAAAAGGTGTCATTAACCCTTCAAACAAAACTCACAAAGGGATGAAGTATGTGAGAAGATACCTAAGCCTAGCACTCTAGAAGACTGATGTGACTGATTTACGCGGTGCCATGCGCAAGAATAGCCAAAAGTAATCTCCTATCCTAGTTTTGGTTCCTCAAAGCACCATAAATCTTATCTTGGACTGCTGAGTATTCCTGCAGGGATCTAAATGAACAACATACAACATTTCTTGAAAGTGCCAATAAGCACCAACCTTCTGTTCAACGAAATTTTAAAATATGCCTCCACTAACATCAAAACAGTTGAGTATTTAATCTCATAAAAGTGGTGTTTTATTTTTCCCATATAAAACTGTCCCCAAGTAGAGAAAGTTTCATAGATTGAGTGGCATTTGACTTTTATTTCTTAGGTTTGAAAAAGGTATTTCGGAGGAGAGGCACAGAACCAAAGTAAATAACTTAATGAAAAGATTGGACATGTCCAAACAAGCTAACGGGAAATAACTAGTACAAACAAAATTACGAAGTTGAAGAGAAAAAACTTGTTCTTAAGAAATAAATATTGTACTTTTAAATGCATAATAACAACATGTGACAGAAACAAAAATTAAATTCTGGAAACTAGGATAGTACAAGGAATTTGTGTGAAATTTCTCTGGGATCACAGAATCAGAAGTTATACTGTTATTGTTTTCAACAGTTAGAGAATGAATTTTAAGGATTTTATAATCATAAAATAATCACTAGTAAAATTTAAATGCTAAAGTTATTTCCTAAGTTACTATCAAATGTAAAAGAATAAAAATCATAATTGACAGAAATGGAAAAAAATAAGGAAACAGCAAGAAAACAAGCATATAGTTAAGTATATTGGTTATTATAACAATAACATACACAGATTAAGTTCTTTTTTTTTAAGACAAGGATATCTAGTTTGTATAGGTAAAGTAAAAAAAAAATGTATTTGTTGGTCATAAAGCACTCCTAAATTTTAAAAGAGAAAAAAAGATAAAATATTAGAAAAAATGGCTAAATTATGTGCCAAAGATAATCATTTTGTAGCAATAAAAGTATAATATCTACCTTTTACACTTTTGTTCTTTATAAGAGGAAATCAACAGGAGTTAGAAAACTTTAGCATGCTACTTACACTAAGAAAATAAAACAACAGGAAGGGACCCAGTGGTTAAGTGTTACAGAACTCAGTTTGACTCAAGCAATACATTAGGTAACTTATACAGACCACATCTTCCAGAGCATCCAGGGGACGTTACCACAAACTGAAGATAAAGTAGGCTACAACAAATACCAAGGCATTAAAATTCAGAAACTATATGAACAGCCTTCTGGATAGTAAAAATTAACGACATTTTAAACTGAATATCCATATTACCTAGAGATTTTTATTCAATATAAAGATAATAAAACTTCTTTCCACAATTATAGCTGAGTCATAGAAAAAATAACAAACACAGCACTTATAAATTAAGAAAGTGAAAATATAAACACATAAGTAAAACATTTAACAAGATCTGTTAATTCTGTGCTTGAGATTAACTTATGTATTTTCTACCGGATTGGAAGTAACAGAAATAAACAGCCTTACTACAGAGAACAAAAAGTAACACAACAAGAAAAGCAACAGTGGCGATTAAAGAAAGGAGATTACAAAAATAAATACTACATATTGAAATTTAAATATACAATTAATAAAGTAAAATTGGGAGAAAAGCCTACAAATATGGGACATACTTCTTATATATCTAAGAATAAAGAGATAAAAATCAAAACCCAGAAATAATATAATAATACTGTGCCAACACAATGTAATAAGATTATCATTACAAAAATGTGATAATGAATATATTCTAAATTAAGTAGTAAACATAATTCTCTGTTGATACTTACAAAAATCATACTAAATTAGCTTCAATTTTTAAAAAATTTTAACAAAATTTGGTCCAGAGCTTGAAAAAAAAATAGTAAAGCTAATCTGTGCCCAAATCTGATAGTAGCAAAACAAAAGAGAACCACAGGATGATCTTAATTTTAAAAAGCTGCAAAACTCTGATGAAAGGCAACATATTCAACTTAATAATGAATAAAAAATAGCCCACCAAATTCTAATGAATTTTGCAAAAGAATGTAAGAATCCACCAATTTTCAAATGGGCACAATGGAAATTTTGAAGGTGACAGCAAAGTTTAAAAATTGTAGTATGGTGATGGTTGTAATCCCTGTTAATATATTAGACTGATAATGAATAAATTTCATCATATATAATGGAAATATAATGTTATATATAATGAATATTTTAATAGAGCAGTTTATTTTAAAAAGATAAGAATCCATCAGGGTTTCCTGGGCAGCCTGGTGGTATAGAATCCACTTACCAATGCAGGAGCTACAGGTTAAATCCCTAGGTCAGGAAGATCCCCTAGAGTAGGAAATGGCACCCCATTCCAATTCCCATTTCCAACCCTGAGAAATCTCATAAACAGAGGACCCTGGTGGAATATAGTCCAAGGGGGTCACAAAAGAGTTGGACACAACTTGGCAACTAAACAACAAGAATTCCCATAATTTTCATTTTTACTCCAGGAAAGAGTTCCCTGGTTGAAGACTTACCTGATTAAATCAGACTAATGAAGCAAAAGAACACAACTCTCTTTCTTAAAGTCAACTATCTATACAAAAAATCTAATCATGGCAATAAGCAGAGGGTGTATCTGGAGGGTCATCTTGGGATCTTGCCTATTATAGTCAGTTTCCAAAGACAAGAAAAGGAGGAACTGCCTCAATCCATGTATCATAAATAGGGTTCCTGGATATGCCTGGATTTTGAAGTGTCATTTCTCTTTGTCCCTGATGTCCCCAAATAAATACTTAAGGTATTCCATATATAATAACATGAAGATTATGTTATTTGCCTGGGGAAAAAAAAAAACAAACAGAAACAACTGAAGTACCTACACTGGACTATCACATACATTATTCAAATTTAAACAGGTTCAGTGGACTTCACAGCAATAGAAAAATTGAAAAGTCAATCAAATAAAGGGCAGAAAATAAGATAAGATCAATCTATGTAGTCTCAAATATAAACAAAAAAGCAATTAAGAGCAACCTAACCAACTTTGATATCCTTCCAACAGACAAATGCAGCCCAAACAACAAAACTTAATAATGTTCTATGGCTTATCCAGAGAATCATAACTCTACTCTATGATTTGGCCAAGAGGCTATTATGATACTATCTCTTCATAACTTAATAATGTGAAGGAAAAAGAATGGAAGTGTAAAAATCAGTGCTCATATATAAATAAAATCTCTATCTACAACCTGGGTACTATTTTCAAGTTGAATTATGTTGACAAAAGGCATGATAACAACCTGACTTTTCATTTCCTATCAAAAAAGAAGTCTAAACTATCTGGGGGAAAATAATGCACAAGAATGAGATTAAAAGGAAAAGCCTGTCTATTTGGCATTCCTTAAGTATGACTGTGGACTGAAAACTAAATCTGCTTTCATATAGGTTTAGAATCCACAATTAAACACATGCAATGCAAAAATAATTGGATGAAGGCAAGTTTGATTGCTCTGGTACAGTTTCTAGACTTCTGACAGTGAGATTTTGATTACTGAAAAGAATTTCTGAGACAGTATCATTTGGTTGGTGAGCAGACAGTGCTGCTATGAACACAGGAATACATGTTATCTTTCCAAATTAGAATTTTGTCTTTTCCAGATAAAACTCTAAGAGTGGTACTGCTAGAAGTTCTATTTTTAGTTTTTCTTTTTTAATGGAGTATAGTTGATTCACAATGTTGTGTTAGTTTCAAGTGTACAACAACGTGCATCACTTATACATAGCCACTCTTTTTTCAGTTTTTTAAGGAATCTTGGTCGTTGTACCAGTTGACATTTCCACCAACAACATAGGAAGGTTCCTTCTTCACCACACCCTTTCCAGTATTTAGTATATGGAGACTTTGTGAATAGCCCTTCTGACTGGTGTGAAGTGATACCTTACTGTACTTCTGATTTGCATTTCTCTAATAATTAGTGATATTGAGCATCATTTCATTTATTTGTTGGTTATCTGTATATCTTCTCTGGAGAAATATCTGTTTAGATCTTCTGCCCTCTATTTTTTTTTTTTTTTGAATGTTGATGTCCATGTGTATCTTAATGTCTAAGTTGACTCAGATTGCCATAACAAAATACCAGGCTGATGGCTTAAATAACAGAAGTTTTCTCACTTCTGGAGGCCAGAAATATAAGAATAAGATGAAGGCCGTTCCAGCATGGTCACTTTCTGCTAAGAGCTCTCTTCCTGTCTTACAGACAGCCACCATCTCTCTGAGTCCTCATATGGAGGGAAGAAAGAAAACTATCTTTCTAATCACTTTTCTAATAAAGGACATTAATCATATCCTCTTATAACCTCATTTAACCTTAATTACTTCCTTACTCCAAATAAATTGAAGGTTCAGGCTTAAACATATGAGTTTGAATTGGGTGGGGGGTGAGCTGAGAGAATTCAGTCCACATTGTCAATCATGCACCAATTATTGACTAGGCTACATTAGGCTAGGCTAGGCTACATTCAGTTCAGTTTAGTCGCTCAGTCATGTCCAACTCTTTGCGACCCCATGGACCGCAGCACGCCAGGCCTCCCTGTCCATCACCAACTCCCAGAGTTCACTCAGATTCACGTCCATCGAGTCCGTGATGCCATCCAGCCATCTCATCCTCAGTCGTCCCCTTCTCCTCCTGCCCTCAATCCCTCTCAGCATCAAAGTCTTTTCCAATGAGTCAACTCTTCGCATCAGGTGCCCAAAGTACTGGAGTTTCAGCTTTAGCATCATTCCTTCCAAAGAGATCCCAGGGTTGATCTCCTTCAGAATGGACTGTTTGGATCTCCTTACAGTCCAAGGGACTCTCAAGAAACTTCTCCAACACCACACTTCAAATGCATCAATTCTTGCTCAGCCTTCTTCAGAGTCCAACTCTCACATCCATACATGACTACTGGAAGAACCATAGCCTTGACTAGATGGACCTTAGTCGGCAAAGTAATGTCTCTGCTTTTGAATATGCTATCTAGGTTGGTCATAACTTTTCTTCCACAGACTAAGCGTCTTTTAATTTCATGGCTGCAGTGATTTTGGAGCCCCCAGAAATAAAGTCTGACACTGTTTCCACTGTTTCTCCATCTATTTCCCATGGAGTGATGGGACTGGATGCCATGATCTTCATTTTCTGAATGTTGAGCTTTAAGCCAACTTTTTCACTCTCCTCTTTCACTTTCATCAAGAGGCTTTTTAGTTCCTCTTCACTTTCTGCCATAAGGGTGGTGTCATCTGCATATCTAGGCTACATTACTTCAAGGAGGACAGAAATGAACTTGTTTAGGAAACACTATAGTCAACTCTTTTGAGAAGCCATAGTCATTTTTTATAGGTGGTACGGGTTCCACACATACATATTCTAGATTATGTGAAATCCCTACTATAGACTGAATTGTTGTTCAGTCATGTCTGAGTCTTTGCGATCCCATGGACGGCAGCATGACACATTTCCAGGTCCTTCACTGTCTCCAGGAGTATGCTCAAACTTGAGTTCACTGAGTCAGTGATGCCACCCAACCATCTCACCCTCTGTTGCTCTCTTCTCCTTTTGCCTTCAATCTTTTCCAACATCACAGTCCTTTCCAGTGTGTCTGGCCCAAATTCATATATTGAAACCATAACTTTCATTACTTCAGAATGTGACTTATTTGAAGATAGGGACTTTAAAAATGTAATTAAGTTAAAATGAGGCCATGAGGGTGGGCTCTAATTGAATCAGATTGGTGTCCTTGTAAGAAGATGAGTCTGTGACACAGGGAAGCATGAGCTATACACAGGCACAGAGAATAGGCCATGTGAGGGCACAGTGAGAAGACGGCCCCCTCTACAGGGAAGTAAAAGGCCCTAGAAGAAAGAAAACCTGCCAATAACTTCATCTTGGACTTCTAGTCTCCACAACTGTGAGAAAATAAATTTCTGGTTTAAGTCATCCACTCTGTGGCATTTTCTCATGGCAGCACCAACAAACTAAGTCTTTTCTTTAGAGTACAAACATTCCATTTATTATTGTTTCCACCTTACAAGACAATGAATCAAGACAAAACAAAGAAACCCAGCTCCCTTTTCAAGATCCCCCTTACACAATAATCCTTAAAAGCATTTTACTCCATATCTCTCATTTTCCTCCTACCATTCTCTCTTTAACCCATTCTAATGAGGCATTTGTCCTCACCATGCAATGAAATTGCTCCTGTCCAGCTCAATGAAAATAGCTATCAGAAGCATTTGAGATCTCCGGACAAGAGAATCAAAAATGGTTAAGTCTAAATAGTTAAAAGTTGTAAGTCAAGCTAATAGAGTGTTAAATAAAATATCTTACCCACTGACCTCACTAAAATGAATGTTCACAATGAAGGTCAGGATTTACGCTAGACTTCTATATGCCTTAAAGTGTCTCGACAGAATGTGGCAGTGCAGAAAAACCAGCCCCTGGTCTAGTGTCCTTCTCTTCCCATCTGTAGTTCTCTCCCACATTTCAAAAGCCTCACCTGCTCACTGGGTGACTTCCGAGCCCAACCTCCGGTTTCCATCCACCTGCTCACTTTGCCCACTACCACGAACAGTGCCCCCAGCTCAGGTCTGACCACATGCATGGCTGTGGTGCAGTCTGCCTGAAGGCAGACAGGCCTAGGGAACAGACTGTGAAAACCAGATTGACAGTATGTGGGCTAAGACTTCTGGAGTCCCAGAAAACTAGTAAGCACACCATAAGAGGCGGAGTGGTGGATCCAAGTGGAATGTAGAGTGGTGGTCCTTTGAACTCTTCCACTCTGGGAAGGGGATGGCTTGAGGACCAGAGCAGGCCAGAGGGTGAGAGTCCATCCTGCCTTGATTGGAAGGGAGTACTAAATTAATTACCTACAAATGCTAAGCCTAGTAGTCACTGTGAGTCCCCATCTTACTGATCTATCCATAGAAAGCATCAGTAGTTACAGCAGCATCGAACACAACTGATCATCCTAAAAGCACTCTGCTTCACTCCTGCTTTACCTCCCTCCTCCTCTGGCCATTCCTTACACATCTTGACAATAGGTTCCCCAAGGCTCTGTCCTTGGACTTCTTCTTTCTTCTGTCTATAGTCACTACCCTTGATGATCTCATCCAATGTCATGTTTTCAAATACTGCCTATGTGCTGATATGCTTCACTTGCCTCAATCTCTTCCCCCAGTAGAAGAGGGAATAGTCTCCTCAAACCAGCTGCATCTGCAAATTCACTTAGATGTGTAATAGGAATCTCAAACTTGTAACAACTAAAGTAATATCTTCGATGTGTCTAATTGTTATCAACAGCAACTTCACCTTTGGCCAAGGCTAAAATCTTTCCCTCTACAGTTACTGCCCTGTTCAAAGCTGCCGTCTTCTCTTACCGGGAATATAACAACACCTCCCTGATATCCAGTTTGTGCCTTTGTTCACTATGTCCATGCATCTCTCGCGGGAGCCAGAGAGCTCCTATAAAAAGTAAGAGTAATGGCAAAGGTCACTCTAATGGCCTACAGAGTAGCCCCCAATCTGTCTGGTTCCCCTATTCTTTCCTTGACCTCATTTTCTACTCCTCTTTGCCTTGTTCACTCTATACCAGTTTCACTGGCCTCATCACTATTTTTCAAATATGCCAGGCTGGCCCCCAGCTCAGGGCCTTTGCACTTCTGGTACTTGTTGTTTGAGATATTTAGCCCCCAAAGGCACATGGTTCACTACTGCCCTTCCAGATGTCTACTGAAATGTCACTTTCTCAGTGAGGATATCCTAGATCATCCTCTTTGCAACTGTTACCCTGCCTCTATAACACCATCTAATGTTTACCTATATTATCGGTCCAGTCTCCTTCAAACACATTTCCCATTCCAACCACTCTGTGAAGCTACTTGAGTACCAGGTTTCTTATCTGTTTTGTTCACTATTATATCTGCAGAATCTAAAATGGTGCCTACATTAATAAGACGTTCAATAAGTATCTGTTGAATTGGTCAATATGCACAATCTTCTAAAAAACTTTTTATTTATTTACTTATGGATTACACTGGGTCTTTGTTGCTGCATGCAGGCTTTCTCTAGTTGCAGCGAGAAGGAGCTGCTCTCTAGTTGAGGCTCACAGGCCGCTCGCTGTGGTGGCTTCCCTTATTGAGAAGTATGAGCTCTAGAACACATGGACTCAGCAGCAAGCAGGGGGTCTCTAGAGTACAGGATCAGTAGCTGTCGCACATGGGCTTAGTTCCTTCATGGCGTGTGGGATCCTCCCGAACCCATGTCTCCTGAACTGGCAGGCAGATTCTCACCACTGGACCACCAGAGATGTCTCTGCATAATATCGGTAGCATGTAAGTCAGTTTTTCAAATCCTCCATGAAATAGCTTTTGGAGATATTAACAAAGAGTATGACTGGGTCTTACAAAGTTAGTCTTTTGGCATTTGCAAAAAGAAGCTCAAAAGTAGAGTGGTAACATGAAAACTGGCATGTGCAGTAGTTAACCATGGCCTCTCTAAATCACATAACCTTAAAATTCCTTATTCTTCAAAAAGTGCCATTGCTTATTTTCTTCTTGAAACAGTTATCATATGTAATTTTAAATATTTCAGATAGTCAGGTATAGGATTATAAAATGAAAAGTAGCATATAATTACACTTAGTTTAATAAATCTTCATCATGGCATTTGAGAATTTTAAAAGTACTTGTTCAGCAAAAGGTCAAAAACCACTACCAAGAGAAGTTAATAGCTCTCTTAGTACTATATACGCTTATTGATGAAATTGCCACTTTTGAATAATTTGGGTAATATGAAGCATTTTAAAAATCTTTTTACCTTCTAACAAATATTTTTAATATAAAAATAATTTTCTTATTTTTTAAAAATCAATACAACAAAACTCTTCTAAGATCCCATATGAAGGGATGTTAATGTACACTATCAAACAGATTTAATAAGAGTAACAATATCATTTATAAAAGAAACCCAGTTGGTTACAAAAACACATACATTCTCCAACATGGTATAAGTTTCCTCTGTAAGGACAACAAATGATCTTTACTACCAGTGCATAGCACTGGAAATGGCAGCACTGACTGAATTAACCCTGAAGTCACACGAGATGATGTCAGCACCATCCCCACACCCTGCACTATTCTGCATTACCCGTCTGAATCATCCGCCTAACCTCTGAGGAACCTGAACTAAAGACTCGAGGTTTTTAACAAACTTCACTGCACTACAGTGATTTTCACTAGGCTCCAGAAGACTTTGAGTCAGGAAGCCTTTCTCACTTTTATCCTGGGCAAAAGAGACATAGGGAATGGGATAATCCGATTTTGAACGAGGGGCAGATATGGTAAAGAAAGCTTGTATCAGTTCAGTTCAGTTGCTCAGTCGTGTCCGACTCTTTGCGACCCCATGAATCCCAGCACACCAGGCCTCCCTGTCCATTACTAACACCCGGACTTCACTCAGACTCACGTCCATCAAGTCAGTGATGCCATCCAGCCATCTCATCCTCAGTCGTCCCCTTCTCCTCCTGCCCCCAATCCCTCCCAGCATCAGAGTCTTTTCCAATGAGTCAACTCTTCGCATCAGGTGGCCAAAGTACTGGAGTTTCAGCTTTAGTATCATTCCTTCCAAAGAGATCCCAGGGTTGATCTCCTTCAGAATGGACTGGTTGGATCTCCTTGCAGTCCAAGGGACTCTCAAGAAACTTTTCCAACACCACACTTCAAAAGCATCAATTCTTCGGGGTTCAGCCTTCTTCAGAGTCCAACTCTCACATCCATATACGACTACTGGAAAAACCATAGCCTTGACTAGATGGACCTTAGTAGGCAAAGTAATGTCTCTGCTTTTGAATATGCTATCTAGGTTGGTCATAACTTTTCTTCCACGGACTAAGTGTCTTTTAATTTCATGGCTGCAGTCACCATCTGCAGTGATTTTGGAGCCCCAAAAATAAAGTGCAGGTGGCTGTGACCAGCGCACTAAGTGCAGCCTAGAGGAGCTACCCCATGTCCGAGGTCAGGGGCAGAAGCCGGAGGGACCTCATGCCCAAAGGGCAGCGGCCAAGAGGAGTTACCCCATGTCCAAGGTCAGAGGCAACTGCCGGGAGGAGTCATCCCATGTTCGGGGCCAGGGGCAGTGGCCAGGAGGGGCCACCCCATGTCCAAGGAGCAGTTGCTGCACGGGTACAGGAGGGCCTAGAGGAGCTATCCCACGTGAAAGGTCAGGAAGGGCGGCGGTGAGGAGATACCCCTCATCCAAGGTAAGGAGCAGCAGCTGTGCTTTGCTGGAGCAGCCGTGAAGAGATACCCAACACCCAAGGTAAGAGAAACCCAAGTAAGATGGTAGGTGTTGCAAGACGGCATCAGAGGGCAGATACATTGAAACTATACTCACAGAAAACTAGTCAATCTAATCACACAAGGATCACAGCCTTGTCTAACTCCATGAAACTAAGCCATGCCTACAGGGCAACCCAGGACAGGCGGGTCATGGTGGAGAGGTCTGACAGAATGTGGTCCACTGTAGAAGGGAATGGCAAACCACTTCAGTATTCTTGCCTTGAGAACCCCATGAACAGTATGAAAAGGCAAAATGATAGGATACTGAAAGAGGACCTCCCCAGGTCAGTAGGTGCCCAAGTTGCTGCTGGAGATCAGTGGAGAAATAACTCCAGAAAGAATGAAGGGATGGAGCCAAAGCAAAAACAATACCCAGCTGTGGATATGACTGGTGATAGAAGCAAGGTCTGATGCTGTAAATAGCAATATTCCATAGGAACCTGGAATGTCAGGTCCATGAATCAAGGCAAATTGGAAGTGGTCAAGCAGGAGATGTCAAGAGTGAATGTCGACATTCTGGGAATTAGAGAACTAAAATGGACTGGAATGGGTGAATTTAACTCAGATGACCATTATATCTACTACTGCAGGCAGGAATCCCTCAGAAGAAATGGAGTAGCCATCAAGGTCAATGGAAGAGTCCGAAATGCAGTACTTGGATGCAACCTCAAAAACAACAGAATGATCTCTGTTTGTCTCCAAGGCAAACCATTCAATATCACGGTAATCCAAGTCTATGCCCCAACCAGTAATGCTGAAGAAGCCGAAGTTGAACAGTTCTATAAAGACCTACAAGACCTTTTAAAACTAACACCCAAAAAAGATGTCCTTTTCATTATAGGGGACTGGAATGCTAAAGTAGGAAGTCAAAAAACACCTGGAGTAATAGGCAAATTTGGCCTTGGAATGCAGAATGAAGCAGGGCAAAGACTAACAGAGCTTTGCCAAGAAAATGCACTGGTCATAGCAAACATCCTCTTCCAACAACACAAAAGAAGGCTCTACACATGGACATCACCAGATGGTCAACACCGAAATCAGACTGACTGTATTCTTTGCAGCCAAAGATGGAGAAGCTCTATAGAGTCAACAAAAACAAGACCAGGAGCTGACTGTGGCTCAGATCATGAACTCCTTATTACCAAATTCAGACTTAAATTGAAGAAAAGAGGGAAAACCGCTAGACCATTCAGGTATGACCTAAATCAAATCCCTTATGATTATATAGTGGAAGTGAGAAATAGATTTAAGGGCCTAGATCTGATAGAGTGCCTGATGAACTATGGAATGAGGTTCGTGACACTGTACAGGAGACAGGGATCAAGACCATCCCCACGGAAAAGAAATGCAATAAAAAGCAAAATGGCTGTTTGGGGAGGCCTTATAAGTAGCTGTGAAAAGAAGAGAGGTGAAAAACCAAGGAGAAAACAAAAGATATAAGCATCTGAATGCAGAGTTCCAAAGAATAGCAAGAAGAGATAAGAAAGCCTTCCTTAGTGATCAATGCAAAGAAATAGAGGAAAAGAACAGAATGGGAAAGACTAGAGATCTCTTCAAGAAAACTGGATACCAAAGGAACATTTCATGCAAAGATGGGCACAATAAAGGACAGAAATGGTACGGACCTAACAGAAGCAAAAGATATTAAGAAGAGGTGGCAAGAATATACAGAACTGTACAAAAAACATCTTCACGACCCAGATAATCACGATGGTGTAATCACTCATCTAGAGCCAGACATCTTGGAATGTGAAGTCAAGTGGGCCTTAGAAAGCATCACTACAAACAAAGCTAGTGGAGGTGATGGAATTCCAGTGGAGCTGTTTCAAATCCTGAAAGATGATGCTGTGAAAGTGCTGCACTCAATATGTCAGCAAATTTGGAACACTCAGCAGTGGCCACAGGACTGGAAAAGGTCAGTGTTCATTCCAATCCCAAAGAAAGGCAATGCCAAAGAATGCTCAAACTACCGCACAATTGCACTCATCTCACATGCTAGGAAAGTAATGCTCAAAATTCTCCAAGCCAGGCTTCAGCAATTCGTGAACCGTGAACTTCTGATGTTCAAGCTGGTTTTAGAAAAGGCAGAGGAACCAGAGATCAAATTGCCAGCATCCGCTGGATCATGGAAAAAGAAAGAAAGCAAGTTTATATAGAGGATCATAAATTTCCCACCTATCATAAATTCTGAGTCTAAAACCATGGCACTTCTCTAAGGTGCACGAAGATTCAAATACATAATGTCCATTTCTTGGCATGATTTTAGTAATTTGCATAAATTAATGAAGAAAAAACTTGACCATTTTTCCTAACCAAATTCAGACATGTGAAGACAAACACCAGACCCCTCAGAAACAGAAACTGGAATCCCATGCAAAGGGGAGGTGAGTTCTTTCCCTTGTAGAGCTCTCCCACCTGACAGAGAACTAGAGATAAGATGATACTAGCTCATTTTCACGGTAAGAATTTAAAACACACCAATGTCTGGCTATCGACATAGGGGCAAATGCTAGGAAATGAAGGGTCTATTCTTGGCTCATACAGCTACATTGCTAACACGTATTCTAACTGGTACCTGGAATATCTCATTGACTCCATGTAACCAAGAGATGAAGCAATTAATATATGTACTATTAACAGAATAAATATGCAATTTACATACTATTTCTAAGAAGCCCCCAAATTCTGTAAAGTCAAATTTTATTTCCCAATTTATAGATAGAGAAACCAAATCAGAAAAAGATTAAGTAATCCTAGCAATGTCACAAAATGCAGAAAATACCAGAGCAGGACTAGAACCAATGTCAGCCTGAATCTATAAGGACTACAACCCTCAGTTGTTACACAGACCTAGTAGAGCACAGAAAGAACAACATGTAGTTAGAAATTTCAGCTTCTCTTCAACCCTCCGAATGTCTAAATTCTCTTGATATTGAATATAAAGTAATCTGCAATTTTAAAGGAAGCCTGCTCTATGATCATTCTTAATCACATCATGATAAACAAGAGATAACTCATTTTACTTTAGAAAAAGAATATGAAGAATACACATAATATATGCACAGTAGGTAGGGAGAAAAAAAAAAACTACAGCTATTTGGGACAGTGATGTGTTTTAAAATTCTTTTTCACTTTCACATTCCGAATTCCCTAAACTCTGAACAGATCAAAGTTTTACAGATTATCCCTCAAAAAAAAAAAAAAAAAAAAACAAGAAACACAAATTAATAACTATTTAAGCATTCTGTTTCATCATGATAACAAACAGATGGTTTTAATATTCTGGAGGCTAATTCCTGAACAATTAAAAACACAGCAAGACATTAACATCTAATGAAACATTTTAACTACCAGTATATGCATCTGCCATTAATTCCCACACAGTAAGGTCTTGGATCTCCTCAATCTGTTCTTTATTAAGGAAAGTTTTTCCACTCTGAATTTAGTGAAGTAGAGAATTAACAACTGTTTTCAATCAGCAATCAGCAGGGTATTTCGCCAATGTGTACTGAAACCATGTACACTATCAGACTTAAATTTATTCTTATGATGGCTTTGATGTACACACACTCACAATTTAAGAACAGATCCAGCTTTCTAATTAGGTGTTTTCTACCCAAAATCCACGCCACATTAGCCCCTTAATATACAACAGAAATTCTCATTGAATTGTTTCTAAAAGCAATGTATTTGTTTAATAATGCAACTCATTTTGACTCAGATTGCCAAAAGTATCCCAGTCTGTAGCTTCTACCATTATAGCAACATGTAAAGGCAAACATCACATGAACACTGAAAGACAACTAGACACAGCACATTCTCAGATCTGACAGGGTAACATGGGGTGACCCGTTACCATTACGCTGCTTGATAATACTGTACTTGCTGCTGCTGCTGCTGCTAAGTCGCTTCAGTCGTGTCCGACTCTGTACGACCCCATAGATGGCAGCCCACCAGGCTCCCCCCGTCCCTGGGATTCTCCAGGCAAGAATACTGGAGTGTGTTGCCATTTCCTTCTCCAATGAATGAAAGTGAAAAGTGAAAGTGAAGTTGCTCAGTCATGTCCGACTCTTAGCAACCCCATGGACCTACCAGGCTCCTCTGTCCATGGGATTTTCCAGGCAAGAGTACTGGAGTGGGTTGCCATTGCCTTCTCTGAATATGGTACCTATTTGTTTGCTATTATATAATTTTCCCCCAACTGTACATAATGTATCTAACTGAATTCTCACATAAATTTTCTGGGGTAAGCAAAGTAAACTGTAATGTGTCCCCATCACAGGACAAGAAATGAAAGTTCAGACATGAGTGACCCAACCAAAGGCACCTAGAGAGATGGTGATAAGCAGAGCTACTTACCAGGATTCCTGGCCACTGGCTGAACGTTGTTTTATTGTCCTTAAGGTAGAGTCATAGTCTACTGTACTAAGCTACTGGTTCTTTACATGACAACTCTGAGGCAGACATGATCGCTACTCTTTAAGGTTAACTAAGTGGAGGCAAGTGTTTAAGTTAAACAGATAGGAAGAGGTAGACCTACAGTTCACAACCAGGCCTTTCATCCTAGGGTCTATGTGATTCCATAATACTATGCTATCCTCCAGAGTATCATTATCATTCATTGGCAATGCAGATATATTTTAACCAACTGCAATGTGACCATTCTTCTGGGCAAGTAACAACAATAATTAGTGACCAAATATTTAAGGGGGAACAATTAGCAAATTAGCTATAAATATTCTGAATCTTTGTAATGGAAAAAAATAAGTAAATGTTATCACTCATCTTGGGTTATTTTAAATTATTTAATTTTTTTCCCAGTCTCACCTCAAAGTGTGAAGGATCCTAGTTCCCTGACCAGGAATCGAACCTGTGCTCCCCAGTGTGGAACTGTATAATCTCAAAACACTGGACTTCCAGACAAGACTCTATCTTGGTTATTTTTATACCTGTGTCTCTCAATTCTGAACAATTAATACACAATCTAATGTGAAAGTGAATGTCGCTCAGTCGTGTCCAACTCTTTGGGATCCCATGGACTGTATAGTCCATGGAATTCTCCAGGCCAGAATACTGGAACGGGTAGCCTTTCCCTTCTCCAGGGGATCTTCCCAACCTAGGGATCGAACCCAGGTCTCCCACATAGCAGGTGGATTCTTTACCAGCTGAGCCACAAGGGAAGCCCAAGAATACTGCAGTGGGTAGCTAATTCCTTCACCAGCAGATCTTCCAAACCCAGAAATCGAATCAGGGTCTCCTGCATTATAGGTAGATTCTTTACCAACTGAGCTATCAGGGAAGTCCATATGTGGATTTTTTACCAGCTAAGCCACAAGAGAAGCCCAAGAATACTGCAGTGGGTAGTCAATCCCTTCTCAAGCGGATCTTCCAAACCCAGAAATCAAATCAGGGTCCCCTGCCTTGCAGGTAGATTCTTTACCAACAGAGCTATCAGGGAAGTCCATATCCTAATGTAGCTAAATCCTAATAAAAATATTAATCTATGAACTAAATTCTATAAAATGATTTCAAATTTCATCCCACAATGACTAATAATCAAAATACATTTTAATACAGGGTAGGATTATTTTGGTCATATCAGACTCAGTCAAGCAACTCAGAATACAATTTCATCTACTTTAGTCATCTGCAGTAAGAAATTTAAATTAGTTTAATGGTAAGGTTAAAAAAATAAACTTTAATCGACAAGTTACTTTTACTTTTATTCAAAACCTATACGTGCCAAGCAATTCTTGTCTGGTTTATAGTTTATTATTTCTAGCTGTGAATATTTAGTGTAAGATTATTAAAAGGAAAGACAGTAGAGAAGCCTATGGACTAGACTACTTATGTAAAAATTGCTAAATTCTAGTGTCAGTGCATGTAAATATACATGTTCAGTTCAGTCGTGTCCGACTCTTTGTAATGCCATAGACTGCATCAAGGCAGGCCTCACAGTCCATCACCAACTCCCAGAGCCTACTCAAACTTATGCCCATCACGTCAGTGATGCCATCCAACCATCTCATCCTCTGTCATCCCTTTCTCTTCCCACCTTCAGTCTTTCCCAGCATCAGGGTCTTTTCTAATGAGTCAGTTCTTCACATCAGGTGGCGAAAGTAGAGGGTTTTCAACTTCAGAATCAGTCCTTCCAGTGAATATTCAGGACTGATTTCCTTTAGGATTGACTGGTTGGACTCCTTGTAGTCCAAGGGACTCTCAAGAGTCTTCTCCAACACCACAGTTCAAAAGCATCAATTCTTTGGCTCTCAGCTTTCTTTATAGTCCAACTCTCACATCCATATAGGACTACTGGAAAAACAACAGCTTTGACTAGACAGACCTTTATTGGCAAAGTAATGTCTTTGCTTTTTAATATGCTGTCAGGGTTGGTCACAGCTTTTCTTCCCAGGAGCAAGCATCTTTTAATTTCATGGCTGCAGTCACCATCTGCAGTGATTTGGGGGACCAAAAAAATAAAGCCTGTCACTGTTTCCATTGTTTCCCCATCTATTTGCCATGAAATGATGGGGTCGGATGCCATGATCTTAGTTTTCTGAACGTTGAGTTTTAAGCTCACTTTTTCACTGTCCTCTTTCACTTTCATCAAGAGGCTCTTTAGTTCTTCTTCGCTTTCTGCCATAAGTGTAATGTCATCTGCGTATCTGAGGTTATTGATATTTCTCCCTGAAATCTTGATTCCAGCTTGTGTTTCACTCAGCCTGGCATTTCACATGATGTACTCTGCATATAAGTTAAATAAACAGGGTGATTATACAGCCTTGACATACTCCTTTCCTGATTTGGAACCAGTCTGTTTTCCATGTCCAGTTCTAATTGTTGCTTCTTGACCTGTATACAGATTTCTCAGGAGACAGGCCAGGTGGTCTGGTATTTCTATCTCTGAAGAATTTTCAACAGTTTGTAGTGATCCCAGTCAAAGGCTTTGGCTTAGTAAATAAAGCAAAAGTAGATGTTTTTCTGGAACTCTCTTGCTTTTTGATGATCCAACAGATGTTGGCAATTTGATCTCTGGCTCCTCTGCCTTTTCTAAATCCAGCTTGAACATCTGGAAGTTCACAGATCACGTGCTGTTGACAGCTGGCTTGGAGAATTCTGAGCATTACTTTGCAAGTACAATTGTGTGATAGTTTGAACATTCTTTGGCATTGCTTTTCTTTGGGATTGGAAAGAAAATTGACCTTTTCCAGTCCTGTGGCCACTGCTGACTTTTCCAAATTTGCTCACATATTGAGTGCAGCACTTTTATAGCATCATCTTTTAGGATTTGAAATTGTTCAACTGGAATTTCATCACTTCCACTAGCTTTGTTAGTAGTGATCCTTCCTGCTGCTGCTGCTGCTGCTAACTTGCTTCAGTCATGTCCGACTCTGTGCGACCTCACAGATGATGGCAGGCCACCAGGCTCCCCCATCCCTGGGATTCTCCAGGCAAGAACACTGGAGTGGGTTGCCATTTCCTTCTCCAATGCGTGAAAGTGAAAAGTGAAAGTGAAGTCGCTCAGTCGAGTCCGACTCCTAGCGACCCCATGGACTGCAGCCTACCAGGCTCCTCCATCCAGGGGATTTGCCAGGCCCACTTGACTTCGCATTCCAGGATGTCTGGCTCTAGGTGAGAGATCACATCATTGTAGTTATCTGGGTCACAAAGATCTCTTTTGTATAGTTCTTCTGTGTATTCTTGCCACTTCTTAATATCTTCTGCTTCTGTTAGGTCCATACCTATTTTTGTCCTCTATTGTACCCATCTTGGCATCTCTAATTTTCTTGAAAAGATCTCTAGTCTTTCCCATTCTTTGCTTTCCTAAATTTCTTTGCATGATCACTGATGAAGGCTTTTTATCCCTCCTTGCTACTCTTTGAAACTCTGCATTCAAATGGGTGTATCTTTCCTTTTCTCCTCTGCCTTTAGCCTCTCTTCTTTCCTCAGCTATTTTTAAGGCCTTGTGACAGAACCATTTTCCATTTTTGGATTTTTTTCTTCTTGCAGATGGTCTTGATCACTGCCTCCTGTACAAGGTCATGAACCTCCGTCCATAGTTCTTCAGGCACTCTATCAGATCTAATCCCTTGAATCTATTTGTACATGTATGCTAAAGCCTGAATGCTTGTTTCTCTTTCAAGTTCAAATTCATATGTTGAAATCTAATTCCCAATTTCAAAGTATTAGCAGGTGGGCCTTTCGGAGGCAATTAGGCGTAAGTGGAGCTTTTTGGGGTGGGATTAATGCCCTTATGAAAGAGATCCCAGAGAGTTTCCTCACTCTTCTTACCATGTGAGAAAAAGGGGAAAGCAGGCCATCTATGAACCAGGAATTGGGCCCTCAGCAAACACAGAATCTGCCTGGCTCCTCGATGTTGGGACTTTATAGCCTCTAGGACTATGAGAAATAAATGTATATTGCATATAAGCTACCCAAGTCTACGATGCTTTGTTATAGTAGCCAAAATGGAATAAGACAACATACATATACATACATACAGACACATATATATATATATATGTGTTATCTTAGCAAACAAAGAAACTATAGTACTAAAACTACCTACAGAGATGCCAGAGAGCTCACAGCTCACTGTAAAAGGAAATCACCAAAAAAACACGAAGTATTGCAAACTAAAAAAACTGTACATAGCACCTACTTACTTCTTTGCTTCTGTACAACAAAAGCTTAATGATAACTTTAAACCAAAATATTATGGGCAAATAAATACATAAAACTTTAAAAAATACAAAATTGGGACTTCCCTGGCAGTCCAATGACTAAGACTCCATTCTGTCAATGCAGGGGGTATGGGTTATATCCTTGATAAGGAAAGTAAGATTCCCACATGAAATACATAAGTAAAACAAAAATCTTAATATGAAAAACAATAAAAAAAAATGTGGAGTTTTGCCTGACAATCAAGATAAACATATTTTAAACGTACTATTTGCCAAATACTTAGCCAGAGCAATAATACAGAGAATATTTTTTAAAAGAATAAGACGGTATATTGCCATAGCAATGACGATTGATGACATGAGAAAGAAACTCAAATTGGGAAAGACATAAAATATTTTTAGTGAAATGATGTTTTGTTCCTACAGAAAAAGAAAAAAAAAGAAATCCCTAATTACATATTAAAAAGTCATTACGGATACATATTTACTACCTTTTTAGGAGAAAGATGGGGGAGGGGGTCTGTACCTCTTTTTTTGGCAGTTCTTATGAAAATTCATAAGCCAGATGGCATTCAATAAATGTTAAGAGCTAAAGAATTTAGTTTTATAGAAAAACATCAATTAGCATAAGAAAATTAGCAATTAAGCAATCATTATACAACATATATCAATATTACTAACGAGTGAACATATACACTAAATTTCTAATGTGAATTCTGTTAGAGGAAAATATTTTGAAGCACTGCTATTTTACTATAAAAAGTGTTATCAGTTATTCATTGCAGCTATACGTCGGTACCTACCACATTTATTGTCTGGTTGTTAAGTCATATCAAACTCTTTTGCAACCCCATGGACTGTAGCCCACTAGACTCCTCTGTCCATGGCATTTCCCAGGCAAGAATACTGGAGAGGGTTGTCATTTCCTTCTCCGGGGGATCTTTCTGACCCAGGGATTGAACCTGTGTCTTCTGCATTGGCAGGTGGATTCTTCACCATTGAGCCACCAGGGAAGCCTGCCCCACTGTAACAAAGTCCTTTCTGGATCTCTGCAGAAAGTACAGTGGTTTCTCAGCAGCTGACCTTTGGCCCAAAGTCATTTGCTTTATAATTCAATTTTTTAAAAATCTATCACTTTTTTCTATACTTGTAGTTCAGGTTGGTCCTCTTCTACAAGGACAAAACTACACAGTACAGCCATCAAAGCTCTCTACTCCCTATGGTCAAGTCTGTGGAGATAACGCAGTGAGACGGGATCTATTATGCTCCACTGTTAAAGTTCCATCCATAAGGCTGTCAAACCAACCCCTACCCCACAAATCTTAAGGCCCAAAGATAATTTGTGTAGGACGACTATAACCAAGCCATTTCTGAAGATGAAAGACTCTAAATGAAAAATACATAAGATTCAAAACAGTAAGAGTCTCATGAAGCTCAATGAGAGGTATAATAAGTACACAGTGGTATTTCTATAATAGTCAGGACAGGGGCCCTGGTGGTCCAGTGGTTGAAAGTCAGCCTGCCTTTGTGGGGGCGACCCCACATGCCATGGAGCACTGGATCTATGTGCTGCAACTACCGAAGCCTGTGTCCTACAGTGTGTGCTCTGCAACGAGAAGCCACCACAATGAGAAGCCCTCATACCGCTACTGGAGAGCAGCCAACACAAAGGCTCAGTAGAGCCAAAAAATAGTCAATTAAAAATATCAGGACAGTAACCAGGAGAAGGGTCACTACCGAAACAAATTTTAACCTTAAGGAATTATCTTGTTCAAAAGCTTATGCTTTCTAAAACCCTAGAATGTTATTTATATATATACACACACAATTATTTTAATTGGAGGCTAATTACAATATTGTGGTTTTTGCCATACATTGACATGGATCAGCCATGGGCGTACATGTCCATCCATCTTGAACCCCCTCTGACCTCTCACCCCATCCAATCCCTCTGGGTTGTCCCAGTGCACTGGCTTTGAGTGCCCTGTTTCACGCATTTAACTTGGACTGGTCATCTATTTCACATATGGTAATATATATGTTTCAATGCTATTCCCTCAAATCATCCCACCCTCACCTTCTCCCACAGAGTCCAAAAGTCTGTTCTTTATATCTGTGTCTCTTGCTGTCTCACATATAGGGTCATCGTTACCATCTTTCTAAATTCCATATATATGCATTGATATACTGTATTGGTGTTTTTCTTTCTGACTTAGGCTCCAGTTTCATCCACCTCATTAGAACTGACTCAAATGCATCCTTTTTAACAGCTGAGTACCAATATTCCATTGGGTATATGTACCACAACTTTCTTATCCATTTGTCTGTGGATGGACATCTAGGTTGCTCTCATGTCCTAGCTATTGTAAACAGTGCTATGACGAACATTGGGGTAAATGTGTCCCTTTCAAATCTGCTTTCCTCATTGTGTATGCCCAGTAGTGGGATTGCTGGGTCATATGGCAGTTCTATTTCCAGTATTTTAAGGAATCTCCACACCGTTCTTCATAGTGACTGTACTAGTTTGCATTCCCCAAAACAGTGTAAGAGAATTCCTTTTCTCCACACCCTCTCCAGCATTTATTGTTTGTAGATTTTTTGATAGCAGCCATTCTGACCCTCGTGAGATGGAACCTCACTGTGGTTTTGACTTGAATTTCTCTGATAATGAGTGATGTTGAACATTTTTTCGTGTGTTTGTTAGCCATCTGTATGTCTTCTTTGGAGTAATGTCAGTTTAGCTCTTTGGCCCATTTTTTGACCGGGTCGTTTATTTTTCTGGTATTGAGCTGCATGAGCTGCTTGTATATTTTTGAAATTAATTCTTTGTCTGTTGCTTCATTTGTTATTATTTTCTCCCATTCTTAAGTCTGTCTTTTCACCTTGCTTATAGTTTCCTTCATTGTGCAAAAACTTTTAAGTTTAATTAGGTCCCATTTGTTTATCTTTGTTTTTATTTCCATTATTCTGGGAGGTGGGTCTTGGAGGATCTTGTGATTCATGTCAGAGACTGTTCTAAGTTTTCCTCTAAAAGTTTTATAATTTCTGGTCTTACATTTAGATCTTTAATCCATTTTGAGTTTATTTTTGTGTATGGTGTTAGAAAGTGTTCTAGTTTCATTCTTTTACAGGTGGTTGACTAGTTTTCCCAGCACTACTTGTTAAACAGATTGTCTTTTCTCCATTGTATATTCTTGAGTCCTTTGTCAAAGATAAGGTGTCCACAAGTGCATGGGCTTATCTCTGGGCTTTCTACTTTGTTCCACTGATCTATATTTCTGCCTTTGTGCCAGTACCATACTGTCTTGATGACTGTAGCTTTGTAGTATAGTCTGAAGTCAGGAAGGTTGATTCCTCCAGTTACATTCTTCTTTCTCAAGATTGCTTTGGCTACTCAAGGTATTTTGTGTTTCTATACAAACTGTGAAATTATTTGTTCTAGTTCTGTGAAAAATACCATTGTTAGCTTGATAGGGACTGCACGGAATCTATAGATTGCTGTGGGTAGTATACTCATTTTCACTGTAAATACATATATTTATTGGCCACTGCTTATTGCTTTTTCTCTAACCTCCAACTTTCTGTAACATTTTGCTTTCAATATGCTTTTCCAAGATAGTTTTAGACATAATCCAAATCAAAGATATGAATTTATATGTAACTAACTGAAGGGTGGATATTACAGAATAAACACTGGCACCAAATATGCCTGTATTTATCATTTCTTTCCTAAAAGTTAATAAAATGTACCTTTCTAGTGAAGTAATTGGAAATATTACCAGAAGAAAATGTTTACGGAACATTACCTGACTTTTCTGATAAGATCTTAAAATTTTAAGTAGACTTGTGAAATATCCATCCCTTTTATTTAATATTAAATATGGTCTATAGTTGAGATACAACACACGGTTTTGCCATACAAATGCAAAAGGTCTTCCTAAATGAAACCTTCTGATCTGTGTGGAGTAATACGCCATTTTCTATTTCTTAAAATTCTTATTATCATCAGGGCAGAGAGCAGATGACCTGTTATGAAGCAAGTGCAAGAGAAGCAAGAACAAGAACCCCCGAGCTACAGGACCTTAGACTGAAAAATGACCCCACCAGTCAAAGTCAATCCTCAAACACCCATTACTCCAGTTACCTCTGGAAGAAATTCAACAAGTGAGAAACAGAAAAAGATCAAGGAAGATGCTTAGACCCAGTAATTTTAACTTAAGCTGGTTTTTCAACCAAAGGAGAGAAAGAAAGTCTACCTTTACCTGTAAACTCTGGATTCTACAGAAAGTACTGATTCCACACAGCTTTTGGAATTGAATACAAAAGAACATGTACCAGATTCCCTTTCTTACCTCCTTCTAATCTCCAAGCTAAATAAGGGAAAGAAAAAAGAGACTGTTTTCAATAAAATGTTGATAAGGTTACAGAAACACCCCAAGGCCTGGGCCTCCGTCTATAGTATAAATGGCTAAAAGGTATGATGATGGGTAGGAATTTATTACAAGGTTTACCAGCAACCTATGAAATTAAAAGAAACACTTCTGAAACAGGAAAAAGTAGATTAAAATCCCTAGGTTCATGACGGAAAGAAAAACAAAGGTGTGGTCTGAATATTAACTACTAAAGAATTGCAAAGGTAAAAATCCTTTCCTTTTCCTTCTTTCTTGAGTGAGACAGAAAACATAGTGAAACTCCAGGCTGTCAACCACTGGTACCCCACTGCTAGCCATGGCAACAGCTGCACGGCTCTGTTGTAATAAACTGGAACAATTTAATAGCTTTTATTGTTCTATAGTGGTGTCTGAGCATAGCCACTCTCCCCTCCTAGGACTCCAGGGCCCCGCAAGGGCAGCAATGAGAGAAGATCTCATTTACCTAAAAGCACTTATAAATTTTTAATTTGCTTTAACAAGTAAATTAACAAGTCCCTCATTCAGGCAAGTTTTATGGCTTCTTGCCACTTGGGGAAGGCTGTAAAAGTTTTATAGATAATCCAGAGCTACTGAGACTGCTCATAATAAATTGTCTGTTTCCTGTTATTTTATCAAACCACTGGGCTTCTAATGACTTAAAGTCACAGTTCCCTTATATTCAGGCTTTTTATGAGGCCATATTGATAAACTCCAAAGAACACCTTAAACTATACTGGGCCCTTGTTAATCATTACAAAGATTTTTTTTTTTTTCTTTAATGGGAGCTTACCTTAGCTTACGCCCTGCTAATAAATGCTACAACATGTTCTGGAGACAGCATGCTGATTGTACATACTATTTAAGACGCTGCCTTAGCCAGAGTTCCTATTACCAAATACTTCAAGGTAGCTGTAACCTGATCTGTTCTGCACAGACTCACCAAGAGTTCTACCCTCTGGAATGTGGTGCTTTCTAGACTGCTGCATTTTCTCCTAGAAGGGAGTAGTCTGATGACTATCTGTCATGCATGGTGAGAGCAGTTAAGCATCAAATGCGTGGATCAGAGTTTGACCCTGGATTAACATAAAATTTAGTTATCGGTTATTAGCAAGTCATTCAGACCTGAACTAACTTTAAGACAGTGTGGCAGGAAGGAAAAGGAGCAAAGGCAGATTTCATTCACTAATTATGGAATACCTGTTACCAGCCAGGAATGGGGCTGGCAATGTGTAGAATACAGAGATGTGTAAATATTCAAATCGATTATGACACATCGTTTATTAACTGCACATATAAACTGAGTATTAGAAATCAATGACAAACTAAGGAGAATGAAAAAAGCTCTCCAAGTCAGTCTGTGACCATGTGGAGTTAGTGGAAGTGCTAAGTGGCCCAGTTGGCTTTGTATTTTACACGTGTGCATGCACACACATACAAACAGGCAAAGTGAAGATCTAAAGGCATTTGCTTTTTTCAATTTAGTCTATCTTGGGAGAGAATCTTAGGAAGAAGTCACCCACAACCAAGGACAGAATAAATCTATGTAAGGCCTTCAAACAAAATGATTCAAAAGGCCAAGAGATCTCATCACGGTTCATACAGATACAACACACGCCACAGGAAGCACACTGAATTCTCGTTACGTTCATATAGATTTTCCCCCAGAAAATACAACTGCGCAGACTAGTATCACCCAGTGTAATCCCACATGAAGGTTCACTATTTAAATAATGACTATTCTTGTGTGGTTTCATATTTCTCATTCTTCTTTTAATTATACCACTTTATTCAGTGCTGCAGAGTATGAACCTCTTGGCCAAGGTGTCAGAACCCAGTCACTGAGAATGCATTCATAATAACTCTTTTCAATTTCACTCTTTTCTAGGGGGAACAAATTCAAGATAGCAAAGCTTACTGTCACTGCTGTCACAAGACCACATTCCAAGGATAGTACATTTTTGCTGATGCTAGTTATTCAACCTCATTTCCACCCTAACTTCAAGGTTATATACAAATGCTTCCTCTGACAGAGGAAAGATCTGATGATTACCAGTTTCTACATGAACTAAGGACTATTTTTGATTTAAGAGAATGGAACATAGGTGGTCTCTCTCATATTTCACTATTATTCAAAAAATCTGAATCTGAATGACAGTGAAAATAATACAATCTCACCCAAGTACTTCCATATACGTAATTGCATTCAAACTTCATAATCCCACGAAGCAGTAGAACTATTTCCAGTATGCAGATGTAAAACTGTATTCAGAAAGGTTGACTAATTTTCTGTTTACACAGTTAGGGAGAAGCAGACCAGGTCTTAAAACCCAAAGTTGTGAAAATACCAGTGAACAGGGATATATAGGAATATCTTCAGTAAATACATCAGGTTTATATATGTGTAACTACACATTCTGTGAGAGTGCTATCTTGCTGCTCTTAGACCTATGTGCTAAACCAGTATCTAGAGCTGTTGCAGATCAAGTGGTTTTACTCAATTCCATAACCTAACACAGCCAGTGTATTCTTTGTAAATTACAAACCATTGGCTTTCAATAGGAATTAGGTAAGGTGCTTTTTCTTTTAAGAGTCTATCATAGAGTTTAGAGCATTTGGAGATGCTTAATAAGTTTTTATTGAATACCAAGCCAATGTAAAATTTTTGAGTATATAGTTACACGATTATTTATTTTACTCTATCTCTCCAACAGTTTAAAAAACAACGTAGAGCAGAGACTATTATATCTTCCTTCTCACCAGTGTATCCGCAGTGCCTAACATAGTATCTGGCGTATAATATGTCTGCTCAGTTGCTCAGTCACATCTGACTCTTTTGTGACCCCATGGACTGTAGCCCTCCAGGCTTCTCTGTCCATGGAATTTTCCAGGCAAGAATACTGGAGTGAGTTGCCACTGTCTACTCTAGGGGATCTTCTTCTCGAGCCAGGAATTGAACCTGTGACTCTTGCATCTCCTGCCTTGGCAGGCAGATTCTTTATCACCGGTGTGACCTGGGAAGCCTAGGTACAGTAGGTGCTCAATAAATGTTCGTTAAATGAACACATATGAACTAGTTCAATGCCTACTCATTACCACTCCTAAAAATATCTCCAAAATAAGAAGTTAAAAAACTTCTCATAATGTGCATTATGGAACATCATCTCTGAATATAAAGAAAAGCATTATTAGGTAGGCTCCAAGAAGTACACAAGGTTTTTAAGACTTTTATGTGTGTATGAGTATATACATGTCTACAAAGACAGCCTCAATCACATAAACACCCATCCACCCACATCCTTAATCTATGATCTAATCCTTTCAAGTTTACTGGTGATCGCCTTTCATTTATCAAAATCATTAAAAAATATTTGCCCAGCCCTCTGCTTGTCTGTAGCAGTGGCAGGCAGCCTGCCAAATGTTATTTCCACAGAAGTAAATGAGATCACTCCTTGGTTGCTCCTAGGTCCTTTAGAATTCAGGAGTTTTTCAGTTCACGTTTCAGGTTAATCTTTTCCTTTCTTTAAGAACAGAACATCCTCTTTGCAGATCTCCCTGAGGGCTTGGTATTTGCAACATCAAACAGAACACACAAACCACTGCACCCACTTCCAAAAGCCTATTATACTGTCAACTGGCTTCCTAACTGCAACCAAGGAAAAAGGCTTACAGACTCTTAAGCTTTTTTTGGGGGGGTGGGGGGTGGGCAGGGGGTGCTGCTGGAAAGTATCCATAATTTCTCCAAGCTACCACTGCATTTTGTTTCCCTAAAGAACACCTAATAAGATGAGCGACATTCCAAGGAGGAAAAAAAGCTCACTAACTACAAATCTTACCCCTCTTTTATTTCTTTTTCTCTCTCTCTCAAACTTTCAATTGTTGGCAGGCTCTGAGAATGGGAGACTGTCATGCATCACTACCAGTGAGTCTTTCCCATACTACTTAATGAATCATCATGAAATGCAGATCCACAAGAAAGTCCAAAGTGGGGTGAGAGTTGTGGCAGCACCTTATGGTTCTGTATGACTTATGTTTTACTATTCACTATAGGATGCCTAAGAAGGGCTCGAGTGAAAATGGGGAGGAAAGTAAGCATAAACATGTTTTTAACTTTCAAAGCAATCAAGTATGTTCTGCATGTTTCCTTGGCTTCTTCAGAATCAATCCAAAGTAATACAAGCCCAAGGGGAATCTGTGGCTGTCAGCCCATACCAGCAGGGATTCACCTCCCTAATTGTTAACAGAGTTCGTGAATAGCTGTTCCAAAAGGACACCACTAATGGGTCCCAAGCAGGAGAAGGCTTCCAGAGCATGCAGTAATATACAGAACAAGCATTCATGGCACACACAAATATGGATATAAATACACAAATCCCCCTAGGTTGAACATTAAACCATTTATCTTCTCTAACATCCACATTTTCCTTTTTCCTTTCTGTAAGTTTTTCACAATTGGTTACTATGGGGAAATGGAAATGCCCACAAAGGGCTGCATGTCAGAGAAATGGAAATGATGGGAAGACAATGAAAGAGAAGAGCACAGTACAGAACAATACATGCTTTACCAACAGCCGCACATCTGCTTGTCTTAAGTGAGTCAAATCACAAAATCCTGTAATTTCCTTCATTTGGCTCCTAATCATCTCTTCCAGGAAGGCTTGACATAGCCATGAAGGCTTCAACACATGGAGTAGTTATGTTTTAAAGACACTAAATAAATTCTAGGTAAAGTCCTCAAAGGCTGTTGAATTTCAATACTTGACAGCAGTTCTATATTCGCACAATGACACACTCTATAAACAGCTTACATGTTCTCTGACACCTGTGTGTTAGCAAGGTCACTTATTTTTGATACAGAATCTCCTGGCCTTAAGCCTAGGCAGTCTAGCAGCTGAAAAGGGATGACTCATTCTGTGTGAAATGCATTAGACACAGCTCACCTGTACATGCCCTTGTGTCTCCTCATAATCTCCCTTTTCTTTATTCTGAGTTAATCTTTCAACTTATAAATTGATAAGAAATCCATTCACTGTGGATAATTTCTTCCCTCTAGAGAAGGCTTTTGCTCATGCAAAGAGTGTCCATAAAAGTGAAGGAAGGAAGACAACTGAATCATTCATCTTATTTTAAAAAAAAAAATTCAACTGACAATGTTGCCGAGATCTAAGGGTGTTACTGAGCCAAGCAGAGATTACTACTCACAATTTTTGACTTTTGATTTTTATTTAACAACTCATTTGTATAACCTCAATAAACGGAAGCAGCAGACCTGAAGAGATTTGCAGCTGAAGTTCTACCAAGTTAGAAGGTTATGTCAGCTGCCAAGTCTGGAAATGGGGCCCAGCACAGCAAGAAAATGGTGAGAGATTGGTTACAGCCATAAGTAATTGATCTGTCGGAAAATACGGGCTACGAATCATGGGATTAATGCTGGCGCTCCAGCTGGGCTGCACTGCTCATTTCCCTCTAGCTCTCTGACAACAAAGATGTGCCTCTTTCTCCAGGGATGAGAAATTTTTATTAAAATCTTTATACAACTTAGCAGCAGACCATCCCAGAGATTTGGGGAGGAGGGCAGGTGTGGCCGCCATAAGGAAACCATCCTACAATTTTCGTTTGATCTGGTTATTATTTCAAACCAGCCACCGGCCTGCGTCCCGTGGCCAAATGTACTTGCCCGTCAGCTCAGCAGATATGGAGAGAAAGAGCCCCGCTAGTGGGCCGCTTAGCTGGAGCGAAGTGGATGAGTAAAGTGGTGGAGAGCTGCGGGGAAAAATAAAGTGGGAAGGCGTCCAAAACTGCAGCTGTGCTGGCCCATTAAAAAGCTGAAACTCATTCCGCTGTTCGACCTCATGCTTATCACCACATAACTATTCATCAAAGAAATTTCAGTGCAATTAATTAAATTATTCCCATGTCTGTGCCACAGAGTCGTTATTCCAATATCAGCTTTCACCACACTGTCTTAAGCTCATGTCTGCATGCCAAGTCACTACTCTGGGGTTGTCCAGTCTCAATAAAGCTGTGCTCCTCACCACTCACAGAGGCTATCATTTCTCTTTTTATTGCCATTTATTTTCCACTAGGATTTTGCTGCCAGTATATTGGCAGGACTTCCAGTATATGGATGTAATGAAATCTACCACAGACACTTAACACGGGGTCAGGATGGAGCTCAGCTCATGTGAAGCTGTAATATAATAAACAAATGCTTTCAGAAGGAGGATTTTATCAGCTCAAAATAGAACTTGGTATTCTCTGGTACCAAGTGCAGAAAAAGTTGAGTCATTTTAAAATTCTTACGATAATTAAGTTTATGGCTGAAGTATGCCTAACATAGGAAATGTGAGCTACAGCAGAGATTCCTTTTCATCTGTCAGAGCTGGTTTAATAAAAAGGAAGAGAAATAAAAATGTACTGCTGAAAGTATGCTTTTATACAGCCCTCTCCTTAGTCATCGACCTATAAGGAGCACAATCATATAACTGAGGAATTTGCTGCCTGTGGAACTTTTTTTTCTGTTATAGCAAAAGGCAAATGAGATTAAGAGACTACCACCCTCTCTATGATAACCAGTGGGTGAATATGTAAGGCTCTTCTCTTCCCCTTGCAGAACACCCGAGCAAATTATAGGATTGGGACAAAATATACACCTAGAGATATTTGTACTCAATTTTATATTCTAACAAGATGGCAGCTTTCATTAGATACAACACTCAGAAGAAAGAGATCTAGCACTTGACAAAGTATACACCGAGAGATGTTTGCACTCAATTTTATATTCTAACAAGATGGCAGCCTTCATTAGATACAACACTCAGAAGAAAGAGATCTAGCACTTCGTGAAATTTAATGTTGACCTGACTCAGAACTGCAAAGTAGATACTGAGATAATCACCACAGTACCCAGAGGGCTAGCTACCATTTCAGGTTTGAGGACCTCACCTAACTTCCAAGAATAGCAGGAGTTAAGTAAATCAAACAGGAGAACATGTAATTACAAGAGAAGAGGTTCTAGTACATGCACTTCCTTTAAAACCACACCAATCCCAGAGTTTAAATGTGAAAACAGTGTTTTATTTCAAGTACTGTTGAGATTTGATTCTGTCACTATAAATATCGAATGCTTCATACTACCTCTTTATGAACTATTTGAATATTTTTATTAGCATATTATTAAACTGAACCACTGGGAAAAGAAACAATTAAGTGAAAAGAATCAAATTAGGCTGAAAATGTTCTATAGTTTGACAAAAACTTTAAACCCACAAATCTAAGAGACACAAAAAACCATAAGCACAAGAAATATAAGGGAAACTACAACAATGTAGATCAAAATCAAATTGTTCGCACTAGTAACAGAGAAATTCTTAAAAGCAAACAGAAAAAAAGACACAGTAAATACAGAAGAAAAAGATAAGGATGATAGCTGATTTTGCCATAGAAAACAATGCAATTGAGAAGACAGTGTACGTAATATTTTTAAGGTACTGGTAGAAAAAACTATTAACTCACAATTCTATAGCAAATTAAAATTTCTCACAAAAACAGAAGTAAACAGAGGACTCTTTCACAATGACAAACTCTGAAACAACTAATCACCAGCAGACCTGCATGGTAAGAAATGTTAAAGAACGTACTTTAGGCAGAAGGTAAGTGGTAACATGAAAGTACAGATCTGCACAAAAGTATGAGGTGCTAGGGCAGCAACACAGGTAGTGTAATTTTTTTCCTTATTATTTAAACCCTTTGAGAATATAATTAATTATAAATCAGTAACAATGTAGTATGGAGTTTACAATGTACATAGAAGTAAAAATATACGACAATAAGAACAAGAAAAGGGAAAAATGGAAAGATATTATTGCAAGGTTCATATGCTGTATATGAATTATATAATATTATTTGAAGGTAGACTGTGATAAGATATACAATAAACCCTAAAGCAATAACTAAAATAACAAAACAAGGAGTTACAGATATCAAGCCAGGAAATGAGACAAAATGGAATCTAAAAACATTGAACTGATTTTGAACAGCAGAAAACATGAGAAAAAAACAAAAACACAGGAAAATATAGAGAATAAAATATTTAAAACTAACCATATCAAGAACCATACACAATGTAAATGACTTCTATGTCCACAATTAAAAAGGTAAAGATTGTCAGATTCAGTAAAAACAAAAAGACTTAAATACATGTTCTCTATGAGAAATAAACTCTAGATGTAAAGACACAAATAAGTTGAAAAATGGAAAAGACACACCAAGCTAATAAAAATTAAAATAAATAGTTAAACTAATATAAGACAAAGTATGCTTCAGAGTAAAATATTTAATAATACTACTCAACTCATCAACAGGACATAAGAATCTTAACTGATTATGCATCTAATAACAAAGCTTGAAAATAAGTGAAGCAAAAACTCAGAGCTAAAAGGAGAAATAGGAAAATTTACAAATACAATGAGAAAATTCAATATCCCTTTTCAAAAAACTGACATAACTAAACAGTCAGACAGAAAGGCTATAGAAGATGTGAAGAACACTATCAACAATAATTGACATTTATATAATACCCCATTCAACAATAGTAACATTCATTTTTTCTGAGTTCACATGGAAAATTTAACAATATAGACCCTATTTTTGATAAAAAGGAAAAAAAAAACAAGTCTTGATAAAGATAAAAACATTCAAGTAATACAAAGTACATTATCTGGTACAATGGTATCAAAGGGGAAATTAAAAAGTATTTTGATTTGACAAAAACCACAATGAGGTACCATCCATGCCAGTCAGAATGGTTGTCATCAAAATCTACAAAAATAAATGCTGGAGAGGGTGTGAAGAAAAGGGAATCCTCTTACACTGTTGGTGGGAATGCAAACAGGTACAGCCGCTACGGAGAATGGTATGGAGATTTCTTAACAAAACCAGGAATAGAACTGCCATGCTAAGTTGCTTCAGTCCTGTCCGACTCTGTGTGACTCCACAGATGGCAGCCCACCAGGCTCCATCGTCCCTGGGATTCTGCAAGCAAGAACACTGGAGTGGGTTGCCATTTCCTTCTCCAGTGCATGAAAGTGAAAAGTGAAAGTGAAGTCACTGAGTCATGTCCAACTCTCAGCGACCCCATGGACTGCAGCCTACCAGGTTCCTCCGTCCATGGGATTTTCCAGGCAAGAATACTGGAGTGGGGTGCCAGTGAACTGCCATGCTGCTGCTGCTAAGTCGCTTCAGTCGTGTCCGACACTGTGCGACCCCAGAGATGGCAACCCACCAGGCTCCCTTGTCCCTGGGATTCTCCAGGCAAGAACACTGGAGTGGGTTGCCATTTCCTTCTCCAATTGAACTGCAATAGGACCCAGCAATCCCATTGCTGGGCATACACCGTGAGGAAACCAGAACTGAAAGAAACACATGTACCACAAAGTGCACTGCAGCACTATTTACAATAGCTAGGAAATGGAAGCAACTAGATGGCCATCGGCAGATGAATGGATAAGGAAGTTCTGGTACATATACACAATGGAATATTACTCAGCTATAAAAAGTAACACATCTGAGTCAGTTCTAATGAGGTAGATGAAACTGGAGTCTATTAAACAGGCTGAAGTCAGAAAGAAATAAAAATACTATATATTAATGTGTGTGTGTGTGTGTGTGTGTGTGTGTGTGTGTGTGTGTGTGTGTGTATGGAATTTGGAAAACAGTAATGATGATCCTACAGGCAGGGAAGCAAAAGAGACACAGATGACAGATGTAAAGAACAGACTTTTGGACTCTGTGGGAGAAGGTGAGGCTGGGGTAATTTGACAGAATAGCGTTGAAACATGTATATTACCACAGGTAAAACAGATGACCAGTGCAAGTTTGATGCATGAAGCAGGGCACCTAAAACCAGTGCTCTGGAACAACTTGCAGGGATGGGGTGGGGAGGGAGGTGGGAGGGGTTCAGGACGGGGGACACACACTTACCCATGGCCGATTTGTGTCAACGTATGGCAAAAACCATCACAATATTGTAAAGCAATTATCCTCAAATTAAAAATACATAATTAAAATCAAAATAAGAAAGTATTTTGATTTGAATGCATGTGAAAACAGCACATCAAAATTTGTGGGATAAACCTAAACTAGTACTTAAGGGGGTAAATAACGGTGTCAGGTTAATAGTTTCAGCTTCTACCATAAGGACCTAGAAAGAGAAGAGCAAATGAAAACAAAAGTAAACAGAAAAATAGAAATAAGAGTAGAAATCAGTGAAAGAGAAAACTGAAAGACAATAAATAATACCAATAAAACCAAACACTGATTCTTCTACAAGATCTGTAAAACTGATTATCTCTAATCAGATTAATCAGGGAAAGAAAGGGGGGGTCATAAATTACTAGTACCAAAAATTAGAAATGTCACATCAGAGAAGATTCTAAAAATATTCAGCAAACATATAAACAATAAAGGAAATATTATTAACAATTTTATGCCAATAAATTTGAAATGGACAAATCCAGTGAAAGACAAACTACCAAGACTCATTCAAGAAGTAATAGTTCTGGATAGCCCTTTATTTATTCAAGAAATGGAATTTGCAATTGAAAACCTTTCAGAAAGAAAACTATAGATCCAGATGGCTTCAATGATAGATCTTATCACACTTTCAAGGAAAAATTAATACTAATACTATACAAACTCCTTCCAAAACTGGCATACTATAATGCCAGAATTATGCTGATATTAAAACTAAAGTAACTGGAAGAAAACTACAGAATAATAAATATACTCAGCAATATATAAAACGGATAATACATCCTAATGGAGTAGTACTTATCCCAGAGATAAAAGGCTGGTTTAACATCTGAAATTTAATCAGTGTTATTTATCATATTAACAAACAAAAATTATCAAAAATTAACAAAATTTATATTAACAAAAAAGAAAAAAATATGATATTTCAATAGATTCACAAGTAGCAGCTGACAAAAATTCAGTATCTACTTCTGATAAAATCTCTCAGCAAATAAAAAGTAGAAAGGAGATTCCTCAACTTGATAAAGGGCATGTACAGGAAATACACAGCTAACATACTAAATAATAGTGGAAAACAATGTTTTTCACCTAAAATAAGTAAAATGATAAGGATGTCCACCCTATACTGTTATTCAATCTTGTACTGAAGACTGTAGACAGGTTAAAAAAAAAAAATTGACTGCCATCCAGATTGAAAAGGAAAACTGTCTATTCACAGGTGATATTTTCATCTACACAAATGAATCCACAAAAGAGCCACTAGAACTAGCACTTCCTCATTGATCAATGCAAAGAAATAAGAGGAAAACATAGAATGGGAAAGATTAGCGATCTCTTTAAGAAAATTAGAGGTAACAAGGGAACATTTCACGTAAAGATGGGCACAATAAAGGATAAAAATGGCATGGACCTAACAGAAACAGAAGATATTAAGAAAAGGTGGCAAGAATACATAGAAGAGCTATCCAAAAAAACGTGTTCATAACCCAAATAATCACAATGGTGTGACCACTCACCTAGAACCAGACATCCTGGAGTCTGAAGTCAAGTGAGCCTAAGGAAGCATCACTACTAACAAAGCTAGTGGAGATGATGGAATTCCAGCAGAGTTATTTCAAGTCCTAAAAGATGACTCTGTGAAAGTGCTGCACTCAACATGTGAGCAAATTTGGAAAACTCACCAGTGGCCACAAGACTAGCAAAGGTCAGTTTCAGTTCAAGCCCAAAGAACAGCAATGCCAAAGAACATTCAAACTAACGCGCAACTGCACTCATCTCACACACTTTCAAAGTAAAGGTCAAAATTCTCCAAAAGAGGCTTCAGCAGTACATGCATCAAGAACTTCCGGATGTTCAAGTTGGATTTAGAAAAGGCAGAGGAACCAGAGATCAAATTGCCAACATCCGCTGAATCATAGAAAAATTAAGAGAGTTCCAGAAAAACATCTACCTCTGTTTTATTGATTATGCCAAAGCCTTTGACTGTGTGGATCATGACAATTTGTGCAAAATTCTTAAAGAGATGGGAATACCAGGCCACCTTAACTGCCTCCTGAGAAATCTATATGCAGGTCAAGAAGCAACAGTTAGAACCGGACATGGAACAACAGACTGGTTCCAAATAGGAAAAGGAGTATGTGAAGGCTGTATATTGTCACCCAGCTTTTTTAACCTATATACAGTGTACATCATGTGAAATGCTGGGCTGAATGAAGGACAAGTTGGAATCAGGATTGCCAGGAGAAATATCAATAGCCTCAGATATGCAGATGACACCACACTTATGGCAGAAAGCAAAGAGGAACTGAAGAGCCTCTTGATGAAAGTGGAAGAGAAGAGTGAAAAAGTTGGCTTAATACTCAATATTCAAAAATTAAGCTGATGGCAATGGCACCCCACTCCAGTACTCTTGCCTGGAAAATCCCATGGACAGAGGAGCCTGGTAGGCTGCAGTCCATGGGGTCGCTAAGAGTTGGACACGACTGAGCGACTTCACTTTCACTTTTCATTTTCCTGCATTGGAGAAGGAAATGGCAACCCACTCCAATGTTCTTGCCTGGAGAATCCCAGGGACGGGGAGCCTGGTGGGCTGCCGTCTATGGGGTCGCACAGAGTTGGACACAACTAAAGCGACTTAGCAGCAGCAACAGCAGCTCATGTAATCCAGTCTCATCATTTCATTGTAAACAGATAGGGAAACCATGGAAACAGTGACAGACTTAATTTTCTTGTGCTCCAAAATAACTGCAGATGGTGACTGCAGCCATGAAATTAAGATGCTTGCTCCTTGCAAGAAAAGTTATGACCAACCTAGACAGCATCTTAAAAAGCAGAGACATTACTTTCACAACAAAGTTCCTTCTAGTCAAAGCTGTGGTTTCTCCAGTAGTTATGTATGGATGTGAGAGTTGGACCATAAAGAAAGCTGAGCACTGAAGAATTGATGCTTTTGAACTGTGCTGTTGTTGGAGAAGACTCTTGAGAGCCCCTTGGATTGCAAGGAGATCAAATCAGTCAATCCTAAAGGAATCAATCCTGAATATTCACTGGAAGGACTGATGCTGAAGCTGAAGCTCCAGGACTTTGGCCACCTGATGTGAAGAACTGACTCATTTGAAAAGACCCTGATGCTGGGAAAGATTGAAGATGGGAGAAGGGGGTGACAGAGGATGAGATGGTTGGATGGCATCAACAACTCAATGGATGTGAGTTTGAGTAAGCTACTGGAGTTGGTGATGGACAGGGAAACCTGGCATGCTGCAGTCCATGAAATCACAAAGAGTTGGAACGACTAAGCAACTGAACTGAATTGAGCACTAATAAGCGAGTTTATCCAGATTATAGGATACACGATAAGTACATAAAAATCAGCTATGTATGTATATGCTAGCATTAGAAATTGAAGTTAACAAAACACACCATTTACAACAGAATAGAAAATAGATAGGGATAAATTTGACCTAATGTGAAAGATCTATACACTAACTACAAAACATTTCTAAGACAAATTAAAGAAAACCTAAAGAAATAAGAAAATATATTCATGAAACAAAAGACTCTATTGCTAAGATCAGCATCAATTTTTCCCTAATTGATCTACACATTCAAAACACTCTAAATCAAAATCTCGACATGTTTATTTGAAGAAATTGACAAAGTGGTGTGTTAAAATTCATACGGCAAATGCAAAGGACCAAGAATAGCCAAAACAATTTTGAAAAAGATCCATGGTAAAATAGCATTTCCTGATTTAAAACACTGTAACCAAGACATGTAGTAGTATTGACATCAAGACAGACCAGACTGAGACTTTTTTTCCCCTGAGAAGGGCCAGATAGCAAAAGGTTGCATATTACATATGGTCTCTGTTGCATCTCTTCTTCTCTTAATTACTATTTAACTCTGTATAAAAACAGGCTGTGAATTATATTTTTCCCATGATCCTTAGTTTGGCAACCTCGAGACAGACAATTAATGGAACATAATTGAGATGCCAAATTTGGACCCACACATATATAGACAATTTTTAACAAAGATGCAAAGGCAATTCAGTGGAGAAATTACAGTATTTTCAAAAAATGGTGCTGTAACAATTAAACAGACATAAAAAGGAAATGATACAATATATATACATTGCATCATATGACAACAATTAGCTCAAAATAGATGAGAAACCTAAACGTAAATCCTAAAACTATAACTTGTTCAGAAGAAAACATAGGGAAAAACTTGCAGCCTTGGATTACAAATGATTTCTTAGATATGATATGAAATGCAAAATCCATTAAAAACTGATAAGTAAGAACTCATGAAAATTTAAAACTCTGCTTTTATAAGATGGTGTAAAGAGAATTAAAAATCCAACCACAAACTAGGAGAAAATACTTGCAAATCATATATCTGATGATGGTATTATATCTAGAATAAATAACTCTCAAAATTCAATAACACAAAAAACAAACAGTGCACTTAAAAAAAACACACACACAGAAGTGAAGTGAAGTGAAGTCACTCAGTTGTGTCCGACTCTTTGCGACACCACGGACTGTAGCCTACTGGGCTCCTCCGTCCATGGGATTTTCCAGACAACAATACTGGAGTGGGGTGCCAAACAGGCAAGGGATTTAAACCAAAGGAGATAAACAGATGTTGAGTAAACACATGAAAAATGTTTAACATCATCAGTCACTGGGGAAAAACAATTCAAATCCATACTGAGACACCATTATCCAACTATTAGAAGAGCAAAATAGAAAAGACTGACCATCCCGAGGACTAGAGAGAATATAGAAGCAGTGGAACTCTCACACAAGGCTGGTGGGTATGCAGGATGGTGTAACTACCTCGATTTCTGTTTGACATTTACTTAAAATACTTAAGAAACATTTAATAATACCTACCACGTGATCCAGTCATTCCACTCCCAAGAGAAAAGAATGCATGCTCTACTTGTACATAAATATTCATAATAACAAAAAATAGAAACAACCCAAATGGCCATCAATAGGTGAATGTATAAACAGACTGTGGTACAGAATGGAATAATATGAACAATAAAAATAAGGGAATATATACACCATAATATGGATAAATCCCAGAGTAATTATACTACATTCAATTAGCCATATTGAGAAAAAAGAATACATACTGTATGATTTCTTATATAAAATTCTAGAAAATGCATACTATTCTCCAGTGACAGAAAGCAATTCAGTTATATAGACGAATGAAGGGTGGGGATGGGAGGGAAGTGATAGAGGTAGGAATTAAAAAGGGACAGGAGGAAATTTCTCGGGGTGATGGATATGTTCATTATCTTGATAGCTGGAATGTCCCGTGGGTGTATGCATATGTCAAAACATCAAATTACATAGTCTAAACATGAGCAGTTCATTATATGTGAATTATACATCAATAAAGCTATTAAAAACCAAAGAAAATACAAGTCTATAATTATACTACATCATTATATATGAAGTTCATTACATATGAAGTTAATTTGAGTATATATATATGTGTGTATGTAATCTGACTATAGTCATATAGCCTGAAAGCCTTGGCCATATGAAATCACTTGCAAAGCATCAAGAAAATAAATCAAGGGAAGAGTGGGCCTGGGAAGAAATCATGAAGGCAGAGGTGGGGGCAAGAACCAGAATTTTATAAAGAATCATTAATGAATGACTTCACAAACCAGAGGTTAGTGATTTCATGAAGTTTGAGGGAGAAAGGTCAATGGTGCCGGAAGACTGAAAGCTCCACAATGTCAAAGAATATATTTGCCTCATTTACTAATGTATCTCTAGCATCAAGTTACATAACAGGCCCAGAATAAAATGACTGGTGACGAATGAAATAAGGAAAATCACTAGATTTTTATGACTTAAGAATTTACTGAAGACCTTATATAAAAATGTTTTAGTAGAGAAGACTAAAGTCAGTCTGCAGTTCGTTAAGAACTGAATAAGAGGCAAAGAGGTGTTCTGTTTACAAGAAATTCAAGAAACACAGGACAAAAAGACCAGATTTCCCATTCAAAGTTTCCAAGGAGGTTTTTAAAAGTTTTTAGATCCAGTATATACTATTCTTGAACTTCAGACATAGATCAGACTGTGGAACAATTTTAGTTCTTTGGGAATTTCATCATTAAAACCAGAAGTAAAGTACTAAAAGTCCAGCTGTATCTATAAATATTTTTAAAACATATGCAACGAGTAAAACCTCTTCTCTTTCCTCTACGGAGACATGTGATCTTAGCCTGACTCCTGCTTTGAATTAGAAATGCTCCCTCACTCCCCAGCTTAGGATGATTTTTTAAAGTTTTAAAGATGAGTTTCCTTGTAGGAGACATTACAATAAATCAGCCACATACCATAAAATTTAATTTGGAAGTTCCAGGTATTAGCAAATCAACATTGTAGGCACGCAGTCAACGCAGGACTGAAAAGTCATTTTATTTCCACAGTTACATTCTTAGGATTAACAAAATTATTTTGGGGATGGATCTTGGAGGTAGAGAACAATAATGTTAATAATACCTCCCCGTTTCACACACAGACACAAAGCACACGCACAACACAATACCAGACATACTAACATTTTAAAGTAACATGAAACACACACATACACTTTAAAGATAAACTCACCAATTTTTTTTTTTCCTTTCTAATGTTAACATTAACTAGCATTAACTGGGATTTCGTTTCTTCACATTTAACATTCTATTAACAAAATTCAAATTTCTATTTACTAAAAGAGACTTTCAAAGTTATTAGATCACCTCATAATTCTAGTCACAAACTTTAGCAAGCACATTTTGTTTTTAGTTAAAGTACATTAAACTAAACATTCCTGAACACCAAGTCTTAACAGATGAATGGAAATAACTCTTCTCTTTAACCAAAAATCTCTCAGAAAAATATATTTCTACTTAAGCTGTCTTAGCTGGTTAAGTAGAAAGAGACAGAAGACCATTTTGTTTTGAATTTCTAATCCCACTTTAAAAATCCTTTCTTCATATTTCAAGATTTTTCATTTATAATAATATTTCCAGAACACTGAGTTTATTCTATTATTGCACTGCTTCTCAGAGCAATGCAAAATAAAGGCTAGCCCCCATCCTACCCCAACTCCCTATTCCTCATGGATTAGGCTCTGAGAGAAAACTGCAAATAGATAAATCCTCAAGCATTTGCTACTTGATATAAATGCTTTGGATAACTAAACTGTCTGCTTTGTGTCCAAAGCTCCTCCTCACTCAACTGTCTTTCAATTCATTGGATTCCAAAGCCTTGCTGAGGTTCTAATGATATTTAACACCTCTCCTCAACACCCTCTAGTGTTATTTTCAACACGGTACACAAGCATCAAGAACCAAACACTTTCTCTTTCAAGTGCTCTATAGTAGCTGGCATTCAAAATCCCAACATCAACTTCATATTCTGTAATCAAGAAGATTTCCTACACTGCATTTGATCCTCTTGCCATATTACAAGCAAACATCTCACCATTTACACAAGGTCATCACTGACCTTGACTCTATGTTAAGAGTCTCATGTCCTACCAACTAAGCGAGCCAGGTGCTGCCCACTTGGATGTTAAACAGTGTTGTGCTGGTAAATGTTTAACAGCCAGCAACCTGGGAAAAGATACATGCATGAATACATTTATATATATTTATTATCAATTTTACTGACTCAAAAGGCGTATACCAAACAATTTACATATAATTACAATGCATATAATACTCTTTATTGTAATGTCCAACCAAACAGACAATTGATTTCACAGGTTGCTACTGTTGTAATGTATGGAACTCCTTTATCTATAGTCAATCCATGATTGCATTTAAAGAACGGTATAAGTCACATGTGAAACTCAACTGCTATTTTCAAACCAGTGAAGTAAAAGGAGAACAATAAAGACATGTCAGAACTTCGTCAATCAGATAATGTCTTAGTCAAATGAGGCAATACTTTTAGAATACGAAAAGAATATTTCCTCAACTTTATATGTTATCCATAAAGAAATGAATACAGATACAAGACCCTTTTCAATTTAATCTGTATTAATAACATTTTCTGCTTCATTTTTCAAAAGCTCTAGATAATCAACAGAACAAGTGACAAAATTTGTATTTGTACTGTTCCCCCAATTTTTGTGGTGTAAATACTCCAATCATAGCTGGCATCAAGCTACAGAAGTGGTGTTACTAAGTGCACAGTTGGGAAGAGAAGCTCAAGAGTACATCATCAGACCGCTCGCTGCAACAATAACCACACAGTAACCTCAAGAACACAGACAATAGGCAAATTATTCGGAAGTGATGTGTTTTGAATATTTATTATAATTAAGTAAATTGAATTAAAAGCAAAAACTAAGTTGTTATAATAATTTCTTTAAAGGCTATGTCTACAAACAGCTCAGAAACTTCCTAAAAGATTAATAATGGGTTCTTGTGAGTTGTCTGATCCTTCTTTTACAAAAGCAAGCCTCTTGCCTCCCTACCACTGGGTAAATGGCACATGAGTTCTCCCTCCTGGTTGGTAAGGGGTGCATAACTCCAAAAGTTCATTCACAATCAGCCTGTCCTCCTTAACAGCTATAAATCTGTAGAATCATAGGCAAACAGAACGTTTCCCCAGGCAAAGCTAACCCTGGCACTACTATTCCATGCTTTTGACCAAATGAGTTGAGGGAAAAAAAAGAAAACAACAAAAGAAATAGTTCTGATGTTAAGTTATTTTATTTTCTAATATAGGTATGTCCCAAGGCTCTCTTGGCTCCTACCCACAAAACGCAATGAAAATATGGGAACAAGAGCAACGTTTACAGAAGGAGGGCACACAATTGTAGAGCAATAATAAAGTTGTGTCAGGATGATATAGAATGCTTCTTTCCTCTCCTCTCTCACTTCTTTTTTCCTTCACCATCCCCTTCCTCTCTGGCTTTTCTCCCATTTCCTCCTAGGAGTAGCTGGGGTAAATTGATTAGCAGAAGAGATTCAACCACTGCATCTTTGCCTATCTTTCACCCTTTTAGAAGTTAGTGTTTGAACAGTCACAAAATGTCATTGAAGATGAAGATACTTGGTAAGGAGAACACAGTGGGCACAAAAGGTGAAGAAAATACTGCCATGAACAATTTTACTCCATTACGCTGAAACAAGAGTAAAGACTAACCAGAGTTCTAACCAAAGCAAACAGGTGAACATTCACTGATCACCCACCATATGCCTGACCCTGAGTACAGGGATGGGAAATGCAGTGATAAATGGGCCATGATCCCTGACCACTTGTCCAAGTACAAAACATCAAAGAGTAACCCCCTGGAAGACCCACTGTCAGTCTCAGCAATAAATCAGAAGTATAATGATAGCAGATGACTACTGCAGGCATACACTATTTAAAAGAACAGAAACTGTATTTCAGGCATCCTAAGGTACAGTATAATTTAGAAGGGAGGCCTCCACAGGAAGCAGTAAGGCAGGAGGCAGGCAATGCAAAGTCATTCATAGGATGTAAAACAATTCTGGTCAGACCATGCAGCCTGATGGCTTCCATTCCTGGGAAAGTGTTGGCATTTGTGTGTGGGTGCCACAGAGTGAAACGAAGGCACAGAGTTATTCAATCAATATTACCAATCTGTAGGTGTGATTTCTGATCATCTTCCATAGGCCTCCCTTATGAAACCAGGATCAGTAAAAAGAAAGATAGGTAACTGAGTCTCAACCATTATTCACTTTAGCTTAACACTTATTTCATTCCTACTAGGTACAGGGCATCTGTGAGGTTTTGTAAGATAAAAAAGCAAATGTCATGGAGACTCTGATCAATCACAAGAAGATGATAGGTACAGATACATATGTGGAACATGTATGTTCAGCACTTGAACCCTGTAAACTCAGCAGGAGCTCAAAACATCTGGTCTTGGGCTCTGCCAACTGGTGGGCCACAGGACACAGAACATTCTCCCTGGGTTTCCTTTATGAACTCTCAGAATTGGAAGTGCCCATAAAAAAAAATTCATTCAACTCTAAGTCAAAGTTAACATCCCTACAAGGTCAGCAACAGGTGTCTTTATTATTCCCAGTAACCTAAGCCCTCCAAATAAGCTCATCTATCCTCTCAGGACAGCTCAAACTGTTAGAAAGTGCTTCCATACATACTCTTGGATCTGCCTATATCTTCTGCCCACTGCTCTTACTTGCATCCACTGGGAACTTCCAGAATAAGTCCAATCTCTCTTCTATGTGACAGTTCTTTAAATAATTGAGGACAGTCATTATATATCACTTCAGGCTAAATATATATAGTTCTTGCAACCATTTCTATTAGGACCGAATCTGAGGCCCTTTAGCCATCTGGATAACCCTCTCTACACGCACACTGAATTGAATATTCTCCTAGCTTTGTTCAAACAGGCTGCCATCAGATTACGTTTCCACAATCTGTATTCGTATTGTCAAGATGCATTTCTAGCTTTAGATATAGGGTTATGTCTTTTCAATATTTCAGTCTGCTAGATTTGAACTAATTTTTCAGCCTAAGACCTTTCAGGATTTTGCTCCTGTCAACCAGTACAACTGATCTCTCTGTATCGGGTTACCCACTTGTTTGATCCACAAGCCAACCCTGACCTCAGTCAAGTCACGAATAAAAATGCTGACAAAACAGAATCAAATGCATGGCCTCATGGCAGGCAAACACACAACTTCCACGTCCAAATAGTCAACCTGCTACAATTTTGCCTAACTATGTAATTATTAACTTCAGATCTTACCAAGTCCTCTACAAAGACTTTGTGAAAGACTTTGTAAAATTACTTGCAGACATCAAGTATACATCATCTAAGACATTCTTCTAAAGCAGGAGTCAGCAAATTATGGCCAACAGGCCAAATTAGCCCACTACTGGAATACAGGTATGTCCATCCATTTACATACTGTCTGTGGCTACTTTGTGCTGTGGTGGCAGAGCTGAGCAGTTCTGAGACTGTATTGCCCCAAAGCCCTAAAATACTTTCTAGCCCTTCATAGAAAAAAAATTTGCCAATCTTGGATCTAAAGAAAACAATAGAGTCTGACATTACATTTTAGTGAACCCACACTGGTTCCCAGTGAGGACAACACCAGTTAATTCTAGATATCACTTTTCTTTAACTAATTCCTCAGAAAGCATTCATTAGTAATACCTTCTACTGTCTTTTGCTGGGTCAATTTTAGACTTATTAATCGATGGTTTCTAAAATTCACTTTCTTCTTTACAAAAAGAAAAATTCAAGTATTTTCTTTATTTGTATATTAAGGAGACTCAATAGACACTGTCTTTGGCAAGGGATTCTATGGCAATTATTGGCATAATTAGACCTATAGTTCAGTTTTTCATGTAAAATGTATAGTTTGCATATTCATAGCATATTCCAAATATTGAACAACTTTAGCTACAAGGCATGCTGGGGCATTGATAGAAGGTCAGTGGAGAAATTAGAAAAAGTCAAAAGGAAATATAATTAGGGCTAGAGAGGCCAACTCTGCAGTGGGATATCTCCTCCCAAGGAGATTAAAATGCAAAATCTAAATCTCTAACACGCTGAACTCAAAAGGATACTGGTTCGTTCTTTTAAGGGTCCAATATTTTTGCAGCGGACGTTAAGTACAGGAAACATTTGTTTCTAAGCTGTGTCCATACTTATTGCCAGTGGGAAAGCAATCCTCTGATGTTCAAGAGGAAGGGCATTATTCTGGATGAAGACAGAAATTACTCAGGAGAAGCTTCAAGTAAAACACAAGTTCATTCCCTTTAGGAGAAAGGCTGGCAAAGATAAGGTATAAACATACCAAGGCATTCAAAGAAGAAATCTAAACTTTCCAATGACCAGACGCAAATGGGAATCATCTAGAGGAAAGATCAGAGATGTATTTTACAGTACACAGTACACTGAGCTCAACAAAGGTTAATTTTAGGTATCACCAAAACAGTCAATTTCTAGAATCTGCCAGGGTTAGCCTTATCTTGGGAATTGGTTAAACCAGAATTTCCAGGACAGTGTTCATGCTCATATATTTACTGCCTCAAATTAACAGCTAGTTATGGTCTCTGGGCCAGCTGCCTCCAGTAGCAAGAAGTCTTATCTATTAACCTCAATGTGCTGTACAAATAGTATCATTTTCAACATATGCCATGATGAGACAAGAGCTGAGAAGTGCTGGATTAAGTTAAGCCAGTAGATGACAGGACTCTGGTATTAGCAGCTGAAAGATTGGACTGGGCAGGGGATGATGGACTAGAGAAGGGATTTTGGAGTAAATGACTAGAGTGAGAAATAAACTGATATGACATTAATCCTGCACAGGGTTATCAAAGAGGAGGACAAAAGGATTCTCCAAGTGAAAGAAATGGTATAAAAAAACAAAGGGAGAGTAAGACTGAGCAGTAATATATATATATGTATACACACACACACACACACACACACACACACACATATAAATACAACTGAGTACACATATACTATATGAAAGTGGAGGTGTCAGTCACTCAGTCGGATCTGACTCTTTGCAATCCCTTGGACTATAGCCCACCAGGCTCCTCTGTCCATGGAATTCTTCAGGCAAGAAAACATGATTGGGTAGCCATTCCCTTCTCCAGGGGATCTTCCCAACCTAGGGAATGAACCTGAGTCTCCTCTATTGCAGGTGGATTCTTCACCATCTGAGCCACCAGGGAATCCCATACCAAACACACAGACACACACAATGAGTGTCAAATAAGGGCTCCATGACATTAGTGAAGAATATAATAAATACTAAGGCAATTATTTTGGATTCAGTCTCACCCAGATAAAAACATAACTCCTAAAGGGAAAGACACTGTATGTATAATGAAAAAAGCAAACCTCCAGATATCAAAGACTTTCTAACCAGATGGGCAGAAATGTTACAACGGTTTTTGTAATGATTGCCAGTGACTTTTTTCCAGGAAAGCAAGAAACTGCAAAAGTCAGCTAAACTATAATCATTTTACATATTTTGTAGGGACCCATAATATATTCAGTTGACAAACAATTCTGCCAAGTAGCTCTTCTCCATGTTGATCATGTCAACAAAATTAATTTGACATTTACAGCTATTTTGAGAATAAAAGGCAGTTGCTTAAATTATTCTGTCGAAGCAACATGAGACAGAATTATTCAGTTGACAAAATCTAATTAGGTGTGAATTATTTCAGGTCATATGAATTATAAAACCTTTCACAGATAAGTATTTTAATTCAAAGTGGCTCAATGTGCTATAGAATATTAACAGGCCCATAGTCTCTAGCAACACTTTTATATTTTTGTCTCCAATAATTCTACCTAGTCCCCAAAATACTACCAAATATCATGTTGGTTCTCAGTCTGCCTTCTTGGGCCTATAAAGAAGAAAGGTGAAAGCTTCTATGCTAGAAACTTTTTACAAGCTATTTTATTTTTTTACTAAGATATAAATCAACATTGCAATACTTCACTTCTTTTTGAAAAGTAATACTATCCTCCTCTGACTGATAAAGAACCTCAGAGAGATTAGATAACCCTCTCAATAATACATAAGTCATTCATGGCACAAAGCTGGATATAAATGCATATAAATGGCAAAGTCAATGAAATTGTCAATATTTAAGGCTTGCTTGTCCTTACTGAGAACCTAGAAAACAAAGAGCTATGTAGTTAATTCTAGACATCTGATATAGGTATTTAGAGAAGAAACTCAGCAAAGAGCAGAACCCTCTCTGCAATCAAATATCATGCTTGAAATTTAAAAAGAACAATATGGAGGATGAAGGCCTGACCCAAACCTGGCTACCAGGGAACAAAGAAGGTGAAAATCACCTTTGTCATAAAGTGGCAGGTCTTAAGACAATAGTTGTACATGCCCTAAACATCAAGTTCACATATATTCATAGGCATATTATATCACCTGAAACAACGTGGTCAGGCCCAAGCTGCCCTAAACGGAGAGAATAACTCAGGCCTTATTCTAGGTCTGCTCAGCAATCAGTCCACACTGATTTTTATTTCAAAAAATATATATATATACTACCATGATCACCTAGAACAAGAAAGGAGGGGCTGGCAGGGACCAAGGAGAAAAGATAAAATAGAAAAGAAGGGGGAAAAAGTGAAATTTAAAAGGGGGGAGAAGAAAGCAAGCAAGAAAACCCATTTGTAACCGTAAAATCATGTCCTCGCTTTTGTCAGTGTTCTCTCCCAATCCTATAAGAGTTAAAGGCCGCCAAGTAATAGCGCCTGCAGAGTTTTCCCTTGGGTCGCAGCCAAGGCCAGTAACCCTGCTATTAGAGACCTGCCAAGCTTTGTCAGTGCAATCTGCTGAATGCCTTGAGTGACAAGCGATCAATATTCTCCACTCTCATGGGTCATCACAGGTGACACAGGCCTAAGTAATAAAACAGCCCTGGCTGCCTCCTCTAACTTAAATGCTTCCCCAGCCACAATATTTCTTTTTTGTCTAAATGCCTCTAGCTAAATTTCTTGTAGATCGAACCATCTGATGGGGATAGAGATTCTGAAGAATTGCAATGTGTCTGAATTGATGCTAACCAGTGAAAGCTCAGTAGACTGGAGAAATAGTTTCAAATAAATCGAAAATGACTAGCTACAGAGTTGTAATCTGCCAGCATCAGACCCTGTAGCAACAAGCCAATATGAAAAAAAGCATGCTGACAGCCAACTACCAACAAGTCACCTGCTGAAATGAGAACCCATTTTTTCCCCACTACTGTGTCGATGAGAGGCACTTGCTCTGTAACATCTCTGGTGGGACAGGGCAGTGGGGAGTGGGTGGCAGGGGGAAAGAGGCAGGAGTTCCCCGTATCATAAGGAACACTCAGCATTGTATGCAGTCAGTAACTATCATTGTTCCCCAGGAATGAGAAAGAGCCACCAAAGGTGAGTTTGGGGGAAGACATGAGGACATGCTGTCTTCTGGGATTACAGATCAGGTACTAGTGCCTCCTTTCTCCTCGTTGGCAAGGCTGCATAGCAGGCTCCCTGCCTCCAGCCCTACTGTGAAGCAGTCACAGACAAACTGTACAGACGGTGATGTACTCATCTGTATGAAGACCCAAGGAGTGCTTCTAGTCAGGATTCCCAAATGGACTTCCAATTTCTTAGGCAGTAGTTTCAGAGCAAATGACAGAAAGCTGAAGTCAACTGACAATTTAACCAAAACAGTTAATTTATCATAGACTTTTATGTCAGAAGAACATCCCTGGTGGCTCAGTGGTAAAGAATCTGCCTGCCAAAGCCAGAAACGAGTGTTTAATTCCTGGATCGGGAAGATCCCCTAGAGAAAGAAATGGCAACCCACTCCAGTATTCTTGACTGGGAAATCCCATGGACAGAAGAGCCTGCTGGGCTGCAGTCTACAGGGGGTCACGAAACAGCTGGATAGGGCTTAGTGACAAACGAACAACATCATCCAGAAGAGACTATGAAAGGTCTTAAGAGTCCTTTCTATCTGCCTCAGAGGACTGCTATACTCTAAACAATCCACACTATTTAAAAACATTTTTTACTTCACATTCTCAACAATTAATGTATCTGGTGAATTCCCGACCCATTTAAATACTTTCTGTTCACATGTAAATACATGTATGTATCCTTGGCACTTATCCAGCAACACTAGGAGTACCACTAGGCTGATTGTACAGGTACTCCACATTTCTCATGCCCATCCTTTTTCCTTCAGGCAAATATGGCTACAGGAAAGCACAGAACATCAGGGAACATAAAATCTAACTAAAATTGCTGCCAAAACCCAAAGTTTCCAGGATCAGGTGCCCCTTTAGAAATAAAAAGTTAGGGATAGGTGTTTATTCTACATAGGGTAAAGGAACAGAAAGTGAACAGGTCTATATATTCTTGGTTGCAATGAACTGCTGTCATTTAATTTCTAATTGTATTTGAATTATTGTTTCTTCTGCAGTTTTCTCCCTATAACAATTATAAAAACTATCTACATTCTGGAAACCTGTGCCAAATGCCTTCCTATTACAACAGGATGGTCCCCAGTGATGCTTGAGAAGCTGCTACTGAACAAGCATATTTAATATTTTATATCCTGACACATATAATTTGGAAAAAAGGCAAAATAAGTAATAAGTCTTTTAAGTTTAAAAAAGATGGCCATTTATAGAAGTTGACAGAAGACTCTCAAACAGAGAAAGTAGTGATTTTGATTCAAGGTTATTGTACCCCATTGATAACAATAATGAATTTATCACATAGGAAGTAAGTAATCTATAATAAGCAAGGTCACGCAACAGATATAAAAAAAAAAATAGCCTGAAAGGAAGAAGGCTAGCCTAACATAGGACAGGATTACTGGAAAGACATAATTTGCATGCATGCATCCTCAGTTGCTCAGTCACGTATGACTCTTTGTAACCCTATGGACTGTAGCCTAATAGGCTCCTCTGTCCATGGGATTCTCCAGGCAAGAATACTGGAGTGCATTGCCATGCCTTCCTCCAGGGAATCTTCCCAACCCAGGGATCTTTCCAACTCCAGGTCTCCTGCACTGCAGGATTGCAGGAGGATTCTTTACTTACTGAGCTACCTGGGAAGCACAACAATTTAAGCCTGGACAATTAGGATTAGTAACAAGGGAAGAATCTGACCTAACTGACCCTACACTGCATAGCCAGACATTAATGGTAGAATTATGGTCCTAGAGACCAAGTGACAATAAAGGAGTGTATGGAAGCATCTGGAGAGTTTCTGGAACCTTACCTGGAACACCTGGGACTCAGTAACTCTCAGAGACAGTAATTCTAAAGCATGTGTTCTCTGGCTCACACACACAACAAAGGGTAGAGGCTCAGCCCGTCGTCATAGAGCCAGAGAGTTGAGCTCAGTGTTTGACCCCCTAAACCCTTTCATTCAGGTGAATTTCCACCCCTACAACCTCCACTGAGGTCAGGATGCTTGCCAATGGCTTCCTAATCAGTTAGGGGCCTTGGTACTTCTTGGGATCAGCTGGCCACATACTTCAAAGGGCAAAGGGACTTCGCCTGGTTCCTAATACTTTAGAAAAATATATGCAAGCATTAAGATGCAAGTGACAGTGAAAATGTCTTAGTGGTAAAAGAAATCACTAGTCCAGGATGACTACCTCAATCCTTCTGGATTACCAGTACTTACTGAAAGGCCTCAGACTGAGGAACGATACTTGCACAAAAGTCCAGAGGCCCAAGGCAAAACGAGCAATCACTTGGATTTCATTCTGACATGTTTGAGCATTTCTCTGCAGTATGTTAAGAACTTCTGCTTTGGTAAAGGGCATGTCAGCCAAAGAACTGATAGAAAGCTGAAGTGATGATATTAATCACCTGGTTGGTATGACTGCCTTTCTCTGGTTAAGCCACATTCATTATTAAACAAATATTGTTCACTCCCTCTAGACACAAAACAGTATCCAGAGAAGTTGTTGTCACTATGGCTGGAATATTTTAGAAGGAATACAGATCAGCTAATGTAGCATCCCCAGAAACAAAATCATGTGTGCTTATAAAAGTAATGCATACATTTTATAGAAAATAAATTTTTATGTTCTGTCAATCTGAAGATAATCACTATACACACTGGGGTACATTTTCTTCTTATTTTTTTACTCTTGTTCTTTCTCTTTTTCTACACACAATGCAAATAATATTGTATTTGTGTGTGCATGTATTTCTTAATAAGTTTTTAATAGTATTAACATAATATAAATGTTTACCTTGTACTAAGTATTCTTTGAAACCATCAGTTAACCTCTGCATAAAATTCTAAAGTGAAAAAATAACATTATGCATTGAACGCCATAATATGGGGTATTTAGATTGCAAGAAGTTTTTCTTCACTTCTGACTTGCTATTTCAGGATAACATCCAAGACAAAGAATTAACAGATTAAAAGGTGTTAACATTCTGAAGAATCCTGAAACATATGAAGGCTTGTGTAAAAGTGACTGTCTCATTGTATTTTGCCCAGCACTGACTAGTCTTATTGCTACACATTTTGTTAATTTCATAAGTGGAAAAATGATACCTCTTTGTTACTGTTAATTGTTTTCCTTTAAATATTATGTATACATTCTTACATACTTAAATCTCATCTTCATTACAAACCAAACTTTATTGACTGGCAGTAAACTGAATGACTACAAACTTGCTCCTTGGAAGAAAACTATGACAAACCTAGACAGCGTATTATAAAGCAGAGGCATCAAGTTGACAACAAAGGTCCATAGTCAAAGCTATGGTTTTTCCAGGAGTTATGTACGGATGTGAGACTTGGACCAAAAGGAGGCTGAGCACCAAAGAACTGATGCTTTAGAACTGTGGTGTTGGAGAAGACTCTTGAGAGTCCCTTGGACTGTCAGGAGATCTAACCAGTCAATCCTAAGGGAAATCAGTCCTGAATATTCATTGGAAAGTCTGATGCTGAAGCTCCAATACTTTGGCCACCCGATGCAAATAGTGTACTCATTAGAAAAGACTGATGCTGAAAGAGATTGTGGGTAGGAGGAGAAGGGGATGCCAGAGAATGAGATGGTTGGATGGCATCACCAACTCAATGGACATGAGTCTGAGCAAACTCCGCGAGTTGGTGAAGGACAGGGAAGCCTGGCGTGCTGCAGTCCATGGGGCCACAAAGAGTAGGATACGACTCTGTGACGGAGCAACAACAGCGAAACTGAACTAACTTGACTCAGCAGAGTTCAATGCCACAAGCTTCGCACAATTACCGTTTTGATGACAATTCCCTTTTGTTTAAAAAGAAGCAGGTAGGAATGTATCATAAGTTAATCAAACTATACTTTCAATCTCTTTTTCCCTAGTAAGAAGTTTTTCTTGAAGAAATTAAGTACTAACTATCATTAAATGCTTAAACGGGAAAGATGTATGTCAAACCTGACACCATCATGTAAAGTAAGGAGTCTCCTGATTTTCAACTGACATGGATACTGCCATGCCCTAGAGTGCTGTACAGTTTTGTAAACAGCTCTTAGGGAAATAAAAAGTGATTTTCATTAAGTTTAAGAATAAATAATGGGCTTAAAGATTCTTAAAATTATTCCCTGGGTTAAGATCTGGAAAGTAAGGTTTTTAAATGAAACTTCAGAAACAGGTGATAAAGGTGACTGTTACACACAGATCAAAGACATCCGGTTTTTGTTTCCTTCATCAAAGAAAACCTCAAACCTGTTTTCCCAGGAGAAAAACTGAAAATCAAGACTCTTTTTGCTGGATAGGAAGAAAGGGCTATTTATGTCCAAAATAAAACAGCATATGCTTTAAAGTTACCTCTTTTAAAACATAACTTAATAAGTGAAAATTCTGTAATTTCTGATCAATCACTATTGAGAAACTAGTGAAAAGTAACTAATTGTTTGGGTATGTGCTTCTGATGTGAAAATCTTTAAGACATTCTACATGTGATTCTGAACCATAATTTTACAAAAATGCTTTCAAATTATGGCAAAATTACCTATACTGACTTATTTCTTACTATTATAGCACCAACTATTTCTGTAGAATGCATAGATCTGTCAGCAGCATCACTGAAACACTCTTCTGAGCTTAAAAAATTTAATCCTTCTTAGTCAAAATATAATTCAGAAAAGACTCTGGAAGACAAAGTTTTCAGCCAAGATATTTTTTCCCCTAGGGTTCTGGTAGACAAACAGTTAAATTAGCATTTCTCTTCATGTTAATATAATACACTGGTTTGGCAGATTAACTTCCTTTTTATTATAGGGGCAGGGAGGCAAAAAAATTAAATTTGAAATGTAATACCATCACCAGAATGTGTCTGGGCAACAGTTGGGGTTGATAGGAATGGCTGATAAATGTGTGGGACATGGTAAGCTTCCAAAAGTGGGCAATTTGCCCATGAGCCGTCCATCTTATGGGTTCTTTATGTGCAAATGTAAAGAAATGGCCGGACACACACTTTGAATCTCTATTCAATTTGTCAATCATTCATTTGTTCAATCATTTGCTTGTTCACTCATCCAGTTACTCAGTAATTAATAAGTGGTTCACTGGTGGCTAAGTTGATATAGAATCTGACTGCAACACAGGCGACCTGGGTTTGATCCCTGGGTTGGGAACAGCCCCCTGGAGGAAGGCATGGCAACCCACCCCAGCAGAATTGCCTCGAGAATCCCCATGGACAGAGGGCTATAGCCCATGGGGTCACAAAGAGTCAGACACAACTGAGTGACTAAGCACACACTTACTCTGGGCTATAAATATGAATAGAGCAAGCCCTAAATCTTAGAGGAGAAAGAAATGTAACCCACTGACAAAATAATCTTTGCTTCCCAGGTGGCACAGTGGTAAAGAATCCCCCTTCCAAAGCAGGAGGCACAAGAGACACGGGTTCAATCCTTGGATGGGAGGATCCCCTGCAGAAGGGAATGGCAACCCACTCCAGTATTCTTGCCTGGGAAATTCCATGGACAGAAGAGCCTGGTGAGCGACAGTCAATGGGTTTCAAAAGAGTCAGACATGACTGAACACGGCACAGACAAATAGTACCTTTGACCTGGGGAGACAGGAACATAAGGCAAGAGAATGGAGCAACTCACCATACTACTAATGAAAGCTTACATGGCTCAGGACGTCTAAGTGAGCCAAACGTTAGAATTCCAATCTCTATGGCAAAATTTCAAAAGAGGACATCCTCCCATGTGATGGACCCTTGAAAGATTTTCACCAGATGTTTTGGCAGTGTGTCTGTTCAAGTCCATCAAATACCATATTTATCCTTAGGTTTATATGACCAAATTACTCTGAATCACATTTCTGGGTAAAAACAATAATCAATGCACCAGTCTCCACTTGAAAGGCATGTGAATAAAGAACACCAAGGCCTTGGAACCCAGGAATGATCAACTCTATAGCAAATGGGCAATAGTATCAGTAGTGGTGTGTAAAAAGATAAACCACTGTCTTTTGTTCCATGGTCAAAAAGTAGCCATTGTGTACTATCTGCTTGCTGGATTTGTGTTGCTTCTCTTTCTGTGTTAAAGGAGCTATTTCTGGAGCTGACCTCTGTATAAAAGCTGGGGTGAGCTGAGCTTTTCTGCCTATTAGAGTGAGCAGTAGAGCAAAGGGTAAACCTCTCTGAGTAGATGGGTCAGAGTACACAGACACTGATTCAGGTTTAGCTGACAGCGCCAGGCAAGGCATTTCTAATCTCCCCAGTTAGCACTAAATCAGCATGGTGTACACGAGCCCTTGACAGTGGACAGACAAATGGGACTCACTAAAAGGATAAAGAGCAGCCTGGTGAAGCACAGATGCTGAATACGATCCAAAGCTTTCATTCCTTAAGCTAAAGACGTTTTGCCGAACCCACATCCATTCAGGACAAGTCTTGGCTCTTGGCTCTTCTGTAGTAAAATGACGCCTTCTAGTCTGGTCCTGAGAAAACAGACGATGCCCATTCCAAGAATTTAGAACTCAGTAATTAAAAGGCATACTCTTGCCTCCCCCTCTATTTTCTGTTGCCTGGAGAAGAGAAAAGTCAAAGCAAAAATTAGAAGGCTGCCATCTGAACCATTGTTGTTACCCAGGGCAGGGTAATTCATGGTTTGATTTTCTTCAGTCCTCTTGACAATCAATCCATGCCAAGCCACAGAGCAGAAGAAATGTAACCAAGTAGGAACGTGAGCTCTTTTCTGGGCTGTTTCCCCCCACCTCCCCCCCAAGTTTACGTATCCAAAAAGGGAAGGGAGGGAAGAAAAACAAAAAATCTGACAAAATGACTCTTAAAAGGAACACAGCCACTGGTGTGCTGTCACACAGCTGAGATTTTTCTAACATAATGTATGCATTGTCTTTACAGAGCACATTTCATTTTGTATTGTCCTAAACACTACAAAGTGTTGTCACTACAAAGAGACACTATGACTCCTGATTTACCAGTGAGGAAACCGAGGCTAGAGACCCTAAGTCACTTTGCCCATGATCACACAGCCACAAAGTGAGAAAGCCAGGATCTGAACCTTGCTCAGAGTTAAGACTCCAGAACCTAGCTATTAATCACTCTGCTATTCCAACATAACATCCTGTTAAATGTGTAAACGGAATTTTTATACATAAAATCTCAAATTGAACAAAGTTAATGCTATTTTAAAAACCCCTATGCTGCTGCTAAGTCGCTTCAGTCGTGTCCGACTCTGTGCAACCCCATAGACAGCAGCCCATCAAGCTCCACCATCCCTGGGATTGTCCAGGCAAGAACACTGGAGTGGGTTGCCATTTCCTTGAGTGAAAAGTCAAAGTGAAGTTGCTCAGTTGTGTCCGACTCATATCGACCCCATGGACTGCAGCCTACCAGGCTCTTCCGTCCATGGGATTTTCCAGGCAAGAGTACTGGAGTGGGGTGTCATTGCCTTCTCCGAAAAACCCCATGGTGAACCACTTTTGAAGGGGGAAAAAGTCAGCAGCAAAGAAAATAACCACCCTTTGGTTTATTTATCTTGTAAATTCAAGTTGTGATCATATCTGCTGAAAACAAGACTGATTGGCCAACGCCAAATGTAGTATGCCTGCCAGTGTCCATCAAGCTGCAGTGGTGATGGTGGGAGAGAGGGAAGTGGGCAGGCCCTAAAACAATGTGTATTGGAATAAAAATGTCTTAATTCTAGACAATAACTGAATTTGCAAAAGGTATTCAGGAAAAAAAAAGTAGAAAATTTCCAATGAAAAGTAAAAAGCATTTTCTCTCTATACAAGGAAAGACTGTCAGGGAAATTAGGAAATAAGTAACTTGAATTCCGCACACAACCTGGTCCCAAGTTCATAAAATAAATAGCTCATCCATTAGGAAGTTTCTTTTGGCAATCATGATTTTAAAGTATTAAGTGTTCCATGTCTGTATACTACTTAGCAGAATATTACTTTAAATATCTTTTATATTTTATTTATGTCATATAAATAAAATAAAAGTATGTAATATATTTTCAAACTGCTTCTATTACAAAAACTACCTATAAGCAGAGGATCATGCTTTTTTTTTTCCCAAATATAATGACCTATTTGCTTTATTTATTGGGTCACATGCCCCATTCTTAATCTCTGTTTAAAATTTGAATAGAAAGTTTTCTTTAATATTTTAATGCAAATCTATCATCTCTTACCCACCTCTCAGGAAAGTATTGATCTGTTTAAATTCATGGAGAGAAAATATTAGCATCTGGAATGAGGTCATTTTGCTCTTGGTGTTCAGGAACAAGCACCTTTCATATATGTCAAGCAATCTGCCAGGTTCTTAATACCCAAGATTTCATTTTAATACCACACCACTACCAAGCATCACTGTCTCCATTTTACACATAAGCAAGGCTCTGGTATCTCTAACACCAACCTCCTCTCAACATTGAACCAGAATGGAACTTCAACAGGCCATTTAGATTGACCATCTGATCTGCCTGTAACTGTTAGATCCAGAAGATATAAACCCATCTGGTTCACTTTACAGATGATGAAAGTGATGCATAAAGACGTGAAAGGACAGGCCTAGAGTCAAAAGATTTGTTCACAGAAGTCAGAGAGATGGAAATCCCAGGTTCCCATCACTCATGTTCTGCTCTCTTCACTATTCTACAGAGCCTCCCCTGGACTCAGGAAGAGGGAAAACCCGCCTAAGTTAGTGAGTGAAAAGGGGGGGTGGGGGTGAGGACGGGGGTGTGGTTTGAGACCTACTGCCTTCTGGCCTTCTGGGAGATAATCTCTACACCCTGAGGGCCTGGCAAGGTTCACAGATGTCACAGTTGAGGTCTGCAGTGAAGCTTTACTCTGCTACTCTTTACTCTGGTTTTTCTTTCTCATCTATGAAACAAGACATTGTAATATTACACTTGCTAGGGTTGAGAGTACATGAGCTGTCTGTAAAATACACATTGCAAAGTGAGTGGCCAATGAACAGTAACTATTAGGACAATGTGTCCCCTCTCTTTGCAGCAAAAGCCTTCACTTTCCACACTCTGAACCCCCAATGCCTTTATATCATATTTCTCATTTATAAAAGACTTGTGGGCACCACCGACTGAGTTTCTGGGGTGAAAAGTCTGAGAAACTGCATTTCTAACACATTCCCAAATGAGGCTGATGCTGGCATCCTTTTGCTTTGGTAGTTTACTCCTCTAGTCTCAAAATCTCTTCATTTCAAGAAGCACAGCATCCTGCCCACTTAATATGCTTTCCTATCTAGCAGTTCTTTGACTAACTTAAATTTAAGGTTGTTTGCTCAAGCAAAAGAAATAAGGTACAGCAAAGGGACCTTGTACAAAAAAATTCTTTATGGTATACAACCTCTAGTTTAATATGGTTACAACCTGTGACCCCAAATGTCAAAACGTATGGCTTTATGTTCTATGGAATTTTACTTTTATGTGAAAATGATCTTGATCATTAGAACAGAAGATACTGTACTGGAAGGCCTCTCTTGCCTGTTTTAGGAAGATTTTGCTAATGTTAGGTAAAGACGACCAGGACACCAAAAACCTACACCAACAACAGGGAAGGTTAGTCTAAACTGGTGAACAATTATGATGAGAAGTACTGGTTAATAAGTGCCATTTTATTACTTTTAAGTCAATCATCTTGACCTAAGCAAGGTCAAATGAAGACTTAAACTAGCTGCTTAAGGAAGAGAGTAATACTACTCATCAGTCCCCACCTCAAAAATCGGCCATGGCTCCCACAGCCTCACTAAGGAAATTCACCTTCTTTAGCTCAAGATTAGAGGCACCAAAAGTAAATCCTCCACATTGCCCCTCTACTTACCATGTACTCCAGACAGAAAGGGAAATACATATTGTCACCATCACAACAGAATGGACCTGCTCTAGTCTGTGTCCAAACCAATCCATCCCTCATATTTCTACTTAGATGACACCTCTCTCATACAGTATTCCCACACTCCCAATTCCCAAATTACTCTTGCAATAACTCTACTACATTGAGGAATCTGAAATTAACAAGAGTAACACATGTAAATATTAAGATTTCCACATAGAAACCTGTACATGGATACTTAACAGTAGCTTTATTCATAATGGGCTTCTCTGGTGGCTCATATAGTAAACAATCTGCCTGCAATGCAGGAAACCTGGGTTCAATTCCTGGGTCAGGAAGATCCTCTGCAGAAGAAAATGGCAACACACTCGAGTATTCTTGCTGGGAGAATTTCATGGACACAGAATTTCATGGAAATAGGAGCCTGGTGGTCTACAGTCCATGGGATTGCAAACAGTAGAACATGACTGAGAAACTAACACATTTCTTTTTCATTCATAATTACTAGAACTTGGAAGCAATAAAATAGGTCAAGGTGAATGGATAAATAAAACTGTGGTCAACATGAAAGTTGCTGTTGTCTCCAACTCTTTGCAACTCCATGGACTATACAGTCTGTGGAATGCTCCAGGCCAGAATACTCGAGTGGATAGCCGTTCCCTTCTCCAGGGTATCTTCCCAACATAGGGAACAAACCCAGGTCTCCTCCATTGCAGGTGGATTCTGTACCAGCTAAGACACTAGGGAAACCCAAGAATACTGGAGGGGGTATAGCCTATCCCTTCTCCAGGGATCTTCATGAACAAGAAATCGAATCAGGGTCTCCTGCTTTGCAGGCAGATTTTATACCACTTGAGCTACCAGGAAAGTTCTGTGACACATCCGATGAAATATTATTCAGTGCTAATAAGAAATGAGCTATCAGACCACGTAAATACAAGGCTGAAACCCAAATGCATATTATTAAGTGAAAGAAGCCAATCTAAAAGACCACATACCATGCAATGCCAACTACATGACATTCTGCAAAAGGCTAAACTATGGACACGGTGAAAGGGTCGAGTTGACAGGGACTGAGAACAGGATGGGGGCATGAACAGGCAGAGCACAGAGGGTTTTATTCAGGCATGAAACCATTCTGTGTGATATTACAAGGGGAGATTCATGTCATCAAATACCTTTCAAAAGCCAGGGAACATACAATACCTAGAGTGGACCCTAAGGTAAACTACGGTCTCTGGGTGATTATAAAGTGTCAGTATAGGTTCGAAGATTCTAACAAATGCACAGGCTGGTGGGGGTTTGATATTCCCAGAAGCTGTGCATATGTGGAGGCAAAAGGTATGTGAAAACTCTATGTACTGTTAATTTTGCTGTGAATCTAAAACTGCTCTAAAAATCAAAGTCTATCAAAAATTATATATACACAATCTTTTATAATGAAAAGTGCTATCTATAGCTATCTAAATTACTTCTCTGATTCATCCAGACCAGTCTCAAACACTATCATTATCACAAGGGTAACAACAGACTGGTTCCAAATAGGAAAAGGAGTACATCAAGGCTGTACATTGTCACCCTGCTTATTTAACTTATATGCAGAGTACATCATGAGAAACACTGGGCTGGAGAAAGCACAAGCTGGAATCAAGATTGCCAGGAGAAATATCAATAACCTCAGATATGCAGATGACACCACCCTTATAGCATAAAGTGAAGAACTAAAGAGCCTCTTGATGAAAGTAAAAGGGGAGAGTGAAAAAGTTGGCTTTAAAGCTCAACATTCAGAAAATGAAGATCATGGCATCCGGTCCCATCACTTCATGGGAAATAGATGGGGAAACAGTGGAAACAGTGGCTGACTATTTTTCTGGGCTCCAAGATTGCTGCAGATGGTGACTGCAGCCATGAAATTAAAAAACGCTTACTCCTTGGAAGGAAAGTTATGACCAACCTAGATAGCATATTCAAAAGCAGAGACATTACTTTGCCAACAAAAGTCCGTCTAGTCAAGGCTATAGTTTTTCCAGTGGTCATGTATGCATGTCAAAGTTGGACTATAAAGAAAGCTGAGTGCTGAAGAATTGATACTTTTGAACTGTGGTACTGGAGAAAGCTCTAGAGAGTCCCATGGACTGCAAGGAGATCCAACCAGTCCATCCTAAAGGAAATCAGTCCTGGGTGTTCATTGGAAAGACTGATGTTGAACTAAAACTCCAATAGTTTGGCCACCTGATGCAAAGAGCTGACTCATTTGAAAAGATGCTCATGCTGAGAAAGATTGAGGGCACAAAGAGAAGGGGACGACAGAGGATGAGATGGTTGGATGGCATCACCGACTCGATAGACATAGGTTTGGGTGGACTCTGGGAGTTGGTGATGGACAGGGAGGCCTTGCGTGCTGAGGTTCATGGGGTTGTAGAGAGTCGGACACAACTGAGGGACTGAACTGAACTAAACTAGATCATGCATGATTCAGTTAATAAGGGAAGATAGGAAGATAAGTAGTAAAAGTAGGTAGCAAAATTTTGAATTCCAGTTAGGTTTAAACTTTTTATTTTATATTGGAGTGGGAAAGATTGAAGGCAGGAGGAGACGGGGATGACAGAGAATGAGATGGTTGGGTGGCATTGCTGCTTCAGTGGACATGATTCTGGGCAAACAACAGGAGGTAGTGAAGGACAGGAAGAACTAGCGTGCATTCCACGAGGTCGCAAAGAGTTGAACATGACTGAGTGACTGAAAGACAACAACCACAGCTGATTAACAAGGTGGTATTACTTTCAGGTGTATAACAAAGTGATTCAGTTATACATATACATGTCTCTATTCTTTAGTTTTAAGAGAGAAAACCAGCATGAAGCATGCTTATTCCTACAGGAAAAAAGTTACAAACATATCTTTCTCTTCTGTTTCAAATGTCTTTATAGGGTTGTAAGAATTTTTAAAGCCTCTTTCCAATCATAGAAATTGACTGCAAATAAAGTTTGAATGCTACTACTATTTGGGGGGCAGGAGAGGGACTACATGGAAACCCACTTTTCTTTTAATACTTTCTAGGAAAATTTACCTCAGAATAAAGTTTCTGTTCTTTGTTTGTTTGTTTGTTTCAATGAAACCTCAAAGCTACTTTACCAATAGAACAAGTCATGAATGGTTTTCTAAGACTCCAAATATGGCAGAGTTTAGACAGCAAAGCCAGACTGGCCACTGCACACAGCTGGTTCCATCAGAAACTTAAGTGAATGTCCAGCTTGGTGTCATTACTGGGTTTTTAGAATGTATTTCTCAACTCACGAGGTTAAAAAAAAAAATCACACAGTACTGAATGGCTTACATTAGTTTCATTAATGTCCGAATTTCAGCAAAATCTTTCAGCTGGGAATTATTCCAAAATAGAGGGGGTTCAGTCACTAATAGAAGCCATTCCAATGGAACATGTGTTTCCTTAGCTCTATTCCCATGACTAAATGTCTTTTCAATGTCCTTTTATGTATTATGATTTATTAAGACACAGTCATATCATTTCCTTAACATTAGAACTCCTGAAGTTAACTCTTTGGACGATGGAAGAACTTAAGAGCGGAAAGGTTTCCAACAACAATAATAGAATGGTGATATTTTGAGCACAAATGGTGATATTTGTACCAAGTATTGTGTAAGCTCTTTACATACATTGTGTCTCCCAAGGACACTTTCTGTCACATGCTAGCAGACACATTTCATAACATGATACAAGAGAACAAAGGGAGTGGGGACCCTGGAGAACTTCTAAGAGAGAAGCAGAAAATACAGCTTACCACTTGGAAGGTGGATTTTGTACCGCAGCTTCCTGTCTTTAAACTGGAAATGAAAATACTTATCCCTCCTGAGATATTTTTGAGGAAATATGAGATAGTGGAGGCAAAGTACCTGAAATCATAACCATCCCACAGTTGGACTCGCCCTCTGGTATTTTTAAAACACTGGACAGAATCTAAAACTTCTAGATACATTAGAGTCCCCAGTCCTGCCTTTTTTTCCCCCAATGTGGACCATTTTTAAAGTCTTTATGGAATTTGTTACAATATTGCTTCTGTTTTATGTTTTGTTTTGCCTTTTTTTTTGCCACATGACATGTAAGATCTTGGCTCCCCAACCAGGGACTGAACTCCCCAACCTCTGCACTGAAAGGTAGATTCTTAACCCCTGACTGCCCAGAAGTACCCCCTAATCATGCCTTTAAAAACCTCCCTTCACATGCTCAGAGCCCTAATGCAGACTGTAGAAATCCTCTGCCTAGCTTTATTAATAGCTAACTGACCTTGTCCCCTGCCCACACACTAATCTACACCTCACATTAATAGTTTTCTAAATACACACCTCCAGTGGCTATTCATTGAGCACCTACCACCTCTCAGCTGTGCCCTGAGCCTACTGAGGACACAGCATAGGGCAAGGGAGAGGACACCCTTGCATTCCAATACAGGAGAGACGCCGAGAGAGACAGAAACAAGCGCCGAAGGAGAAGTGCGTGCTGGGACGGCAGTAAGCAGGGTGGCAGGGATGAAGGAGCCCCAGAGACACACCCTCAGAGTGATACTGAAACCAAAGCATAAGGATCAAAATTTATCCAGGCTTCCAGAGAATCATTTCCGGCTGTAAGAACAGCACTTGCAAAGACTCTAAGATGGAAGGGACTTGGAACATCTTACTACCAGAGTCTGTCAATACCCACCTTAAAAACCAGTGGCATGGAAACCTATTTAACCTTCAGAGGCAAAATGCTGCTTTCATGTCTAGTGCAGTTGGATGACTGACCACAGCTTCTGTCTGGGAACTGGAAAAGCTACAGGTCTCCTGCACACTGGAGAGACTTCAAGCATTCTCAGTGTAACAAGAGTATAATGGTATAGCAAAAACAGGACACTTACACAAAGGGATAGTCATTGTCACTGAAGTTACCTGAGGCTTAAAATAAAATCTAGAATTAAAAAGAAGTCATGATTCTAAATAGGCAAAACATTTGAAACTTACAAGTGGGTGAGTCTATAGAATCCTGGTGGTACTTTTATGTGATTTAAGGTGGAAGGAAAGAGGAAGAGAAAAGTGCCTAAAGCTAAAGAGATAAGTGGCATTGCCACTTGAAAGAAAGGAAATAAAGTATATTAGAAAAGAAAGAGGGAGAAGGGGTAGGAAGGAGGAAAGGGGAAGGAAGAGAGGGAGGCAGGGGAAAGGAATGGAGGGGGAGGGGCAGAGAATCAAATCAGTAAGATTAGAACTAAAGAAGGCTCAGGCTAAAAGAAAACTTGAAGAGGCTCTTTACTCCTCCTATGCACAAGGCAAGGACCTAGAAACCTGCAGTCTTCAGTGATTTGATTACAATTAGTCAAGTCTAGCCGGTACTCTTGCCTGGAAAATCCCGTGGACGAAGGAACCTGGTAGGCTGCAGTCCATGGAGTCCCTAGGAGTCGGACACGACTGAGCGACTTCACTTTCACTTTCATGCATTGGAGAAGAAAATGGCAACCCACTCCAGAGCTCTTGCCTGGAGAATCCCAGGGACGGAGGAGCCTGGTGGGCTGCCGTCTATGGGGTTGCACAGAGTTGGACACGACTGAAGCGACTTAGCAGTGGCAGCAGCCTTATGTTTTTAATATGACTGATTTTGACACACTTTGTGCAAGACTCCAGAATGAAGTATCAAAGGAAACTTTTTGTGTATTGAGAAGAAGAAGCAGGGATCTTGAGAATCAGCATAAATTCCATGAAGAAACCTTGTCAGAAACATTCTATTTACCTGTTGCTTTGTTTTCAGAAAGTAACCAGTGCGTCAGGAGCTTGTGATGAACCCTGTGTATCTGGCAAATTCCGGGTGTTGGACCACATCCATGTGGAAGCAGGGAGAACAAGGCAGGCAAGTCTAACAGGGTAAATGTCCTAACAGACTATGCAGATGAATGCGGTTATTGTCAGCCTAACAGCAGCATTGAAAGGTGACAGAGGACCTGAGAGAACAGAAGTGAGGAGGAAGCAAAAGCATGAAGCAAAGGCAGAGGACAGAGTGGGAGAGAGACCATGCAAGACACCAAGTAAAAAAGATGGGGAAGTCTGAAAAAAGGTGTTTTGTTTGTTTGTGTTTTTAATTAATTAATATGGCTGCACCAGGTCTTAGTTGCTGCAAGGGGAATCATTGCTGTGGCATGTAGGATCTTTGCTCCCTGACCAGGGATTGACCTAGGCCCCCTGCTTTGGAAGCACAAAGCCTTAGCCACTGGACCACCAAGGAAGTCCCTTGAACAAAACTTTTAAATGACAACTTAAAAAATGGGAGGGGGACAACATGTGAAGCCTCTGTGCTTCCCAAATTGTAGAAAACCAGCCACATGTGACCACAGTAATTTAAATTCATGAAAAGAAAATAAAACTCAAAATTCAGTTCTTTAGTCACACAGGCCACCTATGAAGTATCACAGACACAGGACACTTACACCATTGCAGAAACTTCTAGTGGACAGAGCCAAAGGGGTAAAGAAGATGTTCCTTCTGGATTTCACAAGCGATATAGTTTCCTGTGTTCCAGGTAAGATTATTCCTGCTTTCTTTCACTGCAAGTTGGGAACACAAATACAGTCCCATCACAAAGGCGCACAAGATTCCTATTTTGCTAACTTTGATGCACCTGGGATTATTCAAAACCACCCTAAGTGGTGGCCGCCAAAATGCTGGCCATTCATGGCTACACAAAGAATACACTGAAACTGCTAATACCAAAGAAGATGCAGCCTCTGTATTTGGATTTTAGAGATTATTATTATTCACTTCTTATATGTAGACTACATCATAAGAAATGCTGGATTGGATGAAGCACAAGCTGGAAATCAAGATTGACAGGAGAAATATCAATAACCTCAGACATGCAGATGAAACCAAACTTATGGCAGAAAGCAAAGAAGACCTAAAGAGCCTCTTGATGAAAGCGAAAGAGGAGAAGGAAAAAGTTGGCTTAAACCTCAACATTCAGGAAACTAAGATCATGGCATCTGGTCTGATCACTTCACGGCAAATAGGTGGGGAAACAATGAAAACAGTGACTGACTTTATTTTGGGGGTTCCAAAATCACTGCAGATAGTGACTGCAACCATGAAATTAAAAGTTGCTTGCTCCTTGGAAGAAAACCTATGATCAACCCAGACAGAATATTAGAAAGCAGAGACATTACTTTGCCAACAAATGTCCATATAGTCAAAGCTATGGTTTCTCCAGTAGTCATGTATGGATGTGAGAATTGTACCATATAGAAGACTGAATGTCGAAGAACTGATGCTTTTGAACTGTGGTGTTGGAGAAGACTCTTGAGAGTCCTTGGACTGCAAAGAGATCCAACAAGTCCATCCTGAAGGAAATCAGTCCTGAGTATTCACTGGGAGGACTAATGCTGAAGCTAACACTCCAATATTTTGGCCACCTCATGTGAAGAACTGATTCATTGGAAAAGGCCCTGATGCCGAGGAAGATTGAAGGCAGGAGGAGATGGGGATGACAGAGGATGAGATGGTTGGATGGCATCACTGACTCAATGGATATGAGTTTGGATAAACTCTGGGAGTTGGTGATGGACAGGGAGGCCTGGCATGCTGCAGTTCATAGGGTTGCAAAGGGTCAGACAAAACTGAGGAACTGAACTGAACTGAAAGGTTACTTTGCTTGCTTGAGTTTCTTCTGTAAAATGAATATAAACAGGAGTTGGTATATAAGCTCCAGGAATTGGTGAAGGACAGAGAAGCCTGGTGTGCTGCAGTCCATGGGGTCGCAAAGAGTCAGACATGACTGAGTGACTGATTATTCACTTCAGTACCTGGCCTAGGGGAGGGGGAGGGGTGGGTAAATAGAAAAGCTTTTAATTTAGATAGAAAATGTTTTTAATTATTGCTAACAGAAGGGTCTGGTATGAGCCTTAGGCCCCAAGTTAGATCTCTTGGAATAGAGGTCCCTTTAGAAAGCAAGGCCTCTTCCACCTCAACCCAGGGGCCGGAATATGACCACTGAAACAAGGTAAAGAAATATGGACCTGTCTAGGTAAGAAAGGTGTCTTGGTATTATTCACTGCTCTCTGCAATTCCTCCTGCGACTCCTCTGGGCAAACAAAGACTTTACATACTTCCTCAGATGAATGCCTCATGCAGTGAACAATCTGTAAAACCATACATGGTAACCCTGTACACATGTGACTTTGGAAAATCTCTAATGCCTCAGTTGTGTGTGCATGGTCAATCACTCAGTCGTGGCTGACTCTTTGCCACACTGTGGACTATAGCTCGCCAGGCTCCTCTGTCCATGGAACTTTCCAGGTAAGAATACTATGGCAGGTTGCTCCAGGGGACCTTCCCAACCCAGGGATCCAACCAGCGTCTCCTGTGTTTCCTGCACTGGCAGGTGGATTTTTACCACTGCTCCACCTAGGGAGCCCAAGCTTTAGTCACCACATCTCAAAACGAATACAATATCACCTGCACCTCATTGGGCTGGAAGGAGGACTACACAGGGTAAAACAGATAAAGCACCCAGCATGCAGCCTGGAGATTGAGGACCAATGACTAAGGAAATATTAACTGTCACTTCTATGTTTCCCCTGGCCAGTTATGTCCATACCCCTGGAACTTCCTATTAAGAATGGATTAGACTAAACCATTGAAAGTAGCTAATGCGTTCCAGGATTAGGCAGTTCCTAGGAGCTCTGTAACAGAAGTTAGCTGTTTACATAGCACTTGAGTGTTGAAGCCTGTCTGCTGTATGACCCACGGCGTTGTACAGTACTAATCATTTAACCTGCATCATCTCCATTCCATTTCTTTATAAATTGATTGCTTGTTGTAACCAAATATTTCAGTATACTACACTAGAGGAGGACAGTAGTTTTAAATTTCACTTCATAAATTCCATCTGGGAAAGCTTTTAAATCCACTCAATGACTGTAGTGCATAAACAGAAATCTTACCCACATAAACCCCAAACCCTAACCACTCCCATGACATTCAGTTATTTTCACTCTGGGAACAAATCTGAATTCTTTTTCCCTAAATTAAAAACTCATTTTAAAGAAAAGTAGTATTAAACTACTCCATAAACAATAAACCACACTTAAATCCTGGTTGTAATAAATATCTCCTGCCTACAGCTATTAGATTCCACAAGTGAATTTTTAAGTTTATCGGCAAAACAGAATATTTATTCTGACCGTGATATGCTTTCTATGGCTTCAAGTTCTCTTGGTTTCCTGTCTAATACTTGGGGCAGGGGAGGATCCTGCCCAGAAACCTGTAACAGACTTATTCAGGAGACAAGAGTGCTATCAAAGATTACCATTTCACCACTGTGAGGTTGGTTTTTGCCTTAGGACAATATCAAACGGTGGTACCTTTGCCTCTCTCTCATTTTCTTAGTGATGATTAAAACTGTGAAAATTAGTTTGAAAAATCAGCAAATTACCTAGCAAGAGTTAAAGATCTAGGGTAGGCATTTTACTCAAAGGCCTGGCTAGCTTCTCAAAATAAACTGTAACATACACCTTTGCTCAACTAAAGGATCTGTCAGGGGTTGGGGGAGGAGCTTGTTATTATTTTATGAGTAAGCACTTATATTATTATCAAAGTAGGTAGTGAAGGTAAGAAGGATCTAAAGTGTCACAGAGAAGACACATGTATATACAAACTATCCCAAACTCCAAATTCAGCCACTGAAATTTAACATCCATGGCCCTAAGATCTAGTATTTCATCCTAACACAACCTCAGGTTGAAGTTAGGGAGGCAGCCACATAGGGGCCTAAGGAAGCCACTAATGAGAGGGCTAGAAGGGGACAGTTTACTTTGACATGACTACACGCTTATACTGAGGACAGTCACGAAGCCTCGATCTCATAATCTAGGATCTCTTTCTTAGATTATGAAACTGATTACTCATACTTTAAAATCCTGATGATTATTCATAAGTTCATAACAATTTTAACTATTCATAAGTTCATAACTATTCATAAGTTATTCATAACTATTTTAAAGTTCTATAAAAACAGTTAAACTTACAAAAAGAATCTTCTATTTGGTAATTCTCTAGCCCTAAATTTGGCATTTCTATAAGATAGCAAGGTAAATTATCTTCATAGACCTTTTAAGTTTCACGCAACTTGAAACCTAAAAATACTATGAAAAGAAATCCAGCCATTGGTAATGTAAACTGGTGTGGATTTTCCAAGAGTCGATTTGCTAATAATACATGGTTAAAAAAAAATAAACATCTATATTCTCTTTCATCAAAAATATCGCCCCCAAAATACGAAAAGTAAGACTAAAGGATGGCTCATCAAAGAGTGATTATTTCACTGAAAAATCTGAAACAATTCAAAAGTCCAACTGTAGGGAACTGGTTAAATAAACTACATGATGGAATGTTAGTCTATATCTAGCCATTTAACAAATGGTTACTTCACTGATATTTAAACAGGCACAAGAGAATAAGCTACAAAAACCATCAAGAACAATAGGTAGAGATTGATCCTTTTTACTTGTTGCTATTCTGGGCTCAAGGGTGGAGCTACCAGTTGGGCTATGGGGGCAGGAGGGGAAGAGGCAGAGTTCAGGGACAAGGATACAGAGTTTGTTAAGACGAAAAAGGGCCAAAGCCCTGTGCACACAGGAAAACAGTATGTGTGGTGTAATGCAGACGCAAAACAGCATGGGAGTGACAGGGCCAGCAAACTGCTGAAGACATGGGCTATGCATGTTGCACGGAGAGAATGGCAGCCCCCTTAGGAAGGAGACTGAAAAAAAGAAGAGAGAAACTATAAAGAGCCTTGAAAGGCATACATGTTTGGAAATCTTCTGGAAGCACAATGGAGAAGCAGAGGATTTTAGTATCGCCAGTGAGATAAGAATGATCATATCTACCTTTAGATCACGACTCCCTAAGACATGTCTCTAGCCCAGTCTCTCCAGCAATCTTACAACCAGACCCGTACTGCCAACTGCATTTCTAATGGTTTGTACCACATGGTTCATGAAGTCTAATACTTTCCTCAAATTTAAGAAGTCCTACATCAAGCTTTTAATCAAATCTTTAAACCTGCTCTACTCTAGAAAACCACACCAAAACCATACATTTTTGCTCTCATACTTCCACACTTAAAAAGTTGAAAAATTTGCCTTAAAAATTTTCAACTCTCTCATTCTTTCATTGAGCACCTATAGTCCTTAGTTCGAGCAGTTCACCATCTCTTGGTGAGATACTGCAAACAGTCTTGTAAGTGATCTCTCTGCTGCTCTATTGTCCATACTACAGTGCCGTTGTTATAAGCAACCTCACCAAATAACAAAAAACAACACTCCACTCCCTAGTTTCAAAGCCTCTGAGGGCTCACTAGTGTCTGCCACTTAAACTGTAAAATCAAACTGCCTCCTGATGAGGTTTTCCGCAGTTTCTTAATTTACTAACAGTGTAGAGAAGGAGTTTCTTAATATACTAACACTTGGTTCAGATCTATGCTAAAGCCACCCCATGTTGCAAATTAAGTGAAAATATACAAGTGAGTGTTTCTGCAACAGTGCCACGCTGCATCAAAATGTGTATTCCTGGACTTCCCTGGCAGTCCTGGTTAAGAATCTGCCTGCCAATACAGGGGACACATGTTTGATCCCCAGTCCAGGAACATTCCACATGCTGTGGAGTAATTAAACTCATATGCTACAACCACCAAGCCTGTGCTCTAGAGCCTGTGTGCCATGATGAAGAAGAGCCCTCATGTGCTGCAAATAGAGAAAAGCCCACGCAAGCAATAAAAATCCAGTGCAGCCCAAAATAAATTAATAACATGTGCATTCCTTATTATATGCCCTGTGTTTACTCTTGGAGTATCAGCATTCTGCCTGGACTATTGTAGGTGTTCAAATAATTTGTTCATTCAGTCAACTTGTTTTACACATACACATAAAACACACACATGACACAGTGGCAGTACTGGCCTGCGTAAGAATTTTAAGGGTTTCTTCTTAAGGACCATACCCCATCTTAAAAGATTCTTCCATGGGTGAATCTCATCTATGCATTCACCATGAAAAGGTATCAGCATCCCTGATCACCCACAAATTATTCATTAAAAAATAAGACTTGTTCTTTAGTGCTATCTGAAGTCTTAACCAGACCACGAGTTTTAATCAGCAAAATAAAAATCAACTGACTCTCGGGGTTCTTTGGCCTCATTAAAGAGTACATGAGAGTGACACATTAAACTTGTTTTATAAGTATGCCTGCAGCTTGCCCTAAAATCCAAGCAGTTCTAGGACAATACAGAATAGTTAACCCTCTAATACAGGATTATGAGGTTATCATCTCTTTTATCAGAAAATAATAAATCTATAGATAATATCTAAAATCTTACAATTGCTGACCAATATATTTGTGGCTAGGAAATCCGATAAAAAGTTACAGTGCTGCTGAATTTATATTAAGAAGGTTTAATCTATAATTACCACAAACTTCTTTTTTGGAGTGTTCTAATAACATGCCCCAATAAATGAGCTCCCCCTTTTGTTCATTTACTTCCCCGTTTGTAAGTATTGTTGGCTTAAAGCTCAACATTCAGAAAACGAAGATTATGGCATCCGGTCCCATCACTTCATGGGAAAGAGATGGGGAAACAGTAGAAACAGGGTCAGACTTTATTTTGGGGGGCTCCAGAATCACTGCAGATGGTGACTGCAGCCATGAAATTTAAAGACACTTACTCCTTGGGAAAAAAGTTATGGCCAGCCTAGATAGTATATTCAAAAGCAGAGACATTACTTTGCCGACTAAGGTCCATCTAGTCAATGCTATGGTTTTTCCTGTGGTAATATATGGATTTGAGAGCTGGACTGTGAAGAAGGCTGAGTGCCGAAGAATTGATGCTTTTGAACAGTGGTGTTGGAGAAGACTCTTGAGAGTCCCTTGGACTGCAAGGAGATCCAACCAGTCCACCAACTCCCAGAGGTTGCTCAAACTCATGTCCATTGATTCATTGATGCCATCCAACCATCTCAGCCTCTACCATCCCCCTCTCCTCCTGCCTTCAATCTTTGCCAGCATCAGGGTCTTTTCAAATGAGACAATTCTTTGCATCAGGTGGCCAAAGTACTGGAGATCCAGCTTCAGCATCAGTCCTTCCAATGAATACTCACGACTGATTTCCTTTAGGATGGACTGGTTGGATCTCCTTGCAGTCCAAGGGACTCTCAAGAGTCTTCTCCAACATCACAGTTCAAAAGCATCAATTCTTCGGCATCAGCTTTCTTCACAGTCCAATTCTCACATCCATATATGACCACTGAAAAAACCATAGCCTTGACTAGACGGACCTTTGTTGGCAAAGTAATGTCTGCTTTTTTTTTTAATATCAGTTTATTTATTTTAATTGGAGGCTAATTACTTTACATATTGTATTGGTTTTGACATACATCAGCATGAATCCAGCACGGGTGTACATGTGTACATCCTGAACACCGCTCCCACCTCCTCCCCATACCATCCCTTTGGGTTATCCCAGTGCACCAGCCCCAAGTATCCTGCACCCTGCATCGAACCTGGACTGGTGATTTGTTTCTTTTATGATATTATACATGTTTCAATGCCATTCTCTCAAATCATCCCACCCTCTCCCTCTCCCACAGAGTCCAAAAGACTGTTCTATACATCTGTGTCTCTTTTGCTGTCTCACATACAGGGTTATCATTACCATCTTTCTAAATTCCATATATACACGTTAGTATACTGTATTGGTGTTTTTCTTTCTGTCTTACTTCACTCTGTATAATAGGCTCCAGTTTCACCCACCTCATTAGAACTGATTCAAATGTATTCTTTTTAATGGTTGAGTAATACTCCATTGTGTATATGTACACAGCTTTCTTATCCATTCATGTGCTGATGGACATCTAGGTTGCTTCCATGTCCCGGCTATTACAAACAGTGCTGAGATGAACACTGGGGTATACGTGTCTCTTTCAATTCTGGTTTCCTCGGTGTGTATGCCCAGCAGTGGGATTGCTGGGTCATAAGACAGTTCTATTTCCAGTTTTTAAGGAATCTCCACACTGTTCTCCATAGTGCCTATACTAGTTTGCATTCCCACGAACAGCGTAAGGGGGTTCCCTTTCCTTCACACCCTCTCCAGCATTTATTGCTTATAGATTTTGGATCACAGTAATTCTAACTGGCATGAAATGGTACCTCATTGTGGTTTTGATTTGCATTTCTCTGATGAGTGATGTTGAGCATCTTTTCATGTGTTTGTTAGCTATCTGTATGTCTTATCTGGAGAAATGTCTATTTAGTTCTTTGGCCCATTTTTTGATTGGGTCATTTATTTTTCTGGAATTGAGCTTCAGGGAGTCGCTTGCATATTTTTGAGATTAGTTGTTTGTCAGTTGCTTCATTTGCTATTAATTTCTCCATGGGGTCGCAAAGAGTCGGACACAACTGAGTGACTTCTTCTTCTCCCATTCTGAAGGCTGTTTTTTCACCTTGCTTATAGTTTCCTTTGTTGTGTAGACGCTTTTAAGTTTAATTAGGTCCCATTTGTTTATTTTTGCTTTAATTTCCAATAATCTGGGAGGTGGATCATAGAGGATCCTGCTGTGATTTATGTCGGAGAGTGTTTTGCCTATGTTCTCCTCTAGGAGTTTTATAGTTTCTGTTCTTACTGTCTGCTTTTTAATATGCTATCTAGGTTGGTCATAACTTTCCTTTCAAGGAACAACCGTCTTTTAATTTCATGGCTGCAATCACCATCTGCAGTGATTTTGGAGTCCAAAATAATAAAGTCTGACCCTGTTTGCCCATCTAGTTCCCATGAAGTGATGGGACTGGATACCATGATCTTCAATTCAGTTCAGTTGCTCAGTCGTGTCCGACTCTTTGCGACCACATGAATCACAGCATGCCAGGCCTCCCTGTTCATCACCAACTCCTGGAGTTCACTCAGACTCACGTCCATCAAGTCAGTGATGCCATCCAGCCATCTCATCCTCGGTCGTCCCCTTCTCCTCCTGCCCTCAATCCCTCCCAGCATCAGAGTCTTTTCCAATGAGTCAGCTCTTCGCATGAGGTGGCCAAAGTACTGGAGTTTCACCTTTAGCATCATTCCTTCCAAAGAAATCCCAGGGTTGATCTCCTTCAGAATGGACTGGTTGGATCTCCTTGCAGTCCAAGGGACTCTCAAGAGTCTTCTCCAACACCACAGTTCAAAAGCATCAATTCTTCAGTGCTCAGCCTTCTTCACAGTCCAACTCTCACATCCATACATGACCACAGGAAAAACCATAGCCTTGACTAGACGGACCTTAGTCGGCAAAGTAATGTCTCTGCTTTTGAATACACTATCTAGGTTGGTCGTAACTTTTTTTCCAAGGAGTAAGTGTCTTCTAATTTCATGGCTGTAGTCACCATCTGCCATGATCTTAGTTTTCTGAATGTTGTGCTTTAAGCCAACTTTTTCACTCTCCTCTTTCATCAAGAGGCTTTTTAGTTCCTCCTCACTTTCTGCCATAGGGTGGTGTCATCTGCATACCTGAGGATATTGATATTTCTCCCGGCAATCTGGATTCCAGCTTGTGTTTAACTTAACTTGTGTTTACCTTAACTCCATGGTTAAGGTAAATATGAAAATATGCCTCTTTTCACATATTTCCTTCACAAACTTTTTGCCTTGATCTACTATCTTCTTTAAACTACAAAAAAAAAAAACAAAGAAGAAAACTTACATGATACCTTGAATGTTGCAGGATGATCAAACATTAATTGCTAACTGAATATACCCCTAGACACATTTTAATGTGTCCAACAGAGGAGTTCAATAACACTTTCCTCAGCTCCTGTCTTACCACTTAACTGTTCTGTGGCCCAAACAGGAGGTTTGATAACAAACTGAGAAGTAAAAATATGTACCTACTTCTTGCAAAACAAGCTGTGCGTAGGTCACATTGTCTTTTATTTCCAATGCACAACATTTCTCTCTCTGTGTAGTTACCTACATGGAATGTAGTTGAATCTGGTCACTTCACTCTGACATTTTCTTCAGTTAAAGTCAATTTCACCCTAAATTCCCAGTCTGGATTTTCTCTCTCAGCAGTCAATTTGAGGCTATCAACATTAGATCTCTGGGGGAGAATAGGGTGTGGAAAGGCTGGAGGTGGGGGGGCCTCATGGATAGCAAAGGCTGTTTTTTACCACTCACGCTTCATTTATTCAACAATTAAGTACATGTTAACCCTCCCACCCTATCATCTTGAAAATGTGAAAAAATAATTTGAACAAAAGTTTCCTCTTTACCCTACCTAAGAGTAGGGATAACATCTAGTAAAAACAGAATTCAACCTTTACAGGATTATTCAATTTAGTCGGTAAAAATCAATTGTTAGTACACTCCCATCAACCAGTCCCCTCAAAAAAAAAAAAAAAAGGCAGAGGGTGAAGGGAGGGAGAGAGAATGTCAAAACAAAAGCCTGTGCTAGAAAATTTACAAGGAAAAAGAACAAACATCCTCTCTGGGAATTACTCTAGGCTACACAGCAAAGAATTATAGCACGTAAACTGAGGTTACATAAACACTCTAATAAAATCCAAGGCTTGATTTATAGAAGCAGCCTGTCTCGGGTTTGCGTCCATAGAAGATCTAGGCCTGAAAACGAGCAGAGCTGCCCTCCACCTCCCCAGCAGCAGGAGGAAGGGTTTGCTAGGAGCTGCTATCCTCTTCGATGGCAGGGGTTAGTGGGGATCCATTGTCCCCAGTCTACAGAAGGCTCTCCATCACCACCCCCAAACTCCAATCCCCATCGCCACCATGAGACAAAAAAAAAAAAGAAAAATACAAGGGGAAAGCAGTTGAAAATAAACGGAGTGACCCTCACACACTCTCAGACACAGAGAAAGAACTATTAAAATAAAATCAACTTGATAAATACAGAATGATGTGAATGAAGGCCCCAGTAATAATCAGGAGAGGCTGTTTGCTAAACTAGCTCAAAGAGGTTAATTCATGGAGTTAGAGAACTCTCAGGTAATTCGTTTTCCAAACTCTCTTCCATCTCTACAGAAGCCCTGACTTCAGCCCTTGCCTCCATCTAGGGAATGGCATTCCTTTCTTCATGCAGGTGTTGTTTCACCTTTACTGATAGCTGCTTCACTCAAGTACCTCATCAACATTCATTTACTAACACTTTCCTACACATTGCTCTTCATACAAGACAATGGTTAATGGAGGAACAGCCTCGATGAAAGGTGTGCCGTAATTGTGTTCACTGTTTCTAAAGGAAGGGGAGGGAGAGGAAAGTTAAAGAAAGGCAGAAAGCAAGCTTCAACATTTTCAGTAGATAAAGCTAATTTCGCCATTCAGGGAAGATGTTTTATTTTTATCAGCAGCAAGAAGTGGACCTGCCTCATTCACACATAATGATATCAGAGGTCTTTGATAATTTCTTTCTAAATTTGCCTTGAGAATTAAAAGTCAGAGTTTTTAAACGTCATCTTAATTTAATTGGATGAATCTAAAGTTCAACAGATTATCATGACGCATTTTAAGCTCTACAACATTTTCTGAGACTAAGTGTGTCCAGATGATCATAGCTCCACTCTCACATATAAAATTATTCAAAACTGTGTCAGATAATTAGACTGGCTTGTGAGAAGGCTGCAAGTCACATTGCTGCAATGTCTCCAAGTAAAACACATCCTGAATTTCACGAAAAGTGATTCAATCAGCTGGTTTGTTAGGCTCACCTTGCAGTGAACGTGCAGCTAGAAAGAACCACAAGATCTCAAATACACAGCTTCATTTCTGAGTCAGTGGCCTTTTACAAGTACTCATAAAGCCTCCATGCATAATACAGAGGTGTCACTGTTGAGCCTGGGCTGAAACAGATTCTCCCAAAGAAACTTCCAGAACAAGACTGTGAAACAGAACTAAACAGTGCCATCTGGTGCGAGAAAAACAGGGGAGAATATCAGCTAGAACCGCAACGCAGCAACTCATTCCAAATCTCAACTTGTATTAGAATTAGTGCTTTACTTTTTTCAGAGAAAGGCCCTAGTGTTTCACACGTAATTATATTTTTACACATTGAAAATAATGAGGTTTGTTCTTTTTAATGGAAATAACCCAAACCATCAGCAAGTGAGCTACATAAACTTAAAAACTCCTATGACAGTTTTGATAGGATCAGCCTCATTTGTCTCAATAGGCACCTTAAAAACCTTATCAATTTTTTTATCGTTTCAATTTCTCTTCAGTTTAGTATACTCTATATCACTGCATCTCCTCTATTCCTCTTTTCTATAAGAAGTAATATCATTTAAGTAATATTCTAATCTTTGTAATTTATGCTCTAGTTTTTAGTAAATTTGTTTCCCTTTTCTTACTTTTTTGGAAAGGGTAGTTTTTGCAATTTTTAAATTCTTTCTGAACCCCAGTTGCCTCTGCCCATTTCAGAAACTTCTGACCACGTGACAATAATAAACACAGTATAATGAAATAGCATTTCTGCCAACAATTTATAAAGAGGCCATTATTAAGTTAATTTTATCAGTCTAGTTTAATAGAAAATTGCAATTCTGTTAATGCCATGAATACTTTATAACACAGTTATTCAAACAACCCAGTAAAATTTCCAAGGTTGCCAGACATGATACCAGTTTACCAATGGGAAAACAAAACAAAACTAAGAAAAACTGGGAGATCTGGGGAAAAAAATGCTACCTCTACAATATCATATCAAAAGATAAGTTTTCTAGATTCTGTTATCATAAAATAGTAATCCACACCACAAGCCATCTATGAAAACAGAATCAGAATCTTGGGAACAGAAAAGACTCAGAAACCACTATGAACCAAAGAGGTAATAAATCTCCTTCATCTAAACTTTAGAAGAGAAAAAGACAAACACACTTATATACATATGAACAACACAAAAATTTCTTCATTTATTCTTCCTCTCTGAATGGAGGTAAATGATGCAGTAAATTCACTGAATATACAGAAGAACTAAAATAAAATGTCCTGGGGCTGACAGGCTTTATGCCTTATGTCTTATGAAGTGAACTGTTAAGAATCAACCTTCTGGAATCCATATGAATGTCACAGTCATAGCACCATCCTTATCATTACTAGAGCTGGGGAGAAAGAGAGGGAGGGAGAGGGACTGAGAGAGAAAGAGATGTTTTGTAAGCATGGGAATAAAACAAGGATCTGAATGAAAACACACAGCTAATCACACCAAATATTCTCCTGGTTGAGGCTACCCTGGATATATATTGAGATATGAATGTATGAGTAGTATAAAAAAAAAAGGAACAAAAAACCATTTAAGTAAGTTTTACAAACAACACATTTAAAAGAGGAAGTCTGCAGCTTTTTTACTCCTGTTTCCACAAATGCTTCAAACATTTAAGAGCCCACAGTAAGTTTTCCTCTTCAATAGCCTGTAGATGGTGCTACTAACCTGTTTTTCTCTTGCCTGAAAATTGTTGCAGTTTTATCACTAGAGGAAGCTAATTCATATTATTTTATGCCTTGTAAAGCTTGAGGGGAGGGGGTGAGTGTGAGAAATTATCCTACCTTCTCAATGATCATTCTGTACTTACACATGGATTACTTTCTTTAGAAAACAGAAGTGCTAACAACAACATAACAACAAAACTATATAAACAAAGTTTAAAATCAAATTATTTTAGGTACCTAATGAATGAAATAGTCGGAGAGGTGGGAAAAAGGCTGTGGAGATCATCTTATCCTATGTATCTCTACTTCCAGACAAACACAGTCAACGGCTATGAAAGCAATTGGTCCAGAGCATAGAAATGGTGCCTGGGGTGACCCCATGTCATCAACTCCAGTTAGCCCAACAAAGGAAATTATGGGACAATAGCATGCCATGCCACTGGCCTCTCCCTTCTCTACAGAATGTCACCAGAAAGGTTCTAGGATAGCCCCAAGCTCACTAAACTCCTTGGTGGAAGAAGGAATTAGAACTCAGCTCTAAAGCCAAGCAAGGGCACCCTATGAGTCCAATGACAAAACAAAGCCAAACTAAGATAAACTGGAGGTTCTAGGGAAAAAGGATTTACTGCATTATTTACCTCCCTTCAGAGAGGAAAAACAAATGAAATTTTTGTATTGTTCATAGGTATGTATATATCTTTATCTTTCTCTTTTTAAAATTTTAGATGAAGTTAATACACTCCCTCTTTGGTTCAGAATCGTTTCTGGATCTTTCAGTTCAGTGAAATCTCCTAGTGGAGCAAGTGCTTTTTTATACATTTATAGTCAAAGTATATGAATTAACCAGTCACTTTCTTTACATGGTTTACTTTACCTCCAAAGCAGTAGACCATTTTTTTAAGGAATAATCTTTGCTTTTTCAGAGCAGTTTTAACTTCACAGCAGAACTGAGCTGAAGGTACAGAGTTTCCATATACCCCTGCCCACCACCCCTACACACATATTGCCCCCCATCAAGATGTCGCACCACAATGGTACATTTGTCACAACAGATGAATCTACGCTGAGTTTATATTAGAGTTTATATCAGAGTTCACTCTTGGCGTTGTGCATTCTTTCTGCTTTCACAAATGTTTAATGACATGTATCCACCACTGTGGTATTATACAGAACAGTTTCACTGCACTAAAAACTCTCTGCATTCCACCTAGTCATCTCTCTCTCCCTCCAACCCCTGGCAGCCACTGAATTTTTTTTTTTTTTAACTGTCTCCATAGTTACCTTTTTCCAGAATGTCATAGAGTTGGAGTCATATGGTATGTGTGGCCTTCTTTCATATTGGCTTCTTAGGAATATGCATCTAAGTTTCCTGAATGTATTTTCATAGCTTAACAGCTTGTTTCTTCTTAGTACTAAATAATATTCCATTGTCTGAATGTACCACCATTTATTTATCCATTCACCTCCTGAAGGGCATCTTGGTTGCTTCCAAGTTTTGGCAATTAAAAACAAAGATGCTATAAACACTGTCTGCAGCGATTTTGAGTGGATTTTGAGTTTTCAAGTCATTTGTGTAAAGACAGAACATTTTTAATACAGAAATTTCTCAGTTGCTCTAGAAGATACAACTTTCAAAGCTGCTTTGGACATACATTATTTCCTCCTCAAGTCTCTTGTTTCAATGAGGAATTTCTTAAAAGGTCATGCTTGGAGTACTAATATTTAACATGTATAAGAATTCTAAATGTTGAAAACAGAAAAATCCCTTTCCAACTCTTGCTTTAAATACATATTTTACCCTGTATTATAATTTTAAAGGTACGGTTAGATTATTTTTTAAAATATAACACAGGGGAAAATATGTAAAGCTGGTAAGGAAAAACATGGAAAAATGTTAGAATGTGAATTATCTCCCCTGCCCTCCTCAATGTTTTTTTTCCTTTCCCCCAAATAAATTCTAAGTTGGAGAGAAGAAATGTTGCTTGAATGTTTGTTTCTCTGCAAACTCTCCTCCCCCGCCAACCCTCTGAAAAAAATTCTTCTGTTCTATTTTGAATTCTTTGAGAAGAAGAATGATACTTGGATATTTCTCTGCGTCTAACAAAACTGCAGAGGGCAGACACACAGAAACCATAATCACAGAAAACTAGTCAATCTAGTCACACGGACCACAGCCTTGTCTAACTCAATGAAACTAAGCCATGCCATGTGGGGCCACCCAAGATGGGCGGGTCATGGTGGAGAGGTCTGACAGAATGTGGTCCACTAGAGAAGGGAATGGCAAACCATTACAGTATTCTTGCCTTGAGAATCCCATGAATAGTAAGAAAAGGCAAAATAATAGGATACTGAAAGAGGACCTTCCCAGGTCGGTAGGTGCCCAATATGCTACTGGAGATCAGTGGAGAAATAACTCCAGAAAGAATGAAGGGATGGAGCCAAAGCAAAAACAATACCCAGTTGTGGATGTTACCTTTCCAGTGGTCATGTACGGATGTGAGAGTTGGACTGTGAAGGAAGTTGAGCACCAAAGAATTGATGCTTTTGAACTGTGGTGTTAGAGAAGACTGTTGAGTCCCTTGGACTGCAAGGAGATCCAAACAGTCCTTTCTAAAGGAGATCAGTCCTGAGTGTTCTTTGGAAGGAATGATGCTAAAGCTGAAACTCCAATACTTTGGCCACCTCATGCGAAGAGTTGATTCATTGGAAAAGACTCTGGTGCTGGGAGGGATTGGGGGCAGGGGGAGAAGGGGACGACAGAGGATGAGATGGCTGGATGGCATCACCAACTCGATGGACATGAGTTTGAGTAAACTCTGGGAGTTGGTGATGGACAGGGAGGCCTGGCGTGCTGCAATTCACAGGGTCGTAACAAGTTGGACACGCCTTAGCAAATGAACTGAATTGAACTGAACAAGACTGGATTTATCATGTGTAGCATGTGCAGAGTGAAAATTAGTAAATCACTGTATTAGTCAAGTTAATATCACAAATAAATAACTTTCATATCATACGTATGTTCAATTTATAATAAACTAATTTGAAGATTTTTAAACTATAGAAAATATGCAGAAACTGGGAATATCTCTTTCAATAATTTCACTATTAAAAATCAACCATTAGAACTGAGCCATGATAAGAAGCTGAAGAATTTTCATTAGAGTAAATTTTTAAAATTCATTTTGGTATGTGTTTACTTTTAGAATATAGATTCACTTTGTAATTAGCCCCATTACAACTCAGTCAAATAAAGATGATCTAAATAATGATGACAGTAGATCAGACAGATGGAGGGCTTACCAGGTGCCAGGCACTGGCCAGCAGGTGGGGGAGGGTGCTTTTCATATATTATTACCGTTTTTATAGCAATCAAGTATGTGGACATCAAATTCCACATTTTAAAGGGACCTGGGCTCAAAGAAATTACATAATCAACCTTTCTGAGGTCACATAGCTATTAAGAGATGGAGCTTGAATTGAATTTTTGATAGTAAAGCCTATGGTTTTAGCCCTATACCATGTGGATTGCTGAACTAAAATCACTGATAAACAGTGATGGCAGAATTTTTATTATAAATATTCACTCTTAACTTTCCCACAAAACTGAGATATGTTCTTCAACATTTAATCAACACAATAAAAGAACCAAATAAAAACAAAAGCCTGAATAATTTTTACAATTAGGTAAGAATATCTGGTAAGAGAGGACTTAAGGCATAAATCACAGGTGAAATTTTCTCTGCATACAACCAGTTATGTCTGACACAGTTATGTCTGAGGATACAGTTTTGGAGTTGTGTGAGCCTCCATCTTCATGTATGTTTTTATCAAAGTTTTACAGTTCTTTTTGGAAACTGAAAATATTAGCAGAAAACAAAATACCTTCTAGTTACTCTATCATTTGTAAATAGTGAAAATGCTTGAGTGGATGAGGCTCCAGAGAACAGCAAATGATAGCAACACTTGCTTTCCAGGCTGAAGGGATGCTACACTACAGGCAACTCCCAAGATTACTACAAGAGCTCCTGATTTGTCAACCCACCCTATACCCACCTGTCAGAACCATTTCTGTCAAATGGCTTAGTTCAGGATACATCCTTTTTAAAGAAGGTTCTCAATCCTGTTTTCTCAATTTCATCTCTTATTACTATACAACTAGGTCCAGTTCAAGTAAAATCAAAATGGAAAAATGGGGCAAGTGCTAAAGGAATTTACAGATTACGTTCTTGAAAGCAAGTCTTTCTAAAAGCTAACATTTACCAGGTACTTGGTATCTGCTTTGGTGACTAAGATGGTAAAGAATCTGCATCAATGAAGACCTGGGTTCAATCCCTGGGTCAGGAAGATCCCCTGGAGAAGAGAATGGTAACTCATCCCAGTATTCCTGCCTGGAAAATTCCATGGACAGAGGAGCCTGGTGGGCTACAGGCCATGAGGCTGCAAAAGAGTCAAACACAACTTAGCGACTAAAACGAACAAAATAGTTTCAAATATAATTATTTTTAAAAATCTGTTAAATATTTACCAGGACAACATCCAAAATGACCTTCTGAAGGTGCATGGCTTGTTTACCCAATGAGATTAACATTTTACAGGGAAAGAACCTATCCACCTTTTATAACCTCTGCCTCTTTGCATCCCCACTGAATGTCAACATGAGTGTAGCCCGCAATGAACACACTTGGTAATAAGTACATTTAACAGATTTGCATAGGAATTAGTAGCGATATTCCAACTTCTGTCAGCTCAGTCAAGCCCTTGGTGCCTGCACCTGTTAGGGCAATGGCATCAGTTTTGTTGACTGGAATTTCTGCTGCAAGAGGCATTCTTCTAGAATACTGTGGGAGCCTCTCTATTCGAATTTATCTGCAATTTCCAGCCCTCTAAAGTCACAGAACCATAGCCCAAAGATACATCAGCTATATGAAGGTCTACCCAGCTATTACTGTTATTCTCACAGCATTTCAAAGATCAAGGACTGCTTGGAAGAAGAAGTGATCAACTGTGGAGAAAAGAGATGACAGGAATCACAATGGGGCAGAGAGAAGAAAAAAAAAAAAGTAGGAAATTCTAGGAAACCAAGGCTTTTCCTCTGTTGGAAACACAAAACTGATGTGCAAGCTCTGGTTACAGGCTAGCCTCTGCTGAGCATGAAACTGTATTCACTTCAAGCATAGTATATTATTCTATATGTGCTAACACTAATGTAAAATTTAAACTTATTATTTAAAAACAGCTTTTAATTGTTCCAAGCAAGTAAAAGGAAGATTCCTATTTCCTTTACCACTGAAAATTTATCACAGGCTTTCCAATGCACTTAAAATAAAAATCTTTAACATGGCTTTGACTTTGGCATGCCTTTCCAGGCTCATTCTTACTAAAGTCACCCCAGCTCACTCCCAGCCACACTGGCCTACTACTTATCTTGTCTTGCCTCAAGCCTTTATTGACACTGCTCTTCCTCTCAAACAGCCTGTGGGCAGGCCTCTAGCCCTTGGAAATTCACTTTGAGAAAAATGATGTAAACTGGGTCATGTACTCCTGCCTCTCTGCTCACAGTATTCTCTCCTGTTCCGTAATAGCACTTATCATATTTTGTGATTATTATGTGGTTTATCAGGGCTCCCCCTACTAAACTGTAAGTTTCATTAGTATTGGAACCCTATCTGTATTTTTCAACAGCATATCCACCCCTTAACTTGCAGCTTGCCTCATATTCGGTACACTATGACAACTTCTCGGATGTACAAAAGGATGTGCCACTGGGGAGAGCACACTGGGGAGGCCTGTGCAAGACAGGCAGAAAGAGGCTGAGAGATTAAAGACAACGTGCATGGGAAGAAGAAATAAGGAAGAATCAGAAACTGTGGAACCAATGTAAGACAGGATAATCATGGAACTGGGAGGTATCAAGAGCCGGCCGGTCCCACCATCTCATTTCACAAGGGAAGAACACTGCAGTGACTGGAGATCTCACAGCTAACATTAAAATTGAAATTCTTAAGTCTAATGTTGTGCTGTTTATACTAAATTCCAAGAGGCCATATAACTTTTGAGAGTAAGATTCACAAAGGTCTTAATCTTCCAGAAGCTATAATACGCCAAGTCTAGACAAAAAGAAGATAAAACAAACTCAAATAAACAAAAACATCCATATCTCAGACCTTGCCTATCTCCCCTTCCAGGTTCTACTGATCCAGCCACCATCCCCCTTTCCCCTTCACCACTTAAGACCAGTTCTGACAGGTACTGCGCTTTACCTAACCCCCAACAACCCAGGGCCAACACTATCACTTCCCCACTTACAGATGAGGAGGTGGGAGCTTAGAGAGGGTAAGTCATTTGCTTAATTTGCCTGGATGATGAAATGGATTTAAAAACCAAACAAGAATTTCCTATACAGCAAAGGTTCTCACAGATGACCTCCAACTCACATCATCAAAAGCAATTCACATGAGTTTGAAATGTTTTAGATGGTGGCATAAAATAGGAAACAGGAATACTAATGGTTTGTTTTCATATGTGCCACTGGGGAGAGCACAGCTAGATGTCATGTGCTCGTGTGCTGCGTGTGCTAAGTCACTTCAGTCATGTCCCACTCTGTGCGACCCCACAGACTGTAGCCCACGAGGCTCCTCTGTCCGTGGGATTCTCTGGGCATGAATATTGGAGTGGGCTGCCATGCCCTCCTCCAGGGATCTTCCCAACCCAGGGACTGAACCCGCATCTCTCATGTCTCCTGCATTGGCAGGTGGGTTCTTTACCACCAGTGCCACCTGGGAAGCCCCAGCAATTTATTTTATTGGAATGATACTTCAAAACTATTGCCAATACATTATCAAACACCTTGCGCTACACTTTCTCTACCAAAGAAGACCAGATACTTGCCAGTAACTCCTGGACTCGCAGACTAACCAAACTTACCACCCTGGAGCTTCAAAGACCTTGCTCTAATCAAGACTGCTTCCCGGTGCATGACATCCTCTCATTTAAAAGGTCCTTCATCTTTCTCTACAATTCAGGTGCACATCATGACTAGCACGACATGGTTCACACTTGGATAACACGCATTACAGCTGTATGAATATATACATACATTACAAGGGATGCTCAATGCTTAAAACCTTTTTCCCTTTAGTCATACTATTTAACTCAATGAGACACAGTACCTGTTTTATTTTTAAATAATAGATTTACTGAGATATAATTTGCATATGATATGCTTCACCCACTTAAAGTATACAATTCAATGGCTTTCAGTTGTACAACCATCATCATGGCCTAATTTTAGAATATTTTTATCACTCCAAAAGAAAACACTGTGCCCATTAGCAGTTCCTCTCCATCTCTCTCCCACCTCCCTCAGCCCTAGCCATCCCCTCATCTACTTTCAATTGCCATAGATATGCGCCTATACTAGATACTTCAATATAAATGGAATTAATATGTGATCTTTTGTGAATGGCTTCTTTCACTTAGTGTAGTACTTTCATCCTTTTTTTTTTTTTAAGCTGCCTTGATCAGCTCATTCAACCATGTTTCCCTGACAACTCTTCCTGGAGTAACTGGGCAATAAATGTAAACCAACATAGCAGTTACAGGGATAGGTAGAGAGAATTCCTTACGTGGTCTTTCCAAGGATCTGAAGCCTACAGCTTGTCCACAAGTGACATTCCAAGCTACCCCTCACAAAGTACCCCATAGCTTCAGTCTGAGGGAACTGCAAGGACTTCACAGTGTATGGTACCCAGTGGCCAAAAGGGTCAACAGGAAGTCTTCATGAGGTCATGACGTATCTAACTATACCAATAGCTTTCTTTAAAACAAAAAAAAAAAAAAGATGACCATAGCTTTGGTTACAAAATCCAGATTCAGGTTCATCAGTCTAATTAAACTAGCTTTGTCTATTGACATGTTTACCAAGAGAAAGAGATACCTGTTTTAAAGAAAACATTTTATTATTTTGTTTTGTGAAAACCTTGGCCACAAAAATAGTCCCCAGGAAGCCCTTCTAAATCCTAAAAAGACAAGTGGAGGGCTGATAATTAAATGTTTCATTAGTGTTTGCCATACAGTGAGCCTATTCATTTCAGTGAGGTCAAATTTACGATACAGCAGAGTTAGAATTTTATGTGCTCTATGTATACTTTATAGTACATTGAGGCACTTCATAAAAATCAATCGTACAGTACATTTATGTCCTTTTTTTAAAAAAGACATGGATCATAATTTAAGATTTTAAATGATTAGAAAGGTTTATAATTTTTGTCTCTTTACTTTTATGACTCACTATGAGAAGAACTTATATGGTGCCAAGACTGTGATCAGAAATATTAACCTCCAACCATTATCTTGTTTCTTTGGGAAAATATGCTTCACTTTTCAAGATGATCTCTATACAAAAAGGGGGATTCCCAGGTGGCTCAGTCATAAAGAATCCACCTGCCAGTGCAGGAGATAAGAGTTCGATCTCTAGGTTGGAAAGATCCCCTAGAGGAATAAGTGGCAACACACTCTGGTAGTCTTGCCTGGGAAATCCTATGGACAGAGGGAGACTGGCAGACTACATCAGAGACTGCATCCATGGGGTCGCAAAACTTGGACACGACTTAGCATAAGCTACACAAAAAGTGACAGCTGTCATTATATCATTTCTTCTCTTCAGTAACCTTATTTTGGTGGTAGTGGGAGCAATATTTCTCATGTTTTAGTTTAGTTTTCTTCTCTTTAATCAAATCACAGACTCTCTGTCAGCACAGGATTTTATCTCCTAAGAGACTCACAGTGCATCAGTTCAGTTCAGTTCAGTTGCTCAGTCATGTCCGACTCTTTGCGACCCCATGAATCGCAGCATGCCAGGCCTCTCTGTCCATCACCAACTCCCGGAGTTCACTCAGACTCGCGTCCATTGAGTCAGTGATGCCATTCAGCCATCTCATCCTCGGTTGTCCCCTTCTTCTCCTGCCCCAAATCCCTCCCAGCATCAGTCTTTTCCAATGAGTCAACTCTTCGCATGAGGTGGCCAAAGTACTGGAGTCTCAGCTTTAGCAACATTCCTTCCAAAAAAATCCCAGGGCTGATCTCCTTCAGAATGGACTAGTTGGATCTCTTTGCAGTCCAAGGGACTCTCAAGAGTCTTCTCCAACACCACACTTCTAAAGCATCAATTCTTCAGCACTCAGCCTTCTTCACAGTCCAACTCTCACAGTGCATACTAGGTGCTAAACAAACGGGTTTTCGAGTTCACTGAATCAATATTGAAAAACAGGAGCAGATGTGGTCCTCTGGTGAAAAGGCAAAAACTAGGGCATCAACTCTTGTACAGGAAAGCCAGAACCCCTGATCAATCTTGAGGGAAATCTGTTCATTTACTCAGCATCCTCAAGGCACCTTCTTCAAATGAGCACGTTCAGGGGCTCAATTCATCTTCACAGCACTATGGCAGATGAACTGTTCTAACATCTAATTCTTTTTATAAAGCAGAAAATGTTTCTCAAGCTCTTTATGGCTGATTGAACTAATTTACTGTGGAAGAGGCAGCAGCCTATCTTTAGATAAATGCTAATCAGGACGGTAGTGCTCTCTTCGGTCTGACTGCCACTATTACGCTGAAAGGGAAGGTCAACAGCTAATAAACCCAGTTAACAAGCCATTCTGAACTTCACTTTAGCTTAACACTCTTCAAAGTTGCAGTCATTAAATCCATAGATTATTAGAGGCTGCCCTACTGTTTTCACTGCATATGAAGACAAACTTTCAGTACAGTCATTAATTGAATTAACATTGTCTAATCCAATTTTATAGAGTGCAAACTGAGATAAGACAACGGGGAAGGCCTTCTCAGATGTCTTCACAATAAACCAAGGGGAATACAGTCATCCAAGGTTAGACTTTGCCTGAACAGGGACAGGAAACATGGCATGTTAATAGTTTCTCTTCCCTCACAGCCCTCTCTCCCTTTCTGTCTTCCTTGAAATCTTTCAACGAGTAAAAGAAGGCATTTTGTGGTCACTAGAGGATAGTTTTACACTGCAAAAAAGCCAGGCAGAGAAACAGTAAGGCCATTTGTATCACAGTCCCATACAACCCAGGACAACAATGCAGTCTCAGATCAGCAGTAGTGGGATCCCTTTCTACCAGATATGACTGGATAATTAGTTCAGTCCTAGACCCTGAAGAGACTAAGTCCTGCTATAATAACCAAAAGACTGTCAAAATATTCTAATGTAAGACCAAATGGCTCTAAGTCTAATTTAGAAACGAAAAACATTCCAACGTTATACTCTAGAGAGTTCTCTTTATAACAAGATGGGTAGCAAACTGGTTTAATCAGCAGGTTTTGATAAATCCTAAGAAGTTCACTCTCTTGCCCTCATTAAGTATGAGAGGAGTCTGGTCCTTGTTTATTTCCCACTGATCACTCTCTCCTTCTCAAATAGGAGGAGACAGATATATGGTAGACTATTCTGTTTAAGTGGGATGACAGCTATTTTCTGTATTTTGTCTATCTGTGGATAACAAAATGAGGGAGAAAATAAGAATGAATGTGAACAATAAACCCAACAACTAATCAAGACCAACCCACAATAGAATGAACTTATGACCATCTCAGTTCCACTTTATATGAGGCCCTTCTGAAGTAGGGTTTCCCATTACGAATGTTTTTTCTTACTATTTTAAACAAAACAACAAAAAAGTATTAAGGCAATTAGAGTGAGTCTTTGTTCCTCGTACCTAAACAAGTCAGAAGAGAAAAAACACAATTTCCCATACTCCCTGGGGTCTGCCTTGGTTTAGAGGACAAGAACAAAAGTAAGATGTCTTTATTATTTGTTTAACTAATGACAATCCAGTTTTCTTATATGACACTCCATTTCTAAGGGCAGTAGAAACGTATCCATTGACAACACAGCTTTGACCTAAATTATGCCTTATAGCAAGCACTGTTGCATGCCATGAAATTATTAATAGTATAATCTCTTTGAAAATGTGTATCATAATGTAAAACACACATTCCTTTCTACATAATGTCTTAGGTCTGGTTCAAGCATTTCAGGCAACTTCCCAGGTCATGCTGATGCTGCTGGGCCAAGGGCCATACTTGGAGCATTACTAATATAGGCGCTACTGAAAACTTAGCAGCGAGGAGAAAGCCCAGGAGACAGAAGAAGTAAGGAGAGATTCAAAGAAGAAATGGTAGAAGTCAGAATCACTTACGAGACACTCAAGGGGAGAGACCAATCGAAGCAACCCAAAGTAGTCCGAGGACAATGAGATAGTTTCAAACTCATAAAAATCAAGAGTGGTGAGTTTAAAGAAAGAAATTATTGCAATAATCCTTAAATAATTCAAAGAAAAACATGTATCCCAGTCATATCCACAAGCCAGCACCTTGCCATCAGCAGGGCCTTCATCTCCGGGTCAAGTCCATCTGTTTCTGTCTCTTGTTCCTCCCTTCTATTCTCTGTCCTGCCCATTTACAAAACAAAAGGAGCACACAGTATACTCAGTATATTAAATATGAACATATTAATGTCTACGCTCTTTAAAATGGCAGCCCTTGCCTGCTAGCTGTAAAGTTCCCCAAAAGGTCCACATAGTCATCTGAAGTTGGGAAACTTTTTCAACTTGTCAAGACAAAACCCACTGAAGCTCACTTGCCAGAGCTCAAGTTGGCACGTGGTGGAAGGCAAGAGCCATCTACAAACATTCGAACTGTTCCTTGCCAAGCTGTAGGGAAGTGCCAACCTAGATCTCCAATTAGGCCTTGGAACAACAAGCAAGCCCTTCCAGTGTGTGCATTTTTGAACATCCGTCAGCACTGCTTCCAATGTGTGCTAGAAGGAGCCAACCTGCACAGAGGGAACTCAAAGGCTGCTCTCACCTCTGTCTGTCAAATTCCACTTCAGAATGCCAGCAGCCGAGCAGAAGCTGCTGCTGGTGACAAAAACTAAGCAAGGGAAGGTGGAAGACAATGGCTAGGTGCCACCAAGAAGGAGGAAGAATGTTATTAGGACAAGTTTCTGCAGATGAGGTCAGCTCCCACAGTGAAACCAAGGAGAGCTGCCTCGCCTTTCTTCTAGTGAAAACCTGGCTGCAGATTAAGTAGCGGGCACCACCTGAAGTCCTGTATGCCAGACCTGCAGCTGCACTATCCATCCTCTGTGAATGATCCATCTGTGGACCAAGCCAGCACATTAGGGGTCCGTCAGTGAGGAAAAAAAAAAAAAAAGGTCAGAAGGCACTGGGAGGTGACCCTCCTTACTGCTTTTCATGCCTAATTCAGAAACTATCTAGTCTGCTGGGCATAGTAATGGTAATCTCATCCACTTTTAGTTATCTAATCTGAAAACCCAGGTGGCTTACCCAACATTCTGAACTGCCTATTTTGAAAATATGCCTTGTTGAAAAAAGCATGAAGATACCAAATTCTTCAGCCAAGTGCAACACTGCAAAATAAGCAAGGATGATAGTAAGGGCGGAAATACTAGAAAAACAAGAGAACATAGTAAAAGGAAGACAGATGAGGGTTTGAATCTTGAGCTCCATCACTGAAAAGCCAGCAACTCTTTGAGTCTCAGTTTCTTTACCCGTAAAGTAACTCTATGCAATCTGCAGAGTATTACATGTCAAGAGTATTACATGAGATCGGTAAGTATATAAAGTTTCCAAGAGAACACACACACATAACATGTGCTCAGTCACTGCTAGCTATTACTGTGATTATTATCTTGTTACCTGAAGCTCAATAACACTAAGGATGCCTCATGAACTCATTTATGTGTGTGTGTGAGAGAGAGAGAGAGAAAACATAGGAAACATGAATGAGAGACTATGATGGTTAATTTCATGTTTCAACTTGGGCTGCTGCAGCAGGCTATTTAATAAAACATGAATTTAGGTGTTGCTGTGAAGGTATTCTGCAGATGTGGTTAAAGTCTACAATTACTTGACTTTAAATAAAGAAGATTACCCTCAATAATACGGGTGGGCCTCATCCACTCAGTTGAAGGCCTTAGGAACAAAAACAAAGGTTTCCAAGAAAAAAAAAATCTGCCTTAAGATTATAGCATCAACTCCTGTCAAGTTTCCAGCCTGAAGCCTGCCCTACAGATTTTGATCTTGCTGGTTCCGACAATCAAGTGACCCAATTCCTTAAAATAAACCTCTTCTCTCTCTCTCTCTCTCACACACACACATATATACATACATACACAGCCCACCCATCCACTCTCCTATTGGTTCTGTTTCTCTGTAGAACACCAACTCATACAGAGATAGGGAGAAACAGACCCACAGATCAACAGAAATAAACACAAAGAGAAGAAATAAAGAGAAATAAAAGGAGAGGAAAGAAAACCATAAATTAGGTGGAACTATTTAGAGGTAGGGGCTCACTGCATAAGTACTCCATAATCAATGGAAATGCTCACAGCACTGCCCTAACCAAGTTAGCCAATATTCAGAAGGCTTTAAAAGCAACATTGTTTATAGTTTGATTGCAGTGTCACATAATACATGTTGATCTCAGTTCATTACCTACTTGCTTCACTTTGCCACCCATTACCTGCTTGTTTCAAGGCATACTGCTGCATCAAAATTATTTTAAGATATAATTAGGACTGACTACATTAAAGTAACTTAGTTTTCTAGTAAATTGGCCAGAACTTCCTTTTCAACCCAGCCTCTGGTCTTTTACTTAAAAGCCAGGCAAAAATGTTAATCATTAAAATAAAATGTTTAAGAATCCAAAATTGTATGGGAAAATGAAAAGAAAAACTCTGGCGGTAGTGCAAACGCGCTCCTAAAATTATTCTCATCTGTTTCAATGAGACCTGTCTGCCCATGAAATTAGTCTTGATTTATGTATACATTCTTATCTAAACACAGTCTTATCTAAATACAGTTTATAACCCTCTTTTGTAGTCTAGTCACTAAAGTTTCTCTTGAGGTATTATATAAAGACATCACAGATAACAGGGATAGAGGGGAAAGTTCTTAAGGATCTCTGACTTACATTTTTTTCCTTTGTGGGTCATCATCCTTTTAACTGTACAGAAGCTATATTTGGTTGGCCTGGATTTGCAGCAGAATGGACACCCAGACAGATTTAACTCAGAATCTATCCCCTTGTTTAGAGTCTCATGTTAGTATGTTTCTTATTTCACTTGGAAATCAATTCAATGAATTGGAAAAGACGCTGATACTGGGAGGGACTAGGGGCAGGAGGAGAAGGGGACGACCGAGGATGAGATGGCTGGATGGCATCACGGACTCGATGGACGTGAGTCTGAGTGAACTCCGAGAGATGGTAATGAACAGGGAGGCCTGGCGTGCTGCGATTCATGGGGTCGCAAAGAGTCAGACACGACTGAGTGACTGAACTAAACTGAAAGAGTGTTTAGTTTTAGTTTAGTGAATGTTGCTTCCAATCCTATAACCAAATTCCAAAAATAAGTAAAACACCATTCATAAATCTTTACTGTGGACCAGGAAGCTTTCTAAATGTTTTGCATTAACCAACTCATTGCCCACACTTCACAGATAAGATCAAGGCCAGAGAAGTTGAGAAAGTTGCTCATGATCACATGATTGACAGGGAGCAGGCTCCAAATCCTGGAACCTTCTTCCTTTCATCAACATATCATCTCTTCACACAGAAACAGAGTGACGCAGATCCATTCTGATCTCCAGAAAGGAATTTAAGGAGACGACATTCACCAGGAAGACCAGCTTGTAATGCTGTGAGGAACTAGCAAAGCTATCATTTGGCTTTAAAGTGACACAGTGTTAATGATCTCACTGAACTCAAGTTCTCTGTTTCTCCAATGGATTGGAAATAAAGATCCATTTATCATCAGTGATAATAATCTAAAAAAACACACAATGAAGTCAAACTGCATCAAGAAATCATCTGTTAGAGGGTTGCCAGTACAAATGCTTAGTTAGTTAAGAGTTAATCGGTAAAAGGCAAACCATTCAGCACTACACCCACAAGGGATGTTACTTCTCAGGCCTTTCACTCCTTTAACTGAATGGCTGTCTTGCTTAACTGTCCTCTTTGAAGTGATTTATTGAATCATGAAGGCGTTAAAATCTATTAGCCTAACACCCACAAAGTTCAGGGAACAGCATCTGTGTCATAAACAGTAACAAGCAGAGGTTTCTCCCAGATACTACCTACAGATTTACTCATCAGTCCTGGATTTTGGACAGCTGTGAGATTCTCCTTCAATTCAGTTACTAGCAACTCTTCCTTTCCTCTGCTGTTTTGACCAATTATGGCAGATTGGGAAATATGTCGTCTAGTGGCCCCTTCTTATATCAATATTTGATTGCTCTCCACGTAAAACATGCCATTAAGTTAATCAGAAATTGACGCTTGCCCACAAACACCTTTTAAACAGGTCAAATTAAGATAAAAGTCCATGCTTTTTGCTTCTGTGAAACTGGGACACTAAACCAGACATTAATGTCAGCTTACAGATTAAATGTCATTGAAGGCAATTTGTCACCCCACACATTTATCTCAAGCTAATAATTAGCGAAAGGTCAGAGATAAACCTGTGTATCTGAATCCACATTCCCTTTCCTTCAGGATGCAAAGCAAGGCTGAAGGCAGTATGCAAATTTGGGTATCTTAAATCAACAAGCCAATTTCGAAAAATTCAACAAGAATTAAATACAAGGTGGGGGCCGGGGGCGGGCAGTGACCCAAGAAAACGCAGACCCAGGAGCACAGGGAAGAATATGCTGTAAGCCCTTAAGTTCTGGGCATCACAGCTTTATGAAATCACTTTTCCTGTCTACTCTACCCCTGACCCATCTCATAGCTTGACCTTTTCCACATTAGTTTACCACAGTCAATATGTGAAGCACTTCTGTTCTGTCTGGATGCTGTCATGTAGAAAATAAAGTTCCAAGAGTAATGAATTTGGGGTGCCCAGTCTGGAGTAGTGAATGGGGACTTTTCAACCCAATAAGAAAAAAACCTCATCTCCCTTGCTCCTCCTTCCCTCTCTTTCAGCTTCACACTTCTCAGAACATAACCTTCCAGTAAAGAGAAAATATTTTAAAAGCTGGTTAATTCTAATAGACATAAAATCCAGTTAATTAAAAGAAAAACTTCCAATGGATGACTTTAAGAGAAGCTAGAAACTGTCCTATAGCATTTTCAGTTGGGAAAAAATTCATGAGGGTGGGGACAGAGGGTGCAGGAAAGAAGAAAGGGAAGTGGGAACCACCCATGAGAATTCTGGCTAAGATAAAAGGCATGGATTCTACCCTTTGGAGCCCTCAAGATTCATTCAATAACAACAAACTCTATTCTGATGTGCAACATACTGTGAATATAATAATAAACTACACGCAGTCACTGCATGGACTAACAGTCTCTCATGTGAGGAGGTGAAACAGCAGGTGATTGCTGCAGAATGTTTAAACTGCCCACTTTCAGGAAGCTCTAGGCAGCAGATCTTAAGAGACGCCCTTGACCCCTATGGGGATGCAGGCAAGAATGGAAGTAGGGTTTCTTCAAAAGGTAACTCCATAGTTTTAGTTTCCTGATATGACATTACATTAAGTGCCTTTCTAAAACAATGTTTAGTTTCAGTATGGGAAGAGGTGTAAGTGGATGGCAGGAACCTGGCAAAAGTTCTGCGTAGAGGAATGGAATCTCAAGTAGATGACATGTCCTATATATCAGTGAGTCTGTGTGTTTGGCAAAGAGTAGACTTTCACAAATAATTTTGGAAGAACTGCTCCACAATCAAGTTGAACTAACAGTCTCTTTTACCTTCCTCCTTTATCCATCATGGACATACATTGATCTAGTGTGTGTCCAGTCTGAACACAACCATAAACTAAAGGAAAATCCAGTGTTAGAACTAAGCGATGAGGTATTCTGGTAAACTGATGAGATTCATCAGGGGAGGAGCTGTTATAGAACCAATGAAATAAGAGATCCAAAATATGTCGCTGTATGTATGCCCCACGAATCACATGAAACTGTATGTGAATTTTTCATATCAACAAATCATCTGGTAACACTAACAATAATACTGACATCCAAAGAACACTCATACATGTCCGGCACTAGTCTAAAAGTTTAACTATTATGAACTCATTTAACTGTCTCAACAGCTCTATCAGGCAGGTGGTTTAACTAAATTCATCAAGGTAACAGTGACAGTACCAGAGCCAAGGCTGAACCAACCCAGAAGCTCCAACTTCAGAGTCTGTGTTCAAACCACTACATTACACTTCAACTCTTCTCTTACTAAGAATGTTATTGACCCATCAATGAAAATAAATGTAAATGCAGGTAGGCAATCCAGTGTATAACAGAAAAAGGGGGGACAACCACAAAAACTATTTAAAGGTAAGACTTAAGACTTCTTTCTTCTACCATAAACAACTCACCAAAGCAAACTGCAAATAGATCTTATGTCATAGTAGAATATACCACAAATTAAGTCAGATTTATTGAGCACTACTTGCTATTTATAAGGAATCCGATTATGAAAAACTTAGAAAACGAGGGATCTCTTTTGCAGAGAAAAGTCAATGACATACAGAAGAGATCTGAACAGAAAAGAAAAAGAAAAATCAGTGAAGTTTCAGCCGCAGCTTGGCTAGAATAAGTTATCTTGAACAGTCATTTCTCTTTTATGGCTCTCAGTTTCCTGACTTATAAAATCAAGAGGTTAAAGCAGGTCCCTGGTATACTTTTTAGTCCATATAAGGTGTGGTTTTTGTGAAATCCAGATGCTTGCTGATTTTAAGGACGACTAGTCCAGCTGCACTTTATTACACTGAATATGCTTTATTTAATCCCTTCAACTGTGAATGCACAATTCAGCACACAAAGCAAAAAGGAAGATATAAAGGATGGTAGTTACAGAAAAAATTTTGAAAGGATACTATACTGAGAAACTTCATAGACAGCCCTCAAAAGGGGTTAAAAAAACATACACACAAAAACTATTTCCAGATACAGGAACTAAAATGGGAAAATGATTTGCATTTCTATGGGAGGCTTAATGATGGTTTGATGTGGGGAGGCTGCATGAAACAGAGACCAAGGAACTGAAAAGAACACTGGGGGAAAAAACAAAACAAAACCTAAATTCTATTCTCAATCTTCCTTGCAGGCTCTCAGGATGAGTTCTGAAGAGTCAATTAACCTTCTCATTCCTGAATTTATTTCCAAATTGTCCACTTCACTCTTGCAAATAATTCCAAATGGGATCAGTTAAAAAAAAATTTTTTTAAGAAGAAAAAACAAAATCACATAACTGAGTGTTTCCCAATTCTCATTCTAAAGACTGCCTTCCGTAGGCACTTCAGCTGTAATGGCCAACTTGACTTTACTAGAGAAAAAAAAACCTGGAAATATTTGTATATGAACAGAAAGCCTTCTGTGGTTGAACAGGCCATAGCAGCCCCAGGAGAGATGCTCCAGCTAACCCTCTGCAGGGCACAGAACCACCTCTGAAGCCTATACGTGGGAATCCTTGTTTGCACAAGTCACGGGCATTCGGCCTTCCGTGAAATGACAGCATGAAGCTCAGAGGAATGCCACTGTGCCCTGCAGCTGTGGCCAAGACTGCAGTGTTTAAAGGTCACAGTGATGAAGCACCGTGATTAATTCAGTCTCAGCAAAACCAATTCCACTCAACCACAAACCTCTAATTTACATACCGGAGCAACCCAAACTTGATTCTGATCAATATAATTTGAAGTGTATGATAATCTCCCACCCTCCTGTTCCCAACCTCTCCCTCTCCCCATAAAGAAAGGTTTTATTGGGAAATCACAGAAAAATAAAATTTACATTCATTTTGCAAAAGTTAACACAATCTTTGATTTGGCTAAATTTTATTTTATGTCCTTGACTTGGCCATGTTTCAAGCAGTAGAATGCACTGAACTTTAACCTAGATTGCTGCATAATGCTACAGACACAGAAATCTCCTAGAAGTTGAGGCTTTATGTCATTGCCTCAGCAGTCTCTATCATACATACCAGCTCAAAAACAACATCAGACTATGTCATATTTACTGGTGTATCATACCCATTTCTATAAAAATATCAAAAAGTTTGTCAATGAAATGTACTTGACATTACTTTCCATTCTGTCCATGGTGGGGCCACACAATGTGTAAAGAGAAAGGAATGAAAGGACAGAAGCAAATGAAATGACACCCTGTTCATAGTCCTTCACTGACCAATCATCAAGAATTCCTGGCTTCTCTGTGCATTCTCCAGACCAACTTTAGCCCACAAAACCTACCAGAATGGTTCACGTTATAGTCACCTCTCCATCCCCAAAATCTTTACTAGAACTACCAACCACACAATCCTAGTCGTTAAATGAAAAAATATTACTAAAAGGAGGCCAAGGTACTATATAGAAGGAAACATAGAAACTCTACCCCTCAGTCAATTACATGTCACAAAGTTAACACAAAATATTCACTTCCTTCACTTCTTTCCGTTTTTAATATAACAAGTTACCTCTATTGCCGAGCAAACATTTCCTTGACCATTAGAACAACTGTCTATTCTTTCTCCTTTCTTTAATTTAATAACTGATTTTAGAGTATGAGTTCTGCTTTTACTTAAAGTCTTTGTATAGTTAATATATTGAGATCTGCCTTCCATGCTTCTGAAATTTTTCTCCCCAAACGGAAGCAATCATAACACTCTGAAACCAAGTAGTCCTGTTTCGGCTCCCCAGCTGCAATAATTACAAATATGGACATTACTCTGAATTTAAAATTTGAGTTTTGAACAACTGCAGGCAGGGAGATTGAGAATTCAACCCTCTGTGTCTAAACACAAGGCAAAAAATGATGACCAGTTGATGCTGAAAAACATCAATATTTACAGAATAAAATTCAGACAGAACTACAATAGAGACATTTGCCTCAGCCATGGACACTTAATGCTTTAATAATTTTGCTTAAAAGGAGATACGAGTAATGCATTCGAGAATGAAATTTCATTTTGTTTGGTGTATTTTTCATAGTCAGCTGCATATTATTTCTTTGCATCAACTGTGAATCAAGAAGAAAATCTCACAACATGGATTGTGTCACTTCAACTAATTCTTTTCTTATTGTCCTTGTAAAGCTTCTGGTAAAGGACTCTGCCATTTATTGAGGAGATTATCATACTATGTTATCTATAGTGGTTACAAATGTGAACTTAGAATTCAGATACATTTGCCCTTAAATTCCAACTCAGTCACTTAACAGCTGGGAGATTTTGTACAATTATTGAACCTCAACTTTTTGCATCTGCATCTTTAAAGGTGGGGATAATGACAGTACCCAGTTCACTAAATTTTAATGAGGGCTAGGGGACAACAGAGGATGAGATGGCTGGATGGCATCACTGACTCGATGGACATGAGTTTGAGAGAACTCCGGGAGTTGGTGATGGACAGGGATGCCTGGCGTGCTGCAGTTCATGGGGTTGCAAAGAGTCGGACACAACTGAGCAACTGAACTGAACTGAAGCGAGATCATTTCTTCAGTCACAGTATCTGGCTCATGGTGAGCACTGAACAAAATTGTTCACTTCTTATTGTTGACCATTCTCATCAGGCACTGTCATGGGAACAGGGGATATAAGCACAAGTTAAGACTGCCTTCTCAGCTGAGATAGCCATATGAGCTTTTGCCTAGGAAAAACACAAACATAACACAGGACTCTGGGGGGAGTGGGCAGGGGAGAGCAGCCACCAAATTTCATCACTTCACATTTAAGCTAGTGCTGCTTGGTTACAATAAAGCAAATGACAACTGCTAGTACCACAACAGCTGGATACAAGAACCCCTAAGAAATGTACAAGAAACACTGTGTTCATGATTTTCAATTTCTGATAAAATGGTAACAGTTTAGTCCTGCATAAACTGTGGCTGCCTCAAAAGAAAGACACCACATAACAATAAGCACCTTGTTTGAAAAGTCTTTGTTTGGAGTCACCTGCAGGAACGAGCCCTGGGAAGCTATCCACACTGGTTCCCCTGCACCAGGTAGATCACATGCTGGGCAACGTAATCTGAAACTTCCTGTGCCAACAATAGGGCAAGAACACCTACTGAACAAGACACTTCAAGCCGTCATCTTCCTACAATCGCCCATCATCCGAAGAGGCATGTATATCTGTACACAGGCACAAAAGAAGCAAAGGGCCTTGCGTGTCAGTGAGCACGAGAGAACTACTGAAAAATCAGAGAGCAAGAGGAAATAATAATACAGTACTTAGAAGAAAAGCAAGTGAAACTAAGTCCAATACTGAAATATTGATCCATTGAACACATGCACTTAGAGCACTGGACAAAATACTGGAGTAAACAATGACACATGAGAAGACCTCGGTCATTTCTGAGGAGGCTGCTTTTGTGTTTAAGTTCTCTTTTTTCCACCATCAAAACCATCCCTGGTAAGCAAGAGCACAAGAGTTAAGAGGAACGATTTTGCTTGGATACAGGCCTTTCCTTTCTAATCCTCCTAATTAGTTAGGAGCAATGCCTCACTTGGTACTGCACTGGATTTAAGATGTTTGTCTCTCTAAGCTCCTGCTTAACCTGGAGAAGAGAGAGGGCTTCAGTTTACAGTCAAGTCTTCCATGGGGAACAATATCTAACTAGAATCTCGTAATAATGTGCTTGTATTACTTTCGATTCTACAGTTATTGTCTTACAGCAGGTGATACTTGCCATCTATTACAGAGACATAATATTCTTTTTAAATAAATTTGTTTAGGCAAAAAGAAAAACCATAACTAGTTGGAAAAAAATCTGCTGAATAAGTAACTATAGAGATGGAACTCCAAAATGGCAAGAGCTGAGGAAGATAACAGGGGGTCCTTGACTAATATAGTTATTACTTCATGGCAAATAGATGGGGAAACACGGAAACAGTGACAGACTTTATTTTCCTGGGCTCCAAAATTACTGAGGGCAGTGACTGCAGTCATAAACTTAAAAGATACTTGCTCCCTGGAAGAAAAGCTACAACAAACCTAGACAGTGTATAAAAAGCAGAGACATCACTTTGCCAACAAAGGTCCATAGTGTGAAAGCTATGGTTTTCCCAGTAGTCATGTACAAATGTGAGAGTTGGACTGTAAAGAAAGCTGATTGCTAAAGAATTGATGTTTGCGAACTGTGGTGCTGCAAAGAGATCAAACCAGTCAATCCTAAAGGAAATCAACCCTGAGTATTCACTGGAAGCTCTCATACTTCGGCAACCTGAATGCAAAGAATCGACTCACTGGAAAAGACCCTGATGCTGGTAAAGACTGAGGGCAGGAGAACAAGGGGGTAAGACAGGATGAAACGGCTGGACGGCATCAATGACTCAATGGAAATGAGTTTGTGCAAACTCCAGGAGATGGTGAAGGACAGGGAATTCTGGTGTGCTGCAGTCCATGAGGTCAGAGAGTCGGACAGGATGTAAAAGACAAAGAGAAAGAGGAGAAACTGAAAGCTCTCTCCACAGTTCATCCTAAGTATGTCCATCTCCCATTCTGCCTTCCATGGGTCAACACTGACTTTTATTAAGTCAGTCAAATGTGGAAAAGAGGAACACACAGTGAGGTTCCTAAAAGAACAATTCAATCCAATAGTTCTCCCTCTGCATGGGGGAATTTAGGAGAGCTGGAAGTGATATTCGCTTTAGCAGAATTCCCAGTTCCCACATTAGAGATGCTTCTCATCTCTGCCGGCTACTCTCAGTTTAACAGGATATGAATTTCAGGAGACCGGATTTATTTTCCCAACCTAAGTTAGTCCTCAAGGTTTAGACAGTAAATTGTTGCCACCAGCTTTAGGAAAGGAAGCAAGTTTTCAGTAACAGAAAGATTAATAAGTCAAGTCACAGAAAGATTAATAATCAAATCATTCTTCACTGCATCACAGGTAGGTACAGTTGCAAGCCTGTGGCAAAAATAATTTTTAGTTTCCAGCTGCATCTCCACATTTCTACCCCTTGCTGCATCAAACTTTAAAGAGAACAAAATTCTTCCAGTTTCATCCAGTAGAGTGTTTTCCCTGAAATGTGCTAATGTCTATAAAAAGCAACCATATGTAAATTTCCTGTATAAAACATTCTTTCTCCTAATTTCTCCATGCCCACAAAACACATACATATACACACAATCCTGTTCACCAGCACTTAATTCTCTATAACCCAAGCTCTGCAAAATCCTTTTGTTAAACTACCACTTGTTTGATTTTTTTTTATCCTATAGCAGAAATACCTTAAATTATAAATACAACTCAGTTAACTGATCTGAAAAACCATCATCACATAGTGATCATATCACAGAGTTTTCTTTCAATTGAAGTACATGGGCAAAAAATTTTGTCTCAGTGTCAGCAGGGAGTGCTTTCAGATATTAAGCTTAATCTGAATTTCCTGATTGTAAAGGTAAAGTCAAGTCTTCTAACACCATTAATGTACAATTACCTATAAAGGATGCTGACGTGACTATCTTCCCTGTGCCCTTGGACACTGCGCCTCCCTCCTATCACAGGGATTGACCCACAAAGGAAAGAGGTGTGGGTAATAAGCTAAGGGAATGATCAAGGGGGAAGTGGAAAAGGGGAGGCTGAGGACAAAGTAAAAGCAAGTGAGACAATGAAGGGATGTGAGACAAAAGCAAGTATGGAAAACTCTTAATTTCTGAACTCTCAACACCATAAAGTCCTGTATTTTTGCAAGACTTGCCCTGGAAAATGGATGTTAAAAATCATTTGTGAGTTAAACAATAAACTGACGTGTTCATAAAGAAGGTCTCTTTGCAGAGGTGAGCAAGGAAGTGAGGGTAGAAATGAGGGGAGCAGAACAAGGAAGAAGGAAAGCACAAGGAGAGGAGACATGGTTGGCTCCAGCTTTGCTCTGTCCAGATTCACTTCTGCAAGAACACCAGGCGGAGGCCAATTCCAGCTACTCCTTATTTCATCAGCCAAAATGGCTGAGTGACCTTTTCTATCCTTAGTGCCCCCTTTACCCCCTGCCAAGATTTAGTCATGGCTGAAAATAGGGCCCTTAGAAAAAATCTTGCCTTTTCCTAATTTTAGGTCAACGTCTAAATAGCCTTTGCTCCTATTAATATTTCGAAGAAATACCTCCAGTAAGATTTACTTAGTAATCTGGCAGACCTTTCTATATAAAAACAAAATTACGTGTGAAAAATTACTCAAGTAACTAAAGCAAATCTCCTCTGTGGCTGTCCAACAATGGCTTTGATCCCTAGAACTGAGCTCGTCCTTATAAACTTTTCCTCCCAATTTCAAAACTTTGTTTCCTGAGCACCACTGAATGGATATATCATGTTTGGAGATTTTGGAGGGTGTCCAGTTGAGTATAATTTAAGATCTTTAGATAGAATCAAAAGAAGATTTCAGTGATGCATAACAAATATACTCTGATCCCACCTCAGGACAGTATAGATAATGCAAAATCTCAGTGGCTGAAAAGAACAAAGGTTTATTTCTCATTCACACTGCCTATCTACTACATGTCAGTAGAGGTTCTCCTATTCCAGTCATTCAGGAATCCAAGCTGATGGTGTGACTGACATCATGAATATTAACTAACCCTTACAGAGAAGAAAGGGGCTTCATAATGGCTCAGAATAAAGAATCTGCCTGCAATGGAGAAGATATAGAAGATGAAAGTTTGATCCCTGGGTCAAGAAGATCCCCTGGAGGAGGAAAAGGCAACCCACTCCAGTATTCTTGCCTAAAAATGCCATGGGCAGAGAAGCCTTGTGGGCTACATTCCAAAGGGTTGCAAGGAGCTGAGCATATCTAGTGACTAAACATACACACACAGAGGAAAAGAGAATACACACCCAGGAGAGTACACACCCAGAAGTCATGCTCACATTTCATTAGCAAAACAAGTTATATGGCTTCCCAAAGTTAAAGGGGCCATAGAAGGCCATGAGACCAGAGAGGAAGACAGAGACAGAAGAGCTGAAATATCTGCAGACAGCCTTCACGACTACAAAATACGTGGTACTACCCTGAATACAACTGAAAACGAAACTTCCAAAATACTAACTGTAAACTGAAATGTGAACTTCTTACCCTATTCCATAAAATTACGAGGAAAAGACCATGATTAGCAATCTGAGGGCAGAAGACAAATTTGACAACTCTGTCTCAAGTACCATTTACTTTCAACTGACCTAAGACAAATGAAGATTGCTTCTTCTTTTAGTTAAAAATATCCTTCATTACAGATGAAATATATATACCTTAAAAAATAAAGCTTGCAAATAATACATCTTTGTTATTTACCATCACATACCACTGAACAGGGAAGACAATTATCTGTTGGTCCCCAGGGAATAATAAAGACAAAACCATACGTTTGAATAGTACTTTACAGTTGAAAAAAATATTTTGACAGGTCATTTTAAGTAGGCACCTTAACTACAATTTTTCAATATTTTAAAGGTTAACAAGATAGATATGCAAATCTCTCTCTAAAAAAAAAAACAGACAGGCTTGGAACCAACCCATTCAAAATACCAACTCAGGTCTCATGAGAGGCCAGTTCCACAACTTACAAATCCTGTGGCTGAGGGCAAAGACTTTAGTAGAAGTCTCATTTTCTTCATATGTAAAGTAAATGTAACACCTTGGACCAAGTTACATCATATGGTTATCATTAAGATTGAATAAAAAGTACATCCCAAAACACTTTCAGTACTGTAAAACAAGACTCAAAAATAAGGGGGCATCATTTTGATTATGGAAGATCCTTATTACTGGTTGCTGCCCGTACTAATACGTGTATAAAATCACAGAAAGAAAGGCAAGAGGCACTTTCTTCTTTAAATAAAATCAAAGTTTTGGGATCACCTAGGTTACTATTAAGGTTACTACTAGGTTATTTGCTGTAATTCAGAGAAAAGAATATAGCCCTCTTGTGTTTCAACCAATGTTATGTCTAACTAATCTCAGTGCTGTAAGCAAATTATTCATTTGCCACAAATTCAGAACTTTCTACAATACTGTAGTAAAACACGTATTTGGTTTCTGTCATAGTTTCCTGACATAAAGCTTCTAAATGCCTTGGAATTCCTGAGTGATAGGAGTGTCACTTGGGTTTGGTTCTGAGACAACTTCTACAGATGCCCCAACAGCCTCAGGAGGATGGGAGACTGGCTGTCAGAAAGACATGGCATGAGTACAGGGTTGGAAGGTTCAGCCGTTCCTATCCCCACCTCCTATTTTGGGGAGAGAAGGATAGCTGGAGATCTTCACACCAACTGTCAGCGATTTAACTGATCATATGATGTACTAAACCTTCCATAAAATACTCTCAAACAACGCGGCTCAGGAAGTTCGGGGTTGGGGAACACACCGAGGTATGGGTAGAATGGCCTGCCTGGAGAGGGCGTGGGAGCTCTGCATCTTTACTGCCCTGTTCCTGACTTGGGCATCCCTGCCCCGTCCCTGCTCCAGGCATCATTTCCACTTGGCTGTTCCTGAGTTGTATCCTTTATACTAAACTAGTAAGAAAAAATAGCCTAAAACAAATGGTAACAGGTAAAAGAAACAAATATATAATAAAGTACACCACAGAAGAGTGAAATATATAATACAAGGTAATTTTTAAATGGATTCAAAAAACAAACAAAAAAGGATTACCTATCAATAATATAATAAAACCAGAGTCTCACCTCAGGTCATACATTAAAATAAATTCCAGATATGAACTGAAGAGTTGGCTACAAGTAATAAAACCATAAAATAAAGGAAAATACAAGCTAAAATTGATGATATGTGGGAGGGGTATACAGAAAAAAAAATATGGACATGTACATACTTAAAACAGTCATATAAGTAGTTTGTTCAAAAATAAGAAAGTAAGTAGCAGAAGGAAACATATTTTAAACCAATGAGATGAAGGGGTAACATATTTGATGTATGGTAAGTTTTCCAAAAAATTTAACTAGTCAATAAAAGCAGTAGGACAGAACAATTTACAGATGAAATACAAACAATCAATAACACATGAAAAATATCCAATCTTTCTAGTAAGAAAAGGGATCATGGAAAAAGTGAATGATCATTCACTTCAAACATCTATAAAGGTAAAGCACATCTGGTGATATCTGAGGGTACCAAGACCACAATAAGCAATCTTATGAATGTGGAAAATATGAACTGATTTAAAGAGAAAAAAATCTCACAGGGCTTCCTTGGTGGCTCAGTGGTGAGGAATCCGCCTGCCAATGCAGGACACACAAGTTCAATCCCTGACCTGGAAAGATCCACCATGCCTCGAAGCTACTAAGACCTTGAGCCACAACTACCATCGAGCCTGTGCTCCAGATCCCAGGAGCCACAACTATTGAGCCCATGTGCTCTAGAGCCCGTGCTCCACAATGAGAGAAGCCACCACAGGAGAAGCCTGCACAGCGCAACTAGAGAGTAGCCCTCGCTCACTGCAGCTAGAGGAAATCCAGCACAGCAGCCCACTCCCCTCTCCCCCGCCAAGAAACCTGAGCAAAGATGCACCAAGTATCCTAAGCATGCTCAGACTTTTAAAAATGGACAAATAGTCAACAGCATGAGCTTCAGGCACAAACCATCCAGATGCAAGTCCTGACGTCACCTTACACGCACTTTGTGACCTTGGGCAAACTGCACAGTGTTCCTCTGCCTCCGCTTTACTCATGTCTAAAATATAGATACAGTCATTCTTGCTTTTTGGATTAATGGGCTTCCCAAGTGGTCCTAGTGGTAAAGAATCTGCCTGCAATGTACAAGACCCAGGTTTGGGAAAATCCCCTAGAGAAGGGAATGGCTACCCACTCCAGTATTCTGGCCTGGAGAATTCCATGGACAGAGGAGCCCGGAGGGCTACAGTCCATGGGGTCACAGAGTCGGACATGACTGAGAGACTTTCACTTTCAATTTCACTTCTAGACTGATATGAGAATTTAAATGTGCAATGCATGTAAAACATGTACTACAGTGACTGCTACATAATAAATGTTGGATGAAATTCGTTATCATCATTACATCACCACTATCACTACCACCAAATCCACCTAACAAATGACCAAAGCATTTTGTTCTGGTGTACAAGAAGAATACATATACCATGACCCTGAAGGAAAATCTACAAGGAAATATACAAAAGGTAAGAGTGATCACTCCAGAATTACAGACAATTTTACTTCTTCTATAACAGATTTGTAAGTTTTCTACAAAGAATATGTTACTTCTTGGAAAAACAGCTATCATTCTGAGGAAAAGAAGGAGAAGCTCCATACTTGCAGTTGTTATTTTCACTTTGTAATGATAAATACAATAAAATTAAATAAAACCAAAGTTGTTTCCAATGATTATCTCCTCAATGTATCTATTCAGGCATCCTGCATTTCTAAGTTCTGATCCTCACTAAGGAACCCAAGAAAAATATTTAAATCAATAGGTAAGCAATTGAAGATAAATATCTAGCCCTCTGAAATGATAGTAGAGTAGACCCTTGAACAATGTAGGAATTAGGGGCATCGACACATTCCCCACCTTCCCCACCTCTAAGCACAAAGTCAAAAATCCAGGTATAACTTTACAGTCTGCTATCCTTATCAGTGGTTCTGCATCCATGGATTTAACCAACCACGGATCATGCAGTACTGTGGTACCTACTTATTAGAAGATATCTGCTTATCGGTAGACCTGCACAATTCCAAACTGTGTTGTTCAAGGGTCATCTGTACATCAACTGTGCCCAATTTGACTTAGCTGAAATCTAGGGAGGGAAACAAGGAAGTCAGAACTCCTATTCTGGGTTCAGAGTACACAGAAAGCACGATCAGAAATCCCTGGTTCTTACGGAGACAAAGGTAGCAAAGCTGACTCTTCACCTCTTCCCTTTTTGGAGTGAAACCTCAAAAACAAAAGGGCTGCCCTGGCAGAGGTGAGGTTTACATAAGGCATCTCCACAAGACATGAGAGAGCATGCTGTTAAAAGCCTCCACCGGATCCCCTCTGCTTCCTTCAGACTCAGCTAACAGGATAGAGTGGGTGTCGGGGCGTAAAGTGAGTGACGAAGGTATAGGATCATTCTACAGCGGTACCACACAAGCAACCTCCTTTAGAACTGGGGGAGCATTATCAAAGCTCTTGTACCATCTGTCTGTGGAGGGAAGAGGGAAAAAACACAACATAACAGCAGCTGGTGCAAGAAGTAGCAAGATGTTGGTCCTGGAAGTGACAAGATGGGAAGTGACAGGAAACAGCTTTTCACTCCTCCAACAGCAAAAGAAGCGTGCAGTCTGTGTTCCAGTGTTTGAAAACCTCCAGATGCTGCCCTCGTCTCACATTTCCATATCTTTGTTCAGACAACATCTGAAAGCCTGCCTTTCTTTTTCAAGCACTCTCTTTCTTCGGAGGAACATACAAAGCTATCAAACAACAGGGCTTCTCCCCCTCCTTCTCTCTCCTACAGGCAATGTGGGATGAATTTTAAGTGTCACTGTGGAAGAAAAAAAATGTACGAACAGCATCATGTGAGCCTCTGTGAAACTTTTTCCAGTTGTCGATTTCAAGTAATACTTACCATGTGCTCTGGATTCTGTCATTTGGCAGTTAAACAACATTAGACTTGGAGTAGAACTTCTAAAGAGCTGAGGAATAAAATCTCTGCGATGATCAGAGTTTAGGGGATGGGGAGGCCCAGGCGTTTAACGACTTGGAAACAGTGGGAGGTGCTTCCTGAGCCATGGCACTCGGCACTGCCACATGCGCGCATTTCTCTAACTTTAAACTCTGGGTTTATGGAGTCAGAAATGTTCTAAATGATATACGCACAGCCCATTGTCAGAATTTCAAAGGACTTACATACAATGTTAATAAAATACTCTCATATACCGTTATCCCATGTGTTAAAGATACAAAACTAGTTTTCTTAGAACTCTGGAATATGCTCATAAAATATACTAAAATTATATTGGGTAAAATTTAACACTTTATTGGATGTCACAGATCATGTCTGGGCATTGCATCACTTCAGGCTCCATCAGCCTACGTGGTCTTGTGTGTGGACCCTCTGCTCTCCTTCATCAGGTCAGCTCAATCTTTACAACTCAGACTGGATTCCATCTCCAGAATGTTTCCCAAAGTTCCCTCTCTGAGAGAGTGAGTCTTTCCCATGAACTCAAACAGTATTCACTGTTCAGTTTACAAGAAATAAAGTAAAATAAATATAGACTGTTCTTTCCATGTGCTGTTTAAACAAAGTCCCAAGTTCATTTTTATTTTTTTAATGGCTCACTATTGCCTACCACAACGTGTATATATTTTAGTCTGGGTTTGACATGCTGTGATCCCAACAGACACACCTGGATCTTTTATCTTCCTGTATCCTCTTCAGTTCAGCTCAGTAGCTCAGTTGTGTCCAACTCTTTGCAACCCCATGGACTGCAGCATGCCAGGCCTCCCTGACCATCACCAACTCCTGGAGTCTACCCAAACTCATGGCCATTGAGTTGGTGATGCCATCCAACCATCTCATCCTCTGTTGTCCCCTTCTCCTCCTGCCCTCAATCTTTCCCAGCATCAGGGTCTTTTCAAATGAGTCAGCTCTTCACATCAGGTGGCCAAAATATTGGAGTTTCAGCTTCAACATCAGTCCTTCCAATGAACACCCAGGACTGATCTCCTTTAGGATGGACTGGTTGGATCTCCTTGCAGTCCAAGGGACTCCTAAGGGTCTTCTCCAACCCCACAGTTCAAAATCATCAATTCTTCAGGGCTCAGCTTTCTTTACAGTCCAACTCCCACATCTATACATGACCACTGGAAAAACCATAGCCTTGACTAGATGGACCTTTGTTGGCAAAGTAACATCTCTGCTTTTAATATGCTGTCTAGGTTGGTCATAACTTTCCTTCCAAGGAGCAAGCATCTTTATCTTCCAAATTGCTGCTGCATGTCCACACTACATATTTTAGGACTCTACAGGCTTTATACAAACTACTATCTGGTTTTGAAACACCCTCATTTTGATCTCTCAAAGTTCTATTTGCCCTTTAAGACAGTGTGCTAATCTGCTGTGTGATAACGTCAGTCATGCCTCCAACATAGACTTGTCCCTCAAGACAGTTATATCATCTTGCCTCCAATTATGGGCTTCCCTGGTGGCTCAGATGGTAAAGCGTCTGCCTGCAATGCGGGAGACCCAGGTTCGATTCCTGGGTCAGGAAGATCCCCTGGAGAAGGAAATGGCAATGCACTCCAGTACTTTTGCCTGGAAAATCCCATGGACGAAGGAGCCTGATAGGCTACAGTCCATGGGGTTGCAAAGAGTCAGACACAACTGACCGACTTCACTTCACTTCTTCTTTCCACCCAGATGGCTCAGTGGTAAACAATCCATCTGCAATGCAGGAGATGCAAGTTCGATCCCTGGGTTGGGAAGTTCCCCTGGAGAAGGAAATGGCAACCTACTCCAGTATTCTTGCCTGGGAAATCCCATGGACAGAGAAGCCTGATGGGCTATAATCCAGGAGGACACAAAGAGTTGGACGTGACTTAGCGACTAAACAATATCACCATCACCCTTGTTCATACACAGCACTCTCCTTCTCCCTCAAACACACACACACACATACACACCTTTTTAAAAGAATTTTTGTTAAACCATAATACAGTTCAAATCAGCACGCCTGGTTCATTTCAGGTCCTTCACTGCCCAACCAGGGGACTAGGACTGTTTCAGCTTCTTGGCTTTCCCTTTCTCTGTGATGACCAAGGTGTAAAGGTTATCTGCTGAAGTGAACTTTAAATCTCCTGTTATTCTTATTTTCCTTGATCTCGACAGACCTAGTATTGTCTCACCTTGCTATAAGCAGAAAGTCCTTTATTTCTTCAGTTTTGAGAGTCCAGGCAAAGAGGCACAAAGAGCACATGGCCAAACAATGAGCAGCAAGAACGGAGGAGAATGGATGTCTTCCTTACCGTCCCCAAAGCTCCTTTAAGGATCAGGGCTGGATCTTAGGTAGCTCAAAGCGTGGATCAAAGTTTTTAAATTGAAGTGACCTTTTATAAATTATAAACCATGTTGCACTAAATTATTATTAAAATGCTTCACTTACCCCAGGGCAAGAAAGAAAAGCAGCCACTCCAGTGATGAGGAGGGATACCAGAGAGGCTGTGTTCTCTCCAAAAACCCAACTTGAATTCCTACAAGTCAGCATCCCTGAAGTGCACATTTGACAAGGAGCCTTATTTAGCAATTGTTTCTTTTCTGCTTTTCTACCAATTCCCAAGTTCTCTTAAGGGGGGTGTCGTACAATCATTCACTCCGTACTCCTTGACTTTCCAAAGTTAAAACACAAGCAATGGTTAGAGGAGAGCAATCTATAACTGATGCGTTTGGCTGTACCTTTCTCATCTTGACAGTCTGGAGTAACGCTTTTTACAGAGGAAACCAGTACTGTTGTGGATAGAGATTTAGCCAACTGTGACCATTGGTCTGAGAGCCACTCAAAGCCCAACTAAGGCTGACTCCCCAACCTTCATTCTACCCTTCCCCTGATGTGTGGGGGCTTTGCCCTTGAGGACATAACTCCAGCTCCAGGACTAGTTTAGCCCATCAAAGTCCTTTCATCCTCTCTGTCACCAATTGGTCTGGAATTCAGGCCTAAGTCAGTCTAGACATGCCAACCCAAAAGGACAGTTTTTTATGCTCATGTCCCAAATTTTTCCAGAGACAGAGAGGAGATCTTTGACTCTGTCTGGGAGAGAAGTCCTTTTCCCTTCAATCTCTCTCAATCTCCCTGGCCCACACTCCCACATTTCCACAATTAGCTATGAGCAAAGTGTGAGGCCCCGACTGCCACTAATAACTATGCACAGATAGCTTAGGGACGTCGCTGATACTGTGAAAGCAAACAGATGAGACAGAAAGAAATGAGGTCTCTGAGGACAGATACACACTAAGTCACTGAATTAACCTACCTGAGGCCCTCTCCACTTCTGGACTTGGGTGAGGTGACCCTATAAGTTTCCTTACTGGTTAAGCAAGTTTGAGTTAGGTTTTCTAACCTCATAGCTGAAAGCACCCTAACTTACACATTTAATGAAATTCTCTGTAATTTAAAAAAGTCCGCTTGATATTCATTTCAACTCTATGCTTTAATTGAGTCATGTAACAAAACTTAATTTTCATGTGTGATTATAATTTTTACATTAGTTGACTGAACAAAACAAGATGCCAAACATAAATATGATACAGCATCACATGAAGTAACTCCATGAAACGATGCAGTCAACAACCAGTAGCTGACCAGGATCACGTTAACATGTCATCACCAAAGCATCACCAACTCAATGGACGTAAGACTGAGGGAACTCCGGGAGATAGCCTGTTGTGCTGCAGTCTACAAGGTCGCAAAGAGTCTGACACGACTCAGCCACTGCACACCACCACCACCACCAAGGCATACAGAGCAAACAGGCTGGTTACAAAACTGTTCCTTTAATTGGTGTCTGCACTGCATGGTGTAGTGCCTGAATGTTACACAGTACTTATAGATAAAAGCGAAGCTGTGGGTTTGAACTCACCTGTTCAATCGGAGACAGAACTACTAAAGGGAATACACTCTGGATGCTGAAGGTATGCTAGGGTAGGAAAAACTGGGCACAGACCTGAAGATACTAATTCAAGTTTCCTTCTACATTCACCTTTCTCCAAATCATCCTGAGTCCCAAAAGAATAAGCAATAAATCCTGAGACAACATGCCAGTTGCAATATTCAGACAGCAGCTCCCCTGTTAAATTTCAGGAATTCTCCTCTCCCCATGTGTGAAATAGAGGAGTTCTATGTGTTCCCTTCTAAGGCTCCTTTCTGCTCTGAAATGCTGGACCACACAAGCAACCAGAAACTTGATTTTCTACTGTGTATGATGAGAATTTCGATCTTAATACTTATCTCAATACTTTTTCATAAATATTTGTTAGGTGCCTACTATGTGCAAGGCAAAGGGCCAGGCCCTAAAGAAATGCTGAGATCAAGTAAGTTCTTTACCTCCAGGGTATTACAGACTCTGAGGAAGGCTGCTATCAATATAAAAATCTTAGTGAACTAAATTAAATCCAAACACGTTACAAGGTAACCAAACCATCAAGTCCCAGTTTTCCAGGATAAAAGTAATGAATTAGAATGATAATCTCTAAGTACCAGGTAAATCTTACAACTAGAAGGAACCTGTGCCACAAATCTGAATAAGATGCTGTAAGTGGGTAATAAAGAGCAGTTTCCAAAAATCAATTTTAAAAGGCTGTGCTTCTAAGCCTGCCAAAACCTCTGACTCATGATTCTCATCCTAGTTCATCTTTGCTATTTCTACCAACAAAGCATGAGAAACTCCGAAGCCCTTTCTTATCTGCCTTGCTGATCAATTTCATATCCTGTTAACCTTGAAACTTTTTCCAGCTCCTCCTTAACTAATTATTTTTTACTAAACAGGAAGTATGCCATTTATAAGTTCTGAATCTCTGATTGGCTTACGGTATATGACACACACACGGTAAGCAAAACATACATATGGGACTACATTTTTAAACTCATCACATGATAATATATGCAAACTTCGTACCTTACACCTTGAAAGTTGCTTTCTGTTAAGTTTCCTCAAACTTTCATGTGACTACCAAGTTTTTCACACACCCTACAGGGACTTGTTCTTATAACTACTTAAATTTTTTTAACTTGACATTAGATAAGTTAAATGTCTTTAAAACCACTCTCTGAAAAATCCCTCTTTCAGTACAGTTTTATTTTCCCCTTGCAAAAGCAGCTTTTAAATCCAATGAATTTTCACAGCTATTTGGATCTTTTCAATTTAAAGATTAGCAGTGATTTACAAATACGCCAAAATGTGCAGAATGTGAACATTAATACTATCTGTGATGCTGGGGAAAACTTACTTCAAACGTTCCTATCTATCCCCTCCTCCCCAAACATACACAAAACAGTCACACACCCACTACTTCATTCTACATTTCTATTAAGGTACTCAAAAACACCTGTAGTTTTACTGCCAAAGACACACTGCTGACTCACTACATGTGTCAGCTGAAAATCGTGTCTCCCTCTCTCTTTTCCTTTTTTCATGGCTGGGTTTTGAACGTAAGTTTAGCTAACCCTTACCTTTTCACCTTAATTTGGTCCCTACCCAGATAGTCAAAATCCAGCTATGCCCTGTTTTTCTGACCCAGCATATTTATGATTGAACCGACTCAATGGACATGGGTTTGGGTGGACTCTGGGAATTGGTGATGGACAGGGAGGCCTGGCGTGCTGAGGTTCACAGGGATTCAAAGAGTAGGACACGACTGAGCAACTACTTTTGAAACATTTGTAACTATAGCTTCATTGAAAAGACAAAATTTAAATACAAGAGAGAGAAGGATAGACATTCATGCAATGATCTTAGACAGTTCTATCCAGAGTGAAACAAATGTTCTTAACCAGTGAAATAATAATAAAATTATAAATCCTGATAATCACACCACCAAATCGTTTTTTTCTAACTGTTCACAAAAAGAATCAAGGAAGACAAGGCAAAAATCTTGCTGAAGTCCAAATGAGTTGTATCTATGACATGGCCTTGAGTTACTGTCCAACAGTCTTGCCAAAGACTGTTCCCCTTTCCAAAAGCAGCTTTTAAATCCAATGAATTTTCACAGCTATTTGGATCTTTTCAATTTAAAGATTAGCAGTGATTTACAAATACACCAAAATGTATTTGAGGGGTATATCTGGCTTTCTGTAAGGACTGTACTTTTTCTCAGTGCTTAGTTAACTGTCACTTGTTCTGAAATACTGTCCAGGACCCAAAGAAAAGGTTACAGAATTTACTTACACCGTTTTTACTAAAGTCAAAACACATTGCTTCAAAGATGATGGTGAGTCTATAATCCATTGGCCTCAAGAGCCCGGATTCCATTCTCTGTAGGTAAACAGATACTCCCTTACAACCTATTCTTTCACCTTTCATCTTCTATGTCGTCTATCAAATCTTATTCTCCCGTGTTTAGTTAGAAGCTCATTTTCCTATACAGAGAGGTCAAATGCAGAATTGGAACTAATGAGTCATGCAATTTGCATCATATAGCGCTACACCACTCACCATTAGAAGTAACCAGTATTCTCAGAACAAAACTCAAGAAAGCCTCTGCTTTTTCTTTTTAAGGTTTTTCAGATTCGTTACTATTAGCTTTTTCTTGCCAGCACTGAACAAACCTGCCAGTATATAAAAGCTCAAGTTTAAATCAACCCAGCTTTCTGCTGTCAGGCAGATCATCATAATGCATTACAGAAGGCCTAGTTGGATTCCAAGCTTCTGTCTAGTTCTCAGGAATCAAAGCCTTGGCCAATGGGCATAGAGTGAGTCATGACCAATTTTTCTTCTGTTGTATTAAACGAGGCGGGCAAAAGAACAATCCCTTAGATAACTAGAGACACTGGCCAAGAACTGGTGCCATCTGCTAATACGGGTAGAAACAACACTGAAGAGAGAAAGGCTGATGAGGGGGCAGATGGGACTCTCCTAGTCATCTGGTTTTATTATCTTTACTCCAATTTGTGTTTGATAATTTCAGCAAAAGATAGAAAAGATACATCTCTCCACTGGAATAAGAATATGATGGGAGAATACAATGTTGAATTACATCTCTCCCCTGCCTCTTCATTCCAAACAATTCCCACACCATCCTTTGGGTGAAGAAGGCAAATGCCTTATCTCTGAGATGAGAGCCCAGAAAGGTATTTTCTACTGTGCATTAAGATTATACCTTCCACTGCTGTTCTTTGAACTTTGTGACTAAATTAATAATTTGTACAACTGGACATGACTGACATTTTTATCTGTAATAACCTGACTTAGCTCTTTACATTTAAAAACCAGAATAGAGAAGCGGTATGGTTACAGCACAATCTGAGGGCTTAGTGAGTGACACAGGATACAAAAATCATTTTGATCCCACCACTGCTTGCCTCTTCTGACTAACTCCTGCCATTTCTCTCCTTTGCAAATTATGCTCATTTTATTGTTTGTACTTCTGTCATTATATTAGACTGATCATATCTCTATGTACAGAGAGTTCTTATTATTAAGCTAATTCTTGAAAAACATGTGTTGCAATGCAACTGATATGGTAGGAACAATTTGGGCATGAGTTTTGCATTTGCTTGTGTACGATTTTATATATAATAAATACAAATAGGTGCTATCAAACAGTATTTGTCTTTCTTTCTCTGACATATCTCACTTAGCATAACACCCTGCTAGTTAAGTTGCTAATGGCAAAATTTCACATAAGACACCTCTTACAGAACCCAGGTCTCCTTGCTAAGCTTTGCACACTGAGGAGAAGTGACAGTGGAGGTGTTTTCTGTCTGAAGTGACCTCTCTCAGATATCTGCACGGCTTACTACTCCCTTATCTCCAGCAAATCTTGGCTTAAAGTTCCCTCAGTAGGGTCCAACCTAACTGTTTTATTAAAAAATTCACTATTCTCCAACTATGATAAAGAGATTTTCCTCTTTACATGCTTTCTATCTTGAAATTTTACCTTCCAAAACACTTTAATATTTATGTACTGAACTTTTTTTTCCTGCATTATTCATTAGAATCTGAGCTCAATGACAGCAGATTTTTTTCCTGCTTGGCTTGGATATCATCATCCCGCTATTTAGAACTGCAGCTGACACACGGTAGGAGTTCAAGAAATATTCGCTAAAAAAATGAATACACATATGGAGGCACATGCATGGATATTTAAACCATTATAAGCGTCAAATCAGTAATTTCATATCCACAGAGCCAAGCACCTTTAAGGAAGCTGCTCAAATACGTGAAAACTATGGACAAGTCCTGGGCTCTAACTGAAGGGAAACATCCATTTAGAAGGCTAGACATAGGTTCCCCCTCCTCCCACCTCAGAGAGCTCTTAGAATTATGGGACGTGTTTTTAAAATGTGAATGTGGTCATATTTATAGTTGGAGGTAAACTGGCTCCACATTGTCATCACTTCTACAAAGAAAGAATAACCAAGTCACTCTGCATTCATAGCACCTGCTACAAAGCCACTTGAAAACAAGAGGTGGAGTGGGACGCATTCAAAAGAAATTCACAGCTGAGAAGGCAGGGATCATGAAATACAAACCAAAGTGTTTCACAGAAAAATCTCTAGAAATGGCAGAATATTAAATTGTATCTTGACCTCTAAGTCACTCAAAGTCCACCAAGTCTGTGAGTCAGTAATAAATCCCAAATGTCAAGCTCATTCTCTTTGCCACTAACTTTACAAAATGAACTTCCGATGTCTATTTGCAGGTGTCTATACACAAAAGAACTTAGCAAACAAGTACTTGGTTCTGAGGCATACTGAGTTAGTCAATTTAATTCCATGTCTACACCAATATTTCATATGTAGTTTGTGATCATGAGATAAAATGATATGAGCATCTTCACGCACATGGCAATACTATGTATCAGTTCAGTTAAGTTCAGTTTAGTTGCTCAGTCGTGTCCGACTCTTTGTGACCCCATGAATCACAGCACGTCAGGCCTCCCTGTTCATCACCAACTCCTGGAGTTCATTCAGACTCACGTCCATCGAGTCCGTGATGCCATCCAGCCATCTCATCCTCTGTCATCCCCTTCTCCTCCTGCCCTCAGTCCCTCCCAGCAACAGACTCTTTTCCAATGAGTCAACTCTTCGCATCAGGTGGCCAAAGTACTGGAGTTTCAGCTTTAGCATCATTCCTTCCAAAGAAATCCCAGGGTTGATCTCCTTCAGAATGGACTGGTTGGATCTCCTTGCAGTCCAAGGGACTCTCAAGAGTCTTCTCCAACACCACAGTTCAAAAGCATCAATACTTTGGCACTCGGCCTTCTTCACAGTCCAACTCTCACATCCATACATGACCACAGGAAAAACCGTAGCCTTGACTAGACGGACCTTAGTCGGCAAAGTAATGTCTCTGCCTTTGAATATGCTATCTAGGTTAGTCATAACTTTTCTTCCAAGGAGTAAGCGTCCTTTAATTTCATGACTGCAGTCACCATCTGCAGTGATTTTGGAGCCCAAAAAAATAAAGTCTGACACTGTTTCCACTGTTTCCCCATCTATTTCCCATGAAGTGATGGGACCTGTTGCTGTGATCTTCGTTTTCTGAATGTTGAGCTTTAAGCCAACTTTTTCACGCTCCTCTTTCACTTTCATCAAGAGGCTTTTCTGTTAGACTATAAGATTTAAAAGAACAAGTGACCCATTCTTGATACTAGAACCTCATGTCTCTCCAAACCTCTGATTTCTCATCTGAAAATAGGGATAATGCCAGCTGTGCCTCATGGGTTATTGTAAGGACTAAATGAACTAAAGTTCATTTTCTAGTTTTAGATAATAAGCACCACCTATACTGTTAAATCTCTACCCTATCAGTATACTTACCACTGAAGTCACCAGAAGAGCCCCTAGAGTCACCAGAGGAGTTTAAAGGTCACAGGCCTACCCTGTAAACATGCTAATTTAAATGGTCTGGGATAGAGTTGTTTAAAAGTTTGAGTTTCAGGTTATTTCCACATGGAGCCAGACTGGAAAACTCAAGATTTATTCTAATACCCAGATTCAGTAGTCAGAGGTAGGTTAGGAAATATGTAGTTTTTCACAGGTACCTTACAAAAATTCTTACAATCAAGCAGTATAAGAAACTGATCTAATAAACATAACAAAGCATTAAAAGCATTTATCATAAGAACTAGCACAAAGTAAGCACTCAATGGCAAAAGTTATAAACATACAATTGTTTTCTTATGTATAAATTATGTTTATAACTATGTATATATATGTGTGCACATACATATATATATATATATATAGAGAGAGAGAGAGAGAGAGAGAATATGGATTAATCTAGGCAGGGATCTGCCTAGATTCATGTGTTTGAAATGAATCCACAATCATAAACTATTTAACATAGTTAATGAGTAACAGGTTTTATCTTTATGACATCTATGCTTCCAACTGCATTTTAACAAGTACAGTTGAAAAGTATGTTAAAAGTATATAATAAAATATAAGTTTTTAAGTTTTTATAACTTTCCATAAAGGAAAAATATGATCTGAGTAAGTCTGGTGTAACTTTTGAGAAGGAGGGAAGGAAGAAGAGTGGGCAGGAGGAAGAAGGGACAGAAAAGAAAATTAAGTCACATAAACATTGGCCCTGGGTAGTGAAGAGGGGAGTATGTGAGAAACTTAAACACTTGTGTTCTCTTTGTCTCCACATGTGGGTAAGGACCAGCATTTACCAACTGGCGCCGTGTGCCAGGTATTCACACCCACAGACTCCGTCAGTGCTCCCAGACAGCACTGCAAGGGAGCCCTAGCCATCCACAAACCACACAGCTCACAACCTACACAAAACACAGTGGGACTTCTCTTTCACAGTCAGAGGCTCAGCCACTGGGCAGGCTCCTGTGAAGAGAGCGCAGAGGAACAGGCCCCCTGCGGCAGGGCCCTCAGCAGGCATCCTCTGTGCAGCCTCTGCTGCCGCTTTGGGGAGGCGGGGCCAGAGTTCCTGCCTGCACTGCCTCTGGAGACATAGTGCCTCCAACAATCTCTGCTCAACAGGTAAACAGCAAGGCCCTCTCAGGGTCAGAGACTATCGCGGAGGGAACTTATAAACTCCTGAGGAGGGAGCTCTGGGAATGAAGTCTTTATTAAAATGGCCAGTCAGTCCTCAGGGTGAAAAGACGATGAAAACTGTAAAATACCTTCCTCCACAACAAAGTGGACCCACCTGAGAGACACTCTGGGAAAGACAAGTTGAGTGACTCAGACTGTACACAGGCAGATATTTTCAGTAGAGTGGTGAAAGTAAAAGTGAAGTCACTCAGTGTCCGACTCTTTGTGACCCCATGGACTGTAGCCTATCAGGGTCCTCTGTCCATGGGATTCTCCAGGCAAGAATACTGGAGTGGGTTGCCATTTCCAGTAGAGTGGTACAGAGTCCCAAAACACTGCTGGGTTGGATGTATCTATTAGCTTTCAGGCATATTTTGGCTGTCATAGATCATGTCAAGCATGATCATAAAGACCGATGAAAGGACTCACCAACTGGAATTCTATGGGTTAAGAAGGAAAGGAATGTAGAAACTAGCCAGAAATAACTCAATGCTCCAGAAGACCAGCAGCAACAATTCTGCTGAGGCAGCAGACCAAGCCCGTGGCCTTCTGCCTGCAGTGGCAGCCTTGACCCAGAGGTGCCTGGCTGTGGGATCCGCTGGGCATAAAAACTGAAGAATGATTTGCATAACAACTCTTAAGTATCCCAGGAAGCAGAGGGCAAACACAAGATGAAGAGAAACAGGAGGATGAAGAACCCTTCTGAAAAATGTCCTCCATAATAGTCTCAGTAGGTATTTAATTTCTATTTTTTCCCTTTTCTGTGTATTCACAAAGGCTAAATCTTCCAGTCAAATTAGAGTGCAGTAAAGCATTAAGTCAGCATTCAACAGGTTTAATTACTGTGTAAATGAAAGAAATTATTATTCATTCATGACATTTACTTCAGATCCAATGCTAGCTGCTTTTACGTAAAGTTGAGGGTAAGGGGAGTAAAACTCAGATGGGGAGAAAAGAACAAGAACTAGGATATATAATTACATCTGTATTTCTTTGCCAAGTATTACTGAGCCTAAACAAAAAAGTGCTTGTTTGCTCTCTTGAGAAAAAGCATGTGATCCATCAGTGGTGGCTCTAAAGAAAGCCTCCCCTCTCCTGACACACGGCCAGGCTTGATAGGTAGACCAATATTTGAAAAGCCAATAACAGGGGGCTTATTAAGGCCACAAAGCCTGGTAGAGCCCATTGTGGTTCAACAGTCCTGAACTCTGGGAACAGTCCTAACAGTCAGGCCCTGCAAGGTAATGGATGCCCCCTTGCACCAGGAGAGAAAAAGGGCCAGTTGATGCTATCAGGAAAACTAGACAATGAGTCTTTTTAAATGAATTTCCATTGAGCTTAAACAGCTCACACAAGCAGAAAAGACACACACACACACGCACAAAACCCTAAACTAAATCACATGTGGAATTTATTTTTCATTCTCTGGTGGAAGAGATTCAAGACAGGGTGCCTGGGGAACTACTTCAAAACAGGAAGAAAATATCTGTCCTCAAGTCAGCATCCACTGAATGGGAGATAATCTGTCACCTGAATTATTAACCCTCCATGGTTTTATCAGAACAGTTATTATAGACCATAATCCCACTGAAATGCTGTAGGTTTTCCAAACAACACTCCGAACAAAGTCCAACGCCTAATCAAAACATATCATCTTCCTACTCCAACATATTCACACAGGCAAGAGAACACACACAAACACACACAGGGATATTTTTGGAACCAGTTATTTTCAAATCTTTCCTAAACCTCCAACCACTAGCATTCAATTACTACAAATACTACAGCAGTCAGGAATTGGCAGTAACAATCTCAGTTTGTTTTAAAACCTGAGGCCACACAAGTTGTAGACAAGAAATTATTGCAGAACAATTCAGACAGACTTAAAGGACCAAGCACAAATCTGAGAAATAATAATAATGAAGCTGTGATTGTTAAGGCTGAAGGTTTACTTGTTGGCTTAGAAGACTAACTGAATAAACTGAGCTGTTGAAAAAAATAAAACAACGTTTGTAGATACCTTAAATATTTCCTAAGACTAAATACCTTTATTTGACTTAAAGCTTTCTGCTAATTTCAGTTCCAGTGTCTCCATTTCCACTGGCAAGGATCTAACATGTATTTTAGGATAAAGGAAATAGCAATTATCTGCATAAAAAAGTATTTGAGTCTGAAGAGAAAAGTGTTTATGCATTATTATTGTTAACAATTACTGAGAACTGCAGCAATGTTATTTAGACAAACCATTGTTATGTATTAAACATTGACTGAGAGTCAGAATAAAATAAAGGGCTTGGTGTTCAGTCAATATTCTAGTGGAGACCCAGTCTTTCAATTCCTGACTTCTCAATTTTAAATCGTGAATGGTACAAAGAAATACCAGTGGAAGCGGAAGCCTGATTAATAAATCTCTCAATTCTTCCTCCAATGTATTCTTGAAGCTCAATGCAGGATCATGGTTATGATTACCACAAGCCAGGTTTTCCTGGGGCCTGAAGCGGGCAGCATTATGATTTCTATCTGTACACTGCCTAAGCCCTTGTCTCCTTTAAAGCTCTGATTTTTCTCAAGGTTACTGTTTCAAGTTTTGTAAGACTTTTATAAAAGCATTTCCTACTACTGTATTCTGAATTAGGCCTTAAAAGAGATCTTCCTTCCCCATTTTTAGAAAAGGAAAATAAAATCAGAATTCTTATATATCTATCTCCTCATGGCATGTGGGATCTTAAGTTTCCCAACCAGGGATCAAACCCATGCCCTCTGCCTTGGAAGCATGGAGTTTTAACCACTGGACTGCTAGGGAAGCCCCTAAAATGTATTTTTAAACCTTATTATTGTTTTTGGCGCCTCAGAACCTTTTCTTCATTCTTTGGTAACCACAGATCAAGTTTCCTTTGAAGAATTAACGCCACCTACCTCAGGTTCCCAGGAGCTTGGGGAAGGCTGAGAGGGTCACGAGAGTCACACCACCACAGGGTGTGGTCATCACATAGATTCAGTCACAAGTAACCGATTTAAGAATGGCCATGTGACCGACGTCAGACCACAGAGGAGTAGCAGTATGATTCTTGTTGGAAAGGGCAAGAATGAGGGTCACTCTCCCAGGGTTGCTGAGCTGGCAGAACATGAGTGAGTCGTCTCTGCTTCTAGCCCCCAGAAGCCAACACAGAGGAAGCCCTGCTGAAGGATGGAGGAAGGTTTACAAAAACGCTGTGCTCCTGAAATTCAGACGCTTTTAGCTCAGTTTAACCCTTAGCTCTGTGATTCTTAAACCCATAAAAGTTTGAGTTGGAGCTAAGGTGCACAGATGTGTCAACAATTTATGTTAAAGGTAGTACTGCCTTTTTAATCCTGTTCTGCAGCTCTGGTGTAACCACACTTCTTTTCAACCATCCCAAACTTCCTCCAGGTATCATCTCCAAAAAGCCTTCCTGGGTGACTGTTCAAAATATATTCAGAGGCACAAAGGCTGATAATCCCTCAACTCCAGCTCAAATATAACTATGCAACAGGTCAGGTACTCTCATTTGTGACCTACTCATTCATTATATATCACCTGCTCTTTTTATTCTTACATAGCCATGTAGTCTGTGAAGCTTCCACAACAAGGATTCATACTATATTATATAATAATATGCACAGATTTTAGACTCAGAAGATTGGAGTTTAACCTCACCCTTTTACTGGCTTCTTTGAATTCTGCTTCTCACATCTTTATACTTTCACTTTTCACTTTCATGCACTGGAGAAGGAAATGGCAACCGACTCCAGTGTTCTTGCTTGAGATTCCCAGGACGGCGGAGCCTGGTGGGCTGCCGTCTATGGGGTCGCACAGAGTCGGACACGACTGAAGCAACTTAGCAGCAGTAGCAGTAATATTATTTTTCCCAACTTTAGTAAGACGTAAATGTCATATGACACTGTATCAATGTCAGGTATATGGGCTGATTTGATATACTTGTATATTGCAAAATGAGTACATATTATCTGCTGTAAATGACAGCTGTGATAACAAAGTTACATAACTTGTGGATGTATGTTGCAATCTTTAAAGCACAAAGTAAGTGATACTGCTGGTGCTGGTGGTGTCTCTTATGTTCCCATCAGCAGCTCTGTGAATGAGCTGAGAGGTGGAGGGAACCACCAATCATCACTTGCTCCCTGAGTTCCTGTGCTCCTTTCCCACATGAATACAGTCACTGAGTGATATGATAGACAAGAGCATCACCAAAAATGCCAGGAAGAGGATATGACCAGTGGACAAATATGAGATTTCCAGGCTATGGAATAAAAGGATTTCCATATCTGATATCTTTATCTAATTGAGTCTTTCCCATTTGTGAGGAGAGGCCTTGTATATTTAAATACAATATATAAAAACAACATTATAGGTATATCACAGAAGAGCTATGTTCTTCACTTAGATACCCAACAAGCTACTTTAAAACAAAGAAAAACGTGTTTTAGGGTAGAAAATATTCAGGTATCAAGATAAACTCTGAATTTTACAACGTAACTTTGGGGAAAAGAAACAGCTTATATTTCATTCCCAGCTTCTAATGTTTTTAAAGTAAAGAGTTGGATTGGATGAGTTCCAAGGTCTTTCTCAGGTCTACAATAATGTTTTTAAAAAAGATTTTCAGAACATATTTAGGTTTACAATCAAACTGGGAGGAAGGCATGGAGAATCTCCGTATTCTTCCTGCTCCCAAACATGCAGAGGCTCCCCCATACACTCTGGAAATGGTACCTTAAAAAAATACCAAAGATGCACCTCCAATGACACACCACAATCGCCTGAAGTTCTAGAATAACTTTTAACCTCCTAATGGTTTAGATTATCATATGACATAGTGTTTAATTTCCAATTACATTTCAATTCATCTAAGCTCTCATAAACACATTTAAAGTTTACTGAATGAACAACACATACTTGTTTTCCAAATGTGTTAACAATGGTCTATTTCCTGGAATGTTTTAAGGAAGTTCTCATCCAAGGGCTACCTCCGGGGAGACCATTTGAGATACAGTGACAACCAGCTAGCTCATCTGTTTCCATCAGATTGGTTTTCTGTTAGGGAGCCACTCCTGTCAGGATTCTGAAGGAACATTGGATGGATGGAGCAGTCATGGGGATCATTCCTCATTCAGAGAAAGGCCCACAGGAAAAACAAAATGTTTAATTCACATTGCTGTGGCCCACATTTGTCTTCCATCCGACCTTTCTGAAGTGCTTTCCTACACTATCACCTCAGCAGGTCTCCCTGGACCTCAAATCACTTCACTAAAAAGCACAAATAAAATTAAACTCTACTGTTCAGTGATGGGAAATGAAGGAACCAAGAGGTCCCTGTACTGATCCCTCCAGGAAGGTCAGGACAGACCTGTGTGCACAAGACGCTGCACTTCCAGCTCTCTGCACCAGTTTCCCATCATTCCCATCAATTAATGACTTTCATGTTAATTAAACACAAGATTTCTTGTCACTTCACAAGATCTCACATGTTCTCTTCCCACTGGCCAGTACTTCTTCTACTGACTTAAGCTCAGCTCTACTCTCTCAGCCTTACATCTCTATAAACATGGCCCCCAGCAGGAAGAGCTAACACTCCTATGGAGCCAATGTGCCAGGCATCACCATATGCAAATACCTTTTCGGAGGTTATCTCTTTAAATCCTCACCAACCAGCCCTATGAGATAAATATGTTACTACTTCACAGATGAGGAAATTGACACACAAGGAGGTAAAGTGGCATGCACAAATTGTTCACTGCAGTCTTCTATTTATCTTTTGTAAATTACTTTTCTTCTGAACAAAGATTTTCTCATTTTCCCACTGTGTACACAGTGACCACGTACACACATCTAGAAGGCAGTAACAGCTATCAGGAGAACATCTCAAGCCTCAAAATAGAAACAGTTCATGGAACCATGAGTCTTGGTTGTATTCACAACTTAAATGACCAACCAGTCACACACACAAAAAACCCTCCCTCTGTCTTTTCCCCTCTTGCCCCACACTCCACAAATATTTATTAAATAACTATTATGTGTCAGATACAAGGCTAGAAGCTGTCTGTTCTCTAGTAGCTATTCTGAGGTGCTGAATTTATCATTTTGGATCCATGATTTCAACAACTTTCTACCTAAACTAGAATTCTACACATAATAAATGAATCTGATCCTCAATATTTCCTCAGACGCTTAGTGTGTATTTTCTTTTCAATCAGGTTTACTGCGGCAACACTGATACACATAATTGACATATATACAATGCACTGCACATAAAGTGATAGCATTTTGAGCTATGAGGTCAACACACTCTCCAGAGAGCAAAAGCTGACTCCACTAAAATGTTCCCAGAGGGCCCACACACAGCCCTGAGGATACCCAGAGATCAACCAAATTCAAGTAATGCCCATCTTGAGTTGCAGATGATTACATGTTACCAATTCCTGGGTCACAGCACCGTGAATAAGTTTGACAGACATATTACCATGCAACTTATTCCAAAGCATTTATCAACGCACACAGCAGTAAGGTTGCCCTGTTCAAAACCAAGATGTACTCTAAGTCTGTCTTTACATTTCATCTTTTCTTATTTTTCAGCACTTCTTTCATCTTTACTCTCCTGTATTTATTCATGTTCTACCCCTTCTTGCATTAAAAAGTATTCCTAGGGAAAGTGAAGTGGAAGACGCTCAGTCGTGTCCCATGGACTATACAGTCCATGGAATTCTCCAGGTCAGCATACTGGAGTGGAAAGCCTTTCCTTTCTCAAGGGGATCTGCTCATTCACATTAAATTAGCAAATCAATAAGATGAGCATGAAACTGAAGCTCCAATCCTTTGGCCACTTGATTTGAAGAGCTGACTCATTAGAAAAAACCCTGATGATGGGAAAGATTGAAGATAGGATGAAAAGAGGACAACAGAGGATGAAATGGCTGGATGACATCACCAACTCAATGAACATGAGTTTGAGCAAACTCCTGGAGACAGTGAAGGACAAGGAAGCCTAAAGTGCTGCAGTCCACAGGGTCGCAAAGAGTCAGACACAACTGAGCGACTGAGCAACAAACTGCAACAAGATGTCCAAGCTTAGTGTACTACTTTTTCCCAGGAGTACTGGAAATTAAATAGGAAACCAGTGTCTAATTGCTCACCTTAAACCACGAGCTAGTTACATAGGGGTGAGGTCCTCTAGCCAATCCATTATTTCCCTGAAATCCTGTGACATGGACAGCTATGAATCTATTCTTAGCCTTCTGGTTCAATCATTCATTCATTCAGCATTTAGTGGGTGCCTGTCACGCCCCAGCCAGTATTGTAGGTATCAAGAAATGGCAGTATATGAAACAGGTAAAAATCCTGTCCTACAGTTCACAAGCTAAAGAGAAGCATGCACCACAAACAACTCCACGTACGATATATAATTATGACATATGACATTAAATGTTATCCATTCCTTCAGGATATATGTACAGAAGATGTGAGAAGTTTTTCATCTTGTTTGAATGATGCCATGATGCAAAACAGAAGACAGAAAAAACTAGCACTGGCCACCTAGGCGAAGTCACACACTGCCCTGAAAAACACAGTTTCCTCTGCTCACAGAAAAGGCTGGGTTAGGAGAATTCTAAACTCATCTCTTCATATTTTCTAATTGGCTCAGGGAAGAATATGGGTCACAGAGAGAAGATTGTTAAACAAGTCAGACTTCTACTCTTCTGCAGGAATAAAGACTCTAATAAAGGGGCAAACGGCATTCTTTATGTCATTAGACATATCAAGCTTTCCACAGCCACTTCCCACACCCCTGAAGCCAGCAACAAGGTGAAGGCAGCTTTAGCAAAGCTGGCAGACGCATTCTCAAAGTGACACTCAGAGAATCTTTCCTTCCTCCTTTCGCCAACCCAGAGAAGTGTTTTCGATTTGAAAAACAATAACTATTTTTACCTTCCAAATTTGAAATGAGGTTATCACCTGGCAAAGAGGAAAATGAACTGGATATTTTCTAGAAAATACTCAAAATTCTCCACTGAGGGTAACAAAACTGGTAAACACACCTAGCCTCTCCTGGGCAAACATACACAGCAAGCTGCAAACACAATGCTTCTGCTGACAGGAAACCCAGCAGACACCTGGGAGTAGGCACCTTTTCCTTCTACTGCGCATTCCTAATCTTCATTTCTTACATACTAATATTATGCATTTGACATGTGGTGTTGGAGAAGACTCTTGAGAGTCCCTTGGACTGCAAGGAGATCCAACCAGTCCATTCTGAAGGAGATCAACCCTGGGATCTCTTTGGAAGGAATGATGCTGAAGCTGAAACTCCAGGACTTTGGCCACCTCATGAGAAGAGTTGACTCATTGGAAAAGACTCTGATGCTGAGAGGGATTGGGGGCAAGAGGAGAAGGGGACAATCGAGGATGAGATGGCTGGATGGCATCACGGGCTCAATGGACGCGAGTCTGAGTGAACTCAGGGAGTTGGCGATGGACAGGGAGGCCTGGCATGCTGCGATTCATGGGGTTGCAAAGAGTCGGACATGACTGAGCGACTGAACTGAACTGACTGAATATTATTAGTATTATTTATCTACATAGAGCCATTTAATAAGCATATTCTATTAATAGAATCTATGTGTACCAACTAAAAACTACGTCATCATCAAACTCAGTATTTAAATAAAGATGGAAACGAGAGAGCAAGCAGGCTTTCACAGAGTTTTGGAAGTGATAGAAAATCATTTTAATCACTGCTTTTCCATATGTATCTTCTCTTTATTATATTTTCCCCCAATCTTCATTGTGAAAATATTCCCACACTTAGTTTCTCTTTATTATATTCTTTACTGTATTTTCCCTCAATCGTTATTGTGAAAATATTTAAATCCACAGAGAAGTTGAAAAAAAAGTGCAATGAATGCCCATATATTCTTTGCTCAGATTCACTAATTGCAGTATTAAACTGGACATGGAACAACAGACTGGTTCCAAATCGGGAAACGAATACATCAAGGCTGTATACTGTCACTCTGCTCATTTAACTTATATGCAGAGTACATCATGTGAAATGCTGGACTGGATGAAGCACAAGCTGGAATCAAGATTGCCAAGAGAAGCATCGATAACCTCAGATATGCAGATGACACCACCCTTATGGCAGAAAGTGAAGAAGAACTTAAGAGCCTCTTGATGAAAGTGAAAGAGGAAAGTAAAAAAGTTGGCTTAAAACTCAACACTCAAAAAACTAAGATCATGGCATCCAGTCCCATCACTTCATGGCAAATAGATGGGGAAAGAATGGAAACAGTGAGAGACTTTATTTTGGGGGTTCCAAAATCACTGCAGATGGTGACTGCAGCCATGAAATTAAAAGACACTTGCTCCTTGGAAGAAATACTATGATCAACCTAGAGAGCATAGTAAAAGCAGAGACATTACTTTACCAACAAAGGTCTGTCTAGTCAGAGCTATGGTTTTTCCAGTGGTCATGTATGGATGTGAGAGTTGGACTATAAAGAAAGCTGAGCACCAAAGAATTGATGCTTTTGAACTGTGGTGTTGGAGAAGACTCGAGAGTCCCTTGGACTGCAAGGAAATCCAACCAGTCCATCCTAAAGGAAATCAGTCCTGAATATTCATTGGAAGGACAGATGTTGAGGCTGAAACTCCAATACTTTGGCCACCCGATACAAAGAACTGACTCATTAGAAAAGACCCTGATGCTGGGAAAGATTGAAGGTGGGAGGAGAAAGGAATGACAGAGGATGAGATGGCTGGATGGCATCACCAACTCAATGGAAATGGGTTTGGGTAGACTCCGGGAGTTGGTGATGGACAGGGAGGCCTGGCGTCCTTCAGTCCATGGGGTCGCAAAGTGTCGGAAATGACTGAGCGACTGAACGGAACTGTCACAAAATCACTAATTCACACTGTTAGATGTGCCCACCCTTGGCCTCCCCTCCTTCCCCATCTCCCCTTCCCTTCTCTCCCCACTCTACGCCACCTACATCCACATACACACAATGTTATTGAAACACCTGAAAACAGCTTCAAACTTTGACATTTTATCCCTTTATTTCAGGATATCAAGGACATCTCCTGAACTGGAGATCCAGGACATTCTCCTCTATAACGACACTGTCATTAACATTCTCAAGAGTTTAATCTTGAGAATACAGTCCAATTTCTAAATTTTCCTAGTTGTCCCCAAATGACCTTTATAGCATTTTCCTCAACCAAGGATTTGCTCAAAGCTCACACTCCGCTTTCCTGATTGTCATGTCTCTGTAGACTCCTTTTATCTAGAACAGCCCTCCTAGCACCTATTCATTTTATCCAGTTTAACACAGTTACAGATCCAATGTTCTATGATTGTCCTGTGAACTGAATTACAGTGTCAAACTACTCTTTTATAAATAGCTGTAAAATGTTTAATCTATCTGAGGGATATAATGGTGGGACGAGAAATGGCTTTATAGTTTTATAGACTTAAAATCTTCAAGTCTTTTCATCTCAGTATTGTCTCTGAGACCACAGGCACATAGTCCAAAAAGCTGGCTCTGCAAAACTTCTCTCCAGACATTATACACCCAATTCTGACTGTCAAACCTACTTACAATGCTAAGATGTAAATCATTATATCAAAAGAATAGTTTGTTTTTAAGACTGCGAAAGGGTTACCAGTATTTGAGTCAGAGGTAACACAAAATTAATCAAATAATTAACACATTATCTTGTTTACTCATTGTGTCAGACTCTTTCACAAGTCCATGGACTGTAGCCCGCTCAACTCCTCTGTCCGTGGGATTTCTCAGACAAGAATATCGGAGTGGGTTGCCATTTCCTTCTCCAGGGATCTTTCCAACCCAAGGACTGAACCCGAGTCTCCCTCATCGGCAGGCAGATTCTTTCCCACCTAGCCACCAGGGAAGCCCTAACACATTACTGACAAGGGGATTTTTGCAGACTCTAACACCTATGGTGTTAAATATGTCTCTAGTTAATAACATGTTCATTTGTTTCTCACATTTATTTTTTTTTAATTAATTAATTAATTTATTTATTTATTTTAAATTACAATACTGTATTTGTTTTGCCATACATTGACACGAATCAGCCATAGGTGAACACAATCTCCCAATGCCGAAGCCCCCTCCCACCTCCCACCCCACATCCTCTACTTGAATCATCCTGTGCATCAGCCCCATGCATCCTGCATCCTACATTGAACATAGATTGGCGTTTCGTTTCTTACACGAAAATATACATGTTTCATTGCTATTCTCCCAATCCATCCCACCCTTTCCCTCTCCCTCAGAGTCCAAAAGTCCACTCTATACCTCTGTGTCTCTTGGTTGTCTCACCTACAGGGTCATCATTACTGTTTCTCACATTTAAATCAGAATCTCAAGCATGGCAGTGCACCAGAAAAATTACACTAAGAATTGAAAGGAATATGACTTAACCCACTAATAACTGAGTCCTCACAGCCAATGTGGATAATTTTTCAGAACACATACAAAATAATAATGCTAATATAAATGAATATTTACTGTGCCTTACAGAAAACTTAGTTCTTCAAGAAAGAAGCACAGTCCTAGTCAAGGAGGAAGGTCTGGAGACCGTTAGAAATACTGGAAAGTTTGCAATGGCCTTTGGCCAAAACCAATAAAGTTCTGACTTGAAAACTGGCTTTATTGCATGAACAGCCACAGTGGTGGGAAGGAAGAAGGCATTAGGATTATTTTTTCCAAATAAGCTTGACTCTTGATTTCCACACAGAACTGCAACTAACAATTTCAGGTTATGGAAAACATTATTTGCAGGAAGCAAATCTAATTTAATTTTTTCATTGCTAACATAACACCTGTCATACAATAGGGGCTTGTTTGGTCCATTTACACATTCATCTAACAAATACTGATTTACTGCACCCACTGTAAGCCAGGAAACATACTCTGTGCTGAGGATGTTAACAGCAAATAACATCCTAAAGATCCTGCTATCAGTGAATTGCAACTTTCAATAAGAAATAAAAAGCCCTAGAGTAAACACATTTTCAAAGAGAATTATTTCAGATGGTTGTAAGTAATATTAAGGAAATCAAAGGGAAAATAATGAAAAAGAAGTAAAGGGGCAAACAAGGATAGGTGATCGGAGAAGATGACACTGAAGAGTTAAGGTTTGAACTGAGATCTAAGGGGGAAGATAAAACCTACCACATGAGAATACCGGCAGAGAAACTTGGCCATGTGAACAGGCTAAGGAGCTACAGATGGCTGATGACAGACTCACAGTCTAGTGGGACAGGGGGCATGAAAGTGGGCAGGGGTCATTCATGACTTCAGAAGTCATGGCCAAGTGCTGAGATTTTATTCTGACTGAAATGAGGAGTCCTAGAGGATTCTGGACAGGAGAATGCTAAACTGTAACTGATGTTTCTAAAAGGTTTATCATATTGGCCGATATGTGAAGAATGATAAAACCATCACCACAATGGAAATCAGTGAATCATATGCCTCAACCTCCTTGTTTATGCCTTTAATTGTATTTCTAGGACTAATAAGAGGCAGAAATACACAATCACAGCACTGTGTAGGCAGTCTAAGAAATGAAGTAAACAGCTACTAGGTCTGGTTCTTCACCTCTATTCAAGGACACAGACAAGACTGAACAAGAGGGAAACAGCAAACTGCACATGCTCCAAATGTATCTGGGGGTCACAGCAGCCAAACAGTGGAGCAAGAGACGCTAGCCTTGGCCACCCCTCCACCTCTCACCCAAATTACACAGCACTTCATGGACAAAAGCAGTCTTCAGAGAGTCCAAGAACGCAATTAAGAACACAGTGGAACAAAAAACAAACAGAAACTGCACAGAAAGGATAGCTGGGGAGGTGCGCTTGGCTGAGACATCAAGAGAGAGCTGGGAACAAAGAAGAAAAGCGAGAGCCATGAGTATCGTGCACACAAAAGGTGCCACCATGGTCCTCAGTGGCCAGCTCTGCAAAAATCACTGGCAGCCTTTAATGCTGAAGACTTCAACAGCCTCCACCACAGCAGCAGATCCCCAGAGAGGGGAGGCAGCACTGTGCACCTCCCAGAAGGAGCTGCTGTTACACTTCCTCAGGCTCACGCGAAGGCACCTCCACTGCTGCCACACGTGCCTCCAACTGCAGTTTCAGGGGCTTCACACGGAGCCACACTTCACACCCAAGCTCCACAGCCAGGCCACGTGTATCCCTATCTCGGGCACCAGAGCCACCACTGCTCTGTGCTAGTAGTTCCCGGACCCCAGAGGTGCAGTGGTTCAGAAAATGTATGCGCTGCAGACGCTGCAACCATGGCTTCTTCATTAGAAACTAGCACCAGGGCTGCCACAGAGCACCTGCAAGCTGAACCTGGCACAGAGAGGGCTGGTCTGCCCTGGAAGAAAGAGAGAGGAGAGGAGCTCCTCAGGACACTCCACCACTGAACAGCCCAAAAGAACTCACTGATACCACAGGTACCCACAGCCTTGGCCAATGAAGACCACTCCTGTCTTCCGCAATGCTTGCCTCAGCTGACAGAGCTTCAAAAGAATTGCACCACTGGGCTTTCCCCAGAGTCAGAACTGCCACACATTCCCACGCAGAAAGTGCCCGAACATACTCTCACAGGTGAAGACACTTCCCCACCAAACCAATCCACAAGAACTAGAAGAGGCAATTGCTCCATCAAATGTACAAACATCAACAATACACTTTTGCTTGCTTCAAACACAAAACACACACACACACTCAAAACAAAATCAAGGAAACATAACTACCAAACGAACACCGTAATATCCCAATAAGTGATACCCTTGAAATGGAGATCTGTGAACTGCAGAGAAGAATTAAAAATAAATATTTTAAGGAAGCTCAATGATTTAAGGTAACACAGATAGACATCTAAATGAAATCAGGCGAGGGGGCAGGGAAATGGAAAAAATGAGAAGTTCAACAGAAATACAGAAATTAAAAAATAAATAAATAAAAAGAGCCAAAATGAACTTCTGGAGCTGAAGAATTCAATAAAGGAAATGAAAACCACAATAGAGAGCATCAAAAGCAGACCTGATCAACAGAAAAATCTGAACTCAAAGACAAGTCATTTCAAACTGCCCAGAGAAGAAAAGGGAATAAAAGAGTAAAGAAATCCTAAAAGGATCATGGGATACCCCCAAATGAACACTATTCTCATTATGGCAGTCCCCAAAGGAACAGACAGATAGGGGAAGAGGTAAAAAGTTTATTTAAAGAAATTATGGCTGAAAACTTCCCAAATCTTTTGAGAGACACAAGCACCCAGGGAAGAATAAATGGGTAAAAATTCTGTGAGCAATCAAAGTTGTCATCCGTTTTAAACAGACTGTTATGTAGGCTTCCCAAGTGGTGCCAGTGGTAAAGAATCCTAATCCTACACCTACTAATGCAGTTAGATGTAAGAGGCATGGGATCAATCCCTGGGTGAGGAAGATTGCTTGGCAACCCACTCCAATATTCTTGCCTTGGACAGAGGAGCCTGACAGGCTGCGGTTCACAGGGTTGCACAAAGTCGGACACAACTGAAGTGACCTAGCACGTACACATAGTAACTCCAAAGCAAAAACCTAAAGGAGATACACAAAAGAAAGGAATCAAAGCATACCACTATAGAAAACTTTGAAATGACAAAAGAAAACAGTAAGAGAAGAAAGAAACAAAGGGAATACCAAACTGTCAGAAAACAGTTAACAAGATGGCAACAGCAAATCTCTACCTCGTAATTACTTTAAAGCTAAAACTGTTTAAATGTCCCGATCAAAAACACACAAGCAGATGAATAAACAAAAAACAAGGCACGACTACATGCTGCCAGGAAGAAACTCACTTTGGTTTTAAGGACACACACAAGCTAAAAGTAAGGGTATAACAAAAGCTATCCCATGCAAATGGCAACAGAAAGAAAGCAGCTAGCTATAGCTATACTTAACATCAGACAAAACAGACTTTAAATGTAAAACTGTGACAAGATTAAGAAGGTTATTATATAATGATACAGAGTACAATTCATCAGAAAGACATAACTATTGTAAATATATATGCACCCAACATGGGGGTAAATAAATATATTAAACAAATATTAACAGATCTGAAGGCAGTAAAAATACAGCAACATAATAGTGGGAGTAGGACATAAAAATGTCCTACTTTTAATGAGAAAATCCATCCTGAAAGAAAGTATGGAAATATTGGACTTTAGACCAAAGGAGCCTACCAGACATATATAAAATGTTCCATTCAACAGCACAGAATACACATTCCATGAGCACATGGAACTTTCTAAATAACAGATTTAATTATAGGGAACAACAATGGTCTTAACAAGATTATGAAGATTAAAATGTTATCAAGTATCCTTGCTGACCATAATAGAAAATAGGAAAAAATTAACACTAGAAACCTGGAGAATTCACACACATGTGGAAATAAGCAGCATACTACTAAACAAGCAATGGCTCAAGGAAGAAATATTTTCCAACCCTAAAAAGAAGAAAATCCTATCATTTGCAACAAAATGGATGAATGTGGAGGGCATTATGCTATGTGAAATAAGTTAAACAGAGAAAGACAAACTTTGCATGCTATCACACACAGGTAAATTTTTTTTAAGTCAAATTTGAAGAAAAGAAAGTAAAATGGTGGCTGCCAAGGGCTAGGGGCTTGAAGAAATGTTGCTCAAAGGGTACAATCTTTGTTATATGATGAGGAAGTTTTGAGGATCTAATGTACAGCAGAGTGACTGCAGTTGGCAGCACTACTGTGCACATGAAATTTGCTAAGAGTGGATATTAAGCATATCAGGCTTCCCATTTCTCATAAACACACACATAATTGTGAGAGGAGATATATGTGTTAACTTGATTGTGGTAACCATTTCACAATGCGAACATATATCAAATCACCACACTGTACAAGTCTAAGTACATACGGTCTTACTTATCAATGATGCCTCAGTAAAGCTGAAAAAATGTACTTTGGAGCCTGTTCAATGGCTTCAGACATATGGCTGAATGAGAAATGGCTTTACTTTTAGTATGTCATTAGTTTTTCCTCTTAAGAAAAATGCCAGTAAAATCCATTCCAAAATTCGATGTCACTAACTAGCGTCCATAATCAGATTTTGGTGCAGTAATGGTCTCACAAGGCAGACATGTGACACAGGCAGCCCAGCCCCTCCCAACCACAGTTCCAAGATCATTCATCTGCCAAGGCCTACAGACAACTATAGGCTGAGCACCGAAGAACTGATGCTTTCAAATTATGGTGCTAGAGAAGACGCCTGAGAGTCCCTTGGTTTGCAAAATCAAACCAGTCAATCCTAAAGGAAATCAGTCAGGAATATTCATTCAGAGGACTGTTGCTTAAGTTGAAGCTCCAATACTTTGGCCACCTGATGCGAAAAACTGACTCACTGGAAAAGACCTTGATGCTGGTTAAGATTGAAGGCAAAGGGGAAAGGGGTGGCAGAAGATGACATGGTTAGACAGCATCATCGACTCAATGGACATGAATTTGACCAAACTCCAGGAGACAGAGGAGGAGAGGAACCTGCTGTGCCACAGTCCATGGGGTTGCAGAGAGTTGGACATGACTGCGTAACTGAGCAATAACAACAAGAGAAAACCAGAAAGAGTGTTAGAGCAGTGCGGTGGCTGGATTTTGAGAAAGTGTTGTTCGGTCTGAAGAATGGAAACAAGTCAACTACCATTTAGGGCAATTTCAGAAAAACTGCACCAGGAAGGAGAAATGACTTCCACAGATCACCTGCAAGGCACCAGGGTAAAGGGTCTATCCTAATTTGTATAAAAAGATCAACAAAGTAAAACAATTTTTAAAAAAAATATGGAAAAAAAAAAAACCTCTGCACATGTTCATGATCCTAAAAACTCCACTATCAGGAAATCTTTTACTAGAGTGAAACATTGAAGAAGCTATCAAAGTTTCCATAAACACTTTAAAACTTGAATTAATAAACATAAAGCTTCCTTTTTGAAAAATACATCTTTGAAAAGAAAAAGCTCTGATAAACTAACACAATATGAATCAACATTAGGTCAAAATCCTTAAGATTTTTAACCATATAACTGTTTCTAAAAGTTCCCACATTATAAAAAGCTTGATAGTTCAAATCAGAGTAAACACATAAACTCCATAAAATGAAAGTACACTGCTTGATGCATCACAGTATTTTATAGTTAAATACATCTGTTCTTTGTTGTATTCCCAGAACCCTGGAGGAAGAAACACTATCTTTGAATATACATTTCATACAGACAAAAACCTTTGGTGCATATATTTCTTCAATAATTCCTTTAAAAAATGTATAGCTATATCACCTATGTTTAATTTTGTTACTTCCTCCCAAACTATAGATTTATTACCATAGCATATTGACTTTGCCAAATATTAATAAAGCTAATAAACTCAGTTAAGTCGCTCAGTCATGTCCGACTCTGCGACCCCATGAATCGCAGCACGCCAGTCCTCCTCGTCCATCACCAACTCCAAGAGTTCACACAAACTCATGTCCATCAAGTCGGTGATGCCATCCAGCTCATCTCATCCTCTGTCGTCCCCTTCTCCTCCTGCCCCCAATCCCTCCCAGCATCAGGCTCTTTTCCAATGAGTCAACTCTTTGCATGAGGTGGCCAAAGTACTGGAGTTTCAGCTTCAGCATCAATCCTTCCAATGAATACCCAGGACTGATCTCCTTTTGAATGGACTGGTTGGATCTCCTTGCAGTCCAAGAGAGTCTCAAGAGTCTTCTCCAACACCACACTTTAAAAGCATCAGTTCTTCAGCGCTCAGCTTTCTTCACAGTCCAACTCTCGCATCCATATATGACCACAGGAAAAACCATAGCCTTAACTAGACAGACCTTTTTGGCAAAGTAATGTCTCTGCTTTTAAGATGCTGTCTAGTTTGGTCACAGCTTTTCTTCCAAGGAGCAAGTGTCTTAGTTTCATGGCTGCAGTTACCATCTGCAGTGATTCTGGGGCACCAAAAATAAAGTCTGACACTGTTTCCCCATCTTTTCCCATGGAGTGATGGGACCGGATGCCATGATCTTCGTTTTCTGAATGTTGAGCTTTAAGCCAACTTTTTTCACTCTCCTCTTTCACTTTCATCAAGAGGCCCTTTAGCTCCTCTTCACTTTCTGCCATCAGGGTGGTATCATCTGCATATCTGAAGTTATTGATATTTCTCCCGGCAATCTTGAATCAAGCTTGTGTTTCTTCCAGCCCAGCGTTTCTCATGATGTGCTCTGCATAGAAGTTAAGTAAGCAGGGTGACAATATACAGCCTTGACGTACTCCTTTTCCTATTTGGAACCAGTCTGCTGTTCCATGTCCAGTTCTAACCGTTGCTTCCTGACCTGCATATAGGTTTCTCAAGAGGCAGGTCAGGTGGTCTGGTATTCCCATCTCTTTGAGAATTTTCCACAGTTTATTGTGATCCACACAGTCAAAGGCTTTGGCATAGTCAATAAAGCAGAAATAGATGTTTTTCTGGAATTCTCTTCCTTTTTCAATGATCCAGCGTATGTTGGCAATACTCATGTAAATGCTTTTATCTTCCTTAATAGATGTGGCCATTTGACAGAAAACACAAAATCCTACAATAAGACTCATTAGCTCTCTGACCTACAAAGTGAAGGTTTTTTTGTTTGTTTTCATACAATCTTTGCACACATTCAGTGTAGGGCACACTCCTTCAGATTCTAGAGGGCTATAGTATGCTTCCTATCACTGTAATTAAGTCAGTCTCAGGAACTTCAACAATTTGAAAATGAAAATGTGAAGCTACATCTACCACATCGTTTTCTATGGATTTTTCCTTCATGCCAAAAAAAACTGACTCCATGTAAGTTCTCAACAAGGGAATAAATTGGCAAGTTATAATGAAAACCCAAAGGAACTATGACAAAAACTACATAGAAACATCAGAAAGAATGAGATGTGGGTAAGTGCAAAAGGACAATATAAAAGCATGTAGAAATAATTATAAAAGTAAATAAGGGCACACAGTGGAAAGGCACAAGCAAAAACTAAAATTTATGCCAATGTTAGGATTATAATGGCTTTTTCCCTAACAAAAGGAAAAGTTAATAACGAATGAAAGAAAAGGTTCAAGTCCTGTTACACCACTGGTTTCCAACCACAGTCTACACTTCCGGCCACTAAGTAGGATTCCAGGCTTACTGACCTTCTGCAGACTGCAGGGGTTGGACTACACTGCTTTTCAGCTCCAAAATTCAAACAGTCTTTCCTTGTCACTAAATAGTAAAGTCTTCCCTTGTTTCTTGTTGGATGACAGTCACTATGATAAAGTCCTCAAACATTATACCAAGAAAGAATCTGAGTATGTCACCAAATTATACCCCATCTAATTCTCTCTGAAGGCTTTCATCTCTGTCAAGGACAAGGCAAAACTGAGTCTTCCATTGGTTAAGTAAATGGCCAGGTTGCTGGGTTATCACATGCCAAGACCCTTCCTTTCTCTCTGACAGCTTGTTTGGTTCCCTGAGTGGTAAAAGAGGCTGAAGAGAAACAAACTCATTCATGTAATTTTTCTTCATTTTACCTGTGGGTGATGACTCCCACTGGTAAGCATTGCCTTTCTTCTGCCTTTTATTTTTCTCTCAGGCTCAAACATAAATAAGATGCACACCCCAGAGGCCCAAAGAAAATATTCCATGTTTTTATGGATGCCCTGGAGCAAAAGAGAAAGGAAAAGAAAAGGAAAAAGACACCAGAAAGCATAGCACACAAAGCCTTCCTTGTTCTTCTAATCTTTCTTAGACAAACTGTACGCTAGAGAAAGCTACAGCTGAGGATTTCACGGTGGTGTTAAACACTACTTAAGTCCCATGAGAGGGGAGCATGCATTCCCCTTAGTATTCACTGTGCTAAGCTTACTCAGCTTTCCTGAAAAATAATCTAACAGAGCAGTCAGAAGGAAAAGCACAGACCAAGGTTACTTGCTCTTAGCTGCTTATATACCATTTCTTTCCTGCCCAGGAAAGAAAGCAAATAAAAATGTTCTTGGGACCAGTTCTCATGAAGTCTGGTATTCTGCCCTGCACAGAGACAGGCCAAACATCCATAGCCCAATTCAATAAATTAAATTCAGGCAATATATTCCTAAAACTTTGTTCTATGCCACAGACACGTATACTCCAGGAAGACTAGGTTTCTTGTCCTCAAGGAACACCTAATCTAAGAACAAAACAACACAAGCAGACACAAACTAGATTAATGTGAACAAATAGCTAAGCAAAAATAGAAACTCAGGATTAGCTTTATAAATGAAAGAAAAAGACGGTAAGTGCAAATGCTACTATCATAAACAATGCAGAATAAACAACTCAGTATGTGAACATTTCAAATGCGAAGAACAGGAGGACGCGTATCGTGATGGGTCTGACTAATCTCACCACAGACTATCAGGGGCCCACTCATGCTCTAATGACTCCCAATGTATCTTGTTAGAAGAAGATGCCATTTATTAATGCTTACATTTTACTTTTAAGTTTTTCAACGATTTATACACAAATCTGAGGTATTTCAAGACATGTGACACTCAAAGACCAGACTGACTTCACAACTCTCAAGTACTGATGACAGGTAATAAAGACCATGATGAGATCATTTAGATGGCTGTAATGGAATATAAAAACCACAGGCAATAAACAGTACTGACTCATGAGATAAAAGCGATTATATTGATCATATCTATGTGCATTAAATACTAACATCAGATGTTAATTAACCCAAAGTCCTGAATAAAAAATTAAATATGAAATAAGGAAGAAAACCCATACTTACAGAATAAAAATGAAATACATATCACCTGATTTTAGGCGAATATTAATTGACCTAATATCAGGCCAACCATATATCTTTTATAATAAATGCTGTTTTAACTGACTTCTATTCAACTGACAAGCCAAATCAACTGATGGTCCTCATTTCCTTTGTGAAACATATGGAATGATTCATAGCCAATGAATGCCGCTTTATAAGGCATCAATACATTATACACTAAGAGCAAACAGTTTGTTTCCATACCTGTTTCCAATAGTTACAGCCAATATTTAACTGCATATCATGTAAAACAGTGAGGGTAAAAGGAAAGTGAGATATTACTTCCATAAAAATTAAGCTGGGAACTTCCCTGGTTGCTCAGTGGTAAAGAATCCACCTGCCAGTGCAGGAGATACAGGTTCAATCCCTGGTCCAGGAGAATCTCACAGGCTGCAGAGCAGCCAAGCCCGTGTACCACAACTGTTGAGCCTGTGCTCTAGAGCCAGGGAACCACAATCACTGAGGCCACAGCCTGCAGCTACTGAAACCTGTGTGCCTAGAGCCTGTGCTCCACAACTAGAGAAGCCATCACAATGAGGAAGCCTGTGTACCACAACTAGTGAGCAGTCCCCACTCACTGCAACTAGAGAAAAAGCGTGTGCAGCAACGAAGACCCAGCACAGGCAAAACTAAATAAATATTAATAAATAACTAAATATTTTAAAAATAAGCTGAACACAGTAAAGGGGGCTCCTTAAAAGGAAAAAAAAAAAAACTGTTCTGGAATTAAATGTGAGACAATCCTAAAAGACTGGAAGGAGGAACCAAAAGGATTTTGCACTCAAGATTACTCACATATGTCTAAGTTATTTCAACAGTTTTAGGAAACCCTCATAGACAATTGTGGTCAATGCATTATGGATGTGGTTTATTCAAGGAAGAAGAGTTGGAATGCAAATCAGTGGAACCATTCTCTAACAGCTCTCACTGAACATTTTAACCTCTTGAGTATCTTTTTAAAAACTCACTGCCAAGGCTATACTTCAGATCAATTTAATCAGAATCTCTAGGGTTGATACCTGGACATCAGTGTTTCTTTTTCAAAGCTCCCCCAGTGGTTCCAGTGTGCAGCCAATGCAAACAAGGATCTACATAAAAAGATTGGTTAGAGGGAGTATTGTCTTACCATAAAATAATATGTTAAAGTATACGCTTTTTTTCTTTTAATGGTTTCAAGCTTTAGCAGTTCCTGTTTTGTAACTGCACTATGGGACTGATGACCTCAGGAATATGTATTCTACCAAAGAACAAATTATGTAAGCTGATTTACTTTGATCTAACAAGTAAAATGAATGGGATTTAAATACCCTTCCACACAAAGATCCACAGGTAAGATCCATCAGTTTTAGAGGGTGAAACATCACTTCCATAATTTCAGGGAAGCTCTTCAGTCCTCCCTATGTAAAACTGATCTATGATACACTTTCTATAATATTATGACATCCTGCAAGTACCCTAAGTGTATATAATCACATTCTAGAAAAGCAGAGGAGTCAGTAAGTTTAAAAAATTGTGTGTGGGGGGTGGGGGTGGGGGGGTGGTTACTTTGGGGAAGAAGGAGCTAGAGAGAAACAGTTTCAATGTGCACAGCAAAACCTTCTGATTTAGGAAGCCAAATTCATAAATTCACTTTCATTTATTCATGCAAAAAGCATACAGTAAACAACCGCTCTATACATATGGCTACTCCAAGTACTCTAAAACAATGCAAAAACAAAACAAATATCATCTGAAAAATAAAGCCAATATGGTCCATATCATTCTTCAATCCTTCTTCTGATACAACAGTAAAGCACAGTCTATCAACAGGGAGCTGTCAGCGCCTGCTAAAGAGGAAGCTTACTTGCACTAGGTGCCACTCAAGGGCAAAACCACCAATGAAAGTCACATTTGATGTACCATCTACACTTCAATTCCAAGTGGCTCAATTGCTAGCTATAGTCCTCCTCCTACTCATCAAATAATGTGGAATCAGGCTTTTGATTTAGATTAGCTGCATCTTTTATTTCCAAAGCACACCAGAAATAACATAGTCTTCAAATTTAACACTTGAAATGGGTTCTACTTACCTCCTTATACTTATTCATAGAAAACAACTGTAACTGAAATCCTTCCACTGGAAAGGAAGCCCTTGGAACTTTTGAGCAGGTGCTCTTCCTTAAGCATCTATGAATAGTCTTTCCATTAAACCAGTCCGCTCTAATGATGGAAAAAAATTTACAGTGTAACCTGGTGTAAACATCAAGTTTTTCTCACGTCAAACAACAGGTTTTCCTCTAGCAAACAACAAACAAGGGCAGGGAGACAGGTTCTGTCTGGTTCAAATTCTAAGGTCTGTCAAGTCAGACAGAATGCGCCATAGCTATGTGTCTTCTCAAGTTTCCGCATGGTTTTGTGACACAAATTTATTGCTTCACTCTAACAAAAGTTTACTGAGATAAAAGTCTATAAAATATTAATAAGGTACAGTCATCATGATTACATAAATTTCCAAACATACTGTGTAAATAAATTTCAAATTAACTCTGAAGTTAAAGACTGAGAGTACATACTTTAAGCTTATTAGATAGATATTGTATAAGGTTATAAGAAAGGCTGGCAAATATAGTCAAACAATACTTATTGTTCAGAGCAGCTGTTCAGAGGAACACTTCTCACTAAAGGAAAAAAAGTATCTCATTCTCTCCGCCTAATTCAATACCTCAATTGTAACTGAATATTTCAAGAAGAAAATGTATTGTTTCCTACATTATGGTCTTTCTGGCTAAAGTACTTAACTATTTTTCACTGAAGCCAATATTAATAATTCTAATCTTGTTACCAAAATGCACTGTCAAAACTTCATGGCAAAAGAAGAATATTGTAAAGACAGTGTTTTTATGGATCTAGATCTTGATAGAATAGCAATGAAGGGGAGTGGAGTTTCAGGTTTGCACGATAAGAAACAACAATGTGAATATACTCAACACTACTGAACTGTACACTTACACAATGGTGAAGATGGTAAATTTTATATAATATGCTCTTTACCATCATAAAATATTTTTTATTTAAAAAACCCCAAAACTTAGATGGATGAGCTCAATATCAAGTATAGGTAAGACAGGAAAGAATTACAGAATCTCAAGATAAAAAAATTAAAATTACTAAGTCTAAACAAAAGAGAAAATATAGACTAATGGGGAAAAAAGAAAACAAACAAACAAACAAACATAGAATACCAGGGAGCTGTGGGACTGAAACCAAAGTCCTAAGAATTCAGTTCACAGCATCCAAGGATGAAAGGAGACAGGGCTAAAAAAAAAAAAAAAGTACATGGTAAAACTTGCACAATTTGGCAAAAGACACAAAATTACAGATTAAAGTAGCAGAATAAGGCTGAAGCTATACCACACCAAGACCCATCACAGTGAAAGGTTTGAAAACACAGAAAAATTCTGGAAATAGCCAGAGAGAAACAACACATGACTTACAGGGGAAAAGAAGGACAGTGAATTTCTCATAAGAAACTATGAAAGTGAAAAGTGAAAGTGAAGTCGCTCAGTCATGTCTGGACCCTCAGTGACCCCATGGACTGCAGCCTTCCAGGCTCCTCCGTCCATGGGATTTTCCAGGCAAGAGTACTGGAGTGGGGTGCCTTTGCCTTCTCCGTAGAAATTCTATAGGCCAGAAAAAGATTCAAGATACATTTGATGGCTGGAAAGAATGTCAAGCCAGAATTGGACAGCAAGTAAAAATATTCCTGAGGAAGAAGTGCGTACTAAAGACATTCTCAAATTAAAGAAAACTAAGAAAATGTGTTGCTGTACCTATCTTTAGGTATAAAGGAAGTCCTCTTCTTAAAAAAAAAAAAAAAAACAACAGGAAATGATAAAATAATTTCAAACTACCAGAAAGCAGAAAAAGAACAATGGAAAGAGCAAAAGAAATATACTTTCTCCTCTTGAGTTTCCCAAATCATGACTGATGTCAAAGCAAATATTACAACTGTCTTGAGATGGTTCTACAAGCATGTTAGAGGAACTATTTAAGATAATTATAATATAAATGGGGGAGTATATTTTCAACAGTTTCAACAGAACTATATATTTTGACAGTTCACTTGAGCTGATAAAAACCTGATCACAGTGGACTGTGATGTATACATACTGCAATATCTAGAACAACCACTAAAAATGCTGTACAAAGATATATACTTAAAAATTATAGATAAATCAAAATGAAATCTGAGAAAATTCCAGGATGTAACTGACAGAAAAGGAAGGGAAAAAAATAAAAACATTAAACAAAAAATTGGCACACTTATGCCTCATACATTACAAGGAATTGAAACTTGAAATATCTCCGTTAAATGACAGATTAGTAGAATGCATTAAAAAACATGATCCAACTACATGCTATCTGAAGAGTTTCTTTAAATATCAAACTTAAGTATATATAATGCAAAAAGTAAAAATATGAAAGGATCTATCATAAAAAACATTTGCCAAAAGGAAATAACAGTGATATATTAATATCAGATAAAATAGATGTTAGAGCACACAGAATTGCCAGGGACAGAGATGGAAGCCACATGATGATAAAAGGGTCTCTATACTGAGAAAACATAATAATCCTAAGTAGACCTGAAAATATATGAAGCAAAAACTGACAGAACTGAAAGGAAGAAGTCAAATCACAATTCTAATCAAAGCCCTCAACCACCCCTTTCTCAACAACTGATAGAACAACTAAACAGAAAATCACACACAGAGATGAACTCAACATTAATCACAAGACCTACTTGACATGGCAGAACATTCTGCTCAAAACAGAATACACATTCTTTTCAAGTGCCCAAGTAAACCATACTGAAACAGATCCATATGATGGGCCAGTAAACAAACCTCAGCAAATGTACAAGAATTCAAAGCCTACAAAGTGTGTTCTCAGATCACACTGGAATCAAACTAGGAAATAACAAAAGCAACAGAAAAATGTCCAGACATTTGGAAATGAAACCACACACCACTGAACAATTCATGTATCAAATAAGAAGTCTCAAGGGGTGGGGGGTTGGAGGAGGACTATATTAAACTGAATTAAAATGAAAATAATACAACATAACAAAAAGCAAAAAAAAAAAAAAAAAAAACCTTAGATTAACACAAAGAGGAAGCCATACAAAGAAAAAAAAGTCCATAAATTGGACTGTACTAAAATTAAATTTTTTTGTTCTGTAGAAGACTTTAAGAATTAGAAAAAAGATTTTAAACCTCACATCCAATAATGGAGTAGCATCTAGAATACATTAAGAACTTTAAAAACTCAGCAGTAAATCTCAGAAATCTAGTTAAAAATAGGCAAAAGATATTTAATGAGGAAGATATATTTAACAAAATTAGATACTCAGATGACCAAAAAGTACACAAAAGGACATTTGACATGATTAGTTATTAGGAAAATGAAAATTAAAACCACAGTGAGAGATCATTACACACCAATAGGATGGCTAAAATAAAAGCCAGTAAACCACCAAATGCCCTTGAAGATGCTGAGAAAACAGGTAACTCACACTACTGCACTGAAGAGAATGTATAAAGATAGAGAAACAGTGAAAGCCAGTTCTGGTAGCCTCTTAAAAATTAAACATACTACTCAAAAATTGCATTTATCATTTATACTACAGAAAACTGATGTCTACACACCAAAACATACACAGAAGGTATGTAGACAAATATTCACAGCAGTTCTATTTGTATTAGAAAAAAACCTGGGAGCAGTGCAGACATCACTCAACAGGAAAATGATTAAATGAGCTGTGGTGTGTCCATTCCTTGGAGTACTACTACTCAGAAACAGAAGGAACAACACAAAACAACTTGAAGAGAATCATGTCGAGTGAAAAAGTTAATCCCCCAAACGTTACATAGTATAGATTCCATTTATATAATATTCATGAAATATCAAAACTTAAAAATTGGAGAAAAAATTATTGGTTGCCAGGAGTTAATGACTAGGGATATGGGGGCAGGGCAAATGCTGTGCCTATGGAAGACCAAGAGGAACAATCCTCTTGGTGATGGAAATGTTCAATACCTTGACTATATTAACATTAATATTCTGGTTGTGACACTGTACAAGTTTCATAAAGTGTTACCATTGGGGAAAATACTTAAAAGGCACATGGTATCACTTTGTATTATTTTTTACAACTGCATATGAATCTACTATTATCTCAAAAAGTTTACTTTTTAAAAAGTATATTAGGTGATACTTCTCCCAACTGAATAGATGAAAAAAATACTTTTATCAAGTTTCTATATGCTACCCAAGATCATATACTACTAGTAAATGGTAGATGCAGAAATCAAACTCATGTTTGCTAGACTCCCCAGGAAAGTCACAGCTTTACTTACTACATTTAGGGAATAAGTGAGCACCTGTTATGTATTGCAATTAATAGATACAAAAATATTGACAACATAGTTCAGTACTCTAGGCTCTTATGGTATAGAGGACATAGGACTCCTGGAGTAAATAATTACAATAAAATATATTATGTATATACAGGCCAGTGCTAGCATTGCTGAGGGACATCAAGTGAGGATTATTCAATGGGAGAGGACAGTCATTAACAAGAAAAGGGTTAATGGACACAGACTGACCTTTTAGCAAGATCACTCTAGACAAGTCTTAGAGCACTAGAAGGCATCATGAACATCTTGAAGATAAACTAGGAGACTCCTCTAATAAGCCAGATGGTAAACACAGATCTAAGATGGGCCCTTGAACACAGATGACCAGCAAGATATGGTAGAAAATGGGAAGATAACGTTTGGTTGTGGAAGAGGAAATTAACTGCATTTTCACACTCTAGAGATGCTTCATCTGAGGTTTCTGTTGAACTTGAAGGTAGATGTCTAACTGGTCAATGAAATATATGCCTCTGAAGAAAGAAATTAGACTAGTAAAATAGGTTTTGGAAAAATCAGTTATTAAACATAGCAAAATATATGAAAATAGGGACTATGCCAAGAGAATGCGTAGAAGGAGAAGGAGGCAAGAAGTAGGATGAACTTAATTCAAGTAAGCAATATTTCAGAAGGAACGACAGCTCCGTATTGACCAAATTTAAGAAAGAGATTACTCAAAAATAATTTAGACAAACAGAGTTAGTAGCATCGATGTATATATACTTTCATGTGAATAATAGATAGCTTGTGAGAAGCTGCTAATAACACAGGGAACCAAGCCTGCTGCTCTGTGATGACCTAGAAGGGTAGGACAGGAGAAGGGAGGGAGGCTGCAGAGGGAGGGGATATATGTATAATTATGACTGATATGCGTTGTTGTACAGCAGAAACCAACGCAACACTGGGAAGCAATTTTTCTCCAATTAAAAAAATAATGATTTAAATGGAAAAACAGAAGTGGGCATGTGCATGCAGTGGTAGCTAAAAAGATGTTTGTGTTACTATACATGTATTTTTAATTTTGGAAAGGGGTCAGAGTCCTGATTATCACAAAGAAATGTTTTTCTGTGCCAATGTTTTTGGTGATGTATACTTGAATTTCTTAGTTTTTCTTGACTGATTCAATAATTTTCCTAAATATAAAAATGAAATGGCTGGCCATCAAAAATACTCTGCAATGTATTTTTATCTATCCAATAATTAAAAGTTTATATCAATTCATGTGGTCAGTATTTGAAAACGAACTTTTTCTTTTTTGCCTTTTTAAAATACTGGAGGAAATTCAAAATTAATAACCCTTTAAGAGAATGGCTCTTAGGAAGAATACAAAAAATAATAGTTTTAATTTGATTTTAAGCATCTCTGTCCCTGGGTTTACACTAAAGTCTTTCATCTATCCAAATGAAACTAAACTCATTTTGAATTCTGAAAAAAAATGTGAGTATAAAAACAAATCATTGTGAAAGAACAAAAGAAAAAAAAAAGTTCTGTTGAGAATCACAGAAATCTAGAGCATCAAGAAGCAGGCTGAAAACAAGACTGAGATTTTTCTGTTTCTCATATTCCCCTATTCTAATATAAACAGGATATCTTCCAATTAGCTATGGAGTCTTATTTAGTTTTACATTACATGCATGCCTTGGTATATGAATGCAATCCCTCGTTTTGTTGCTAAAGGAATAGTAAGGTAGTTATTCAAATAAAACAATTAATTTAATGTCCTCATTTTCTTTTTACAAAGATCATTTCTTGAAATATTTTCCAGCTTTTAACATTAGTTTACTTCATTCCTTACCTCTGAGCTTCAAGTTTCTATGGCAGGACATTTAAGGTCAAAGGAAAAGGTTATGGAGGTAGAGTACACTTTTAATTAATCAAAATTCATGACAACAAACAATAGGTAATGGGCTGCTCAAAGGAAAGTAATCTAGTGAGGAAAAAACTAACCTCCAAACCACAATGTCAACCTGTCCTGATCCTATGCACAAAGATAATATTTCAGTCATAACAGCTTTAATAGTTAACAATGCAAGTATGTCTAAAACGGGAAATTAATTTCTTAAATAAAAATCCTATACTTTGACTATGGGTAAAGAACAAGTAATTTCATTGTCACAAAAACAGAGCAGAAACAAACCTACATAGAAAATAACAATGTGGAGAAATATAGCCCAAAGTGTACTAATGTCAATTAAACTAAAAAAATGGAAGAATTTTTCAATATGCTTATACATATATATATATGCAATCATAAAGATTATGACAAAAATCATCATAATTTTCCATCTTGCCATATCATGATTCCATTCTCTAGGGTCTCAGCTTAATTCTACAGTCAGTGTTTTCAAGAAGCAAAGCAAAGAAAGAAGGATTACAAAAGGGAGGCATTTTAGCATGACCCTGGAAACCTCATTACTAACCCAATAAATTCCCAAAAGAAGTGATATATACAGATGCAGAACCAAAATGATGGCCAACAGCTTCAGGTAAGTTTAGATGTGTTAGGAAGTACATACTTCTTTCCTCAAAGCCTAGTCATGATGTATTAAAACAGTGTACTGTAATAGTGAAATTTTAGATGCAGCCAAAGTTCACTGACTCTCTAAAATATAATCCCCCAAAACAGAGTAAAAAGATAATCTCATCAACAGCCAAAATGATGGGGATGCTTTCTGTACCCAAATAACATTTGAACAACAAAGAGCAAAGCTCTTCTACACATGAATGAGCAAAGCCAGTTAAGTGAAAGAAAAAAATACAAATAAAAACTTCTGACTAAGCAAACTACAAGTAACAGGAAGGGTCTGTCAATTTCTTTCAGAAGCAAAAATGCATCAAGTTTCATAGCAAATATTCCTCTTGAAAATTCTCTGTTTAATCTAAATAAGTAGCCTGTCTTTCCTGTTACTACAGTTTCATCATTTTTCTTCTTTAAACATTAAATAATGCCTCTGGAAGAGAATGTGAAGACTCCTTCCTCTTGGTCAGTGGCAAGGTCAGACAGCAAGTATAGAGCCTGCATTTCATCCAGGAATCATTAAAGCAGAGGACAGGCATTCACAAATAAAGCTTCTGGGTTCTTCTGCTTCCCTGAATAGCCAGAGGAGCTCAACAACATGAGAAGCCTGGAGGGAGGTGGCAGGTTTCCCTTGGGAAGAGAAAACATATTGACTTACCTTCTCTGCATACTTGAACTTAACATAGAACCAGCTTGACTTGATCATTGTCTCACCTCCTGCTCTCAGAGGAAAAGGAGATAGGAAAAAAATAAAAAGAAGAACAGAAAAAAACAAAAAGAGCAGAATGCTGAAGAAAAAGCTCTTTTCAGCAAAGGCTTCTTCCAGAAGCTGAGTTTTCCAAAGGATGACATGTATTCAAAGGAGGGGCTGAAGGCAAAGACACAGGAAAATGCGCTATTAATCTGGCCTCCTTCCACCTAATGTTCCTATACACCTTCCCTTGGCGCCTACAGCGCGGTGCGATCTCGCTCCGGAAACTGCACTCCAGGACTGCCTTGCTGAGCAGTCTGCCTCTCCCCTCCTCTCTCTCCCTCTGGGTTGCTCTCTTGGCTGGCTGACAAGAGAACTCCTCAAATGGGCTTCAGCCGCCTTCATCACAAATGGCACATGTCAGTAAAGGCAGGAGGCAGGTCCTGGCCCCAGTCCCCTCCCAGAAGGGCAACTCCTCCTCCTACCCCTACCCCCAGGGATGAATAACAAATTCCAGAACTTCCCCTGAGGACACAGATTAACACCTGGCCAAACATTATTCTGACAAGAGCCAGAGTTTAGAGAAAGGACCCTGCCACAGCTTTAACCTCATGATCTCCTTAACAAGACCAGGTGGTGACCCTTCTCCATGCCTACGGAAGATTACAACACTAAAAACAGCCCAGTCTCTTTTAACAAAAAGTGAGTAAGAACCCGTTTTAGATTCTCCACCTGAAACAACATCTTTCAATCCTGTGTAATCAGAGAAAGAGAAACTGGAACAGCCTTCTCTTGCCATTCTCTGTTACTTCTATTATACTAGCTGCCAAAACAGCTCCTGGTATTCAGTCTTAAGAACTAACAGCTTGGTAAAACGATTGGCACTTATACATACATTCCTTTCCCCACAGAAATAAATGTAAAGACAGTGTTTCTTATTTTTGTTTCACTACTATTAACTAGTTAAACTTTTCAAGATTTCAAGAAAAGCTGTGAAACAGAATGATGGCGCTGACTTTACAAGATGCCAGAGATGGAATGGAGAAAGAGGAGTGAAACGCAGGCACATGGCTTTAGCATATGTGAAGGGGAGACAGCTGTGCATTGCCGTAGTGAGGCAGCCAGGCACATGGAAAACAGTCATTCGCAAAATATTTAATAATATGGTGTGGCCCTCTTCCCTATTCTCCATACCCCTAGTGGGATCTCTACCCCAAGTAATAACAATTGATAATATTCATTAAATACAAAATAATTAAGGTTAATCTGGATTTTAAAATAAACTCTACAGGATTCTCTAAACTACAAAGGCCATCTGCACTTCATCCCTACAGACCCTTCTTTTGAGGCATGTCAAGATTTTCCACAGGCAAGGTTTTTGAGGGTGTAATGTTGTTTGAAAACTAAATATCATTTACTACATATCTTCTGAGCACCAAAGAAATGATGCTTTCAAACTGTGGTGCTGGAGAAGACTCCTCTGAGAGTTCCTTGGACTGCAAGATGGTGAAACCAGTCAATCCCAAAGGAAATCAACCCTGAATATTCATTGAAAGGACTGATGCTGAAGCTCCAATACTTTGGCTGCCTGATGCGAAGACCCACCTCACTAGAAAAGACCCTGATCTGATGCAGGGAAAGACTGAGGGCAGGAGGAGAAGGGGGCGACAGAGGATGAGATGGTTGGATGGCATCACCAACTCAATGGGCATGAGTTTGAGCAAACTCTGGGAGACAGTGAAGCACCAGGAAGCCTGAAGCACTGTAGTCCATGGGGTCACAAAGAGTCAGATGCGACTTAGCAACTAAACAAAAACATATTGTTATGGAAAGGGGATATGCTTTTATTTTTTAACCTGCTACTATATACCACTGGGCTAAGCAGTAGCTTCATTTTAGCTTTCAAATAATAGGAGTGATTACCACTGGAGAAAGGAATGACTACCTACTCCACTATTCCTGCTTGGAAAATTCTATGGACAGAGGAGCCTGGAGGCATATAGTCCATGGGGTCACAAAGAGTCAAACAAAATGTGAAATTAACACTTTCACACCACTGAAAAGCGCTTCCGAAATACTCTATAGTTACATCACAATAATTATCAATCTTTCCATATTTTTGAAGTTTTTCTACTACACATACTCTAACATTCTAATACTATTCCAGCAGAGCAGCTGCATTAGTCCAGAATAAAACTTGATGTTAAAATTGACAACAAGTGTATCAAAACTCATCTTCTAAGATACAATACAATAAAGGATCATACAATAAAGGATACAATACAATAAAGGATCATACAATAAAGGATCTCTGTGGGTTATAATTTGAATTATTAAGGGTATAAACCACTTAGGAGGTGCAAGATGACGTAAATGAAGTTCATACCTGAAGGGCTTCTATTTCTTCAGAGGAAAAAGGACTCTTACTGGTCTCTCTCAAATTCCTGAATCTTTCTAGTATTCAGTAGCTCGTCTTTCTAGAACACTCCTTATGTCTTCGGTGGCTCAGATGGTAAAGAATCTACCTGCAATGCTGGAGACCTGGGGTTTGATCCCTGGTTTGGAAAGATCCCCTGGAGGAGGGCATGGCAACCCACTCCAGTATTCCTGCATGGAGAACCCCCATGGACAGAGAATCCTGGCAGATAGTCAATGGTGTTGCAAAAAGTTGGACATGACTGAGCAACTAAGCACATACAGTCACATCACCAACATCAAATTCTCTCATCCTTCAGACTGGTACTTAAGCTGTCACTTCCTCCAACAAGCTTTCCTTATCCACAGCCTGAGTTTGGCTTGGGCACATCTATAATGTACTGAACTTACCTCCTCTTGGCATTTATCATACAATGTTCTTGCCTACTTACTCTTCTGCACTCCTTCTAAACTGCAGGTCTCCTGAGAGCAAGTGGCAGCCTCTGGCTTGGCACAGAGACTTGGCAGAGCTGATGCTAAGTCAGTACTGCCGGATCGGATGGAGGAAGGAGAACTTAGAACCTGGGCCACATGGCAAGAGTGGAAAGCGAAACATGCATGGACAGCCCTTAGTGCCTTCTCTCTAAAACAGTAAGCTCTTGATACATGTTTGCTTCCCACCAAGCAGAGAAAGAAAGTAAACTCAGTAAATGCATTGATGAACAACACTGAAGAAGCCAACAGCTGCTGAGGCCCAGTGATCTACATAACAACACCCAGAGTTTTAATTCTCTCAAGTGGAACAGACTCTCAAGAGGCCAGATAGCTGCCATGCTCCTGAGAGGAAATGGGCAGAAGGACAAGCCCTTCAAGGAAGTGAGGGTGCTGGTGAGAGGGGTGGTGAGGGGATTACATATGTAATGCAGGCTCAGAAAGGAAGGAAGTGAACCCAGAGGGGCTTGTAGGCTGACGGAAGAGTGAGCAGCATCACAGAAAGATGGAATGGGGAGGGGAGAGATGGCAGGGTGGCCACTGACCAACTTAACTTACAGACATGCTGGCAAAACATTCTGTGTTGTGGACAGACGCTGGAAGACTGGGAATTTTTTTGAAGGTTAATTTGTTTCCTTGTGATATTTTCCCCCTTTACTGTAAATCCAAGCACTCAAGGCAATGGAGGAAAAGTAACATAATGAAGGATTCCAAAAAGTTATTTGCATAATCAAGTCATAAGACTCCTGGCCTTAGTGAATATTCATTCTATTTGGCAAAGGCCTTTAATAAAAGTTCATAAAAACAAATACTGTCTAACTTTGAGCATAAGGGTCTCTTTTTATGTAAAAAGGAATAATAAACTCCCCATTTGATCATGTTTTAATTGTTAGCAGGCATTCATTGATTGAAGAAAAACAAAATTTAAGAATTTAATAATATGGAGATTCCCTGGTGGTCCAATGGTTAACAATCTACCTGCCAATTCAGGGAACACGGGTTCCATCCCTGGTCCGGGAAGAGTCCACATGTCAAGGGGCAACTGAGCCCATGTGGCACCAACTACTGAAGCGCATGCACCCTAGAGCCTATGTGCCACAACAGGAGAAGCCACTGCCCTGAGACGCCCATGCGCACCACAACCAGAGAAAGCCCCATGCACAGCAATGAAGACCTAGCAGAGCCAAAAACTGATTCTTTTTTAAAGAAAGAATTACCAACTGAACAATGCATAGGGCTTCCCAGGTGACACTAAAAGAACCCGCCTGCCAATGCAGGAGACACAAACAGATGTGGGTTTGATACCTGGATCAGGAAGATCCCCTCAAGCAGGGTACAGCAACACACTTCAGTATTCTTGCCTGGAGAATCCTCTGGACAGAGGAGCCTGTGGGCTATGGTCCAGAGTCACAAAGAGTTGAACACAACTGAAGTGACTTAGCACAATGAGCACACACACACAATGTTTTTTAATGAATTTCTATTAACCATCCCTTTCAGAAACACCAAAAATCATGTGCACACAGGAGTACAGCACCTGTATCCTGATAAACATTGCGTCTCCCAAGCTGAGAAACTACCTGAAGTAAACACTACAAGGATGGAATCAATGAAACTCAGAAAGGTAAAGTGACGTCACCAAGGTCTCACACCTGGGCTGTAGCCGAGCTGGATGTATGAGATGCCCTGGCTCCTTTGTCAAGCATCATCCTACTGCACGCAGGGCCACCCCTGAGAAAACTGGGAAGACTGTTACATAGCTCAGATAACACAATACAACCATGCGACAGAATTAATAACTATAAATTCTCTAAGAATCAAGGGGTGATAAAATAAAACTATTTAATTTATCCACCAAATATCTAACATTTGCAAGAATACACGTTACTGCTTAATGGAAGGTGAGGTGGTGGTGGTTTAATTGCTAAGTTGTGTCCGACTGTTGCAATCTCATGGACTGCAGCCAGCCAGGCTTCTCTGTCCTTGGGATTTCCCAGGCAAGAACACTGGAGTGGGTAACGATTTCTTTCTCGAGGGATCTTTCCAGCCCAAGGATCAAATCTGCATCTTCTGTGTGGCAGGTGGATTCTTTATCACAGAGCCACCAGGGAAGCCCAAGGAAGGAGATGAAGCTCAATTCAAGGGGTAGACTTTTGCCTGTGTTTTTTTTTTTTTAAGTCTCTTAAAAGAGGGGAAGGCCTAAAACTGATGGAGGGAGGGAGCAAAACCTACGTTATGGGAGAAAGTACAGTGTGGAAGGCAGTGGATGCAGGGAAGAGCTTTGGAGACAAAAGGATTTCAGTTCAGTCCTGGCCATGCTAAGTGCTGGGTATAACTGCAAACTAGTCACTTACCTCTCTCAATCTCAAGTTCTTTATCTGTAAACTGAAGGTAACCAAACCTAACTTCCAATGATGATTCCTGTGAAAATTAAAATAACCTCATAGTTTTGCAAAGCACTTAACACAGCTCCAGACTCACCACTGAGCTTGATAAAAGTTAGTGTCACCTTCAATTATATCACAGCCTCCTAACCTTTGTTTAGTAGCCAGCTATAGTCAGCTGGAAACATCACTTTTAGCCTTCAATTCAGAAACTCCACCTGCTGTAACAGAGACTCAATCATCCTCTGCTTACATTCGAAACCTGATGTTCCATTAGGACAGGAGGAAGAAGACAAGAGACGGCACCATATCTGCCCAGCTCCACAGTAAACATAAGTAGGGAAAGACACCACAACTTGCGAGCTTCCAGGCAGTCATCACTGACAATAAGAGCGCATTCGCTAATAAAATATGACTGCTATTTTATCCTCAGTGTTTTCTGGAGAATTAAAAGTCCACAAAAACATACACAGAGATATAAGAAACCAGCAATTGAGCCCTTTTAACTCTGAAACCACAACTAAGACAGGCTTCTGCAGAAACTCATTTTCATTTCCTGGCATAAACTCCTTCTCATTCCAACTCCCACCCGCCTTTTTTGTTTCATTTTAAACAGACAGTGTACTGTTAAAATCGGACGATCTTTGTGGAGGAATTGCTTCAGCTGCACTGAAAGAACCCTTTTCCACTGCAGCTGCACTTGGAACACACCATTTCCTCTGGCAGAGCATCTGAATGCTTGTTCAGAGAGGCTGAAGAGGTTCGATGGGCGCTCAAGGACTTTCTCTTTTCTCAGCGAACAGGGCTGGTCACAGCTCTTATAAAGCCTTCAGAAGGATTCATTTATCTGTCAAAAATGGCAAGACTCTTCCAGCTTTTGGACATGGTGTTTCCTCTGCTGGGGATGAAATTTCCTCTCTTCTTCAACCCTGCTAGTCCAGAAAATGCATTCTGGAAAATGCATTCATGCACATGCTTTGCATACACACACACAGAGACACAGACACACATCGTACTTCTGATTAGCTCACAATTCTCATCCCAGACTTCAACTATTTACAAAGGCTTCCCTTGATCCTTCAAAGGAAGAGTTTGCAAATGAAACTGTTCATAAGTTCAGCTTAACAACAGAGTTTAAAATGACTTGAACACCAGTGACAAAGGGATACAGCTGAACTACAACAGAAAGATTTTTATCCTACAATATGTTCTGCTCTTCAGCAGAAAAGAAGGCTGCGTGTTCTTCCCTACTCACGACCCTCCATGATAAATGTGTTCTTCCTTAAGCCCTCAGGGGAGGTAGACGTGCACATCAGCTGAGCATTTCGGGAGGCAGAAATCAGGCCTGTGTTATCTGCGTCTGACCTCTTCTCCACTCCTAAGAGGCACCGAGCCCAGCCGGAAAAAGAGCCAAGGCCCACTGCCAAGAACAGACTCCGTCCAATGGCACCACTCCAAGCTAAGTAGTTTCCAGAGTCCTTGAGGGAACCAGGCCAAAGGCCCATCCAAGATTCTCAAGGTAGGAGAAAGGTCTCAAAGGACACCAAGCCATCCTGTAGGGAGGCTGGAGGGTGATACTAACCTCCAGAAGGGTCAGCTTCAGGACTCCACATTCCTCTAAAGAGTCAGCCTACTTCTGGTAATGTTCCTCCCTTGTCATAATCATCATCTGGGCAAGCAAACCCAAGCTATCACAGAGTGAGCTGTGTGAACACTGTCCTGCCCATGAAGCATAGCAGAAGCATGCTTAATCCCTGAGCCGATCAGCTTCACAGAGGTGATCTTTGAAACCTAGTATTCCTTGAGGTTCTATGAGGCTTTTTTTTTTCCCCAGAATTTTCCAAAAGCCCTCATGAAGGTCAAACCGTTTAAGATTACCTTAAAGGCAGGAAACCGATAACCCTATTTTGGGAAGAAGAGCTACACAGCTTTACACTACGGGTTCTGTATTCTTGGGCTTCCCTTGTGGCTCAGCTGGTAAAGAATCCACCTGCAATGCAGGAGACCTGGGTTCCATCGCTGGTTTGGGAAGATCCCCTGGAGAAGGGAACGGCTACCCACTCCAGTATGCTGGGATGGAGAATTCAGCATACTGAATATGCATGTGTATGTGTGCTACATATACAGGCCATGGGGTCGCAAAGAGTGAGACACGACTGAGTGACTTTCACTCACTCACTCACTCAGTCTACGCTAGCGATGTGTGAAGGGATATTCTAGTTACTCACTTTTCTTGTATGAAAATGTGTCCAATTTGATAAAAAATAGCTAATAAATTAATAGGTATATATGTGAAGGAAATTACCAAAACATACCAAGTACAACTAAAAACAGAATTAACATTGGGGGAGGCGTGTTTCTAAAAGACTGATAAGAAGAGACACAAATGATCTTTTTACAAATATAAAAATATCTAAACTCTGACCCTATCACCTTGTCTGTGTCTAAACTGCATGTATCAAAAACATTCAATACCAAGAGATGAAAGAAGCCTCTTTCCCTCTGACTTTAAGCCATACTCCACATTCCTGAGTAAGTGTTCCATCAAAAACTGCACTCCAACAAGATCTGATTCTTTCCACTAAGAGTACTTTTTAGAGACACTAGGAAGCAAGCACAAAACTTAAAGATGAAAAAAAAATCATGTAGCATTTGATGTACAAAAAGATAACCAACAGTACCTATGAGGAGTCAGCACCTGCATGGGAAACATTAACCATGCTCCATGAGGACGACAAGAAGGAACCACACACACACACGAGCATGTACACACACATACCAGAACATGTACACACACACACCAGAGCACACACACACACACACACACACACACACACACACACACACACACACCAGAGCATTAACCATGCTCCATGAGAAGACATGAAGGAACTACACGCAAAAACCAACAGAAATACTCCTTCCTGAAATGACACAGCAGTCTGGTCGAGGAGACTAGTGATGCACAGAAGAAATGACTTATGACTTCCTATTACAAAACAACAAATCCCCAAAGTGCAGATCAATACACCACACACAGAAGTTGGTGAGTATGCAGAAGGCCGTGAGAGAGGGATGAGAGGTGGATGAGGAAGGCTTGCTATGGAAAAAGGAGGTTTGAAGAAAATACAGAATCCGATTTGGGATTTGGTCAATGAAAAAAAGAAAAAAAAAAGACATTCCAGGTAAATATGAAACACGTATCAATACAAAAACAAAAGTAAGAAAACTAAAATCATGAAAAGTAGAATTATTAACTCTTTTCCATAAATATAAACATGACCGATTAACTTTGCTTGTGTTCCCCTCATTTCTGCATCTAATGTCTTTGAAAAATGACTTACTCTGAAGTTTGGCTCTGTATCTTTATATAAAAATGTTTGTGCACTTACACATTACTATACAACTCTACTTGCATACCTACTTCCTTTACACACAGAATTACATAGATAAATGGCAGCCAAGTTATTTTAACTGGTTTTGCAGTATGAATTTAGAATGACTATAATTACAGTTTCAATGTTAAAATGAGGTTTTGTTCTTTAATATTCATTGACTACTAGCTTGCTTCCCACACACAACACATTATTTACCCTACATTGGCTTGGTGCATCAATTATGGTAATAGTTTGTGAATAACATTCACATTATGGAAAAACGAGCCTGGTTACTTAGCTCTCCCTCTGGAAAATTGTCACAAACATATGTATCATCTGTCTCTACTTAGAGTGCAGCAATTAGTAATTATAGCTGTATGTACTTTTTAAAGCAAAGGGGAAAAATAGACCTGAAATGTCATCTTCAAAAATGTTCTTAGGATGTTGTCTAAAATTATTTTGTTGAAACTCTAGTTGTAAAAGAGAAAATTCACTTTGACAAAATAAAAAGTCATTGTTAATAGCATATTCAATATGGAAAAATAGCCAAAGCACCTTTCAAATGACATCATTTACTGAACAATCCCTTCTTCATCCATAATAGGCTAGAAATAAATAGACCACAGGCTGAGTGAGGGAGGGCAGAATACAGTACTGAAAGGCAGGACAGACCTGGATTCAAACCCTCGTCTTCCTACCATTCTCTGGCTCAATTAAACAGTTATTTATAGAGTGCCTACTATCAGACACAGTAGTCAGTTTTATAGAAACTTAAATGAATAAAACAAGATAATCTGTCTTTAGGATACCTGTAATAAGCGAACAAGAAACATAAATCACTACAATGAAAAGTCTTCAGATTTTACAAAAAGAAAAGGCTTTACAGATATGTGAACAGTTCAGAGAATTATTTATTATAGCAGAGAAAGGAAGTAAGAGATAGCTTTACCAACCAAGGCACAAACTGTGGAGCTGTGGTGATGGTATAACACTGGAGCTAAGGATTTCCAAGAAGAGCAGTTTCAGGTGACAGCAAGGTTCCAGGTCCGAACAAGAGAGTGCAGAATGAGGAGGAATGTGGAGGTGAAGGTCAGAAGGGTCTGGGAAGCTTGGCTTTTCTGGTCTACAGGCTTCTACCCTTTGTTCTCCTCACTGCACTGCACATCGATGCAGATCCAATGCCCAGCAATGGATGTGCTGTGGCCCCATGCTTTAACTCTGTCCCTCTGCCCTAATGCACCCTAACACAGCTCTGATGGAGGTGTTTTCTGCCAATCAAGGCGCATAAGAGAGAAAGCCAACAGCCCCCGGCTCAGTTGCCATGTGGCCCAGAAGCAAGTACTGATTCATCTTCTAGAACAGAGGCCACGACCTTTTGCAGCAAAAAGCCAGACAGTAAACACTCAGGCTTCCCATGTCAGGCTATCTCTGTTGCAACTGTTCAACTTTGCCATTACAGCTCAGAAGCTGCCACAGAAATTACATAAAAAGGTTAACAAAAACAAAAACAATAAAACCACTTTATTTACAAAAACAGACCCCAGGTAAAGTCTGGCTGCCAGGCCTACTTGCCAACCCCCTGCTGGAGAAGATGGCTGGCACAGAATGAGTGTTCCATGAATATGAGCTGGATGAGTCAGTACATAAGAGGGTGGACTATACCTGCTGCTCACCACATTCATCAGTGTCTCCTGTCCATCACTCTTCTTTTCCCCTTTAGTACTTCATCCTAAGGGTTGTTATACACTTACTTGTACAGGCTACACATTCAGGATGAACAGTTGTTTTTCAGTTACTACGTCATGTCCGACTCTTGGCAACCCCATGGACTGCAGTGCATCAGGCTTTCCTGTCCTCCACCAGCTCCTGGAGTTTGCTTAAACTCAAGTCCATTGAGTCGCTGATGTCATCCAACTATCTCATCCTCTGTCAGTCCTTCTCCTCCTGCCTTCAGTCTTTCCCAGCATCAGAGTCTTTCCCAATGAGGTGGCCCTTCAAATCAGATGTCCAAAGTACTGGCACTTCAGCATCAGTCCTTCCAGTGAATATTTCCTTTAGGATTGACCAGTTGGATCTCCTTACAGTCCAAGGGACTCTCAAGTTTTCTCCAACACCACAGTTCGAAAGCATCAATTCTTTGACTCTCAGCCTTCTTTATGGCCCAGTCGTCACATCTGTACATGACTACTGGAAAAACCATAACTTTGACTAGACAAACTTTTGTCAGCAAAGTGATATCTCTGCTTTTTAATACACTGTCTAGGTTTGTCATAGCTTTCATTCCAAGGAGCAAGAGTCTTTTAATCTCATGGCTGCAGTTACTGTTTGCAGTGATTTTGGAGTCCAAGAAAATAAAGTCTGTCACTGTTTCCACTACTTCCCCATCTATTTGCCATGAAATGATGGGACTGGATGCCATGATCTTGGCTTTTTGAATACTGAGTTTTAAGCCAGCTTTTGATCCACACTCTTTTGTTAAATCATGTGCCCTAAAAAACAGGGCTGCTTCACCAGGAGAAGGGGGGAGGCGCTATGATGTACACAAGTTGCCGGCTGACTCTCAGTCTTCTTTATGGCCCAACTATCACCCTGGTGGCTCAGATGGTAAAGCATCTGTCTACAATGTGGGAGACTCAGGTTCGATCCCTGGGTTGGGAAGATCCACTGGAGAAGGAAATGGCAATCCACTCCAGGACTATTGCCTGGAAAATCCCATGGAGAGAGGAGCCTGGTAGGCTACATACAGTCCACGGGGTCACAAAGAGTCGGACACGACGGAGCGACTTCACTTACTTACTTCACTCATCACACCTGCACATGACTACTGGAAAAACCAGAGCTTTGACTAGACAAACCTTGACAAGAGCCATGCGCCCTTGGAAATAAACCTTCCCCCAGTGAGGATTGTTCTCCAATCTATACACACACATCCTCTATCTCTTCTTCATCTTTTCACACTTCTCTTTATCTAGACCCAGATATCTATTAACAGTTCTACTGATAGTTCTTCAGATCATGAATGGTATCCACATAATTTTGATTATATACCCTTATCAGTATCCTAAAAAAAAAAAGCATATTCCCCCAATATGGATACAGTTATTTATATGGCACTGACAGTTTTGAATATTTTTAAAATATATATATAAATATAAGAAGCTAAGTAAAGATAAAATGAACACACTTTTTAATGTTTTAATCAACATACTGGCATTAGCCATTAAATTGTCTCAACATGAAACTTTCATTGAGGGCAAGGTCAATTATTAATGATTATGACTATAAACCTAAGTCCCCAACTGTTTTTTAATAATTTCAACTTTTGGCCAACTTCTTCTAAGACAGGATTATACAGTTGCTGTTTGTACTGAGCAACATGGCTGATAAGGAGCTCACAAAAAGAACACCAGTATCAGCTCTGCCATTTACCTGCTGTTCCCTGTACTTATGTTATCTCATTCCATAGAATCTTTGAAGGGACTTTTTTTTAATTGCTGGTCTTTCTTGTGTTCGTTTAATTAAAAGTAAATAACATTAGCTGGTAACACACTTTATGAGCCACACAAAAGAACACGGTGAGCAAGATGCTGAGGGAGCTTCCACATTGTCCATTCTCCCTTCAGGACAGCACCTAACAGCCCCACAGGCTGACAGTGCTCTGTCAACTCACAAACTAAACATCAACAATGTTCAATCTGTCTGCTTAAAGACAACAATAAATTTATTTTTTATTATTTTTTTAAATACTTTATTCTACATTACAATACTGTATTTGTTTTGCCATACGAATCAGCCACAGGTGTACACGATCTCCCAATGCCGAAGCCTCCTCCCACCTCCCACCCCATATCATCTCCCTGGATCATCCCCTGCACCAGCCCCAAGCATCCTATATCCTGTATTGAATATAGACTGGCACTTCGTTTCTTATATGATAGTATATCTATTTCAATGCCATTCTCCCAAATCATCCCACCCTCTCCCTCTCCCTCAGAATCCAAAAGTCCATTCTATACCTCTGTGTCTCTTTTGTTGTCTCACATACAGGGTCATCATCACTATCTTTCTAAATTCCATATATATGTGTCAGTATATTGTATTGGTGTTTTTCTTTCTGGCTTACTTCACTCTGTATAATCGGCTCCAGTTTCATCCATCTCATTAGAACTGAGTCTAATTTATTCTTTTTAAGGGCTGAGTAATACTCCATTGTGTAAATGTACCACAGTTTTCTTATCCATTCATCTACTGATAGACATCTAGGTTGTTTCCATGTCCTGGCAATTATAAACAATGCTGCAGTGAACATTAGGGTACATGTGTCTCTTTCAATTCTGGTTTCCTCGGTGTGTATGCCCAGCAGTAGGATTGCGGGGTCATAAGGCAGTTCTATTTGCAATTTTTTAAGGAATCTCCACACTGTTCTCCATAGTGGCTATACTAGTTTGCATTCCCACCAGCAGTGTAAGAGGGTTCCCTTTTCTCCACATCCTCTCCAGCATTTATTGTTTGTAGACTTTTGGATCACAGCCATTCTGACTGGTGTGAAATGGTACCTCATTGTGGTCTTAATTTGCATTTCTCTGATAATGAGTGATGTTGAGCATCTTTTCATGTGTTTGTTAGCCATCCGTATGTCTTCTTTGGAGAAATGCCTATTTAGTTCTTTGGCCCATTTTTTGATTGGTTCGTTTATTTTTCTGGAGTTGAGCTGCATAAGTTGCTTGTATATCTTTGAGATTAGCTGTCTGTCAGTTGTTTCATTTGCTATTGTTTTCTCCCATTCAGAAGGCTGTCTTTTCACCTTGCTTATAGTTTCCTTTGTTGTGCAGAAGCTTTTAATTTTAATTAGATCCCATTTGTTTATTTTTGCTTTTATTTCCATTATACTGGGAGGTGGATCATAGAGGATCCTGCTGTGATTTATGTCAGAGAGTGTTTTGCCTATGTTCTCCTCTAGGAGTTTTATAGTTTCTGGTCTTACATTTAGATCTTTAATCCATTTTGAGTTTATTTTTGTGTGTGGTATTAGAAAGAGGTCTAGTTTCATTCTTTTACAAGTGGTTGACCAGTTTTCCTAGCACCACCTATTAAAGAGACTGTCTTTATTCCATTGTATATTCTTGCCTCCTTTGTCGAAGATAAGGTGTCCATAGGTGTGTGGATTTATCTCAGGGCTTTCTATTTTGTTCCACTGATCTATATTTCTGTCTTTGTGCCAGTACCATACTGTCTTAATGACTGTGGCTTTGTAGTAGAGCCTGAAGTCAGGCAAGTTGATTCCTCCAGTTCCATTCTTCTTTCTCAAGATTGCTTTGGCTATTCGAGGTTTTTTGAATTTCCATACAAATCTTGAGATTATTTGATCTAGTTCTGTGAAAAATACTGCTGGTAGCTTGATAGGAATTGCATTGAATCTGTAGATTGCTTTGGGTAGTATACTCATTTTCACTATATTGACTCTTCTGATTGATGAACATGGTATATTTCTCCATCTATTAGTGTCCTCTTTGATTTCTTTCATCAGTGTTTTATAGTTTTCAATATATGATTATCTCAATAGATGCAGAGAAGGCCTTTGACAAAATTCAACATCCATTTATGATAAAAACTCTCCAGAAAGCAGGAATAGAAGGAACATACCTCAACATAATAAAAGCTATATATGACAAACCCATAGCTAACATTATCCTCAATGGTGAAAAATTGAAAGCATTTCCCCTAAAGTCAGGAACAAGACAAGAGTGCCCACTTTCACCACTACTATTCAATATAGTTCTGGAAGTTTTGGCCATAGCAATCAGAGCAGAAAAAGAAATAAAAGGAATCCAGATTGGAAAAGAAGAAGTAAAACTCTCACTGTTTGCAGATGACATGATCCTCTACATAGAAAATCCTAAAGACTTGACCAGAAAACTACTAGAGCTAATCAATGAATATAGTAAAGTTGCAGGATATAAAATCAACACTCAGAAATCCCTTGCATTCCTATACACTAATAATGAGAAAGTAGAAAAAAAAGTTAAGGAAACAATTCCATTCACCATTGCAACAAAAAGAATAAAATACTCAGGAATATACCTACCTAAAGAAACAATAAATTTAAACACAGCTCCCAACAACCAAGAGGGGTGGTATGGAGTTGGGAGGTAGGAGGGAGGTTCAAGAGGGAGGGGACATATGTATACCTATGGCTGATTCATGTTGATGTAAGGCAGAAACCAACACAATATTGTAAAGTAATTATCCTCCAATTAAAAATAAGCAATTATTTTTTTAAAAAAGGGAAAAAAGAAAAAGACTGACAGAAACCTTAAGCATCTAACTGAGGTTGTCTAAGTCAGTACAGATAAGATTTTATCCAATCGTGCTTGACTACTCAGGGAGAAATAAAAACAAACATACTATGTAAAAGTAAATAAATACACATAACTTCTATTATATTCTGTACTCCAAAGGATAATTCTCAAAATCCTGTGATGAACACAGCATTTTAAGTCAACTACACTCTATTAAGATTTTATTTTAAAATAGTTTACATGAGGAAAGATAGTGAGATGTAATAAAAGTAGTGAGCATGGAGATCTGAGAGATGTGTAATTAGGTTCATGGTTTACTTTAAAAAGATTTCAAGCTTGAAATTATGATGTTAGAGAAATCATAGAAGGTTACTTTTGAAGAACTGTTCAGAAGTTAAGTATCCCCTATACTGCTTATCATAAATTTCTGGAAGATACCCTTGAATCTGATAATGAATTTAAAAAATAATTATTTTGAAAAAGTAAAACAAAACAAAAAACCCCACGGGGAAGAGGAAACTACACACCCCACCTTAGATTTAGAGAGCTCCATTCTGGGTAAGCCTCTCTCAACTACACATGTCCTTAGTCATAAGGTCAAGTTAGGGGGTAATCACCACAGTACATGAGATGTGTGTGACTGTGTATGTGCATGTGTTAACACAGAGAACAGGAAAGTAAGTATCACAGCATACTTCCTGTAGTAAGTTATTATTTAATAAACTTCTCAACGTCAGAGTGGTATATGTAAGTGCAAGTGTGTATTGCATTTGTACATACGTGAGTATGTATACCTGATCATGATATAAATGGCATTCCTAACTGTGTGAAGAAGGACAAAAGACTTTTGAAAGTCATGCTCTAGACAAAAGAATTTGGAAATTCCTTGGGGTGAAATGCCAGCACGATGTGCATGTTCAAAACGAGAGGTGAAAGAAGAGAGAGAAGGCAAAGCAGCAACTGTGGAGTTTTGGAAAGGATACTAGGTTTAGATTAGACCTGTATCTGAATGTAAGCTCTATACTCTCCAGGTCTACGATGAGAAATTATACACAACCTCAGGACACTGCTTCCTTCCTTCCTTCAATAACTACCCTAGGAGGTTCTCAGGAGAACTACTGAAAACCATGGAGGCACCTAGAGAGTGCCTGGCACATGATATATATTAATGGCAGAGAATGACTTCCTCTTAAATTAGAAAAACACATAATCTTGTTAAGAAAGCTAAGTTAAACATGAAACAAAACACATAGCAAAAATGATAACAGCAACAAAGAAACCAAGGTCACAGATACAGAGACAGGGGGTGGGGGTGGGGGAAAATGGGTGAAAATAGCCAAAGGGTACAAATTTCCAGTTATAAATAAACCACCATGGTGGTGACTATAGTTAACAATCATACTGTATCACGTATTTGAAAGGTGCCAACACAGCAGAGCTTAAAAGTTTTCTTCACAAGAAAAATAATGTCCTTTTGTTCTCCTTCACACAGTTAGGAATGCCATTTATATCATGATCAGGTATACATACTCACGTATGTACAAATGCAATACACACTTGCACTTACATATACCACTCTGACGTTGAGAAGTTCATTAAATAATAACTTACTACAGGAAGTATGCTGTGATACTTACTTTCCTGTTCTCTGTGTTAACACATGCACATACACAGTCACACACATCTCATGTACTGTGGTGATTACCCCTAACTTGACCTTATGACTAAGGACATGTGTAGTTGAGAGAGGCTTACCCAGAATGGAGCTCTCTAAATCTAAGGTGGGGTGTGTAGTTTCCTCTTCCCCGTGGGGTTTTTTGTTTTGTTTTACTTTTTCAAAATAATTATTTTTTTCTTTAACTACGTACGGTGATGGATATTAACTAGACTTATTATGGTGAGCATTTCATAATACAATATAAATATAGAATTATTAAGTTGAGTCATTTAGAGTCATTTAAGTTTTAATACTTAAAACTAATAAAAAGCTGTATGTCAATTATACATTAATTAAAATAATATATATAAACATACATACTATACTAAGGGAAAAATAGCAAAGATCAGCATAGGACAAAACACTGTCCAAAGTGTACTGTATTTCTAACCAGCAAGCCCTCTTTGGTAGCAGAAGAGATGATGTTCTAATAATAAAAAGAAACACTGATGTGGAGAAATCTATGATAGCACCCTTCTCCAATCACTCTCTAACATATATACATACCCTTGAGGCTATAGAAAATAAAAGCAAAAGAAACAAAGGAATGAAATTGCTTTTAAAAAGAAAGAACAGTCCCTCATAATCTTTAGCCTCCTAAGCACAGGTTTCATTGTTCATGAAGCAGCCTAAGCAATACGTGCAACATATTTACTTGGAAATTCAACATGGTGTTACAAAACAGTTGCACATCGATCTGTCTGGGAGCTCCTCTTAAAGAGCTGTTCCAGCCATGACAATGGGTTCTCACAGACAAACCTTCAAAATCTATTTATCCAAAAGCAAGATTAGCTTTAATAACCCTAAAATACTCAAGTCCAAACATGAAACCTTTGATCGGTGCAGACTTGGGACCACAAGCGCCACTTGGAGAACCTTATCTTCTCAAACAGCTCAAGAGAAATAGGTTCTAGACCTGGCTGGGTCACTGACAGCTTTGTGACCTTGACTTAAGCAAAACTCCTCTTGGTTTTTCTTTCTCCATCTATAAAATAATAAAGTTGTTTAAAAATAGCAATTAAGCTGACAGTCCTACTTTATTTGGCCAGCATACTACATTTTAAAAATGGTTTTGAGTGCTGTTAAGAAAAAACAAGCACTCTGCAGTTTGCCATAAGCCCCACTCTCTCTATGACCCACCTGAGAAAACCGCCACTTAATTAAATTATCTGCTCAGTGCCTGAAGGCGCTGCAGGTACGACCTAGCTCTAAAATTGTAACTGCAGTGGGAAAAGTGAAGGTGAAAGAAAGAGGAAGGGTGAGGTAGAACAGGTGGAACTTTGAAAACTTTGATTTGATGAAGAATATTCTCAAAGTTCGCTTTAAGGATCCACCACCAAGTCAAGAGGTGTTCTGGATTTCCTCAGACACACTCTCTGAAATAACCAAGGGAAGGAAGAAGAAACAAATGTGTAACAGAGGCGAGTTTTTGAAATGCATGGGTTCTAACAGCCTAAATCCCCAAGGATCAAAGCCTGAGGGCCACATGCAGACACAAGTCTAGGGGCAGACCAGCTCTTCAATCCAAAGTTGGAATTTACTAAGAGTCCAGACAATTTCTGTTTTGGGGGCAAGACTTCAGGAGGTGCCTATTCAGGTCTCTCTATAGCAACTGACCTAAAGTTAAGTGCTCAGAAAAGCTAGTGGAAGAATGAAAGACAGGTTGGCATTGCTATGAAGAAATTCCTACAAAACAGAAATTCTAGTAACTATTCACACAAAGAATTCTAAATCTGCTTGCAGTTTTCACCTCAGGCAGGCTACCCTTCCAACAAATGGAAAATGAACAGAAGGCTTGGTCTCCCCAGATGTTGAAGAGCATTCCAGCTGCTGAACACAACCTGTTTGCAATTTTCTACTCAACCACCAGAATGAAAACACAAACCTTCAGAAAAAAAAGGCCCTTAAACTTCCTCCTGATTGCTGTTAGTGGTTTCTTTAATCTTTTAAGCTCCTGGGCTTAATACAGCAGCTGCTATCAAGAGTATTTATATTGTTGCTGAAGATAGGAGGAAAGGGCGGGGCGGGGGGAGGCACTAAATTCAGAAGCATGCATTCCCATTTATCAGAATCAGGCAAAATGGAATTGGGGAGGGGGGAGGCGCAGGGGGAGAAGCACATTTACAATGGGTCTCAGAAATAGAGAATCACCTTTGAGGGGCAGAGAGCTTGAAAAGAGCATCTGATGAGACTAGTGTGCTTATGGAATTGCTCTTAATCTCTAAACCACCAGCCCTCAGTTTCAACACTTAAGCACCCTCCATTCAGGACAAGATCTCTTAGCAGAGTTCTTATCAAACAACATTGAGAGGTTTCATGAAAATAAAATACACGAACCCTGCTTCAGAAAAATGCCACTGATTTATGACAGGGAGGAGAGGAATTCAAAGTGTAAATGTGTTCAATGGTTTCATAACTTCAGAAGAAACTGTCATCTAATGCACTGATACTCAAATTTGTCCACCAAAGCACGCTTAATGATAGAAAAGAGTGAATATAAAACAAGAGGATGGACATCCCTGGTGGTCCAATGGTTAAGAATCTGCCTGCCAATACAGGGGATACGGATTTGATCCTTGGTCTAGGAAGAATCCACATACCTCAGGGCAACTAAACCCAGGCTCCACAACTACTGAAGCCCACGCATCTGCTCTGCAACAGAAGCCACTGCAATGACAAGCTTGCACAATGAAACTAGAGAGTAGCCCTTGCTAGTTGCAACTAGAGAAAGTCCGTGTGCAGCAGTGAAGACCCAGCACAGCCAAAAATAAATGAAAATTTAAAAAAACCACAAGAGGACTCTTTCTGTGGCCTGCTGTTGGCATAACACTTCTTTCGGTTTGGGTGTTACATACATACTTCTTTCAATTTTGGTGTTACATTCATACATTCACGTACATATATGTATGAATACACTCATATTCCTTTTAGTCATCAATATGTTTGAATGTAAAATTAAGGTTTTGCCAAAAACCTTGTAAAGTAGATCTGGAAGACAGGTAGTAAGACACATGCTTACTGTGTTTATGCTGTGACTTTATAAAGCTCCTAGGGTGCTACCACATTTCCCAAGAAAACACATAAAAGGGAACCATGATCTAGTCCAAAGGTAGAATTTTGATGATGGAGCAACTGACACAGAAAGGCAAAAAACTGACACAGAAAGGCAAAAACTCATGCCCAAGGTCACACAAATTAGATATAGCATTATGATTCAAAGTTAAATGCAACACATTTTCATTTAATTTACCATGCTTCTCTGTACTTACGTTTTAAATAATAGAGATCAAAAAAATAAAAAAACCCAGCCCTCACTACTCAAGAATTAATTTCCTCCCCTTAAATCGTCCCAATATCACTGATGTCTGAAGGGGGAGACCACGTGCACCTGTCACTGCCCACCAACTAATTCCATGTGAAATTACAACATCTTAATAGTTTAGTGACTGTTCAGGATTTATCGCTTTCATTTGATTAGTATCCTTTTGCTATTTCTATACCAAAAAGTCTGTGTAGGACAAAATATTTAAAAGATAAACATCACAGGTATAAATTCACATTTTTATACTTTCTTTAATAGTTTTTGGAAAAAGAGATACATAAATGTTATCCCTTGCAGGAAAATTACATTAAAAAGCTTCAATCCTTAGAAATAAGAAACTGCCATAAAAGTGCAAGAAAAACCAATTTGCAAATAAGGTACATAAAAATTAAAATTTGAATACTTTCTCTTTGGATAAATACAGCAGAAACACAAGACTTAAAGCTACTAAAATAATCCACTTTTCCTTCTTTCTAAATAAAATAGGATGACTTTAAAATCAATTTTCCAGATTAGGATGGGGGAACAATTCTTCAAATTCACCTAGCATATAAATAGCTAATAGCATTTTCCTCTCTAAAATAACAAAAGTGCCCTTTTTTCTTATAGTTCATTGGCTAATGGATACCCCTAATGAATTCCTATTTAAGGGGAATATCAGCTAAAAGCATATTTCTCAACACAAGTCCCAGAAGAGCAATGAAAATCCAGCTGCCATTTTGGAATCACCATGATCAGACTACCCACAGTCATTTTAAAAAGCATAAAAGTGTTCATTATTACACTGGCTGCTACTCAAACAGCCTTAGTTAATTCACTGTGTGGATATACTGAATCCTCAAAGGAACCAAGTGCAAAATGGATGGCGACTGTCCATTCTCTATAGTATCAGAGAGACTCTTTGTTCCATTTCAGTCCTCAAAGGTTTTAAATACTTCAGGTAGCATCAGAGTCTCTCTGGCTCTGCAACTTCAGAGCACAAGTAAGTAAACAAAACTGTAATCCATAAAGCCAAGAATTCAGGAACTTCAACCTTTTTATTTTCTGAACACTGAAAAATTACAATGTTACTTTACAAAAAAGGGGGCCTTAAGACACAAAGCAATCATGGAATATTCTCACTGGCTGACTTATTATTATTAGCCTAATCAAGAAACATGTGAAGTTAATACTATCAAGGCTCTCGAAATCAAGATGTTCTAGGATAATCCCCAAATTCACATCCGATATGAAGAAGCTCTTGGAAGACTGGTTCCATGATACCAGCTCAAAGAACCTTAAAAACAAACCAAACACCAAGATCTGGGTAATTCAAAAGGGCAGATCAGAGGATAGAGGAAGTCAAGATAAGCAGACCTTATCATTAGCCTCAACTGCTGGTTAGCAGACTTAGGAGGTCATTTTAAGAGAGTCCCTTGGTAATTGTGTAAAACTGTTTTGCTGAGGAACTAAAATTGCCACAATATTGAAGTCTGCACTTAGAAATGTATCTAAAGCAATTACTGCTGGAACTGAGAAAAAGTCTTCCTTGTACATCTATTACAGTACTCACTGCTATGATCTTCTCCAAATCTGCCCTTTCTCATCTGGGATTTGCCCTAAGTATGTCCATACGGTACCTACTGCCAAGACATACCTTTACTGTCTGTGGATGACTTTATTCAAACTCTTTAAAAATATATATATAAAGCACGTCTTGACATTGTTTGGTCTTCACCTGGAACACTGGACCGAAGTCATGTTGCAGGGCTTAATTACAAGGTGGTCTGAGAGGTGATTCTCAGCATGCTTATACCATTTTTAAAAATGAAATTAGAATGAAAATTTATTCAACTGAAATGAAAATATACTAAAATATTATCATTGAACTCATAGATTTATTTTTAAGAAGTAATAACACTTCCTCCTAACACATCTCATGCAAATAGCTGCCAATGTGTAACTTTCCCATTAAAAAAAAAAAAATTACATTGAATGCCATGTTTTGCCCCAAATCAGAAGCTAGGAAGTAGCTGAACCAAAATTTGACTCAGTACATAACTCTAAAACCCATGTTCTTTCCATTTTCTCAAGCTACATACAATAGGATATAAAGTGTATCTTTGAAAATATGGTTTTCTGAACCCAGGGATGCATACAGCTGCTCATAAGGTATGCTACGGAAACCTGTGGCACATAAAACGTTTTCATATTTTGGTTAAGTGTGGCAGTATCACTAACACTCTTCTAGAGAGAAAAATAATACCATGTGTTCTGAACAATTCAGAAAAAAATTAGCACCAATCATGCATTTGATCTCTTGTAGGAAGTCACCAATTCCCAGCCTGAAAAACTGAGGGTCTCAATAGGCACCAGTGGCTGCAATGACCTGCCTGAAGTGCCTGAAGTGTGCACCAGAAAGTTAATACCATAATTAAATTCAAACACTTATCAGACAACCAATTCAATTCCACAAACATCTATTAACCATCCACTGTGCATGAAGAACCAAGTTGGTGAGAGTTACATAAATAAAGGCCAATAAATGAACCGGACACTGCTTCTAAAGAAGCCCAAAGCATTGGCAGGGAAGTCCTGAGGGCTAGGCTACACACAGATTAGCATCAGGGAAGGGTCATAGAGAACATGATATTCAACTAAGGTCATTCAACTTAGGTATTCAAAAATGAATAGAAACTTTGCTGATAACATCAGGACCATTAAATATATTTAAACAGAATCAAATCTGGGTTTAGAATGTATATCTGCTACTGGCTTAAACAGAGGGATAGAAAAACTAAGCCTTTCTGTGTCGATTAGTGGGCAAGGAAAATTGCACAGTGGTTAAAGCAATGGCTTTGCTAATTGCTAGCTTCATGACCACAGGCCAAGTGGTTTTAACTTGCCACTTATCTATAAAAATGTGGATGAAAATAGCACCCACCTGACAGCATGGTTGTGGGAGAATCAGATAAAATGAAAAGTGAAAAACTTCTGAGAAAGTAACTGAATTCAATATATTTTAACTAATAAGACATAAGACAATGGGGAATCAATCTTTAAAGGCATTTTTCTTTCATCTTCACATATCTTGTTTTATATACATTACGTACATACACTAGGTAATAAACACTTTTTATCACTTGTGATGTTTTAATGGTTTTTTGTTCTTCAGTCGCTAAATTGTGTCCAAGTCTTTTGCAATCCCATGGGCTGCAGTCCACTAGGATCCTCCATCCATGGGATTTGCCAGGCAACAATACTGGAGTGGGTTTTCATTTACTTCTCCAGGGGATCTTCCTGACCCAGGGACAGAACCTGAATCTCCTGCATTGGCAGGTGGATTCTTTACCACTGCGCCACCGGGGAAGCCCATTCTAGTGGTGAAAGTGAAGTTGCTCTGTCATGTCTGCTCTTTGGGACCCCATGGACTGTAGCCTACCAGGCTCCTCTGCCCATGGGATTTTCTAGGCAAGAATACTGGAATGGGTTGCCATTTCCTTCTCCAGGTGATCTTCCCGACCCAGGGATTGAACCCGAGTCTTCAGCACTGTAGGCAGATGCTTTACAATCTGGGCCACCAGGGATCCAAATTACAATAAGGCTAGGCCAACAACCTACTCCAGTATTCTTGCCTGGAGAATCCCCTGGACAGAGGAACCTGGTGGGCTACAGTCCACAGGGTCACAAAGAGTCAGACATGACTGAAGCAATTTAGCATGCATCCACATCTCTTAGTCTAACATCTCTTTAATGCTGCTGTGCTTTTATTTTCATTTAAAAATAAGGAAATTGAGGAAAAACAAGGAAATTTCCATTTAAAAACAAGAAAATAAGGCTAGGGCTTCCCTGGTGACTCAGAGGTTAAGGCATCTGCCTGCAATGCCGGAGACCTGGGTTCGATCCCTGGGTCAGGAAGATCCCCTGGAGAAGGAAATGGCAACCCACTCCAGTGTTCTTGTCTGGAGAATCCCATGGATGGAGGAGCCTGGTGGGCTACAGTCCACGGGGTCGCAAAGAGTCGGACACGACTGAGCAACTTCACTTCGCTGCTGCTGCTGCTGCTAAGTCGCTTCAGTCATGTCCAACTCTGTGCAGACCACATAGACGTCAGCCCACCAGGTTCCCCCATCCCTGGGATTCTCCAGGCAAGAACACTGGAGTGGGTTGCTATTTCCTTCTCCAATGCATGAAAGTAAAAGTGAAAGTGAAGTCGCTCAGTCGTGTCCAATTCTTAGCGATCCCATGGACTGCAGCCTACCAGCCTCCTCCATCCATGGGATTTTCCAGGCAAGAGTACTGGAGTGAGGTGTCATTGCTTTCTCCGAGTAACTTCACTTCACTAGGCCAACAAAAAGATAATATCTACAAACAAGAGAAGTTTTTGACTTTGCCTTTTCAAATGGTATCATCACAACTTACTGTAGTGATATAAGGTATTTCATCTCACTGAGTCTCAATTTCCTTGTTTTTAAATGGAAATAAAACAGCACCATTAAAGAGATGTTAGACTAAGAGATGTGCATGCATGCTAAGTTGCTTCAGTCATGTCTGACTCTTTGCGACCCTATGGACTGTAACCCACCAGGTTCCTCTGGTCCAGGGGATTCTCCAGGCAAGAATACTGGAGTGAGTTGTCATACCCTCCACCAGGAGATCTTCTCCAACCCAGGGATCACTCCTGCATCTTCTGTGCTTCCTGCACTGCAGGCAGATTCTTTACCACTGAGCCACTAGACAGAGTATAGGTTAAAAGGACTGGCCAGTCATAAGAGATGAAAAATAATATTTTTGTTCTATTCCTGTTTGCCAAAAATATATGATTGAAGAGTTTTCTTAGGGAAACTTTTAAAAGCATAAATAATATTACAGCTGGGCTGTTTTTAAACTAAGTTGCTTACATTCTGGAGGTATATTTCCTATTTGCTTAATTCCAACTGGCAGCAAAGTTCCTAGTATTTGAGAACTATCTTTGATCCACAGGCCACAGGCATAAGATCTCTTGGGAATGCTTGCCATCAGGCTAAGTAGAAGAATAAAAGAATATCTTTTGAACAGTGCTCTCTGGTGAAGTGGGACTGAGTGAGCTGCAATTCACTCTGAGAAGTTCTTTGGAATTATTCTGGTCTTAGATGCTTGCTTGAGTGGCAGCCACTCCACTTGCTTATCTATTTCTTATCTCCTTGACTACCGAAGGGATACAGATAAGCAGCTGAGCAGTTGCTGGTTACTAGGAAAAGATTCCATTCACAGGGTATAGAGAAAAAGGAACTCTTACACTCTTGGTGAGAATGTAAATGGATACACCACTATGGAGAATAGTATGGAGGTTCCTTAAAAAATAAAAATAGAACAACCATATGACCCAGCATATGGAGAGATAAGAAAGCCTTCCTCAGTGATCAATGCAAAGAGATTGAGGAAAACAACAGAAAGAGAAAGACTAGAGATCTCTTCACGAAAACTGGAGGTACCAAGGGAACATTTCATGCAAAGATGGCCACAAAAAGGACAGAAATGGCATGGATCTAACAGAAGCAGAAGATACTAAGAACATGTGGCAAGAATACACAGAAAATGAAAGTGAAAGTCGCTCAGTCATGTCCCATTCTTTCTCACCCCATGGACAGTCCATGGAATTCTCCAGGCCAGAATATTGGGTGGGTAGCCTTTCCCTTCTCCAGGGGATCTTCCCAACCCAGGGATTGAACCCAGGTCTCCCACATTGCAGGCGGATTCTTTACCAGATGAGCTACAAGGGAAGCTCAAGAATACTAGAGTGGGTAGCCTATCCCTTCTCCAGCAGATCTTCCCAACCCAGGAATCACAGAAGACCTACACAAAAAAATCTTCATGACTGAGATAACACGATGGTATGATCACTCACCTAGAGCCAGACATCCTGGAAGGCGAAGTCAAGTGGGACTTAGGAAGCATCACTATGAACAAAGCTAGTGGAGGTGATGGAATTCCTCTACAATTGGGTTTTGTTTAGAACTTTATTTTTATATTATAGTATCTTAAGCAGAAATTCAGAAGCGTTATTTTTAATAATTGAGTTCCATAGCATTTCCATAACTGACAGAATAGAAATCAAAGCTTTTAGATTTCTCCTTGGTCTTAAGTAACAATATACTTCAACTGGAATTTTGTCATTTGGTATTTTATAATCCCAAATCCTTGAACTGACAAAGCCAGTGGCTTTTCTTGGCGAGATGCCCGTGCGTGTAACAGGAGCTTCCTGTCCAATATCACATAAGCCCTTGGCAGTTTTCTGTGCTCTATAAAGTCAGCAAGCATGGAACTACCAAAGCCCTGTTTCTCTCCAATTCCTGCAAATGATGTAACTATCCCACAGCCTAATACTGGTGTCAATGCTTAGGTTCAGAATGAGGATCTGTACTAGATTAGCTGACATCTGTGTAAACTACAATGGATCCTTCTTTCAATCTCTTTAAATCTAGCATTTACACTTATGTACAGAACATCTGTAATGACAATGAGCACGGCTGGTAACGCTTGAACACTTCTGACTGCTGAGAAAAAGTGTCAATTCTTGTATCAAATTATTGCCCATCTAGGGTCCTCAATGAACCAAGAACCAACATGAGAGATCAGGCAGAGAAATAGTCTGTTCACTAAGATCGCTTTTCTTGCCTCATAGACAAAAGGAGTTACTGACAATTTACACAAAGAGACTCTCCAAACCAGACGAACAGAAACAATAGAAATATACAGTGGACCCCTGACCAACACATTTTAACTGCCAGGGTCCACTGACATGTTAATTTCTTTCTTTCTGTACAACATTATTACAGGCCATGGATGAATACAGAGATAGGGAAATGTAGATATGGAAGGCCGACTGAAAAATGACACAGGGACTTTCAGCTGTGCAGAAGGTTGGCACTCAAATCTCTGTGTTATTCAAAGGTCAACATACTGCTTATATGAGCAAGACATCATTGAGTAACTTACTTATTGTCTCTCTTAATCAATTTTCACAGAATATCACTGCATCCATAAAATGATAAGTGGATAAACAAGGTGGTATATCTATAAAATGGAGTGTAATTTGGCAGTAAAAACATGGATGAAACCCTGAAGATAATATGCTAAGTGAAAGAAGCTAGTCACAAAGCACAACATAGAATATGATTCCATTTACATAAAATGTGGAGGATAGGCAAATCCACCAAAACAGAATGTCGATTTAAAGTTGTTTAGAGCACTAATCTAGAGCCAGACATCTTGGAATGCGAAGTCAAGTGGGCCTTAGAAAGCATCACTACGAACAAAGCTAGTGGAGGTGATGGAATTCCAGTGGAGCTGTTCAAATCCTGAAAGATGATGCTGTGAAAGTGCTGCACTCAATATGCCAGCAAATTTGGAAAACTCAGCAGTGGCTGCGGGACTGGAAAAGGTCAGTGTTCATTCCAATCCCAAAGAAAGGCAATGCCAAAGAATGCTCAAACTATTGCACAATTGCACTCATCTCACATGCTAGGAAAGTAATGCTCAAAATTCTCCAAGCCAGGCTTCAGCAATACGTGAACCATGAACTCCCCGATGTTCAAGCTGGTTTTAGAAAAGGCAGAGGAACCAGAGATCAAATTGCCAACATCCGCTGGATCATCGAAAAAGCAAGAGAGTTCCAGAAACACATCTATTTCTGCTTTATTGACTATGCCAAAGCCTTTGACTGTGTGGATCACAATAAACTGTGGACAATTCTGAAAGAGATGGGAATACCAGACCACCTAACCTGCCTCTTGAGAAATCTGTATGCAGGTCAGGAAGCAACAGTTAGAACTGGACATGGAACAACAGACTGGTTCCAAATAGGAAAAGGAGTACGTCAAGGCTGTATATTGTCACCCTGCTTATTTAACTTCTATGCAGAGTACATTATGAGAAATGCTGGACTAGAAGAAACACAAGCTGGAATCAAGATTGCCGGGAGAAATATCAATCACCTCAGATATGCAGATGATACCACCCTTATGGCAGAAGTGAAGAAGAATGAAAGAGCCTCTTGATGAAAGTGAAAGAGGAAAGTGAAAAAGTTGGTTTAAAGCTCAACATTCAGAAAACAAAGATCATGGCATCCAGTCCCATCACTTCATGGGAAATAGATGGGAAACAGTGGAAACACTGTCAGACTTTATTTTGGGGGAGCCAAAATCACTGCAGATGGTGACTGCAGCCATGAAATTAGAAGATGCTTATTCCTTGGAAGAAAAGTTATGACCAACCTAGATAACATATTCAAAAGCAGAGACATTACTTTGCCGACTAAGGTCCGTCTAGTCAAGGCTATGGTTTTTCCTGTGGTCATGTATGGATGTGAGAGTTGGACTGTGAAGAAGGCTGAGCGCCAAAGAATTGATGCTTTTGAACTGTGGTGTTGGAGAAGACTCTTGAGAGTCCCTTGGACTACAAGGAGATCCAGCCAGTTCATTCTGAAAGAGATCAGCCCTGGGATTTCTTTGGAAGGAATGATGCTAAAGCTGAAACTCCAGGATTTTGGCCACCTCATGCAAAGAGTTGATTCACTGGAAAAGACTCTGATGCTGGGAAGGATTGGGGGCAGGAGGAGAAGGGGACGACAGAGGAAGAGATGGCTGAATGGCATCAAGGACTCGATGAACACTGAGTCTGAGTGAACTCTGGGAGATGGTGATGGACAGGGAGGCCTGGCGTGCTGCGATTCATGGGGTCACGAAGAGTCGGACATGACTGAGCGACTGATCTGAACTGAACTGAGAGCTAGGGAGCTAAGGGAGGAACTGGGAACTGACTCTATCAGTTTCTTTTGGTGGTGATAAAGTGTGCTAAAATTGATTGTGGTGCCAGCTGTAATATACTAAGATTACTGTACACTTTAAATTGGTGTATTTTATGGTACGTTAAATATATATCCATGAAAGGGTTTTTAAAAACTGTGAAACAAGCATCATTACCTCTATTTTGCAGACAAAGGAAGCAAACCCAGAAACACACCTTGCAGAGCAAAGATTTAGAAAACGAGGTCAGCTGAGCCCAAATACCAAGTTTTTAAATTGCTTCTCAGAATACTCAGGATGCTAAGAAAGGGTGCAGATCTAAATATTCATCAGACTCTATCATCAAAATCATTGATTTGTGGTCCCCAAACTTCTCTACTACTACCAATGTCTATTCTTTTCAATATTTATTTCTACTTGAATACCTGAAGTATGATCTGTAAGAGTTAAAACAAAATATATAACAAAGGTAAGTATAGTCAAAGCAATGGTTTTCCAATGGTCATGTACAGATTTGAGAGTTAGACCATAGACCAAACCAGTCAATCCTAAAGGAAATCAACCCTGAATATTCACTGGAAGAAGTGAAGCTGAATCTCCAATACTTGACCATCTGATGCGAAGAACTGACTCACTGGAAAAAACCCTGATGCTAGGAATGATTGAGGGCAGGAAGAGAAAGGGATGACAGAGGATGAGATGGTTGGACGGCATCATCAACTCAATGGACATGAATTTGAGCTAACTCCAGGAGGTGAGGACAGAATATCCAAGTACGCTACTGTCCATGGGTTGGCCAAGAGTTGGATGTGACTTAGCAATTGAACAACACTTATATAAGTATAATTAAATGCCTTCATCCAAAAAGTTTCATCCAATAAAGCACTGCCTTTCCAAATCTCCAAATCAAAGTCTAAAAAGCTACCAAAAGATTACCTTCCCCCAAATGATTCAAAAGAAAAAAAAGATGCAACATGAATAAAGTAGGTGACCATCCAGTCCAGCAGTCCCAATGCTCTCTTTCTCTAACTCAGGTACTATCCCCAAACTCAATGCTCCTTACCCATATAGTTCTTAAAAGTCAACATTATGCCCTAAATATTAATGCCTTCTACAGTCTTCTACAGAGATACAATAGTTTTCTAAACAATGCACGTGAGTCCAATACAAAAACAACCATGCTGAAAGAGGCCCTGAATACACTCCTGTGGTTTGGATCCAAGAACAGGCCACTTTCCTGAACATGCCCCAAAAAACCCTACCCGAAGCAGATATGTAAAGCTGAGTGTCTTCACTTATAAAATAAGAAAAGAATTTTATTAAGAATATTCTATAGACTAACACTTTCAGCTTGGGGGCTGGAATTATTCTTAGAGAGCTGAGGTCAATACTTCACATCCATTTGTTCCACTCAATGCTATCACTTTTAAAGAACTGTTACTTTCACTTTCACTGTTGGTGGGGGGAGCATTCCTTTCCCCCATGTCAGAGCCTGGTTTTGGTACACACATGCGCTAACTCTGTAATCTTCACCTGACCTTCATTTTTAATATATACAATGACATGAGCTGTAGAATCCCCTGCTCTTTTTGTTCAGGATGAGCTACTTACCTATTCCAACAAAAATCCAATTATTCAGAACAACTTAATCAGCACTTTCACATCACCGGTTCATATACTCATTTTGATTAATGATCCATACTCCCCACCCCACCCCACCCTGCGAGTATCATCCTTACTTACTGTACTCTTTCTTAAAATAGTATGTGCCCGTCATTTTCTTTCCAGGTGTTAGTGTGTCAGTTCAGTTCAGTTGCTCAGTCGGGTCTGACTCTTTGCGACCCCATGAATCAAAGCACGCCAGGCCTCCATATCCATCATCAACTCCCAGAGTTCACTCAGACTCACGTCCATCGAGTCAGTGATGCCATCCAGCCATTTCCTCCTCTGTCGTCCCCTTCTCCTACTGCCCCCAATCCCTCCCAGCATCAGAGTCTTTCCCAATGAGTCAACTCTTCGTCAGTTGCAGCCACCAGCACTTAGTGCACTGCAGCTTGTCTATCTCAGTGAAACTAAGCAATGCCTACAGGGCAACCCAAGACGGGTGGGTCATGGTGGAAAGGTTTGACAGAATGTGGTCCACTGGAGAAGGGAATGGCAAACCACTTCAGTATTCTTGCCTTGAGAACCAAATGAACAGTATGAAAAGGCTAAATGATACGATACTAAAAGAAGAACTCCCTAGGTCAGTAGGTGCCCAATATGCTACTGGAGATCAGTGGAGAAATAACTCCAGAAAGAATGAAGGGATGGAGCCAAAGCAAAAACAATACCCAGATGTGGATGTGAGTGTGTATACCTACATATTAACATGGGCCGGGCCGGCGCACTAAGCGCAACCAAGAGGAGCTACCCCACGTCTGAGGTCAGGGGCAGCAGCCTAGAGTGCCAGGCTGTGACAGCGCAGGAACGGCCGAAAGGAGCTACCCTGTGTCTGAGGTCGGGGCGACGACCGAGAGGAGCTATCCCGCGTCCAAGGTCAGTGGCAGAGGAGCTCCCCGCATCTGAGGCAAGTGGTGGCTGGGAGGAGACACTCCGCGTCCCAGGTAAGGGCTGCGGCTGTGTGGAGCTACCCCATGTCCGAGGCCAGGGGCAGCCGGGAGGAGACACCTCACGTCCGAGGTCAGGGGCGGCTGGGGGAGAAAGCCGACGTCCAAGGTCAGGGACGGCCGGAAGAAGCCACCTCGTGCTCGAGGACAGGGGCGGTGACCCTGAGGAGGCACTCCAAGCCGAGCCTGCACTGATCATAGCAAACACCCTCTTCCAATAACACAAGAAAAGACTCTACACATGGACATCACCAGATGGTCAACACCGAAATCAGATTGATTATGTTCTATGCAGCCAAAGATGGAGAAGCTCTATACAGTCAACGAAAACAAGACCAGGAGCTGACTGTGGCTCAGATCATGAACTCCTTATTACCAAATTCAGACTCAAACTGAAGAAAGTAGGGAAAACCACTAGACCATTCAGGTATGACCTAAACCAAATCCCTTATGATTATACAGTGGAAGTGAGAAATAGATTTAAGGGCCTAGATCTGATAGATAGAGTGCCTGATGAACGATGGAATGAGGTTTGTGGCACTGTACAGGAGACAGGGATCAAGACCATCCCCACGGAAAGGAAATGCAAAAAAGCAAAATGGCTGTCTGGTGAGGCCTTACAAATAGCTGTGAAGAGAGGCGAAAAGCAAAGGAGAAAAGGAAAGATATAAACATCTGAATGCAGAGTTCCAAAGAATAGCAAGAAGAGATAAGAAAGCCTTCTTCAGCGATCAGTGCAAAGAAATAGAGGAAAAGAACAGAATGGGAAAGACTAGAGATCTCTTCAGGAAAATTAGAGATATCAAGGGAACATTTCATGCAAAGATAGGCTCAATAAAGGACAGAAATGGTCTGGGCCTAACAGAAGCAGAAGATATTAAGAAGAGGTGGCAAGAATACACGGAAGAACTGTACAAAACAGATCTTCATGACCCAGATAATCATGATGATGTGATCACTCATCTAGAGCCAGACATCTTGGAATGCGAAGTCAAGTGGGCCTTAGAAAGCATCACTACGAACAAAGCTAGTGGAGGTGATGGAATTCCAGTGGAACTGTTTCAAATCCTGAAAGATGATGCTGTGAAAGTGCTGCACTCAATATGCCAGCAAATTTGGAAAACTCAGCAGTGGCTGCGGGACTGGAAAAGGTCAGTGTTCATTCCAATCCCAAAGAAAGGCAATGCCAAAGAATGCTCAAACTACTGCACGATTGCACTCATCTCACATGCTAGGAAAGTAATGCTCAAAATTCTCCAAGCCAGGCTTCAGCAATACGTGAACCATGAACTCCCCGATGTTCAAGCTGGTTTTAGAAAAGGCAGAGGAACCAGAGATCAAATTGCCAACATCCGCTGGATCATCGAAAAAGCAAGAGAGTTCCAGAAACACATCTATTTCTGCTTTATTGACTATGCCAAAGCCTTTGACTGTGTGGATCACAATAAACTGTGGACAATTCTGAAAGAGATGGGAATACCAGACCACCTAACCTGCCTCTTGAGAAATCTGTATGCAGGTCAGGAAGCAACAGTTAGAACTGGACATGGAACAACAGACTGGTTCCAAATAGGAAAAGGAGTACGTCAAGGCTGTATGCTGTCACCCGGTTTATTTAACTTCTATGCAGAGTACATCATGAGAAATGCTGGACTAGAAGAAACACAAGCTGGAATCAAGATTGCTGGGAGAAATATCGATCACCTCAGATATGCAGATGATACCACCCTTATGGCAGAAAGTGAAGAAGAATGAAAGAGCCTCTTGATGAAAGTGAAAGAGGAAAGTGAAAAAGTTGGTTTACAGTTCAACATTCAGAAAACAAAGATCATGGCATCCAGTCCCATCACTTCATGGACGTGAGTCTGAGTGAACTCCGGGGAGACAGCGATGAACAGGGGAGGCCTGGCGTGCTGCGATTCATGGGGTCGCAAAGAGTCAGACATGACTGAGCGACTGAATTGAACTGAAAGTTTCCAAACTCTTCTAGGTTCTTTTGTATTGTTTTCTCTTGGTAACCTATATGCTGTCTTAGTCCACTCATGCTGCTATTAAAAAACACCACAGACTGCACAGCTTATAAACAACAAGCATGCATTTCTCAGTTCTAAAGGCTGCAAAGTCCAGGATCAAGGTGCCAGCACAGCTGCATATTGGTGAGGGCCTTCTTCTAGCTTACAGATGTTTTGTTGGGATTACCACGTGATGAAAGGGATTAGGTATCTCTCTGGAGCTTCTTTTATAAAGTATTTATAAAATACACGTGAGAGTTTTACCCTCATGACTTACGTGCCTTGCACTGACCCCCACCAACTAATACCATCACCTTTAGGGTTAGGATTTCAACATATGAAGTTTGGAGAGACACACACATTAAGATCATGGAAGATATCTCACCTATTTTTTCTTAATAAACGGACAGTTTGTTCTCTTTCAAACTTGTAATTGAAATTTTCCAAAGAAGTTGACAATAAAAATGACACACTCACTGAAAACTATGATGGACATCAGGGAATAATGATAACTGAGAAAGAGAAATGTTTTATTGTAACAGGAATCAGTGTTACTGAGGTATCTAATAAATGGCTATGATTTTAAAATATTGGGCTGGCCAAAACTTTCATTTGGGTTTTTACAAAAAAAAACCCCAAACATTTTAGTTAACCCAATACATATACTAATAGATCCTAGATGCATAAAAACTGGTTTTAGAAGAACAGTAAATATGTCAATGGACCTCTCAATTACACAATAATTTTGAGACTGCGCCACTCTGCCTTTGAAGCTAAACTGTTACAGGAAGAAGTGATAGACCAGTAGTCTTTTGCTTAGCCTGACAGATGAAGATATACTTGAAAATAAAGAAAGCTGGTATTTTTAAAAGACCTAGTATGTGCTAGGCACTGTTCTAAGGACTACATACATAATAACCAATTTAATCCTTACTAGGAGCCTGGAATGTAGATAACTCTATTGTTCTCAGCTAAAGGGAACTTCCCTGACATCCTTACATTTCAAAGTTCATGCATATGCATGAAGCACATGTGCTCTGCGTGGGCACGTGCGAATGTAACACAAACACACATCAGTGCAACTGTATGCTGCGTGTGTACATATACACGTGTGGATAAATGTACAAATAGATTTGGCTCAGGAAAGAAAATACACATATGGTCCCAACTTAAAGATTGGGATTTTAAAGATTTTTCTATCAGTGCACTTGATAGCCATATCTTCCTTCTAGTCAATAAATACAGAAAAATAATTCTAGTGTTGGTTTTTCATTGGCAAGTATATTAGAAGATTAAATTGTTGACATATGCAAACTGATTTTCACAGCTCCAGTTGACTGATAGCTTTAGACACAAGTCACGAAATGTTTTTGTTGTGACTACTGTCATATAGAAAGTCATACAAATCATGCAGAAATCAACAGTCAAAATATGTTATACTTGCCACTGCCAAAATGACTTGCTACCATAGCTTACTTACTGCTGGGACTGCAGCCTGGGGCAGGACAGTGGAGTGAAGTGGGGAAGGGGAAAAGGACAAAGCCCTTTCTTGTGGCAGGGGCCCAGGATCTCATCCAAGCCCTTGCAGGTGCCAGAGTGTCTGCCTCAGACGTGGGAATAATCATTTATGGTGGCTTTTCATTATAAAACAAAAAAGTTACCACTGATACAGGACAAGTATATAAGTGCCCTTACAGTTTCAACCTAATTATGGCAGTATCCCCTCTCTTTAAAAATAAAAGTAGCCCATCAGCTTCTCCCTGGATAACCAACTACTATAAAATCTGGGTGAAAACCTGGGCACAAAGCAAAATCAAATGTACATAAATGGTAGCATATCAAATTTTACACAGTCACTACCGATGTTTGGAAGATAAATTTTTTCATTCATTTATTCAACTAAAATTTTTTGAATGCTTGCTCTGTGTCAGCTGTGTCAGATGTTGCTCTAGGTGTTGGGGAGACAGCAAAGAAGGAGGATCTGTTCTCATGCCCCAGTGTTCCAGTGTGAGAGGCAGACCAGAAACAGGTACAGAAAACAATTGCAGACACTGATCTGAAGAAACCAGAATAACATACTGTAGTTAGAGGAGCATTCTGAAAAGTATGAAGCAAAGGATGATCATGAAGTGTCAATGTTCTACATGTTCTCATAGCCATCAGCTTCCCAGGAATCCCTAATGTAAGCTGGCTCTTGTTTCTCTCTCTCTCTCTTTTTTTTTTTTTAGTGTCTTTCCCTAAAAGCCATACACAATGGTATATAGAGCAAAGTTTGGCACATTAAATAGGACACTTTAACAATAAAAATAAAGTAAGCAACCACAAATAACAACCCTGAGTCAGGACTAAGACAAAGTATTTAATCCATCCAGTTCATCCAGTCTGGCCCAACTCTTTTCCTTCAGAAACACTAGTGTTGTGGGAGACTGTCATTTCTCAGTTTTTCAAATACCATAGTTAACTCCTCCCAAAATAATCCCCCTTATAACCGAGGTTAACCCAAGACCACTGGTAATTACACACTTTCATGCATGATCACTAAAATGGCTGCTACAAACAGAGGTTTGAAAAGTTTGATAAAATGTCAAAAACAAACTCCTCAGGCATCTGCCTTGCGGCACACAAATTTCCTGGAAGGTCTATACAGTGGAGTGGAGCTGCTGGTATTATACAGACTTCAAAAACTTCCCATTTGCTTGGAAGTTACCTCACCCTACCCAGTTCCAAATGTTCAGCAGAGAACACCTCATCAGAAACAGTGACGATCAGAATGAAACTTTCAGAGATGCTCTAGACAAAGACAGGAAGATCTGCTGAGGTGGACAGAATCAGCTCAAAGGAGAGACAAAACTGGAACTGACACCCGTGTAGGTAATTCCTACTTTTCCTCTTGAATCCAGCCAGCTGTTTTGTATAGATGTGGCATTCATGTGTCTCTCCCGCGTCTTCAGATACTTTCAGATTACTCTGTGCTTTGACTCAAAGGAAACAGTGATGGTGGAACTTACTGATAACACAACTCTCAGGGGACAGCAGGCACCAATTTTGTCCTGAAATTACCTTAACTTGGGAGGTCTAACCTCCACAACAACAAACTGGATATGTGTAATTGTACACAGATATAGATATTTAAAAACGCAAACACGCGCCCACGTGTGGGTGTGTCCATCCATTCCCTTCACAGGAGTCCTTCCCAGATTGGGCCATGACACAAGCCATCCGCTTTCTCTTGCACAATCCTTCTCTTGACCAAATCAGGTCCTCTGTACATAGCTTCCCCAAGGTCCTGACTGGTCAGCTTGCAGTTTCTCCTCACTCTTAACTCAAGCACTGTTATTGGTTCCTCCATCAAAGATATCTACCCTCAGCTTCCTAGGAAGCTTTTGAGCTTCTCTCCATCCTCACTGTTCCTGTGCTGGTCCAGGCCACCATCATCTGTCAGCTGGACCAGAGCAACCACCTCCTGACTATACTCTCTACGTGCACTCTCCTCTTCTGTGATTCATCAGAAACGCCTTTTCAAAACTCTCCTTATCACATCAGTCTCATGGTTCTAATTACTTTAATGCTTGCCTTGCCCTAATTCTTAACATTTAATGTTCTCTCGAATATGTATTTTTTTCCCGCACTATCAAGCAGTTAGCTCAATTCTGAACTATCTACCTGGAGATAATGTCAGACTCCCACAAGTTAAGACCTCAGTCCCACAAAACTGGCTCCTCCCTCATCAGATGCCAGTTTCAAGTGCAGGCTGTTACCTGTGCTTCTGACCAACTGGCTATAGACTGGAGGTTCTCATAATTTCTCCCTGGGTTCAATTAACTTGCTAGGGTGACTCACAGAATACACAGAAACACTTACTTACATGCATCTGTCTATTTTTAAAGGATATTATAAAAGATACAGATGAACAGATAAACAGGGCAAGGTCTGTGGGAATGGGCTGGGAGTTCCCATGTTTGCTCTGGGCACTTGCTCCTCCCCACATCTCCACATGCTCACCTATGCAGAAGCTCTTTGAAACTCCACCTTTTGAGTTTTTATGGCTGGAGGCTTCACTGCATAGGTACAATTGAGTAAATTACTGGCCTAGGTGGATGAACTCAATCCCCAGCCCCTCTCTCCTCCCAAGGTCCTAGAACAAGACTATAGTTTGGAAATCTCTAATCATATGGTTCACTCCCCTGGCAAGGAGCCCCATCCTTTGGTTACCTATGGGCTTTCCAAAATTAACATACACAAGATACCTTTATCACTCTCATCACTGAGAAATTTTCAAGGGTTTAAGGAGCTCTGTGGCCAGGAATGGAACACAGACCAAATACATCTCTCTTAAAAATCACAAAGCTCTTTAATCCCTTAAATTTCTATACCTCACTTCCTTGAAGTTGGACCTGCAGAGCCCTCCTGACCCGGCCTCTGCCAGCCTCACTCTATATGACACATTCTCTTTCACTCTCTCCATCCCATCTAACAGCTGTTCCTCAAAACAGCCATATTCTCTACAGCCTGGTGGCCACTGCACATGCTGGAATATTCTTGTCCATGTACACCACCTAGAGAGCACCTATGCACCTATGTTTATGCTTCAACCAGGATATTTTCTCAGCAAAGCCTTCCCCTTGTATGGGCTAATTTACCCTCTTCCAGGCTCCCGTAGAATTCATCCTACTTTAAAGGACTTATCAACTGTCTGCCTGTCTCACCCGGGGGAACAGAGGTTAGACATCTGACGTCAGCTTTTTCATGTCTGAATCATGATTCTACTATTTATAAGCCGTAAGATCTTGAGCAAGGAATGCAACCTCTCTGTGCCTCAGTTTCCTTATCTCTAAAAGAGATAAGAGCAATACCAACCTCATAAGTTTGTTATAGTTGAATGGCATCATCAACTCAATGGACATGAGTTTGAGCAAACTCCTGGAGACAATGAAGGACAGGGAAGACTGGTGTGCTGCAGTCCATGGGGTGCCAAAGGCGGACACAACTTAGTGACTCAACAACAACAACAACAAGTTTGTTATGAAAATTAAAGTGGATTAAAAGGGTTTAGAATATAACTTTGTATACAGGAAGCACTTTGCATAAAGTGTTTAGAATATAATTTTGCATAAAGTAAGAATATAACTTTGCATGCAGTAAGTAAAGAAATATCCACTGGTGGTATTACTATTTCTGTTATTGTTTGTGACAGTAATAGCCTTGTTCAACATCTGAACCCTGATATCTGATATATAGATAACAACTGATCCCAATTCCATTTCAGCATTTTCCTTCCATATGGTTACAATAGGGTATAGAGATTTATGAAGAAAATGAACAATCATCAATTAATATTCCCTTAATTTCCAAGCTCTACCTTATGCAAATGAGAAAACTGCATCCAGAGAAGACACAGCACTTTATCCCTAAGAGGGAGCCGTAACTGTGTAAGTTCTGCCTGTCTCTCCATTGAGTGAAAGGATTAAACCAGGTGTGTGACATTAAATTATATAAACTTCATCCAATATTTATCTGCTTACGGGTGTTCCTTAATATTTCCTTAGCTTTGGCAGGGAAGACTATGGACCAAAGGGCTCACTTCACACAGATAGTGTTTCATGAAAGCGTATCAAGTTTATACATTCTAGCATGTGAGTGGGCTAAACCTGTCCCAGCAGCTGCAGTGAGACTGGGGAGACTCAGGCAAAGAAGGAAGGATGTGTGTTCAGCCGGGGACCCAACTATGTAGTGTACATTGCTGAAGCAAGGTTTTACTTTTCTTTTTCCCCCTTGGAAACAAGAATAGTGTTTTGGGTTTTGTTTTGTTTTGTTTTTAATAGTTTACACTAAAAGAGAGCTTGCCACTTAATGAAGCTTCTTTTTAAATATTTCTTTGAAGCAAAGGTATCTATCTTTCAAACTGAATGGGAAAAAGAGGGTTGAACTTAGTCCTTGAATTGTCCAGCAGATTCATTCTTCATAGGATGAACCTTCAACAAACTAAGCCTAGAGGGTCGTGTAGGTGTCACTTGCATTTATAGCTAAGAAAATTGACATAGATATTAAAGATAAAACAAAGTGATGGTTGTACAAGTTGGTTCCTTTTGCTAGGCAAATACAGTATATTACTATCAAACTCAAAATCTATAAATTGGATTTACGTAAATCACACTTACCCATAATAGTATGTTCCAGCTAAAAACACGATCTGCTGTTCCCACGACCCTTGCAGTCATCTGTCAGCAAGCCCTGTCATTTCTTTCTTTGAGGAACGGTAACTTCCCAAGGTACCATTCCCCATCCTGAGCACTGTGACCACAGCAAGCTTACCTCAGCAGTCTCCTTTGGCTGGTCTTGAACTCTTCCTTATAACCATCCCACATTATTTCTATCTTATTCAACTACTCGAGTATCTATAACCGATCCCCATTTCTTAGCCTAAAACCCTCTCTCTGACCTGCGTATCTTATCCAACCTGCTTTCACCCCATCCATTTCATGCCCCATCTACTTACTCCTTCACTCCTGCGGCCCTTTTATTTCCCCTCACCGCACGCGCGCGCGCACACACACACACACACACACACACACACACACACACACATTCATCACGCTCCATGCTCACTGCACTTCCCTGGGTTAGCTTGTACAGTTTTTCTCTCCATAGCACCATCTCCTCTCGATCACAGAGGTTACTCAGCTAACCGCAGTTTCCATCAAGTTTGAGTTCACTGCTGCACTTGCAGACTCTTTCAGGACAAGGTCATGTCTTGAGATTTATTTATATCCCCACAATGCTAAGTACAATAATGCATCAAACATATGACTCACTAATCCACATTCTTCTTTAAAAGTAAAAGGGTCAATGGTTTTAAAAATGATATTTTCCTCCTGTGAGAGCAGAAGCAAAAAATAAGAAGAGATCTATATGACTCCTAAGAGTCAAGGAAGCGTCCTGGAGCATGGTAAAGTGTAAGCATTAAATCTAGAGCTTCCCAGACAGAAAGAGCAGAAAGAGCAGTGAAAAGAGGCAGGTAGAAAGATAAAGAAAGAGGTAGCAGCTAGGAAGAAGAACGTTGGAGAGAATAAGTCTTATATTTGATGAGACCAAAGGATCTTTCATGATTAGGCTAATCAGGACTAGAATTCTAAAATTTCCTTCTGTAAGTAATGAGTAGGGTATTATAGGTTCAAGAGTTCAAGGAAGGGCTTCAAGGAGATTAATCCTAAAGCAGTGAAAAATACATTGAGCAGGAGAATCCTGAAAGCACAGAATCCTTCAAAGAAATTTCTCAACTATTCAAGACATGGAATATGAGTTTCTTACCCCAAAATATCTCATTTCCCCCTTCCCAGCACATTATGGTAATAGGAATTCTCCAGTGCACACTGCCTCTCCTTGCCACATCCCATCTCAGCTTCTGAGGGTAGGAACAAAGACCCACGACCAGAGAGATGGAGGCGTTACCGTGACACAGGAAAGGGCACAGAAATAGCAGGTAGGAGAGGACCCTGAAGCGCTTTGAAAACTGGCAGATGGCATCACAGCATTCTCTTCAGAGATGTAGAGCTATTTCCTGGCAGAAACACTGTTACCAGATGAAATAGTGATGATAATAAAAAGAAGCCTAAAATTGCATACAGGGACATAGAAAGTGATGATAAGCCTTCCTCTCTTCTTGGTGTGGAAGAGTCCATACTTCTGGGTCCCCCAAAGAAAGAACTTCCAAAAGTTTTCTGCTTATGTTACTCAAGAATTTCTTCAGCGTCTGAGATTTCATCAACTATAATCTAAATGTTTGTACTTTAAAAGGACTTTAAAATCATCCAGACTGAACAGTTTTGGTTTTTTTTTTTTCCTTTCTGTCCAGACAGACTCTCTCGTGTCTCCTTGCAAACATTCTTGTCCAAACAGATTTGGAAGGCAGCTAAGCCACACTGTTCCATGAGTCAGCATAATGGAATCGACAAATGGTTAGTCTTCAGTAGCATGAAACAGCCTGGGAAAACAGGGACCCAAGTTCCAGACCAAACTTCTTCCCAGGACACACCCATTTCTTCGTCTCTATCTGTAATAGGTTCATTTGTGGGCAAATAGTTTAACTAACTTGCTTCGACTTCCAACTTCCAGACTTCTCCCCAGTTTCGTAGCAAATCAAGATGGAAAACAGCCTCTCCAAAGTCAGGAACAACCTGGAAGGGGACTGGCTTTTGAGAATCCCCATATGGACATGAGTTTGAGTGAACTCCAGGAGTTGGTGATGGACATGGAGGCCTGGTGTGCTGCAGTTCATGGGGTCGCAAAGAGTCGGACACAACTGAGCAACTGAACTGAACCGCCTTGTGTCTTCTCACAAAAAGCTATGTGGTTATTCTACATCACACAGCTCCTAAGGAAAGGAAGAAAGATGACTAGAATGCGCAGGTTTACAAATCTAATCTACACTTTCATATTTTAAGTAGAAGTTTGTTTCACCTAGTAGATTCTTACATTGGCATTTTGGCACCGATACCCATTGTAGGAAGTCAAGAAACACCTGGAGTAACAGGCAAATTTGGCCTTGGAATGAGGAATGAAGCCAGGGCAAAGACTAATAGAGTTTTGCTAAGAAAATGCACTGGTCATAGCAAACACCCTCTTCCAACAACACAAGAGAAGACTCTACACATGGACATCACCAGATGGTCAACACCGAAATCAGATTGATTATATTCTGTGCAGCCAAAGATGGAGAAGCTCTATACAGTCAACGAAAACAAGACCAGGAGCTGACTGTGGCTCAGATCATGAACTCCTTATTACCAAATTCAGACTCAAATTGAAGAAAGTAGGGAAAACCACTAGACCATTCAGGTATGACCTAAACCAAATCCCTTATGATTATACAGTGGAAGTGAGAAATAGATTTAAGGGCCTAGATCTGATAGATAGAGTGCCTGATGAACGATGGAATGAGGTTTGTGGCACTGTACAGGAGACAGGGATCAAGACCATCCCCACGGAAAGGAAATGCAAAAAGCAAAATGGCTGTCTGGTGAGGCCTTACAAATAGCTGTGAAGAGAGGCGAAAAGCAAAGGAGAAAAGGAAAGATATAAACATCTGAATGCAGAGTTCCAAAGACTAGCAAGAAGAGATAAGAAAGCCTTCTTCAGCGATCAGTGCAAAGAAATAGAGGAAAAGAACAGAATGGGAAAGACTAGAGATCTCTTCAGGAAAATTAGAGATATCAAGGGAACATTTCATGCAAAGATAGGCTCAATAAAGGACAGAAATGGTCTGGGCCTAACAGAAGCAGAAGATATTAAGAAGAGGTGGCAAGAATACACGGAAGAACTGTACAAAACAGATCTTCATGACCCAGATAATCATGATGATGTGATCACTCATCTAGAGCCAGACATCTTGGAATGCGAAGTCAAGTGGGCCTTAGAAAGCATCACTACGAACAAAGCTAGTGGAGGTGATGGAATTCCAGTGGAACTGTTTCAAATCCTGAAAGATGATGCTGTGAAAGTGCTGCACTCAATATGCCAGCAAATTTGGAAAACTCAGCAGTGGCTGCGGGACTGGAAAAGGTCAGTGTTCATTCCAATCCCAAAGAAAGGCAATGCCAAAGAATGCTCAAACTACTGCACAATTGCACTCATCTCACATGCTAGGAAAGTAATGCTCAAAATTCTCCAAGCCAGGCTTCAGCAATACGTGAACCATGAACTCCCCGATGTTCAAGCTGGTTTTAGAAAAGGCAGAGGAACCAGAGATCAAATTGCCAACATCCGCTGGATCATCGAAAAAGCAAGAGAGTTCCAGAAACACATCTATTTCTGCTTTATTGACTATGCCAAAGCCTTTGACTGTGTGGATCACAATAAACTGTGGACAATTCTGAAAGAGATGGGAATACCAGACCACCTAACCTGCCTCTTGAGAAATCTGTATGCAGGTCAGGAAGCAACAGTTAGAACTGGACATGGAACAACAGACTGGTTCCAAATAGGAAAAGGAGTACGTCAAGGCTGTATGCTGTCACCCGGTTTATTTAACTTCTATGCAGAGTACATCATGAGAAATGCTGGACTAGAAGAAACACAAGCTGGAATCAAGATTGCTGGGAGAAATATCGATCACCTCAGATATGCAGATGATACCACCCTGATGGCAGAAAGTGAAGAAGAATGAAAGAGCCTCTTGATGAAAGTGAAAGAGGAAACTGAAAAAGTTGGTTTACAGTTCAACATTCAGAAAACAAAGATCATGGCATCCAGTCCCATCACTTCATGGGAAATAGATGGGGAAACAGTGGAAATAGTGTCAGACTTTATTTTTGGGGCTCCAAAATCAGTGCAGATGGTGACTGCAGCCATGAAATTAAAAGATGCTTAATCCTTGGAAGAAAAGTTAAGACCAACCTAGACAGCATATTCGAAAGCAGAGACGTTACTTTGCCGACTAAGGTCCGTCTAGTCAAGGCTATGGTTTTTCCTGTGGTCATGTATGCATGTGAGAGTTGGACTGTGAAGAAGGCTGAGCACTGAAAAATTGATGCTTTTGAACTGTGGTGTTGGAGAAGACTCTTGAGAGTCCCCTGGGCTGCAAGGAGATCCAACCAGTCCATTCTGAAGGAGATCAGCCCTGGGATTTCTTTGGAAGGAATGATGCTAAAGCTGAAACTCCAGTACTTTGGCCACCTCATGCGAAGAGCTGACTCATTGGAAAAGACTCTGATGCTGGGAAGGATTGGGGGCAGGAGGAGAAGGGGACAACCGAGGATGAGATGGCTTGATGGTATCACTGACTCAATGAATGTGAGTCTGAGTGAACTCCGCGAGATGGTGATGGACAGGGAGGCCTGGTGTGCTGCAATTCATGGGGTCGCGAAGAGTCGGACACGACTGAGTGACTGAACTGAACCCATTCTATAGATAGTGGCTTCACTGTTGGATACAACTGTTGCAAATTGACCCAGACATCCCCTAGGAAAACAAAAACCGCAAGTAGTCAAAAAGATAAGTGTGGGTCCCAAACACAGATGGTGCAAGGCCAAAGGAAAAGGCAGACAGACTGACCAAGACAGACCAGAGGCCTACAGAGAGGAACTGAAAGAAGAGAGACCCTTGCTCCTTTCTGCAGAAGTTATGCTGTCAGTTGGCTGAAATTGCAGAAGTACTACTAACTACTTCATCTACTGGGATGAAGAAAATCCAGGTGAAGCTCTCTCCTGAAAGGCTCAGGGAAGGACAAGTATTTCTACCCTGTGGTCTTGTGTAATTAGTTCCCAAATGGTGAATACACAGAACTCACTGTTATGTTATTCGGTGCTGCACAAATTCAGATGAGCTTCTTGTGACTGCTTTTCTAGAAACAAGAGCTAAATAACAGTATGTCCCATTCCGAGCAGATATTAGCTGACCCTTAATGCTGGTCCCACTCTGCATCTACACTATCATGGGACACAGATTTACTCAAGCTTGAATTAGAGGGTTTCATAGCCCTAATGGCTAAATCAGGTCAACATTCATAATACTCAAAGTATCCAAGAAATCTCTGTGCCCAGTCCAGTTCTGTTCTGGATTCTAGATTCAAAATTTTACACTGAAATTTACTTACTGATACTAAAAAGCAGAGACATTACTTTGTTGACAAACGGCCATATAGTCAAAGCAATGGCAAAAAGTAGCCATGCATGGATGTGAGAGTTGAACCACAAAGAAGGCTGAGCACTGAACAACTGATGCTTTCAAACTGTGGTGCTAGAGAAGACTCTTGAAAGTCCTTTAAGGAGATCAAATCTGTCAATCTTAAAGGAAAACAACCCTGAATGTTCACTGGAAGGACTGATGCTAAAGCTAAAGCTTCAATACTTGGGCCACGTGATGCAAAGAGCCACATCACTGGAAAAGGCCCTGATGCTGGGAAAGATTGAGGGCAGGAGGAAAAGGGGGCGATAGAGGATGGGATGGTTGGACGCCATCACTGACTCAATGGACACGAATTTGAACAAAATCTGGAAGATGGTGAAGGACAGGGAAGGCTGGCATGCTGCAGTTTATAGGGTCACAAAGAGTCAGACATGACTTAGTGACTGAAAACGACAACTTTCTGATAAACTCAGATTCCACAGGCACTTAAACTATGCATGCTGAAACTGAAGCATCATACTTCTTTCAAAGCTGCTGTGCCCTCTCTATTTCCTTTGCAATCAAGTTCTTCAGGAGTTTAAACTGAGAACCCTAGACTCTCCTTCCTTACTCTCTTCTTTTCTCACTAATTTAATATACAGTTGTTAGCCAAGTCCTATCTTTAAGAATCCTAACTATCTCTAAGCCCCTCTCTGCCCTTAATTACTCCATCTGAACTCAGGACCTTGTCTTTCTTTATAGGTCCAAAAATTCTCCATGCCACAAATTTCCCAACATAACAACTTTGCATTCCCCCAACTTCTACCACTTTTTGTATAGTCCTAGTCTCCAGACTGCTGTCAGAATAATGCTTCTCAAAAATAACCATCTGGAAAGGTTATTCACCTGCTTTAAAATTCTATGATGATTCCTCATGGCCTGCAGCCTCCAAAACCAGGGCCCAGCCTAAGTCCATGAAGCTTGATTCAAGCCACATCCCCTCCTTGACCTTGCACCCCAGCAACACATAAGTTATACTCTCCAAGCTATACTTAACCTCGTATCCCACCTGAGAGGACACTCTGCCTGACACACATCATCAGAGATCTCCCCTTCCTCTTGTTTCTCAGAGTCCTTTAGGCACACAGCTACTAAGGTCCTGATGATTTTCAGAATTTGCATATCTTTCTATTTACAGAAACAACAGGTTCCTCAAGGGCGACCTTTCTTGAGCATCTTTAGTGAGTGCTTAACAAACATGTTTGTTTTTGTTTGTTTGTTTTGTAAGTAGGAAGAGTTCAGGGTTCACACATACATCTGATCAAAGATAATTAAAACTTCTTCTTCAGAAATGGCAGAAACTCAAAAGGGAATGCCCATCATGGGGGCAGATAACAGGTCCACAGGCTGTTGTTCCCTTTCCACAGGTACACAAGCACATCAGTTTAGGTCACTGGCAAGCGCAGCTGGGCAAAAGCCAACTCCCGCAGAGTGGCTGCGTTTGTCTTGCTGAGGGGTGGCAACGACAGCATCTGTCAGGACGAGACAGAACAGAGGAGCTCAGAACCAAGCAGAGCTGTAACACGATGCACCAGTATCTGGTTGGAGAGCAAACAAGGTAGGCTTTCTTCCTCTAGTACACAGCAGGCACCATGCCAAACACACACAGTGTTTGCTATTTTTGCAAGTCTAATAGGATCTGCTGCGGGGAGGGGTAAAGGATCAGCAGTTCATAATGACTCTCATTATGTCTGGTGCATTCTGAGCCAAGATTAGACACTAAACACTCCTCTGTCCAGTGTCAAGGGCTTTCAACTGCCCTTTCATCAGGATAATTCCACTTCAAACTAATTTAAGTTTCTTACAACCCAAGCTACCAAAACTGATACACTTGAGTGTTTTCAGGCCAGAAAAAGAGGTCAACGTCTGCTCCAAATAGAAATACAGTCCTTGGGTTCGAGGTCTGTGACTGCTACACAAGAGTTACGACAGAAACATGCCATTGTGGAACCCCACACCCTACAGAGCTCCACATCGACTCTCCTTTGAGAACGTCCACCCTTTCTCACTGCCATGTCTACATCAACAGATTACAGTCCTGTCAACATAAAGCCACAGAGACAGCTGTAGAGACCTCTAGAGAAAAGTCTGAGTTTGCTCATGTCTGTCAGAATCAACAAGGGCATGAATTTCACTCCAGGACAAAAAGTAGGTTCTATTGCTAAGTGCTTTTCTCTTTAAATATACACAGCAAAAACAATAAACTCTAAACTAGACCTCTATACTAAAATTATGAAGCAGTACAAACCAGCACTGAAGTTTAACAATTACTCACTGCATATTCAAGTAAAAATATCTGGCTTTACACTTCTAACTATACAAGAGATTTAGCAACAACATGGGGGCAACAATAAAGTTTTCAAGAAAAGTTGGTATTTTTGCAACAAGCACAGAAGATGAGAAGGCAAAATGAGTAGGTAATAAAACTGCTCCTAACTTTTGGAGTCTAAAATTTACAATACTTAATTTCAAACAGAACCAACATTACTGTGACCTTAAAAGAAAATTAACAAATCTTATTTGGTTTGATAAGACACAGAGATTAATGATACATAGGGACCCTAAGTGGAGAGGGAAATGGCAACCCACTCCAGTATCCTGACCTAGAGAATCCCATGGACAGACGAGCCTGGCAGGCTATAGTCCATGGGGTCAGAAGAGTCAGACACAACTTAGCGACCAAAGAAGAAGTGGACCATAAGTGCTGGAAAGGATTCTACAATGAAGGAAGAAACACACACATACACACACACACACACATACACGCACGCACAAATAATGCTGGCGTATTAAATAAGAAAGTCACATTTCAAAGGATCAAAACTTACTTTATAAATATGAGAGAACTATAAAATCATAAACATATAAGCATTCTAATTCAATTTTAAATAAAAGTCCTCTTACATATGTAGGTATGTACATATCTGCACTGACTCCCTTAAAGGAGACAAGAGTCAATGCAGTCTGAATAAAACAGGGACGATTTCACGGAACAGGCATCTGTTCACTCACAGGTGCCATTAGCTGCATAAATAGTACTGTGATGTATGTCCTTAAAAAGCATTTACTGTATGAGACACTTTAAATAAACTTTTACTGATGTGTACCATGCAAACAAAGTCCTATAAGTGTAATGTTTACACGATGAACACATTTGTGTAACAGGCACCCAGATCAACATATAAAATATACCAGTATCCCAAAAGCCCCCTTGAATATACACAGTTTTACTTCACTGGGGCAACATTTATCTAGAAAGTCTGCCCTTATCATGGAATCATTATAGGTCAAGTTGGTTGACTGCTCTTACAGAACATCTATTCTCGAACCCATGGATCATTCTGCTGAATTTAATCGCAGCTCTGTATTTCTGGAGAGAGCCAACTTTTCAAGGATACTTTTAAAGTAAATAATTTAAAGCTAGGATGTTAAGCCCTAGTCAAAATCATTCTGGAAGGTGACCAACCAAGCCAACACTAGAAGCCAAATCATACTACTCATCAATGTGAGATGTGTATTAAGGTCCTGGGTATGCAATCCAATAAAATAAGCCTGGAAATTCTACAATAGCTCTAGGCTTCTACTGTGCAACACTCTGATTTCTTAATAAAGGTTTACAGTAAATATCTGTAAGTAAATTAACCTCCTACTTATCACATTAATTTTGCAATTGAACTTGACCTTTCTGCCTTTCCTCCCTTCTCTCCCCACCCTTCTCACCATTTTCTCACCTATTGCAGCAATTCTGAAATGCGATTTCAGTCTTCAAAATGCCTTGCCAAAAAAAAAAAAAAAGGAATTCCTAAGTTTAAAATCTCAATCTGTACTTGCATACCAGCTGGGATATTCTATTCAAAGGAAGAAGGCTGAAAGCTGGATTTTTCAGCAACAAAAGACAGCAAGGCACTTTTCCATTTGGAGCTGCAGAGGGAGCTAGAACCATACAATGTGCACAAACTGTAAGTCTTTCTAGAACTGGATGAATCCAGTGATATTGAAAAATATAAACACACATGTCACAGATACCACACACACACAGGACACACACACACAATCCAGACCTTAGGTCTTGGGAAATTCTGAAAGAATATTTTGTGTACTCAAGAGAAGACACATTATATAATTTATTTTGTGAGCAAGAAATGAGCAATAAAAGGAAAATAAAGCTATTTTGTTCTATCAAGTGAAACAAGAATGAATTTTAAAGGAAGTTATCGATTCCAAGAGTCCCCAGCCAAGGTAAGCAGTCAACACTCAAATTGGCAGGCTGTCTGACAAAGGCGGGGTGGGGGAGATTAGTGTTTTATCTTCAAGAGCTCTTGAGACAGTTGTTCAGGAATCTGGCTAAATAAAAGCTGGCCTCTATGTCCGTTTCCCTCCAAAGCACAGTACTGGGTCAGGGTGCAGATGAGCAGGAGACGGGTGGCACAGAGAAGGTGGCACATGTTTGTAAAAAGAATGGCAGGACAAAAATAGAAGGAAGAAAACTCTGATTGATTCCTACCAAGTAAGCAATGTTGCCCCATGGTCACAAAGCGAGATCCAGCAAGCCTTGCCTCCCAAGACTACCTCTACTTAGAATAAAACACTACAATGAATAGAGAACAAAAAAGACATTCTGATCAACAGCAAAACAACAGTTAACTAGTAATTCCAAGTAATAAAGAGCTCATTCTCTGACAGCTCTTTCACAACATACCAGAGACATATAATAACAAGCTACAATGATATAGATGTGGTTTATACTCTAATCTAGAGACAGTTAAGAATCTGTGTAATGTAGAAATTCTAGGAAAAGCCTTAGCAACATACTAAATGCCCACAACTCTAGCCTACTCAGCCCAAATCATCAAACATTATTTGAATACCACTATGCCAGGAACTGTAGAGATCCAAAAATGATAAGTCAGGGGTGGAGGAACAGGAAAGCAAAATACACATATATATAATTTGTAAAGAAGGTGGTAGGACAGAGTTAGAACCACAATCCAACGTGTAGCAGGTGTATTAAGGCTGAGTGGGAAAATGTAACTTTCCCCAAAAGATACTATTTTCTTTAAAATATTTAAGCAAATATACTCATCATGAAGTAACTCTGCTCTATCAACATAGAAGACATGAATTTTACAGTTACTGAAGGTGTATTAACATGGCAGAGAACAATGGCACCAGAATTTTAGACTGTTTGGATAATATTCCTGCTACTTCAATGATGTTTCTTACTTTTGGTACACGTTAATGATAATATTTCTCTGAAGATTGTAAGTATCAAGTATAAAAGAAATGTTGAAAATATTAAGAAGTAAGAAAGGAATTATGATCTTGAACTAGGCTGGGAAAAAAACAAAGGATGGCGCCATCATTGGGAACTGGCCATTTCTGGTCAAGATGTTAAAACAGAGACCAGATATACCCTCTTGCCTAACACAACCAAAAGCATCTATCAAAATATGGAAAACAATAGATTTCAAGACACTGGCCACAAAGCAACTAAAAACAATGATCCCTGAGATGTAGGAAAGAATGAGGAGAGGCCTATGAAAACCCCCTACTTACAGCCTGGAGCTTCCAGGGTACAATGCAAGGAGTAAAAAATGAACCAAGCAGACTCTGTGAGTTAGAGACAGAGTTGAGAGCGTAAGGAGAGCAAGGCAGCTGCAGCTCACGAAACAGAGGACACCGCAGAGCGAGAACCCCAGAGATCCACAGAGAGCTCCGCTGAGTAGGCAGCAGATTAGAGGCCCGTGCTTAAGAAGGAGAAAACTTTGAAATGCATACACACAGAAGGATTAGAGAGAACATTTCCGCCATTCACACAGTCTATGATCAGTGCCTGCTCCTATCAGCAAGACTGAAAAGCTCATACTTCCAGTATTAGACAGAATAGTCTGTCAATAGGCCTTTCAAGAATAATGAGGAATAACCAACACCAGACTAAGCTCTTTTCCAGATCCCCCTTAACAAGTCACAACAGAAAAACCCAAAAGGATCAATCTATTTGCAAGCAACTTTACTGCACCCCAAAATAAATCTCAGGAAAACTTAATAGAAATTCAGAAATATCTAGCTTCCAATAAGGTAAAATTAATAATTTCAGCATCCAGTGATGCTGGATGGCACACAGAAAGACAGAAAAACATAATCTAAAATGAGAAAAAGACTCAATATATTGAACTGGGCCTAGAACTGGCACAAACATTAACTGCAGATATGGATTTTAAGACAGTTACTATACCTGTATTCCATATGTTCAAATAGTTAACTACAGATATGGAAATACTCACACATCTAGAAATGAAGCCACAATGTCTGATATGAGAAACACACTAGATGGAATTAATAACAGATTAGACACAGCAGAGGAAAACAAGTAAACTTGAAGGCACAAAATCAGTAACTATCCAAAATGAAAAACAGAAAGAAAAAAGAATGAAGAAAAATGAAAAAGAGCACCAGCGAACTGGGGGAAGATTTCAAACTACCTAACAGCTAAGTAACTGGAGTCCCCCAAATGGAACAAGAGCAAGAAGTTAGAGAAATAAAGTTTCAAACTTGATGAAAACTATGAATCCACAAAGAAACTCAGTCAGTGTAAAGCAAAAGAAATGTGAAGAAAACTAAGTCAAAGCACGGTAGAGAACCAAACACTCAAAATCAAGGAAGGAGAGATTTTGAGTGGGCCATGCCACACAGCATGTAGGATTTTATTAATAAGTTGCTCAACCAGAGATCAAACTCCTGCCCCGACTTGGAAGCATGAAGTTCTAACCACTGGACCACCAGGGAAGTCCTGAGAAAGCCTTAAAGTACCTCAAAAAGACGTAAGATATGTTACATTAAGAGAAAATAAGAATGACATTAAATTTCTCATCGCAAACAATGAAAGACAGTAGAGCAATATCCTTAAGGTGCCTGAAGAAAAAACAAAAACAAATCAAAACTGTACAACTAAAATTCTATTGTGAACAAATCTTTAAAAAACAATGGCAAAATAAAGATATTTATAGGCAGACAGTAGCTGAAAGATTTCATTACCAGTAGACCACACTAGGCAAGAAATGTTAAAGTCTTTTAGGCAAAAGGAGAATATTCAAATATAAATCAGATCTATGCAAAGAAAAGAATACTAGAAATAGCAATCACATTGGGGAAAATGTATGATCTTTTCTTACTATTTTAATCTCTTTAAAAGATAACTCACTGTTGAAACAAAAATAACAGCAGCGTGTTACAGCATTTTTAATATATTTAAAAGTAAAATTCATGTCACCAGCCGCATAAAGGCTGGAAAGGAGGATATGGAAGTAAATGCAACAGTAATTGTAACATCCTTATGTGCGTGTGCGCTAAGTCACTTCAGTCAGGTCCCACTCTTTGCAACTCCATGGACTATAGCCCTCCAGGCCTCTCTGTCCATGGGATTCTCCATGCAACAATACCGGATGGGTTGCCATGCCCTCCTCCAAGGGATCTTCCCCACCAAGGGAGGAACCTTCGTCTCACGTCTCCTGCATTGGCAGGTGGGTTCTTTACCACGAGTGCCACCCAGCAAGCCCAATATTCTTACACTAGGCATGAAATATCACTTAAAGATAGACTATGACAAACTGAAGATAAATAGCCACTTTAAAAAAAAAAAGGAAGAATTACAGCTAAAAAGCCAAAAAAAGAAATTAAATGTAACCTTAAAAATATCTTCTTAATCCAAGAGACAGAAGTAAAAAAAAGGGGGGGAAGACATGACAAATGGAAAACAAATGGTAACAATAACATGATAGACTCAAACCTGACCACAGAAGGAACTTTATTAAATGAAGTGGCAAACATCCCAATGTCATACTGGATTTAAAAAGCAAGCCCCTTTGACATGTAGTCTCTAAGAAATGTACTTTGACTATAAAGATACAAATATGCTACATGGGATCAAACAAAAAAACTCCCTAACACTACTCATGTATGGATGTGAGAGTTGGATTGTGAAGAAGGCTGAGTGCCGAAGAATTGATGCTTTTGAACTGTGGTGTTGGAGAAGACTCTTGAGAGTCCCTTGGACTACAAGGAGATCCAACCAGTCCATTCTGAAGGAGATCAGCCCTGGAATTTCTTTGGAAGGAATGATGCTAAAGCTGAAATTCCGGTACTTTGGCCACCTCATGCGAAGAGTTGACTCATTGGAAAAGACTCTGACGCTGGGAGGGATTGGGGGCAGGAGGAGAAGGGGACGACCGAGGATGAGATGGCTCGATGGCATCACAGACTCAATGAACATGAGTCTGAGTGAACTCCGGGAGATGGTGATGGACAGGGAGGCCTGGCGTGCTGCGATTCATGGGGTCGCAAAGAGTCGGACATGATTGAGCGACTGAACTGAACTGAACACTACTCAAAAGCAAACTGGTGTGTCTGTATATGTGTTTGTATGTGTGTGTATGTACTAATATCAGACAAAGGAGGATTCAGAGAAGAAAACTACAATATAGTTTGATAAGAACTATAAGAAACAGGACGCAGAGATAGAAATGGTCATTTCATAAAAAAATAAAGTGGCTAATCAAGAAAATATAACATCCCTAAATGTTTATTCATGTATCTAACAATGGAGCTTTGGAAAAGTGATAGAATAAGGGGAAAGAGACCAAACCACAACAGTAGCAAGAGACTGCCACATATCCATTTAGACAGAACAAGGAGGCAAACAATTAGCAAGGATATACTAAAACTGAAAAATGCTAGAAACCAACTTGACCTGATTTAACATTTAGAACACTCCATCCAATCACAGAAAAAAAATTATGTGCTTCACAAGTGCACAGGGAACATCTACAAATATAGGCCATATTCTGGGCCATAAAACATGTGCCAAAAGGCTTTTGAAGTATTTAGGTCACACAAAGAAATTTTTTAATCACAATGGAGTTAAATTGGTAATCAATACCAGAAAGATCTTTTGAAAATCCCCAAATATTTGGAAAGCAAATAACATACATACTTCTAAGTAAATCATGACTGGAAGAAGTCACAAAGGAAATCAGAAAGTATTTATACTAAATGAAGATGAAAATAATCAGAATTAATGGGATGCTGCTAAAGTAGGATTTAGAGGGAAATTTATAGCATTAAAGGCCCATATATTAGAAAATAAGAACAATCTTAAATCAATGACCTCGGTTTCAACCTTAAAAAACTAGTAAAACATGCAAATTATGAAAAAGGAGGAAATTAGTGGAATATAATACAGAGCTGAAGTATAATACAGAAAAAAAAAAAAGAAAACATCAAGGTAACTAAAGCTGATTCTTTAAGATGATCAATAAATTAAGTCCCTACTCATACCAATGTAAATGAGAGAGGTAGAGACAGTGTACAATACTACAGATATTAGGATTATAAGGAAACATTATTAAACAAATTTATGCCAATAAATTCAACAACTTAAATGAAATGCAAAAATTCCTTGAAAAGATGTAAATTACCAAAACTGACTCAAGAAGAAATGACAAAAACAGTTCAATTTTTGAAAAAGAAATTGAATATTTAATTTAAATCTTCTCATAAAAAGAAAACTCCAGGCTCAGATGGCTTCAATGGTCAATTGTACCTAACATTTAAGGAAGAAATATAACAATTCTATATAAACTCTCTCAAGAACTTGAAAAGGGGGGAATATTTCCCTATCCATCATGAGGCCATCACCCCTGATATCAAAATCAGACAACAACATCACAGACACACACACACACACAAAACTACAGGTCAGTTTTTTTTTTCTTCCAAACATAGTTGCAAACACTAATTTTTAAAATTTTATCAAATCAAACAACAGACTAAAAAGTACTAGATCATAACCAAGTGATTTGGTCTACCCAGGTTTACCCAGGAATACAAGGTTTAACATTTAAAAACAGATCCGTGTGAACCATTATATTAGCAAACTGAAACAAAAATTTTCACATGATCTACTGAAAGGGAAAACCAACAAGGACCTACTATATAGCACTGGGAACCCTACTCAATATTATGTAACAACCTAAATGGGATAAGAATTTGAAAAGAATAGGTACATGTATATTTATACAACTGAATCACTCCGATGTACACCTGAAACTAACACGACATATTCAACTATCTATACTCAATAAAAACTAATGTTTCTAAAAATAAAATAAATCCTAATAGAGAAATGGCATTTGATAAAAACCTAGCATGCACTGCTGACAAAATGTCATATAAATTAATAATATAACAAAACATATTCAACCTAATAATGGACATCTATTAAAAAACCTACATCTAACATCAATTTAATGATGAAAGTACTTAACATTTTCCTCTCCTAAAATCAGGGACAAGGCAGGCATATCTGCTCTTACCAGTTCTATTAAATATGATGTTAGAAGTTTTAGCCAGTGAACTTAGGGAAAAAAACCTAGACCAGAAGTTTTACTTTAAAAAAAAATGCATCTATTCACTAAAAATATGACCATCTGTGTAGAAAAATCAAAATCTACAAAAACTACTAAAGTGATTTAGCAAGGTTGCAGGATACAAGATGAACAAAGAAAAGTCAACATGTTTCTATATAGTTCTAGCAATGAACAAAAGGAAATTAAAATTTTAAAACAGTATAATTTATTACACCAAAAATATGAAATACTTAGGAATAATCTGGACAAAAGATGTGAAAGACATGTATACTAAAAACTATAAAATGCTGCTGAGAGAAATTAAGACACAAATAAACAGAGGTAATATATATTATTCAGTTGTTAGTTAGAAACTGTACTACTTATAAACTGTTAATTCTTCCCAAATTATTCTGCAGCACCAACACAATCACAACAGACATCCAAGCAGGACGCTATGGAGAAACTAACAAGCTGATTCATGTCAATGTATGGCAAAAACTACTACAATATTGTAATTAGCCTCCAATTAAAATAAATTAATTAAAAATAAATATATAAAATTCATATGCAAATACTAAGGACCTAGAACTGCTACAACTTTGAAAAAGAACAAAGTTGAAGGTCCATCACTCCTTGATTTCAGAACTTTATTATAATAAAGTTACAGTATTGGCTAAAAGACAAACAGATCAGCGGCATACAACAGACAGCACAGAAACAAACTCACACAATGTGGACAACAGATTTTTTTTTGTACAAAGGAACAAAAGGCAATGCAGTGGAGAATGACTAGCTTTTACAAAATGACTTTGGAAAAACTGGATGTCCAGATACAAATGAAACTACTTTTGACCTATCCTTCTCACCATAAATATAAATCAACTCAAAATGAAACATTTACCATCTAGTTCATGTTAATGGTGGCTCAGTTGTAAAGCATCTGCCTGCAAATGCAGGAGATGAGGGTTCGAGCCCTGGGTCGAGACCATCCCCTGGAGGAGGAAATGGCAACCCATCAGTATTCTTGCCAGGAAAATCCAAGGGACAGAGGAACTCGGTGGGCTACAGTTCATGGGGTCGCAAAGAGACCGGCTCAACTTTGCAACTGAGCACGCAAAAAAAAAAAAAGGAAGGCAGGAAGAGGAAGTGATTTGGCTAACTATTCATAGGTTTGATTCAGCCAAATACTTAGTACAAGCCCAATGTCTACCCTCCTTTGGTAACTGAGAGTCTAACAACTGGTTGTTATTGGTTTGGTGGCTATGTTGTGTCTGACTCTCAACTGGTTCAGCTCAGTTCAGCTGCTCAGTCGTGTCCGACTCTTTGTGAACCCATGGACTATAGCACCCCATGTTTCCCTGTCCATCACCAACTCCCTGGTTAGGCACGTTCAAACATGTAAACTAAAAATTCATTTCTCTCACTTCTTTTTGCTTAATACATAAATCATTATGGAAACAACATCAAAATTGGTTTCCCTTTAATATAAGAATAAGAAACCATCTCAGGGAATGGAATATATGGGAAATATAAAAAACAGAGTACAGAATCAACTGAGAGATAATTCTGTCACCCGTGCCACCAACATCCTTTTCCATGAACCCAGGTTACCTAGATCATATCCTAATATAAGGTATGGACTCTTTAGGTAAACGGTCCTCACTGAAAATTGGTGAAATCTATAAGGAGAGAAGTGTTTTTTCTGGCATGTAATATGACAATTTCAATTAAATCAGGAGCTTCTGAGCTGGCCACAGCCAAAAATCACTCTGAGAAGTGAAACACTTATGGGCCATGTTAGAGCACAAAATGCCATTTTCTTCCCACATTAATGCTTATTGTATGTGTCAATACTGCATATCAGAGCCTATATAGTCAACGTGCTGAGAGAGGCAAAGTTTCAATAGGTCCTATCTAAGGTCTTAGAGAAATCTGAGTTAATAGGTCAGTTGTACTATTTGCATCAGCAGGCTGGGACTTCCCAGGTGCCTCAGTGGTAAAGAATCTGCCTGCCAGCACAAGAGACGAAGGAGACAACGTTCGATCTCTCTGGTATGGGAAAATCCCCGAGGAGGAAATGGGCAATGCCCGGGAAATCCCAGGGACAAAGGAGCCTGGCAGTCTGGAGTCCACGGGATTGCAAAGAGTTGGACACAATTTAGCAACTGAGCATATGTGAACGTCACCAGATTAAAATACATTTTTTCTTAAGAACAGTGAAATAAAGGATTAGCTTGCTGCTGCTGCTAAGTCGCTTCAGTTGTGTCCGACTCTGTGTGACCCCATAGACGGCAGCCCACCAGGCTCCCCCGTACCTCGGATTCTCCAGGCAAGAACATTGGAGTGAATTACCATTTCCTTCTCCAATGTATGAAAGTGAAAAGTCAAAGTGAAGTCACTGAGTCGTGTCCAACTCTCAGCGACCCCATGGACTACAGCCTACCAGGCTCCTCTGCGCATGGCATTTTCCAGGAGTGAGGTGCCATTGCCTTCTCCAAAAGGATTAGCTTACACAAGCTGAATAATAATACAAATAGATTTGAACTGCTCCCACCAAATCTCTCCAGGAGTACAGAAAGAGCTAGTTGTCAACAGATTTGTAATAAATTTAACATAAGTCTAGCTCAGTCACGGCAGAGGATGAGATGGTTGGAAAGCATCAGTGACTCAATAGACATGAACTTGGGTGAACTCTGGGAGATGATAAGGGATAGGGAGGACTGGTGTGCTACAGTCCATGGAGTCGCAGAGTCAGATGTGATTTAGCAACTGAACAACAACTGGCTTAGCCAGGGATCCAAGCTTTTCACAGACTAAGTGCAGAAAGTCCAAAAGCCAAAGACGATGTACCCAATTTCTACTAGTACAGGGCAGCCTGCAAAGTGCCACTCAAAACTCCCTGGGGTCGTCAATGTTTACTAATCATAACATCATCAGGAAGATACAAAAGATTTCTTTAATGTGTCCTAAACTTCTTCCTCCTATTTCCCAGCACAATGGTTTTGTTTCATTACGGGCCCAAGTTATAACAATAACATTAAGGAAAACAAACCAAGTCTAACACTAAATTCATAAGATACACATTTCTTCAGACAACCACAATGCATACTGGTTTGAAAATTTTGCCTTTAATCTCAGGAAGAAATTTTCACAATTGACACATTTCTTTTAATAGATCAATTCAAAAAGACAATGACAAGAAAAACACTTATGCATTTATTTTTATTAGGAAAAATTCTCATGTATTAACAATAAGAAAACAAACCACACACAACCCTCAATCTCTGATGACAAAGCCAGAGGGAGACCTTAATGGTGGCAGCTCATAAATCCTAACCCAAGATCACAAATACAGCTGTAAGAAAACTCTCCCAAGAAAAATATACGGCATTAGAAAAACCACCAGGGAGATTAGTGAGAAACTAAGAACATATCTATCATTCAACAACTTTTCAAAGAGAATTTTTCACAGTTTATTTGCTTTAAACTGTTTCAAAATAATTAGGTAACCCAAGGATGAAGCCCTGGAAAATAGAGGCTCATCTCTTATAATTCCTCTTACAGCTCTATAATAACAACGATGTTTGGGACATGTGGAAGGCACATAAACTATTTCCTGAAGGAAGAGAGCTCATTTGGAAAAGAGAAGGAGAGGAAACCCAATACAATGACCACTTCAGCCAAACGACTGCTGAGCAGTCCCAATGAAGTGACGCTGTTTCTTACAAACTGCATTCACTCTATAAAAATGAGGTACAGGGAAGAATTTTCTAAACCAGAAGAATCAAAATACTTGCCCCCAAATTTATTTTCTTTGAAACTAAAAACTAAAATCCGGTATGTCCTAGAATATAGGTTTGTGGTTTAAAAAGTAACATTTAGAAATAATTTCACTGTATTTCTTCAAATGAATTATTCATAAGAAGCAGATTTTCATAATTTCAATTTGAAAGGTCTAAAATTACAATTCTCAGATAGCTGCCAACAGGTATGGCCTCTAAACAAAGATGTCATACCATTTCATATTAATCTCTTCTCAGCAAAAGGCTTTTTATCATGTGCTAAAAACAGTATGCATGAGCCCAGTCCATTTAAGGTTTTTGAATCTAATGTCGCCACTGGGATCTACAGTGGTCTAATAACCATATGTACATCATAATTTTTTTACTAAAGTGAGTCACTACTGCAAAGCAGAAACTCTCAAGTGTAGTTCTTTGTACTTGTGATATATTTAAGTGCAGGTTCATGTAAACTAAATTAATAACATCAAAGTCCAGGTAATTCATGAGTTTTAAAATCTTTACACTTTTAAGGAAAAGAAAATTTTAAGTATTCTAACACAACTTCATACACACAAGTTCCCAGTGTTAGACGTATACATCATTTTTATTACTGTTCAATCATAAAAATTGAGGATCAAAGGGAATCAGTAAGTTAGTGAAGGACAGACAATGTGTCAACAGCAAGACAGAACCTGTAACCCAAGACTCCTGATTCCCAGGTACCTTCTCTGATAAAGTATTCATAGAGCCTGAACAGTGTAATAGCAGACATATGACATCCTGTTCTTCACTGAATATATTCACAACAAAACTGCCCTCTTTCCTTCTAATTAGCTGTAGTACTTAAAATATATCTGTGAGTTGAAAGTCATGGCCATAAGACAATGTGAAGACAGCTGCTTCTTCTTCCAGCTGTCTACATGTAACATCTAGCAGGAAAATCTCACTGCCCTGAATGAAGATCCCTATAATTATTCAAAGAAAAACATAAAGAGCATTTCTCGTATCAATAGCCACAATCTGTCCTGAGTTACCTATGTATCAACACAATATTTCAGTGTCTAAACCAAAAAGTGTAGAAGGGACCTATCTAATATTTTGTTGTCATTGTTTAAGCCACTCAGTCATGTCTGACTCTTTAGCTACCCCACAGACTATAGCCCACCAGGCTCCTCTGTCCACAGGATTTCCCAGGCAAGAATATAGGAGTGGGTTGCTATTTCCTTCTCCAGGGGATCTTCCTGACCCAGGGATCAAACCTGTGTCTCCTATAATTCAGGTGGGTTCTGACCACCGAGCCACCAGATATGTCCCCTGTCTAATACAGAAGTGTTCTCGTACACTTTTTTGGTTGTCCCCACTCTTTGAATCAGTTTTACACCTTGGCTCTTACATGGATGTCAAGGAAAGTAGATGAACAAGGTTGACATGCTCAAGAACAGCTGAAGGATCCCACCTCAGGAGATGCAGAGAAAAACTATTCCTTAATCTCATTCTTTTTATCAACAGTTGTATTTCTACCTCCAAGACTAGCCTTTTAAAAGTAAAGTGTAAATGGGTAGGAAAACAGCTTTTTAAAATGACTGCCTCATACTGCTAAAGCAGTTCACCTGTAACATTAAAAATATCTTAAAAACTATGCTGATTTGGAATATAGCAACTTTGGCAGAAATAATAAAGACAATGCTGCTGCTAAGTCGCTTCAGTCGTGTCTGACCCTGTGCGACCCCAGAGACGGCAGCCCACCAGGCTCCACCATCCCTGGGATTCTCCAGGCAAGAACACTGGAGTGGGTTGCCATTTCCTTCTCCAATGCATGAAAATGAAAGGTGAAAGAAGTCACTTAGTCGTGTCTGACTCTTTGCAACCCCATGGACTGCAGCCCACCAGGCTCCTCCGTCCATGGGATTTTCCAGGCAAGAGTACTGGAGTGGGGTGTCATTGCCTTCTCCAATAAAGACAATAGATTGCCTTAAAAAAAAAATTGTATCAAAGCTTTACAAAAAGAATGTGGAAGCTGAAGTGAAAAAGTCCAAAACTGAACTCATAGGATCCCAGTTCAAGGTGCCGTTTTCAACTAATATTGGGATTATCTTTGCTTTGTGCCTTGACTCATTAAGACAAAATATGAAATAATTACACCAGGGGAACTATAATATGGTGCTTACTTCAGATAAACCTTTTAGCATATTTGTGGTCACTTTCTCAGGAACTTTATTTTAAAATAAGCCAATATAAACTACATTTTTAAATCTTCACCAAGTTTATACACCTGATTGGTAAAGAGAAATGTCCTTGTATCTCTAAAAGTTTTACATTTCAATATTAACGTAGAAGAATAAAAACATTCAGATCATGTGCAGTGTTTCCTGGTTAGAACCTCTGAAGAATTCACTCACACAGAAGCACAGGTGCCTCTTCTAGAGATGAAAAGCCCCTAAAGAACTCTCAGTACAGGCATTCCTTGACTTGGCAATGCACCAACTTGAAAAACATTTCCATTAACAAAAATCTTCAGTTACCCCCAAATGCCACCCCAATATAAGTGCCCTAGCAAAGACCACCATGAAAAAGAAAGTCTGTCTTTTTAATGCTTTTGGGCTATTCCCCTAAAATTTGTTCCGTGGTCTTCTAAAATTTTTCATTTTACCTTTCCTGTACCACATGAAGTTCTACCTAATTGAAAATTTTCCTGATTTAAAATGTGTCCTTTCAAAATTTAAGTTATTTTAACAAGTGGAATCATCCATTTCTGATTTAGTAGGACTGTGCGCCTCACATATAACTCAGATTAGGCTCACTAAGATAAAGTGAACTCAGATTTGTCAGGGGAAAGTAGAATAGAAGACATTTTAGGAAATAGATAAGGCTGATGTGATAGAGGTTCCTACGGGGGTCAGGAAGCACACTAAGAGGAAGATGGTGGGAATTCCTAAAAGGCACAACATGGGTGCATTTCTATACTTCTACAAGGAGTTTTAGTTTAGCCTGTAAGTAAAGTTAAATCAGTGAAGACTCTTCAAGCCAGTAACATGATTTAATCTGCATGTTGTCAAGATTACTTGAGGAGGAATTTGGAAGATGGATTGAAGAATGATAAGATTAGAGGCTGAGAAGCCAGGAAGGAAGCTACTGACAGAGAAGGAAGACCTGAACCAATGCTCTGGACAGCAGGCTGGAAAGTGGTAAATTAAGAGGGACAGATGAGAAATACTCAGTGCATAAATCTAGATGACGTGCGAATATGGGGAGTGAAGGGGGAAAAAAAAAAAGTATGACTTCCAGGTTTCCAGCATAAGCAGATTTATGGCTTGGATGTTTAGCAGATGCTGTGCATGTTAACTAAGTGAGGAAATTGAAGAGGAAGAGCAAATTTAGGACTATTGTAGAGTTAAATGTGAAACATGATGAATTTGAAACATTTATGAAGGATTTAGGTGGGGGAAAAATGATTAGTACCTAAGTTTTTTCAGCTAGGGGCTGAAAAAAAGGTCTGGGTTGGACATTTAAATGGAATTTGCAGTTAAAAAGACTGAATCCATCAGAATATAACTTCCTCCAATACAGAGACTTTTGTCTCTGCTATATGCACCTAAGGTGGCTCAGCTGGTAAAGAATCCGCCTGCAATGCAGGAGACCTGGGTTCTATCCCTGAGTTGAGAAGAGCCCCTAGAGAAGGGAAAGGCTACCCACTCCAGTATTCTTGCTTGGAGAATTCCATGAACTGTATAATCTATGGGGTAGCAAAGAGTCGGACACAACTGAGCAACTTTCACTTTCACTTCCCTTCCATATGCACCTAAAATTACATCTGCCTATAGGTAGGTATATGGTCAATAAATATTTAACCAGTGGACACCAAGGGAAAGAAGGGAAAGTCAGTAGTGTGACAGGCAGAGTGAACTTTATGGAATAGTGTGTGTGTGTGTGTGTGTGTGTGTGTGTTGTTTTGTTTTGAGAAGTGTGTGTGTGTGTGTGTGTGTGTGTTGTTTTGTTTTGAGAAATTCGCCAAACCACCATTTCTAACACTTTCCAAGAAAGCTAGTATTTTTTAAGTGATTTAAAAATTATCTTCTAGAAGAAAAACAAATAACCTACTAGTAAATTTGGAACTGCTTCTTCATCTGCTCCTGGGATTGTGCCAGCTACTATTAGTATTCTCAGTATAAATCTGAGGCCTAAATACCTACACAGATACTCCTTTTAAATATTTTAGAGTATCTGAAGTTCTGTTTGCATAGAAAATTACTGTCTACCTCCACTAAACAGAAAAAACAAAAAGTGAGATATTTTCTGCTTTGTGCACATTAGCAGAAAGAGCTCCATCTTTGGACAAAAATATGATGTTTGCATACCAAGAGATTCAGTGCAAGAAGTTACAATCAGGTTAGTAACCACAGCAAAACCATTTCTAGAAAACATACCTATTTGTGTGGTTATGTCAAAAACATGGCAGTTTCTGGAAACACTGGCGCTCCATTAAGATTTTAATGAAATTACTGGGTCAGTAAGAATAATTAATTCCCAGTAACTTGCACCGGAAGTCAAAGTGTGAGAATGCCAAAGCTTTTATTTGTAAAAGTAAGAACCCAAGAGAACAGATAACACAGCACTGTTTCTAACAGCTACTAATGCCTTCAGCAGGATAGAGCATTATTCTCAAGAGTTTCTTAAAAGGCTGAAGGAGATGGCGTGGTGGGAAACAAACAACTGTCAAGAACTTCAGTAAAGTCTGGAGTTATTCATTCTGTAGGAGATGCTCAACCACGTTTCCCTCTGAACTGCACTTAATGCACCAGTCTCAGCCTTACTTACACTGAGCATTCTCCACAAGGTCAGGATCGCTCTATCAAGCTGTGAACACTTCAAGGGCAGAGGTATTATGGTTATACATCCTTTCTGCTGTATCAGAGTCTGTTATGTAATGTTTGCATACAAAGAATGCTCAGTCAGTGTTTGCTGAAAGAGCAACTATGGGGAGAATGAATTAATTAGGCCTCATAAAATAGAGATAACATCAAACTATTTTCTAAAGTCAAAATATTTTAGACAGAGGGCATGTGGGACAAAAATTTTACAGTGCAAAGACATGCTATTCAAGCCTTGATACTAAAAATAGTTTGTACTTTTATGGTAAAAGAGGAGAACCTCACACAAAATATTTGCATGTAAAAGAGGACTCAGTTAATTCTACCTCACTCCTACTCACCATCCCCTCCGTCTCTTCTGCATGTCTAGCCTCTTTCAGATTATCTCTGAAAAATGGAAGGCAGCGAGTTCCCTGGGCCAGCTTTTCCTGGCTGCAGTAGCAATTTCACTACATTGATGGCCAGGACACTGGGATGACAGACTGCTGCTATATTCCATGGGAGAACAGCAGACACCATCCGCCAGAAGGGCAGTGATTTCTTGGATTAAATTTTGGCCTGGTGTGTATCTGCTGATCATCAGTATCTCATTTTACATTCATATCCCCAGAGAGGGAAAACAAAAGTCATGTTGCATTGCTTTTTTTTTCCCCTGCTGTAAGCAATTAACATTGGAATGCAACAAGAGCACATATTAGCAATGCCATCAATTGGAAAAATAATTATTATTCCAATCTCCAATCATTCAAGTTTTAATTTATGATGCACCTTTTTCCACGTGCTAGGCAATGTGCTACAAACACAATGGCGGAGAAAATGGCTATGGTATTTTGCTTCAGGAGAGCTTGGAGTCCAGCAGAAGGGGCAGAAAGAAAACTACACAATGTAAAAATCTATCACTATAAATGATGCTAAGTATTAGGAAACTAAAAAGGTGGGTGCAAAGGAGGATGGACTAAGGGCAGAGCCTGGAGTGAACATTATGTCAAAAAGGCCTCTCCGAGAAGCTGACATTTCAGCTCAGGCTGAAAGGACTAGAAGGAGCTCGTCATGCAAAGAGCAGTGGGAAGAGCACTTCAGGCTGGAAGAACAGCTTGTGTAAGGTACCTGAGGTGGGAAAGAACTGGACATGTTGGTGGAAATGAGGGAAGGACAGAGGGGCAGGACCCAGGGGGCAAGACATGAAGCTGAAGACAGTAAGCTGGTGAGCCAGGCACAAGAGCCCACAGGCATCTGAATTTTAACCTGAAGACACTGAGCGACCACAGAGTGGATTCACATCTGGGAATAACATGATAAACATAGATTTTTAAAGTTCGTGTTGGTTGTGGTATAGAGAACAGATTCCAAGGGCTCAACACTAGAAATGGGAAGCAAGGAAGGCATCTCAGGTTTTCCAGGCAGGGACATCCTTGAAACAGGTTTCAAGGCTTCTACTTGCCTACGGGCCAAACAAGCCTGGGCTCCTTGTCATGACTCCTCATGTCCTCAGGTAGCCTGACTTTAGGTGGGGAGAAGGACATGTATTCAGCCAACTCTAAAACAAGGTACAAAATGGAAAAGATCAAAAGTGAATTAGAGTGTGCGTAAATCCTAGTTTTCCAGGAAGTCCTGATTTATGAGGGTAATTATTAATATTGATCCCTTTCACTCTCAGAAATGTCCTACATTATAGGTGATAAATTTTTGGGTCACCCTAGTTATAACCAAAGAAAAGATCATAAAAGCTTCAAGAAAGAAGTGGACTTGCAGTCGTCACTGAAGACAAATAGCACTACTGAGGAAGGCCATTCCAGAGGAAGGGGACAGCATAAGCTGTTCTTAGCAGAGGGGAGGAAACACAGGGTTCATGCAAACAACAGCAACTGCAGCCACCCTGGCTGGGAGAGAAACAAGACAGGAAGGGCATCTTAGATCCAACTTAGGATCCAGAAGGCCTAAACTAAGGGGGCTTTGATTTTATTTCACTGGCTATGCAGGGTCACTGAAGCTTTTAAACAAGAGACGACAACAACCATGAGCAAAACAGTGCTGAACTATGCTAAGAACCTAGGCAAGTGATGAAGGGATGTGGTCTCTTCAGCTGTGTCTGACGCTTTGCAACCCCATGAACTGGAGCCTGCCAGGCTCCTCTATCCATGGGGTTTTCCAGGCAAGAACACTAGAGTGGGCTGCCATTTCCTCCTCCAGGGGATCTTCCGACACAGGGATGGAATCCGGGCCTCTTACATCTCTTGCATGGTCAGGCAGGTTCTTTACCACTAGCACCAACTAGGAAGCCCCAAGAAAGGTGATCAGCATAAACGTTGAGGGGAAAGGACCAGCATGATCAAAGGAGCAAGAATCTAAGTGGCAAAGGCATTCTGTAACTCTGAGAGCAAATCTAAGTGGTTTCCCATACAATCCTGACTGGGTTGAGAAACAAGCAAGAAACTTCGGAGGGAAGGAGACAGTGAGATCAAAGTCAAAAAGCTGAAGTCTAACCTGAAGGCAGACTCCAAGATAGAAAAGGAGGGAGCAAGATGGGCCGGCAGGTTTAAGAAAAGGCAGAGAAGGGTGGGGTCAGGACCATCACGGTAAACTTTTTTAAACTCCATATCCTTCTCTCTCGATATTCTGGTGTGTCAGTCTGTCTCCTCACTCCGGCTAGAGAACCAAGGATAGATGGCTTAGACTCCCTACATGATCCCAGTCTATCCCCCTTAACACATACCTACACAACCTCGGCTGCCTCACCATAATCCTCCCCCCGCCACGTTCATGTGAGAAATACAGATTTTAGAGTTTTAATCCGAGGAGGCAGGAGGCAGGTGATGATAAATTACACACATGGGCTGCTTGAGTTTCAGAAAGCACCATTCAACTCAGCCTTCTAACAACGTGAGCTGGGCCCATGACCCAGCTTTATGTGTCACCCAAGAGGCGGGGGCTTTTCTCATCACCCTCATTATGTCTTAGGGAAATCTGATAACAGCATTTTCTTTTACATCAGAAAGTCCTTATTAATAGTCTTATTCATACAGTGTGATAATTTCATTAGCAACTGTTCAGGGGATCATTTTGCACTCATCTCCGGGGAAATAGCATTTGTAGTCTCATAGCAATGCATTAAAAATAAATGCTATCTACTGTTGACACACCTCAGGCAATTGTTAAATCCTAAGTATAGGTTTTGCTACTGAAACACAATTTTTTCCAAGGGCTTTTGTTCTGCTTGGTTTTAGAAGGAAAATATTTTGTTTTGAATTTGTGGACCCAAAATCAAAAGTTCAAGTATAACATTTTATTATGTCAAATCTTTCTTACTAATGAAGAAAATACTTACTGCTCTTCATACACAACTGATAGAGAGGCAGTATTTTCAGATTTCATTTCCAGCTGCCCCTTCAATACCACCACCAAATACCACTGATTTTTATAATATGGAAGATTTTAAAACTTGTAAACCTTAAGAGCAAAATACCACTATCATTCTGAAAAAGAAAGCAGTAAGTGGAAACTAAAAGGAACTTCCCTGGCAGTCCAGTGGTTAAGACTCCATGTTTTCCACTGCAAGGGGCACAGGTTTGATCCCTGATCAGGGAACTAAGATTCTCTATGCTGTGAGGTATGGCAACAAAAAAAAAAAAAGAAGAAGAAGAAGAGAAGGAGGAAATTTTAAAAGAGTAGTGAATAAACTCCAGTTACCAGATGCATAAAAAGATGTGTTCTTTCAGGGAGCTGGTGGATTTAAGGCAAGAAGAATACAACATAACTCTGCTACTGAGACTACATTTTAGTAAGCTATCAAAAAGTAGGCATTTGGAAAACATTAACTTTTTGTCATGTAATGTCTATAGTATTTGGAATTAATATTTCTTTTTCCAATAAAATTTTGAAAAAGAACTCAATTGGTAAATATGCAGAATGAGAATACGGTCCTAGTATGGATAAAATTATTTAGAAGAGGATATGGTTTTAAAAACTTTAAGATCTGTTACAAGTTTTCCAAATAGCACAGTAATTTCTCTTTTATACAAATTTATAAAAAGAACACGATTCAGTTTACTAAAATTATGTCTCTTGCAGCTCCTATACTGGGGTTGCTTGAGGAACTTGGTGCCATACTCTGATCCCCACCCCAAAGACAGGCGCCACCAGTCAGAGGTGATGACTAGAAATCTGCAAAGGCCCCAGGGTTGTTCTGGCAAAGGTGGTCCATAGACCATCCTATGAGCAACTTTATTCTGTATGTTCCCATCCACATAGTGCAGCTACTTGCTTCTCAATCTAATTCCAGCCAATTTCAGCCTCTCAGACCCATCACTGTCAATTAGGACCATCCAGCCTTGCAACACATAATTTCAAGACGTGTGACACGGGTGTTTCCTGAGCAGTCACAGGTGCACAACGGTCACAGAATGACAGGTGACAACAGTGTCACGGTAGGCAGCGGCTCAGGAGAAGTGGAAACTTCTGCAGAGTTGAGATCACTGAATAGGGTCAAGTGTGCCCACAGGCCCCATGGCAGAGCTCGTCGGACTCCTGAAAGATGCCAGGTGGGCCTGGACAGGACTTCTCCAAGTTTGTGAGTCAGTGTGGCTCCACTCCTGCGTGTGTATGTCTTCGTAATGACCAGCACGAGGACACACACTCCTAGGTGTGAAAACACCTTAAACTCCTGCAAGAATTCTGTTATATCTGCCTGGTATAAAATCATCGTCAAGAGGCAAAACGCTCCAGAGTTAATTTAGAATACCCAGATAGGTTCTTTTAAATATCATTAGGGTACAGCAGTAACTCAAGTGCATTAAAACAGTTGGGTTCCTGTGGCAAGCCAGGTCTAATGAGACTGAGGGTTAAATACAGGAAGGGGTATGTCATCAAGGTCCCCTTAGCCCCTCAGGGATTCTCTAAAAGCAGTATCAGCCCTACTCAAATAAAGCATATAATTCAGATGGTTTTGTCTCGCAGCATTCACTGAAATGTTCAGGGAGAGCTAAACAGAATGCAGTAATGTTGTATCTATCTTCATATTTAATTAAAAAGAGAGCTAACAGCACTTCCAAGAGGGAAGTCATTCCTTGCTCAGCACAAGATTTCTCTGTGCAAAGCTATTTTGAGAATGGGCAATAAAACAATTCTTCACATAAACACTTACAAAAGCTACCATTTCAGAAATGCTACTGATGCTTTAGCTAATAACTCCAAAGATGAGGTACAAATGACAATCCCGCAGCTAGAGGCAGCCATAAGAAAATCAACAACATCACCTACTGTCGAAGTCCAACCAAATCCTCCATCTTCCTCTTCTTTCATTCAGCCTAGAGGCCTCAATTGCCTTCAACAGAATTGTGTGATAGGAAAAGGTTTATAGGAAGAAAAGTTGTATGCAATACCTGGAATAAAATACCTCAAAGTTCAAGAGATGAGATCATCATTTTCTTCTGCACAGTAACTATATGGACAGCAGAGGAAGAAAGAAGGAAAATATCCTACAAAAAGCCAACAGTGATTACTACAAGATGTTAGCGGATTTAAAATAAGAACCTTACATGGTTATACACATTTAAAGTGAACCATACGAAGGTGAGCCCCGGGCAGATGGCTTGGTTTTCAGCCCAGTGAATGCACATTTGGCTCTCTGGGCAGGATGAGACATTCAGCTCTGCCTGTGTGTACATACTGAATCTTCAAATGCACCTTCAGCTTTTCCTTCTTGGAAAAACAATTACAAACCGGGCCTTAGAATATCTAACAGTTCTAACATTTACCACATCGCACTGCCTGGGCCTGCCTTAAAGCCCACCCACAATTTCATTTTCAATTAGCAGCTCCTCGAAAGGCAGTAATGAAAGCAGTTGCTAAAGAGCATTCAGATGTCACTGAAAGACTGCAAACCCAAACTGTAAATAGCACATTGTGAGTCGCCTGTCACCACCATCAACTCCCACGGGAATCTCGCAACACGTGGCTATCACCACCATCTGTTCAGCTCCCCACCGACACCACTGTAAACCACACAGCCACCCACCCACCTCCCGCCTCCCACTCAATACCTGTCATGTACAGACTTGTGTGGAGATGGGACGGCTTTAAGTAGAGATTAGAATGCAGAACACATGGAGGCTTATTTCACCTTTTGAAGCTAAGATCTGGCCACATACAGACAACGTTGTTTCTTCAGAAGAGGGAAAAGTATACATTAACACAGGCGGTTTTAATATAAAGAAAGGAATGGAGGCTGTCTACCCTCATCAACTATCAGAAGGGGAGTGACTAAGTCCTATAAAGGGAAAAACATGCTGTGTCACACTTCGATCACCAGTTTTATAAGAATTTCCAACAGGTACAATGAAGCATCATTTCCATCAACACCCATGTCACCCTTATAACAATATATAGAATATTTAAATGGCCCTTAACAAAGTTTCGCACACACATTCGTATAACAAACTCTTACTTTGGGATTAGCCAAGCCCACTGTTTTATGAAACAATTTCCATAGGTTTCAGGATCACTCAAGCTAAGTTACTGCCCATTCTATCAACTCAAGTTCCTTTTCCAATTCAGCCTATTTTCTTTCTATGGGTTTTATTTTATGAGGTCGGTAGTCAATGTGCTATGTCATTTTTAGTTGATTTTTACTAAATTTTAATTAAGAGTTATATATGTCACTTGGGATAAAATTTATTACTGGCCACTTCACTTCAAACATCTGTCTCACTGAAGTCAAATGATATTTATGCTCCCTCTTAGCAACATGCTAAGAGGACTTCCCTGATGGCTCAGACAGTAAAGAATCTGCCTGCAATGAAAAAGACCCAGGTTTGATCACTAGTTTTGATTCCCTGGAGAAATGAATGGCTATCCACTCCAGTATTCTTGCTTGGAGAATTTCATGGACAGAGGAGCCTGGTGAGCTACAGTCCATGGGGTCACAAAGAGTCGGACACGATTGAGTGACTAACACTTGAGCAACATGCAGAGGTGATGAGACTATATCCCAGACCACAACAGAAGTAGTCATTTTATTGGAGTACAGTTGCTTTACAATGTTGTGCAAGTTTCTACTGTACAACAAAGTGGATCAGCTATATATCCCCTCTTACTTTAAAGTCTATGTCTATCTGGGGAGACCAAATCCCAAGCTGGGTAATGGGTACATGTATGTTCATTTTATCATTATCTCTGTTTCTGTGTTTGTTTGAAACTTTCTGTAATACAAAGTAAGTAAATCCATAGAGCAAGAGTTTGGTGCTAATAAGACTGAAGTACAAAACCTATGTCAAACTATGCCAAAGCACATCTAAGTTTACAGATATTAAAACAGGTAATGGAATCTTAATGGAGGCAGAAATGAAACGGTTAAACTTGAGAGATCTGACTGTATAGCAAATAAATAAAACAGAAATATAGGACCAAAAAAAAAAAAAAATAGAAGTAGTCAGAAGGCACAAAACAAAAATCCAAGAACTCAGAATAAACTCACTGCTTCTAAATGCCCAAGAGAAAAAAAAGAAAGAAAGAAAAAGTTCATACAGTTTGCTGTTATAATAGTCTAAGGTTCCTAAATACCAAACAAAAACCTCCAATAAAAATACAACTAATTCTGAAAAGAGACCAGCCTGAGCTGGAGACTCTCCAAAAACCAGATGTTAAAAACTGACAACTTATCCTTATTTCAAGTCAATCAAGATTCCAAAAGCAATTATAAGCCAGTCTCCTCCCCACTCTGACTCCCAGTCTTTTCTTATATATTTTTATTCTCATATCTGTAGTTTGGGCAAAGAGAAAACAGTTGTGTGCAACTTAAATGCATCACAAGATAAAAATGAATTTTCTTTAATATCTACTTTTGTAACCTTCACATGACTATACTTTTTAAAAGCAAATGAAATCCCACTTAACACATTAAACTTGAAACTCCAAAGCATGAAGTAAAAATGATTTAACTACAGCTCACATTTCTTGATACCAGCTCAATATACCTTCAGTCATTTAACTATTATAACAAATATATTTATGAAAGAGCACCTAGCAAAATTCGTGCCTTTTCATTACTAAAGTATAATACCTAATTACATTAGTGTTTCAAATGCTCTGATTTCCAGAACCCTGTAGGCCCTAAAGTCAAGCTGGATAAATACCTGTATGATTTCAACTTGGATTTCCACCCAGAACTAAATAATAGCAGGTCTTCAGCAATGTGACTTGAACTGGATCTGTTTAATCAAAGCTTTCCATTATAAATCCTCCTTTTCAAGTGCATTTCTGCTAGTAACAAATGTCATGTCACCAAGGAGTCTTCCAACAGTCTGAGTTCATTGAGATAAAAGGATCTACCTATAGTAGTAAATGCTCTCAAAGGTGAACAGTGTGGGCAAGACCTATTGCTTCATCAGATGGGTACAATCTCAGCTGGTGGCTTGAGTCTCCTTGGCTCTTGACCAACACAACCACTTACTTCAAATAAGGCGAACATGCAATGCCAATACACAAAGCAGACACAGCCACCACATGAAGCTCTAATTCTAAAAACTTGGCACTGGGATCAATCCCTTCTCTTCCTAGAAATCAGTATACATCTACAGTGGTATCTATAATGTCAGCTATTAATCCTCTACCAAGTTTGACTCCACCATAACAGATTTTCAAAGAAAGGAGAAAATTTTCATTCCTTACAAGCCAAACCTAACCAGATCAAGCTGTATAAAGATATATAAACCATGTAAGACATTCCCACACAAGCCATTCTCACCAGCAAGGTTAGAGTCTAACTGTTGGGCTCCTGAAATATTCCCAAATCTCTTTATTTTTCTCCCAAAGTGTTCACCTACTGCTAGAGGCAATCTCAATAGGTTGCTTCTCTCTGGGAAATTCTGTCCTTAGATGAATCGCTTTTGGGAATTTAAAATTCAATTAGGAGGGAGACTCGGATTTATTTTGATGATCCATCTGGGTATCTGTTTGTTAGAAAAGTGCATAGAACCTAAAAATTCCTCCTAGTTGATTTAGGCCTATTTCCTCTGGTTCAGTTCATACTAGAGAGAGAGAGGACAGACTAATGGACTAAATGGAGATTTAGAAATATTCACTCAGAGCCAAATCTGAGAGTTCTCTGAACCCTTATCAACTTTTCACTATCGCTTCTCTATTTTTAAAACCACCTGGCTCTCAGTGTTTTCAACAACAAAGTATTAAAATTTTAAAGCATCCCCTGTGGTCTGGAAGTCAGACATACTGAAAGAAAACTAAACTCAGAGCCCTTAGAGGAGTTAAGTTTTCCCAAAGATTAGCTTCTGCAGAAGTTAAGACTTGGTTGGAAAGTTTGGCAGCCCATCATGATTTCATTGAGTTCTTCGGTAGTTTCCCAATTAATAGAGTAAAGATTCTTATGCAGAGGACCTATCAACCTCTGTTTTGATTTTCCCACTCCTATGTCAAATTGGGGGAGGGGGGACCTACCATACTCTTATTAATAAGAGCCAAAACTTTGTAATATAATGTCTGAGTACTCACACCATAAGCAAATAATTCTGCATAGGTTTTCAAATATATATAATATATATATATAATTCAAAAGTTCAAAGTTTTCAAATTTGCCATATAAAAAGTGGAACTCTTTTCTTAAGACAGCTGCTAGCTCAGTATCTTCTAAGCCAGCACGTATTTGTATTTAAAAACATAACCCAACAGGTTAAATTTCACTGGGATAGCTAAGTGCTAGTTAAAAATACTTTCTTTTAACAGTTTGGAAAAATTTCATGACAAGTGAGGTTTTATAATCAGGCAAGAGAAGGGAAAAGGGGTTTAATTACAGAACTACACATCTCTCTTAAAAAAAGTTTGTACTTGCATTCTCACAGTAAAAAGATTAGTTGCCTTACACACACACACACACACACACACACACACACACACACACACCTTTATTTTCTCTGCACTGAGGAGTAACATCTTCCCACAGTTACGGAAAGTTGCACATTAAGTTCCTTGCTTAGGGAGTACCAATTCCTAGTAAGATTCAAATCTAATCCACTGTCGCCAAGTCAAAACTAATGAATAAATTCTCACCTCCTGCTGCTCTCTTTCATCTGTGGCTCTTTCAATTTTATCCCTCCCTCAATGGGAGGCACTGAACAACAATCCATTAATTTAGAAATTCTCCTCAAGGCCCACTTCCATCTCAAGGTCCCCTCGTAGCTAAAACAGTTAAGATGTGGCTATTTTATCTGAAAAAGAGGCAAAGGTGGGATGGTGGAAGTAACTGTAATGTGTACAGACATCTGGCACAGCAGGAAAGCAGTCTCAGACATTCTTAGCACAAGTTGTGGAACATCTACTGTAACCATTAGACACATCTGTGTGTCACCTTTTACCAAGGATCACACAACAGACAGCACTTACCTGGGCTGACACACCAGGAACGCATCTCTCTCTCCCCTTAATATTTTCACAGATCCAACCAATTACAGATGTCAAAATTAAATTACTTTCAGGCCTACAATGGTATTCCATTACAGATTTTAGCAACACTATATGTTCACTATCTTTGTGTTATTCAAACACCAAGAAGAATCACGGGACTGAGAAACCTTCTAGTCTACAACTCTCATTTTACAGATGAGCAGCAACAGACAGTGCTTTGCTCAGGGCTTCATAATAGCACATATGCTGCTGCTGCTGCTGCTGATGCTAAGTCACTTCAGTCGTGTCCGACTCTGTGAGACCCCAAAGACGGCAGCCCACCAGGCTCCCCCATCCCTGGGATTCTCCAGGCAAGAACACTAGAGTGGGTTGCCCTTTCCTTTTCCAGTGCGTGAAAGGGAAAAGTGAAAGTGAAGTCGCTCAGTCCTCATGGGCTGCAGCCTACCAGGCTCCCCTATCCATGAGATTTTCCAGGCAAGAGTACTGGAGTGGGGTGCCATTGCCTTCTCTGACATACGATGCTAGGAATATTATAAATAAAAGCATTACAGTTTTACCTCAATTATCAACTTTAGTTTCCCTTCCTACTTAAAAAAAAAAACAAAAAACATTTAAATTGGATCGTATACTTTGGCATCAACACTGAAGATAAGAAAACACCACTTGTTTTTAAAACTCTTACACAGGCCCAAAATACAATTCATTCTTTTCTTCTCTCTGATTCATAAAAAGTGAGTCAGACTAACTGCTTTTCAAATATTTCCCCTGAAACAAGGATAGCTTTGATTTCAAACACCGTTAGTACCAGAAGATTGATCATTAAGACCAAAAAGCTACTCAATTTTGAGAGACGAGTCCTAGCCGTCTTGTAAGATCATAGACTCAACTAGAGAACAAAGTAGAAAGAAGAATTTTGAGGAAGGAGAACCAAAAGTCAGATCAAGCTTAGGAGTAAGAGAGTCAAGGATAAGGAACCACAGCTCTGTGAGGGCTCAGAATTAAACTGATCTCTTGCCCGAAAGGATAAGAAGCCCTCCTCCCACCCTGTGGGAGGGAGGCCCTCCTGGAGAGGCAGTGGTCATAGGGCGATCTCTGCACATTGGAAAACCCACTTATTCCACATAGCTCACAGGGAGAGGCTTGGTCTGCGAGTCACAAATACCACAAGCACATTACCTTTTACAGAATCTAGACCTCACCCCACTTTCTGACCAAAAATATATGTATATATATATTTTAATTTTCATCCAAATTTTCTATGCTTACTGTACTTGAGAGTTTATCCTATTTTCTTCTTGAGCTTTCACAGTCCATTTCTATAACCACAATCCCTCCCTCTGACTAAACCAACCCATGAACTTTCTAAAAATACTTGTAGGTTCCCTGCACCCCATGACCTGGAGTCCTTATATCAACCACGGGAAGCACAATATCAATGAAAACAGAGCAGGCAAGAGAAACCTAGCTCTAAACCCTGGCTCTGTCCCTCACAACTAAGTGGCCTCAGACAAGTCACTTTATTTCTTTAAGCCCCAGTTTTCCTATCTGTAAAGTAACCATCGTATCATCTCATCTCCTCACCAAGGTTGTTGTGAAAATTATAGATCATACTACAGAAATTCCTTCACTGAGTGATAACCATGTTATGTATTAGACAAATGTTAGTAATTACTTTTATAACTCCAATCTGGCAATTTATTTGATGACAAAGAAAATCTGCCAAATGTCTTGGAATCGGGGACACTTTCCTGAGATCCTCCTGAGTTCATGCTGAAATCCATCATTCCATGTATTTTCTCAGAAGTTTACCCATCAAGTTCAACTCTGACACCAAAGTGCTCACTAAATATTTTAGAGTTTCATTTTTCCAAACTTTTGACTAAAATTCATCACCAGAAAAATGTTCTTGATTCTTTCAACTGGCTTGACCATTATCAAATAGGAAATTTCTAAGACTACAAACTTCTGTGCCAAAATGCCTAGTGATTCTGATTCTTCAGTTCTAAGGTAAAGCCAGGAATATGTTTAATAAGGCTCATGATATGATTCTAATCATCTCTGATGTTTTAGAACCACTGATTTGTATGATCCTAGATCTTCTCACTCTGCAGAGAAACATCTGCAAACTAGAAATTACCTGTTCAGCTTCTAATTAGCAGCACCTGCTCTGTGAACCACACTCCCTAGGCTTCCTTCAAGAGACAGTCAGTCTCACCCCGTAGTCCCTCCAAAAACAAACAAAACACACCCAGGACACAGGTAACTTGGCAGGTGCTAAAGCCTCTGGATCTGTGCTGAAAAAACTGCTATAAGCAGCTTCACTTCTCATTATTAATCTATCTCATGTGGGGATTTCCACAGGCAGAAGGGTTCCTCAAATGCCAAGAGCTAAATTTTCTTGTGGATCATTGAAACCTAATTATTAAACAGCCCAGTAAGCTCTACCACCAGGCTTTCACAGAAGCGGCAGATCACAAAGGCAGTTCTGAATTATGGGCTGTGGAGGACACCTTAAAAAACCTCATTTCTTCACCACTGCTCTCCCACATGCCACAATATTTGAGCTTCACTTGAAAATACAAATCTTAGGCAGAGTCCCCTGCCTGAATACAGACAACCATTTTTAGCACTTCAGGACCTTGATACACACAATGCATATGATCAGATCTGCCCATTTCCTTTCCTCTACCCAAGACGATCTCTACCTGCAAGCCAGTCTACCTGGACCATCACCAAGTCCTCCAACAGTCTGCCTTCAATGCCAATAGCGCGAGCATCAGTCTCTGTTACACAGAGCACATGTGACTGAAAGGTACCGTGCTAAGTTTCAAAGTGCTTGGTTTTGGAATATTCTTTTAGAAGCAAACACATGGCTCTGCAGGGCAGCCCTCCAGCACCCACCAGGGATCTCCTCTCCACCTGTTAGGAAGAACCACAGACAAGTAGGCACCTGAGGAAGAGCAGCCACAGGACGGAACAAGCCCTAAGCGTCCTCACCTGTCTGAGCCCCTTCGGCATTTTCTTTCTCTTCCCGAGGTGCTGGCAGAGGTTGCGGTCATTTTCTCTGTCTGAGCTGTAGTGGTGCGGGTGGCTGAGTCGGCTCTTCTTGGAGTGAAAGGACAGGCCGTTTGTAAGTGCTTCTCGTTTCTTCTTGGTCAGAGGGGTCTGGCGTTTCTCCACGCGTTCCTGAGGCTTAAGTGCTACATCTTTCTGTAGGAAAAAAAGAAAAGTAAAGGGAAGTGGTGGTTACATAGGTAGCTAGCGTCACACCCAAAATAGAGGCTAAATGGGGTTACTAGAAGGGAGCCAGGTAAAGGCAAGAAAGCGGGGTATGAGACTACCTGAAACTAAACCCAATTTTTCTGAATCCCTAATGCCATATATGTATCCTTTCTAATCTTGTTAGGGGGAATGGGGGTGGGGAACTCAACAAAGCACAAAGTATCTGTCCATTAGAAGTGGTTTCACGGCTGCCTGGGAGAGCAGCTTTCCATTTGATTCTGCCCTGGGTCCAGCACACACTATTCCCCTGGTAGGCTTAATACACTCCCTTCTCAAAATGGTACACCAACTATGTTTCAGAAAAGGAGTACTAAGTGCATGCACGATGCAAAAATATCAGCACAAGACTGAACATACCAGGAGGGCCTGGTGGAGGTGAGCCAGAGAGAAAGAAACTCAACTCACAAGATTAAAATATGTTCTTAGTGCTTTATATTTTTACCCCAAGCTCCTCTTACCCCGAGTTCCTTAATTTCCATCTTCTTTACAAAATATGTAACCACCATATCACCAAGATAACAGCAACTTGTCATTTGTTCCTGGCTGTGACTGGGGGAGGGGAGAGGGTGGGAAAAGCATAATGGATTTTCTAGACTAGGGGACAGCACCTGTAGGAACTACAGACAAGTGTTCCAAGTCACAGGACACAGGTGAGCTCTGTGCCTGCAGGAAGGTCAGGGCATCCTGAGAAGCTGAAGACCTGGGTTCTGATGCTGACATTATTCACTACCAAACTCAGAGTAAGTTCCTGCAACTCTGAGCCCATGTGGAAAATGCGCTCAGATACAATCTGACTGACACCTGTCAAAGTCCTTTAGAACTCTGAGAAATATACACATTAAGCAGTAAAATTAAAATGATTTGGTATTCAATCATTTGTTCATGAGTAAACATGTTCCTGGAGTTTCCCAGGTGGCTCAGTGGTAAAGAGTTTGCCTGCCAATACAGGAGACACAGAAGACTCGGACTCTATCCTTGGGTCAGGAAGATACACTGGAGGAGGAAATGGCAATCTGCTCCAGTATTCTTTCCTAGGAAATTCCATGGACAGAGGACCTGGTGGGCCACAGTCCACGGGGTTGCAAAGAGTCGTACACGACTGAGTGACTAAGCATGCACAGACGGATATGTTCCTCCTTACACTGAAAATGTTCCTTCCTGGAGCCTCATCTGCACACAATTTTTTGGTTTCTATGATCCTGAACATACATTTTAAAACTACAATAAGACCAAAACAAAAATTCTCCTTCATCCCTTTCTCATTCTCAAAATACTACTCTCTCTTTCCTTCACAGTAAACATTCTTGGAGGCAGTTATCTCTTCTACATCTTCCCAATATCTCCACACTCCCAAATTAACACACACTGTGCTCCTTGACCTCTTCTCCAGTTTAGCCATGGCCATATTTAGGGACCTTGGACTTTTAACATCTGCTAAGCCTAGACCTCAAAAGCCCTCTCTTCCATATTCCGCCCTTTTCTAGTTGAAGGACACCCCCTCACAATGTTGCCAGTTAAAGGAGAACATTTGGTGAAGCAAAGCAATGTTCTCAGGGCTCCACTCATTCAACAAATATTTTTTGTGCACCCTTTATATGCCAAGTACAAACTCAGCACTATCCTACAGGCGCTGAGAGAACAACTGTGTGGGGCAAAAGACTCCAATCTCATGGAATTTAGAAATTAGGGGACAAATTATCAAATCACACAAACAGGTAATTGCAAACTAAGCTGTTTTAAAAGAAAGATCACAGGTGCTACAATAGGGGGAAGTGGTCTGTCTGGAGGAGGGGTGCTGTGGCTGAGGAGATGACTGCCACTTGACCTAGATCTGAAAGTCTGGGCACAGAGAACAGCTTGTGCAAAGGCCCTGAGGCAGCCTGTAGCATGATTCCCTGAAAGAATGAGGTCAGGTACTAAGCACCAGTAACCCCAGTGCTTCACGTACAGAACCTGGCAACTAACAGATGGTCAAATTAATGCTTGCTAAATAAGCAAGACCACTAGCTAATGTATCCAAACCTATCAACTACAACAGTGATTTAAATACTATCTTTACAAGCTGTCTCTGACACAGTGAATGAAGCAAGCCAGGAATGCTGATAGGAACAGAAAATCAAGGAACCTGGATAAGCAGGCACTGCTGGCACACAAGAAGAATCACAGAAAACAGCAGGAAGTCCCAGAGAAGGGGAAGGGCCTAACCTTTGGAGCAAGATGATATCTAACACTGGGACTTCCCTGGTGGCACTGTGGATAAGAATCCATCTGCCAATGCAGGGGACAGGTGTTTGATCCCTGGTTCAGGAAGATTCCACCTGTGGCAGAGCAGCTAAGCCCATGGGCCAAAACTACTAAAGCTCACAAGCCAAGGGCCTATGCTCTGCAACAAGGGAAACCCTGCAGCAAGAAGCCTGCACACTGAAAGGATGAGGAAGCCCCTGCTTGCCGCAACTAGAAAAGCCCGTGCAAAGTGATCAAGACCCAGCATAGCCAAAAATAAATAAAATTTCTTTAAAAATATCAAAGACAACAATCTTCTAAGGCAAATGAGTGGTTTTCTGGTTTAACTTACAGCTGCTACCACTGCAGATGGTCTACCCTCTACCATTGGAGAGGCAACTCTCCGAAGACAAGGAGAATATGGTGAGGAAGTGTTTAGGGGACAAGCTGAGATCAAAGTAAGTGCACGAAGCCACTGATCCCAGTCTCAGAGCTTTGCACACAATGGCTAACACATGGCAAATATTCAATAAATGTCTGCTATGCTGTCCAGGGTCTACTACCACAACCAGCTATGTCAGACATCTGCTCAATATTTGGCCTCCCATTTAACCAATTTGGGGCTTTCCCAGGTGGCGCTAGTGGTAAGTAACCTGCCTGCCAATGCAAGAGACATTAGAGACACTGGTCTGATCCCTTAGTTGGGAAGATCCCCTAGAGAAAGAAATGACAACCCACTCCAGTATTCCTGCCTGGAGAAGCCCATGGACAGAGGAGCCTGGCAGGCTAAACAGTCCATGGGGTCGCAAAGAGTAGGACAGGACTGAAGCAACTTAGCACTCATGTAACCAATTTAGTCAGCTCTCACGAGAAAACACTCAGGTACAATGGCAACACTAGCCGAAGCAGGCAGGCGAGTCCCACCATGAACTGCTTCTATATAATATGATTAAATCGCACCACTTCTAAAGGTAATACATAAGCTCCCACAGGCTGAAAAAAATTCCTTTCTCTGTCACACAGCCCACCTACTGCCCTACATCATATGGATGTGGAGTATTGGATTAATAAACAAATGATATTTAATAATGTATCAGCTGTGCTTTTTTGAAAAAAATTACGCCATTCTCTTTGGAAACGAAATCTTTCTTCATACTGAAGGTGCTCCAAAGTATATTGAAAATTATGTGCAATTCCATACAAATGTGAATTAATATTTATGAGAGTATAGTATAATTTTTTTCTAAATCCATTTTATTTTCATGTAGCATATTAATCAAGGCATTCTCACTGCACCATAGAATAGCTGCACAGAGCAAATGGACCCCATGCCGTGACATTAGCTTCTAAGAGACCTGCTGAAGTCTTAGCAGCAGCAGCAGCACAATCATCTCAGCTCCAATTAACACTGAAATTTTAAACTATGCAGGCTGTGTGAAGGGGAGAGGGGGGAGAAAGCAAGTTTCAGGATGTATACAGAGGTGGTGGCTTAAGAAGTAAAGAAAAAATGAACTGCTTTTTAACTTAATTTTTATTGGAGTATAGTTGCTGTACTGCAGAAGAAATGAAGTCTTTTTAAAAGTTTTTATTATGTAAAAAGTTTTAAAGATTATTCTTAGAGAACATATTTACTGTTTCAAAGATTCAGGTTTATTTATAAATTACTACATAGACACTTTGGAACAGTTCCTGAAAAGAAACAGACTGCTATTTATTTCCTCTACAAACCTATCCTGACTCTTTGCTATGTATGAAGTAAAATTATCACTTAACATCTCAATGGCTATCTTGGAGGTGAAATGAAAACAAAAACTGTCCATTTTAAGCAATGAGACTCAAAGTCAAATAGATTATACACTACTCACCTTTTAACATTCTAAAGAGTTGAACACATGGTTACATACATGTGTATGTGTGTATACATCCATCCACCAACAAATTATCAGCAACTAATTTAAGTATTCCCTTAAAGAAACTTGGGCAGCCTATAAAGTACTGCTTCAATATAAAAAGATAGATTGTCTGGTGTATCAAGTAACTTTCTAGGATCAATGAATGGCAATTTTCAAAGGCCTGTTGAGCCATTAGTTTACCATGGTTCCCAAAGAAAATTAATGTCTATCAGAAATATCTACAGTGGCTTTTTAAAATAAGATGACTCTGCCTCATATTCAGCAAGGGGAAGCATTTAGTAGATTAACAAGGGAAGAGGACAGAAGGATAACGAAAAGATCTGGGGGAAATGCTTTAAGGCATTCATCTGATAATCTCAGAAGACAGAGAAGCCTGGCAGGCTACAGTCCATAGGGTCACAAAGAGTCGGACATGACTGATGCGACTGAGGACAAGAAGAAGCAAGAAAGCCAGCCAGCCAACAACAGAAGGCTAGGCTGTGAGGTAAGAAGATTTACACATGCTTGCTAGCAATAGAGGGGGTAAGTGCACAGGCTATGTACAACAGACAGGAAGAGGTTTCGTGAACAGTTGAAATTATGTGATTTTAAGTCACTGGTGATGGAGGGCAGGGTCACGGCACTGCATATGCTGAAAGGCAGGCTCAGAGACCGACTAATAGTGGCAATTTCCTTCGACACCCAGCCTTTCTTCTTGGTGATGGAAAGGTGATCTTGCTCTTGACTTTCCCTTCTCCCAAATTACAACCTTCCACCAAAGGCTTCCTCTGCCACTCTTGAATTTCAAAATGAGATGGTTTGGTGTTGTGCAAACTAAGGGGGAGCAAAAATTGCAGACGGAACACTGTGCAGGCTGCAGGCTCCATTTGCAGATTACAGATGGAGCCAGAGGAAAGAGAATAAGGCCACAATTTGCCTATTGTACATGAAATAGCTCTTAGAAAGAGAGCCTCTCTGATTTTCCCAACCTAAACTGAGGGCCACCCGTCACTTACCAATACAAGTGCCTGTATGTACCCAAACATACGCACATGTGTAAGAGGGGTGTAATCTGAGCAGAACCTCTTCAATTAGTTACTTGATCTTGGGGACTTGCAAAGAAAATAACAGAGAAGCCAGGAGAAAAAGAAATACACTTTCTCTGTCACCATCTTATTGGCTGGCTGTGTGCTGTCATTTTAGTCTGTCAAGTCCTTTGTTGGTTTATTATACTGCATTTGTACTTGCTTTTGAATAGTTTTATAAACACTGATTCCATCACTTAAGTGCAAAAAAAAAAGAGTTTGCAGTGATAATAAGTGAAAATTAAAGAAACAAGACATAACAGCTATTTTAAAATTTATCTCTATATGGATATGTTCATACTGGGCCCCCCTTTGGACTTCTGAACAAATGGGACTTACAAACCTACTTTTAGGGCCTAAACTTCTGTAGTAAATAAGCAAAGCAGACACTATAGGAATTTACAAAAGAATAAAATAATCAATATGGTATTCAAAAATTAACCTCTCATGTTCATCACTTTTTTTTGTTGTTTTTATTTTTTAATTTATTTAAATTGGAGGCTAATTACTTTACAATATTGTAATGGTTCTTGACATACATTGACATGAATCAGCCATGGGTGTATATGTGTCCCCCCTATCCTGAATCCCTCTTCCACCTCCCTCCCCATTCCATTCTTCAAGGCTGTCCCAGTGCACTGGCCCTGAGTGCTCTGTTTCATATATTGAACCTGGACTAGAGATCTATTTCACATATGGTAATATACACGCTTCAATGCTATCCTCTCAAATCATCCCCCCTCACCTTCTAAGACAGAGTCTAAAAGTCTGTTCTTGGTATCTGTGTCTCTTTTGCTGTCTCGCAGATAGGGTCATAGTTACCATCTTTCTAGATTTCATACATATATGCATTAATATACCGGTGTTTTTCTTTCTGGCTTACTTCACTCTGTATAATAGGCCCCAGTTTCATCCACCTCATTAGAAGTGATTCAAATGCATTCTTTTTAATAGCTGAGTAATATTTCATTGTGTATATTTACCACAGCTTTCTTATCCATTCATCTGCTGATGGACATCTAGGTTGCTTCCATATCCTAGCTATTATAAACAGTGTGACAATGAACAACGGGGTACACATGTCTCTCTCAATTCTGGTTTCCTCAGTGTGTATGCTCAGCAGCAGGGCTGCTAGACTGTACGACAGTTCTATTTCCAGTGCTTTAAGGAAGCTCCACACTGTTCTCCATACTGGCTGTACTAGTTTGCATTCCCACCAACAGTGTAAGACGGATCTTTTTTCTCCACACCCTCTGCAACATTTATTGTTTATAGACTTTTTGATAGCAGCCATTCTGACTGGCATAAGATGGTACCTCATTGTGGTTTTGACTTGCATTTCTCTGAAATGATGTTGAGCATCTTTTCATGTGTTTGTTCAGTTCAGTTCAGTTCAATCGCTCAGTCGTGTCCGACTCTCTGCGACCCCATGAATCGCAGCACGCCAGGACTCCCTGTCCATCACCAACTCCTGGAGTTCACTCAAACTCACGCCCATCGAGTCGGTGATGCCATCCAGCCATCTCATCCTCTGTCCTCCACTTCTCCTCCTGCCCCAATCCCTCCCAGCATCAGAGTCTTTTCCAATGAGTCAACTCTTCGCATGAGGTGGCCAAAGTATTGGAGTTTCAGCTTCAGCACCAGTCCTTCCAATGAACACCCAGATTGATCTCCTTTAGAATGGACTGGCTGGATCTTCTTGCAATCCAAGGGACTCTCAAGAGTCTTCTCCAACACCACACCACAGTTCAAAAGCATCAATTCTTCGGCGTTCAGCTTTCTTCACAGTCCAACTCTCACATCCATACATGACCACTGGAAAAACCATAGCCTTGACTAGAAGGACCTCTGTTGGCAAAGTAATGTCTCTGCTCTTCAATATGCTATCTAGGTTGGTCACAACTTTGCTTCCAAGGAGTAAGCGTCTTTTAATTTCATGGCTGCAGTCACCATCTGCACTGATTTTGGAGCCCCAAACATAAAGTCTGACACTGTTTCCACTGTTTCCCCATCTATTTCCCATTAAGTGATGGGACCAGATGCCATGATCTTCGTTTTCTAAATGTTGAGCTTTAAGCCAACTTTTTCACTCTCCTCTTTCACTTTCATCAAGAGGTTCTTTAGATCTTCTTCATGTTCTGCCATAAGAGTGGTGTCATCTGCATATCTGAGGTTATTGATATTTCTCCCAGCAATCTTAATTCCAGCTTGTGCTTCTTCTAGCCCAGCATTTCTCATGATGTGCTAGGCATAGAAGTTAAATAAGCAGGGTGACAATATACAGCCTTGACGTACTCCTTTTTCCTATTTGGAACCAGTCTGATGTTCCATGTCCAGTTCTAATCATTGCTTCCTGACCTGCATATAGGTTCCTCAAGAGGCAGGTTAAGTGGTCTGGTATTCTCATCTCTTTCAGAATTTTCCACAGTTTATTGTGATTCACAGTCAAAGGTTTTGGCAAAGTCAATAAAGCAGAAATAGATGTTTTTCTAGAACTCTCTTGCCTTTTCCATGATCCAGCAGATGTTGGCAATTTGATCTCTGTGTTTGTTAGCCATCTGTATATCTTCTTTGGAGAAAAGTCTGCTTAATTCTGTGGCCCATTTTTTGATTGGGTCGTTTATTTTTCTGGAATTGAGCTACATGATCTGCTTGTGTATTTCTGAGATTCTTTGTCAGTTGCTTCATCTGCTATTATTTTCACCCATTCTGAAGGCTGTCTTTTCACCTTGCTTATAGTTTCTTTCATTGTGCAAAAGCTTTTAATTAGTTCCCATTTGTTTATTTTTGCTTTTATTTCCATTGCTCTGGGGGTGGGGGGTGGGTCATAGAGGATCCTGCCATGACTTATGTCAGAGTGTTCTGCGTATGTTTTCCTCTAGGAGTTTTATAGTTTCTGGTCTTACATTTAGATCTTTAATCCATTTTGAGTTTATTTTTGTGTATGATGTTAGAAAGTGTTCTAGTTTCATTCTTTTACGGGTGGTTGACCAGCTTCCCCAGCACCACTTGTTAAAGAGATTGTCTTTTCACTATTGTATATTCTTGTCTCCTTTGTCAAAGATAAGGTGTCCATCGGTACATGGATTTATCTCCAGGCTTTCTATTTTGTTCCATTGATCTATATTTCTGTCTTTGAGCCACTACCATACTCTCTTGATAACTGTAGCTTTGTAGTATAGTCTGAAGTCAGGCAGGTTGATTCCTCCAGTTCCATTCTTCTTTCTCAAGATTTCTTTGGCTATTTGAAGGTTTTTGTATTTCCATACAAATTGTGAAATTATTTGTTCTAGTTCTGCGAAAAATACCACTGGTAGCTTGATAGGGATTGCACTGAATCTATAGATTGTGTTGGGTAGTATATTCATTTTCACTATATTGACTCTTTTGATCCATGAATATGATATATTTCTCCATCTATCTGTGTCATTTTTTATTTCTTTCTTCATTGTTTTATAGTTTTCTATATATAGGTCTTTTGTTTCTTTAGGTAGATTTATTCTGAAGTATATGGATAGGGAGGCCTGGCATGCTGCAATTCATGGGGTTACAAAGAGTTGAACATGACTGAGCTACTGAACTGATTCTAAGTATTCTTTTTGTTGCAATGGTGAATGGAATTGTTTCCTTAATTTCTCTTTCTGTTTTCTCATTGTTAGTGTACAGGAATGAAAGGGATTTCTGTGTGTTAATTTTATATCCTGCAACTTTACTATATTCATTGATTAGCTCCAGTAATTTTGTGGTGGTGTCTATTTAGGGTTTCCTGGTGATGGACAAGGAGGCCTGGTGTGCTGCGATTCATGAGGTTGCAAAGAGTCGGACACGACTGAGCGACTGAACTGATATAGAGGATCATGTCATCTGCAAACAGTGAGAATTTTATGTCTTCTTTCCCAATCTGGATTCCTTTTATTTCTTTTTCTTCTCTGAATGCTGTGGAAAAAACTTCCAAACCTATGTTGAATAGTAGTGGTGAGAGTGGGCACCCTTGTTCCTGACTGCAGGGGAAATGCTTTCAGTTTTTCACCATTGAGGATAATGTTTGCTGTGGGTTTACCATATATGGCTTTTATTATTTTGAGGTATGTTCCTTCTATGCCTGCTTTCTGGAGGGTTTTTATCATAAAGAGATATTGAATTTTGTCAAAGGCTTTTTCTGCATCTATTGAAATAATCATATGGTTTTTATCTTTCAATTTGTTAATGTGGTATGTATCACACTGCTTGATTTGCGAATACTGAAGAATCCTTGCATCCCTGGGATAAAGCTCACTTGGTCATGATGTATGATCTTTTTAATATGTTGTTGGATTCTGTTTGCTAGAATTTTGTTGAGAATTTTTGCATCTAAGTTCATCAATGATATTGGCCTATAGTTTTCTTTTTTGTGGCAGCTTTGTCTAGTTTTGGTATTAGGGTGATGGTGGCCTCACAAAATGAGTTTGGCAGTTTACCTTCTTCTGCAATTTTTTGGAAGAGTTTGAGTAGGATAGGTGTTACCTATTCTCTAAATTTTTGGTAGAATTCACCTATGAAGCCATCTGGTCCTGGGCCTTTGTTTGTTGGAAGATTTTTTATTACAATTTTTACATCCATGCTTGTGATGGGTCTGTTAAGATTTTCTATTTCTTTCTGGTTCAGTTTTGGAAGGTTATACTTTTCTAAGAATTCATTCATTTCTTTCAAGTTGTCCATTTTATCGTCATATAGTTGCCAATAATAGTCTCTTATGATCCTTTGTATTTCTGTGTTGTCTGTTGTGATTTCTCCATTTTCATTTCTAATTTTGTTGATTTGATTCTTCTCTCTAACTCAACGAGTCTGGCTAATGGTTTGTCTATTTATCTTCTCAAAGAACCAGCTTTTAGTTTTGTTGACCATTGCTATAGGCTCCTTTGTTTCTTTTTCATTTATTTCTGCCCTAACCTTTATGATTTCTTTCCCTCTACTAACCCTGGGGTTCTTCATTTCTTTTTCTAGTTGCTTTAGGTGTAAAGTTAGGTTATTTGAGTTTTCTCTCATTTCTTGAGGTAAGCTTGTATTGCTATGAACCTTCCCCTTAGCACTGCTTTTACTGAATCCCATAGGCTTTGGTTTGTCGTGTTTTCATTTTCATTTGTTTCTGTGTATATTTTAATTTCTTTTTGATTTCTTCTGCGATTTGTTGGTTATTCAGAAGTGTGTTGTTTAGCCTCCATATGTTTGGGTTTTTAAGTTTTTTTCCTGTAGTTTACATAATCTTACCACATTGTGACCAGAAAAGATACTTGAAATGATTTCAATTTTTTTTTTTTTTTTTTTTTACTTTTGGGAGAAGGCAATAGCACCCCACTCCAGTACTCTTGCCTAGAAAATCCCATGGATGGAGGAGCCTGGTGGGCTGCCATCCATGGGGTCGCAAAGAGTCAGACACGACTGAGCAACTTCACTTTCACTTTTTACTCTCATGCATTGGAGAAGGAAATGGCAACCCACTCCAGTGTTCTTGCCTGGAGAATCCCAGGGATGGGGTAGTCTGGTGGGCTGCCGTCTTTTGGGTCGCACAGAGTTGGACACGACTAAAGTGACTTAGCAGTAGCAGTAAGGCTAGATTTATGGCCCACAATGTGATCTATCTGGGAGAATGTTCCATGTGCACTTGAGAAAAAGGTGAAATTCATTGTTTTGGGGTGAAATGTCCTATAGATTTAAATTAGGTCTATCTGGTCCACTGTATCATTTAAAGTTTGTGCTTCCTTGCTAGTTTTCTGTTTGGTTAATCTATCTATAGGTGTGAGTAGGATATTAAAGTCTGCCACTATTACTGTGTTACTGTTAATTTCCCCTTTCATACTTGTTAGCATTTCTCTTACATACTGCAGTGCTATGTTGGGTGCATATATAATTGTTACATCTTCTTGGACTGATCCTTTGATCATTATGTGGTGTCCTTCTTTGTCTCTTTTCACAGCCTTTATTTCAAAGTCTATTTTATCTGATATGAGTATTGCTACTCCTGCTTTCTTTTGGTCTCCATTTGCATGAAATATCTTTTTCCAGCCTTTCCCTTTCAGTCTGTATGTGTCCCTTGTTTTGAGGTGGGTCTCTTGTAGACAGCATATATGGGGGTCTTGCTTTTGTATCCACTCAGCCAGTCTTTTGTCTTTTGGTTGGGGCATTCAACTCATTTACATTTAAGGTAATTATTGGTAAGTATGATCCCATAAACAACATTTACTTTATTGTTTTGGGTTCGAGTTTATACACCCTTTCTGTTTCCTGTCTAGAGAAGATCCTTTAGCGTTTGTTGAAGAGCTGGTTTGGTGGTGCTGAATTCTCCCAGGTTTTGCTTGTCTGTAAAGCTGTTGATTTCTCCTTCATATCTGAATGAGATCCTTGCTGGGTACAGTAATCTGGGCTGTAGGTTTTTCTCTTTCATCACTTTAAGTATGTCCTGCCATTCCCTTGTGGCCTGAAGAGTTTCCATTGAAAGATCAGCTGTTATCCTTATGAGGATCCCCTTGGGTGTTATTTGTTGCATTCCCCTTGCTGCTATTAATATTTGCTCTTTGTGTTTGTTCTTCATTAATTTGATTAATATGTGTCTTGGGGTGTCTTGCTTTGGGTTTATCCTGTTTGGGACTCTCATGTTCATCTTTAAAAAAAATCAAAAACATCTACTGTATGCCAGACATTTTGCCACCTACTTGAAATATCTACAACGCATGTACATCAGTGAAGTATTACACTAAAGTGGGATAGGCACGAAGCAGGCAAAATGCTTCCTATTGCTATATTTCACATTGGATGAAAACTTCAGCCCTGCATTATCACCAAAATAGAAAAACAGATCAATACAACAGAATAGAGAGTCCAGAAACAGAGCTACTGATATATGGACAACGGGTTTTCAGCAAAAGTGCAAAAACAATTCTGTGGAGAAATAATCTTTTTTAACAAATGACAATGGAACAAGTAGATATCTACATGCAAACTATATACAGATAGATATCCATATATCCATATCACAATCTATTAGAAACATTAACTCAAAATATATCAACCTAGTTTAAAACCTAAAACTAAAAAACATCTGCAAGAAAACTTATGTAAACTTCAGTTAGGCAAAGATTTTTCAAATATGTTACCACAAAAAAAAAAAAAAAAAAAAAAACGACCTGCTAAATTATACCTCATTAAAAATGTAAACTTCTACTCTTCAGAAGACGTTAAGAAAATGAAGATACAAGCCACAAGAAAAAAATATTTGCAACATGTGTATCTGATATAAGTTTTGTATCTAGAAAACATTTTTTTAAACTCTTAAAACTACATAAAAAGAAAGCAACTCAATTTGTTAAATGGACAAAAGATTTATTACTTAACTAAAGAAGATACATGGGTGGCAAATAAACACATGAAAAGATGTTTAGCAGCAGTAATCATTAGGAAATGTAAATTATATTTGCTACCTACATATTAGAATGACTAAAATGAAAAAGAATGACCATACCAAGTATGGGCAAGGATGTAGAGGAACTTTCATACACTACTGGTAGAAAGTGTAAAAACACTTTAAAAAACAGTTTGACTGTTTCTTTAGAAATTCAAAATATACCTACCATATGTATCAACTATTTTACTCCAAAGTATTTCCCCAAGGAAATGAAAACACATGCCCACATAGATTTGTACATGGGTGTTCATAATAGCTTTGTTACAGCCTAAAACTGGGAAAAACTTAACTGTGATATAACCATACAATACAATATTCAGTTCAGTTCAGTTGCTCAGTCGTGTCCGACTCTTTGAGATCCCATGAATCGCAGCATGCCAGGCCTCCCTGTCTATCACCAACTCCCGGAGTTCACCCAATGCAATATTACTCAGCAATAAAAGCAAATAACTTATTTATGTATGCTACAACATGAATAAACCTCAAAACAAGTATGTTGAATAAACAAAGAATACATTCTGTATGATTCCACTAACATAAAATTCTAAGAAATGTAAAATAATAGTGACAGAAAACAGACTAGCGGTTCCCATGGAGATACAGGAAAAGATTATTTGGGGACAAGAGGAAACTTCTGGGGTGATGGGCATTTTCCTTGTCTTGACCATGGTGGTAGTTTCATGGGTGTATACACATGTCAAAAATATAAAAATGTTACACTTTTAATTCAGGCAATTTACTAGTGTGTCAATTATACCTCAACAGAGCTCTTTTTTAAAATGTCACAACTGGCTATCATGCACAGCTGACATATCATTATTACTAGATATCATAATTACTAGATTATATTGAGTGTCCATCAGAAAGAACTCATCTTTCAGATTCTTGGAACAAAGGGATGGCCATATTCTGGAAGGACTGGCTTTAAACCACGAAGGCTCCACTGAAAACAGCTCAGCTGTGAATCTGTGAACGTGAGCGTCTGAGGCAGGCTCAGGAGCAGCGCCCGGTCTGCACCCCACTATCAGTGTCAAGAGGGAGTTCATACCGAGCCCTTGTCTTCTTCACCTATAACAGTCAAATCTCAGCTGTTCAGAGGCTAACTTTTAGTAGAGTTTGTCCTATTTTTCTTTCAAATACCTTGGTTACTGTTTGGCCACATCTTCTCTCATGAACACATGAACCAAAGAGCAGAGAAAGAAAACATACATAACTTTTTACCATTTTTAAATGTAACAAACAAGTACCTTATTAAAATACTATATACGATGATAATGATGCATATGACATAGAGGAATCCAAATGGAGAGAAAAAAAGGTTTAAAAGGGAGAGAGTACAAGCACAGACAAAATCAGTATATGAAAACACCTGTCAAAGGTGTAGAGCCACTGTTAGAAGTGGGGGAGGGGGAGGAAAGGACCTCAAAACCAGCTACTGAGAAGCTTTCCTAAATTCAGTTATGGGATGAGATCACAACTATCAGCTTAAGCGAGATTTTTGCACACTCTGTGAATTGAAAACGTCCCAGCAGTCTCCCATTGCCATAGATAATTGAGAGTTGGCTGCTGTTAAACCTTTACATGCTCAAAGCGGCTGAGTCCCTGGCAACCAGATGCTACTGCTTAAAACAGTTTAGGCTCTTAGCCCTGAAGGATTCCTAAAATTGGATTACAGTCCCTCCAGATAATCTGAGAAATACAGCATGACGAAAAGGAAACCTTAAAAAAAAATTAACTCCTCCATAACAGCAGCATTCTGAAAGCTGAGCACAGCATGACTGAGGCAGAAAATCTCATCAGTGAGGGCTTAAGGGCAATGATGTACACAAAGGGCGAGTCCAGAAAGGGGAGGGGAACCCACACAACAGAGGGGAGCGTCAGGAAGCCAGAAGAGACAGTAAGCACCACGCAATTCTCAGGCTTTTTGGAGGGCAAAGAAAGTCTGGTGTACTGCCTTGAGAGAGGGTCACGGAGCACACAAATTCCTGCTTTCTCATGCATTCAAATATAACCCAAGGAGGTCACACTCACATCTGAAAGGATGTGTAATCCTAATGAGGCCACTTTTAACTAGTCATTACTCATTTTTGACTAGGCGTTCCATGCAAAACACGGGGAAAGGGTTAGTGCATGTACTTGTTACAGTGCAGCAAGTGTGCTTAGTCACTTCAGTCATGTCCAATTATTTCTGACCCCCATGAACCACAGTTCTCCAGGCTCCTCTGTCCATGGGATTCTCCAGGTAAGAATACTGGAGTGGGTTGCCATGCCCTGCTCCAGGGGATCTTCCCCACTCAGGGATTGAACCCATGTCTCCTGTGTCTCCTGCACGCAGGTGGATTCTTTACCACTGAGCACCACAGAAGCCCACTGCACCAAAATAATCAGTAACTGGTCCTTTGCTGTAACACTCAGGTTTAGCTCCACAGGGAGACTGACTATAACTTCATCATCTCTGAATTCCTAGTGGAGGACACAGAATTCAATGCTCAGTGAGATGTTTTTGAACAGAAGAATTGGAGAGAGGAGGACACCATGAGCACTCCTCTTACCCTTGGAGTTGCTCCCCCACCCTATGAGTCACATCCCTCCTCCGCTCTCACATTTCCACCCAAGAACCTTCAAGCTTATTATTCCCCACCACATTGTTGGTAAACTCATTACTATCCCCTTGCATATTAAGAGGGGGGTGAACAGATCCTCAAGAGATATCGTAAGTTACCCGATTAAATACAAGAGAAACCAATAGACCGCACTGACTGGGAAAATGACAGGCCTTGCCATTATCTTTGTGGCTTGATCTCATGGCCAGATTACCATTTTCGGGGTCTCAATACCTCTCTATTAAGAGAAAAATCAGGAGTGGTTGATACTGTCATCCATATATTCAAGACAAGGACCCTGATAAGGCAGTGACAACATCTTCATATACGGACATTTGATCCACAAAAATAATAAGGTACAGATTTTCATTTTCTTCCCGTAAAATGTTTCCAATTTGTTCTCTTACCCAGGTGCCCACATACTACCACACCTTCATTTTAAACGACCAATATCTGGCCCCTAAGTGAATCTTTAATTACTTAAGGAAAGAGAGTGAAATGAAATGAACTACAGGGGAAATAAAAAGCAAAATAAGGATTGGGATTCTGAGTCATGGAGGAGTTCTCCATTCTTTTCTGCCATGCTAAACCAGTTCTGATCCTCACTGTTTCCTTTAACCTTCCCCAGAAGAGAAAAAAGGAAAACAAAATCCTGATGTAATTCAGATTTTACAAAGTGCGGAAAAAGGGAGGACCACTAATATGTCCTTCTAGCTCCAGCTCTTAAGAAATTAAGCCTCTATTAACAGGCAGTTGAGAAGACCTTTATATTTGACTTTAGTTAGGGCTGGCTGTGCATTCATAGAAATAGAGGCAGTGTATGGGTATGAGTAAACACTTTTGGAGAGGCTCACTTAGGAGAACAAAATCTGTCTCTCTCTCTCTCTCTCTCTCTCACACACACACACACACACACACACACACACAGGGCTAATTCTGTCCACTCAGCAAACAGGACACAATTTCACAAAAGGTAACTTAGTGTTTATTCAGTAAGAGGAAAAGCCACTTCTGGCAAAATTCACATTACGTAGCCCCAAAATAAATACTTTATACAGCAATATTAGATAGGGTATATGGATAAAAGACAATCCCTTTATATCTCGAGTTTTTCAAGTACTTCAAATAGGTTTTTAGAGAACAATGAAATAATTAATTCCTTCAGTACTAATTCTATAATGTTCTCCCAGCTTCCCAGAAACTGTAGTCAACTTTCCAATGGAAACAAGCAGGCACCCATTCATTTACAGAACAGTGATGTAGAAAACCAACATACCCATGAATATATATATTAATACCTCTCCACACTTCGCAAAAATTGTTACATCCTTTCTCAAACTAATCTTAAATGGCTTGTCAATGGCACAGACCAATCTGTTTCAAAGTCTGAAAATTTAGGGTCCTCCATGAGATGATCTCTTAGCTTGCATCAAACTCTTTGATGTTATTATTATCCTCAGAGGTTATTTAACACATATAAAACATCCAACCAATGCAGACTTAAGAGTTCACTGATTCAGTAGCACTTTTTTTCCAGATCATGTTTTCCAGAATTAAATATCTCTATGAGATTTCTCATAGAGAAATTATTACCAAATTCAGACTAAAATTGATAAAAGTAGGGAAAACCACTAGGCCATTCAGGTCTGACCTAAATCAAATCCCTTATGATTATACAGTGGAAGTGAGAAATAGATCTAGATCTGATAGATAAGAGTGCCTGATGAACTATGGAATGACGTTCGTGACACTGTATGGGAGACAGGGATCAAGACCATCCCCATGGAAAAGAAATGCAAAAAAGCAAAATGGCTGTCTGGGGAGGCCTTACAAATAGCTGTGAAAAGAGAGATGAAAAGCAAAGGAGAAAAGGAAAGATATAAGCATCTGAATGCAGAGTTCCAAAGAATAGCAAGAAGAGATAAGAAAGCCTTCTTCAGCAATCAATGCAAAGAAATAGAGGACAACAGCAGAGTGGGCAAGACTAGAGATATCTTCAAGAAAATCAGAGATACCAAGGGAACATTTCATGCAAAGATGGGCTTGATAAAGCACAGAAATGGTCTGGGCCTAACAGAAGCAGAAGATATTAAGAAGAGATGGCAAGAATACACGGAAGGACTGTACAAAAACATCTTCATGACCCAGATAATCATGATGATGTGATCACTCATCTAGAGCCAGGCATCTTGGAATCTGAAGTCAAGTGGGCCTTAGAAAGCATCACTACAAACAAAGCTAGTGGAGGTGATGGAATTCCAGTGGAGCTGTTTCAAATCCTGAAAGATGATGCTGTGAAAGTGCTGCACTCAATATGCCAGCAAATTTGAAACACTCAGCAGTGGCCACAGGACTGGAAAAGGTCAGTGTTCATTCCAATCACAAAGAAAGGCAATGCCAAAGAATGCGCAAACTACCGCACAATTGCACTCATCTCACATGCTAGGAAAGTAATGCTCAAAATTCTCCAAGCCAGGCTTCAGCAGTATGTGGACCGTGAACTCCCTGATGTTCAAGCTGGTTTTAGAAAAGGCAGAGGAACCAGAGATCAAATTGCCAACATCTGCTAGATCATGGAAAAAGCAACAGAGTTCCAGAAAAACATCTATTTCTGCTTTACTGACTATGCCAAAGCCTTTGACTGTGTGGATCACAATAAACTGTGGAAAATTCTGAAAGAGACAGGAATACCAGACCACTTGACCTGCCTCTTGAGAAATTTGTACACAGGTCAGGAAGCAACAGTTAGAACTGGACATGGAACAACAGACTGGTTCCAAACAGGAAAAGGAGTACATCAAGGCTATATATTGTCACCGTGCTTATTTAACTTCTATGCAGAGTACATCATGAGAAATGCTGGACTGGAAGAAACACAAGCTGGAATCAAGATTGCTAGGAGAAATATCAATCACCTCAGATATGCAGATGACACCACCCTTATAGCAGAAAGTGAAGAGGAGCTAAAAGCCTCTTGATCAAAGTGAAAGAGGAGAATGGAAAAGTTGGCTTAAAGCTCAACATTCAGAAAACGAAGATCATGGCATCCAGTCCCATCATTTCATGGGAAATAGATGGGGAAACAGTGGAAACAGTGTCAGACTTTATTTTGGGGGGCTCCAAAATCACTGCAGATGGTGACTGCAGCCATGAAATTAGAAGATGCTTACTCCTTGGAAGAAAAGTTATGACCAACCTAGATAGAATATTGAAAAGCAGAGACATTACTTTGCTGACTAAGGTCCTTCTAGTCAAGGCTATGGTTTTTCCAGTGGTCATGTATGGATGTGAGAGTTGGACTGTGAAGAAGGCTGAGCGCCAAAGGATTGATGCTTTTGAGTTGTGGTGTTGGAGAAGACTCTCGAGAGACCCTTGGACTGCAAGGAGATCCAACCAATCCATTCTGAAGGAGATCAGCCCTGGGATTTCTTTGGAAGGAATGATGCTGAAGCTGAAACTCCAGTACTTTGGCCACCTGATACGAAGAGTTGACTCACTGGAAAAGACTCTGATGCTGGGAGGGATTGGGGGCAGGAAGAGAAGGGGACGATCGAGGATGAGATGGCTGGATGGCATCACTGACTCAATGGATGTGAGTCTGGGTGAACTCTGAAAGACGGTGATGAACAGGGAGGCCTGGGTTGCTTTGATTCATGGGGTCGCAAAGAGTCGGACATGACTGAGTGACTGAACTGATGAGATTTCTCTGATATAAAAGCATTTTCTTTTGATTTGAGAACTAGGCATCGTTCTGATTTGAGAACTAGACATGATTTAATAAAAGGTTAAGACAAATTTCTGAATATAAAACAAGGACTAATTTATGACTTTTCACAACCACTAATATTTGTATAGCAACTGAGAGTTGCGAGTGTACAACAAGCTTACCTTTTAAAATCATCATTTCACTTGATTTCCTAATAACCCATACAACAGGCACCATCATTTTCATTTTGTAAATGAGGAAACGGAGGTTTGGTATACAAATGACATCCCAAAGTCAGAGAGCCAGCTCTTGGCAACACACTTGGGGTCCTTTGGCTCTAATCCTAGCCTCATTCACTAACACCAGGTCGTTAGAGCCTTATTTGTTAAGTGTCAGGATTATGACCTTTTGTGTGAAGAAAATTTTAAATTATAGTTTAGTACTGTCTCATTATAAAATCCTTCTTCTCACCTCCATTTCCCCCAAAGCATAATTAGGGAAAGGCTATGCCCCTTACATCAAGCATCTGAACTCTTTCTGAAGGATTCAAATCAGCAATACAAATCCAGACAGAAATAAAAGCTTAGGTTTTTATTTAAAACTGACTATTTTCACCATTTTATTTCAAGGGTGAACAGTGGCAAAGAATGACACCCTTCTGACCTTAAAAAAAAAAAAATTACACAAATGCTCCAGACCCTGAATTCCACATGTTCTGCCTATGTGGCTCAATAATTATTAATGGATAATGGTGGCAGCTATAAATACCCACAGGTGCACAAAAACGAAAGAAAGAAAAGAAAACACCAGAAATTCTTGTTTAACATATATTGCAAATGCTCTATCACTAAATGAGACACAAACACAGGTTTCATGGCAAGACTTCCCAGTCTGGGAGCTTGTCTACATGGTTCCAGCCTCTGAATGCACTCTCCCTTCCACTGCCTTTCGCATCAATTCCCATCTTCTATTTCAGATTTTAACCAGGAGCATTTTCTTTCCTTTAGCATAATATGAGGTAAAATACAATGAACTACCCTGCAGGTTTTCACAGAATCCAGAAAAGTACTTAAGAAGTACCCATTTACCTGAGAGGCAGTGTCAGTTTGCACAAGAGACCTGGATGCTAAGTTTGAGGCAATTATGTCATGCAAAGATGCCCAAACTTTTACTCAGTTTGTTGAACAAGTCACAGCCTTTTCTCTATACCAAAGCTTCCTATAGATAGATTTAGTGATGTTTAGATACTTATTGGGTCTATCAGATTTGATAATGGAATCAATCTCTCCCTTTAGAAGCTCTGGGTTAATGGCAAAGTTTATTAAACTGCAAGCAGTCATTCAGAAAAGATAATAGAGACATGATTACAGAGTAACCAGAGGATTAAACATGAGATTTATCACAAAATTAAACTGAATTAAATGTTCTCTGATAGCACTTGAAATGCTGTCGATATGTTTAACTCACGATCTATGCTTTCTGTGTTTACCTAATAGGCACAGGGATGTCTGATTTGAGAAAATGATTGCTATATAAAAACATAAGCCACAGAGATTTGGTGAAAGACTCGAGAGTCCTTTCTGAAAATGTTCACCCATTTTTAAGAAGTAGCACTTTAATTTCTCCATAAGAGCCGTCCACAGTTTAACTCAGTAATTTGGAGTTACTCGGTACATAGCCCATTCTTCCCATCCCTAAAGCTCGCCCATATAGGCATCCCCCACTTTTCTAAAGTTCACTTTATGCCACTTCACTTTTACAAAAACCCTACATTTGCATCTGTTTCTCCTAACCAAAAGAAATCTGAAGAGGATTTTTCACTTTTATGGAAAGAGGTGAAAAGCAAAAATAGTATTCAGTGTCTGTTCTGCAAAATGCTGTTAAGAGAAGCAGCATTCACCCCAAAGAGCAAGAGTGACCCCACCAAGCTCCTTCCCTGGAAACTACACTCTGCATCTCAGCATCTAGTTGCCATACCTTTGAACAGCATCTGTGAACATCTGTGCTTTATATTGATTTATTTTGTGCATCTGTGTCCTAAAGTAGTTGCTTCTTGGCTCTATGCCATTTTGACTTACGAAAGATTTCACAGGAATTTTCAGACAGTGGGGGAATCCTGTACACCCTCACAGGCACATATCTCAGAAACTGTGTCTGCAAGTCACATCCTTGAAACCATTTCCTCCTCTTTAAAAAATTTCCTTCCCTTCTCTCACACAGAAGCATGTGGTGTGACACTGGGCCTTGGTCCCCTGAGGAAAGAAGCCTGGAAAATGTCATCTAGATGTAGGAAAATCAACCCTTCTACATCCTGGGAGAATTTATTGATACCACCACAAGCTCAGCAAATCACATTCATAAAAGTGAAATCCCGTTCACAGGCTCTGAAAGGTAACCACTGGCTAAACAAATTGGAAACAACATACACGCTCGTCATCAGTGGAGGAGTCAGTATATATGATGGCTGCTAAGACTGATAGCAATACCACAGTGAGAGAGCACAGCTCTGCAGGACCTAAGACGATAAAGGCCGATCCTGCTGTGAGAGCTTGGGAGGGTGTGCGTGCAAGCAGATGGGTTGGCAGGGAAATCAGTCACAGAGCAAACACTGAGCCTGAGGTTTAAACTACACCTTGGATGGCAGCAAGTCTGAGGGAGGCATCCCCTTTCCCCTGGGCCTGAGGTTTAAACTACACCTTGGATAGCAACGAGTCTGAGGGAGGCGTCCCCTTTCCCCTGGGCCTGAGGTTTAAGCTACACCTTGGATAGCAATGAGTCTAAAGGAGGCGTCCCCTTTCCCCTGGGCCTGAGGTGTAAGCTACGCCTTGGATGGCAGCAAGTTGGATGGCAGCAAGTCTGAGGGAGGCGTGCCCTTTCCCCTGGGCCTGAGGGTTTAAGCTACACCTTGGATGGCAGTGGGTCTGAGGGAGGCGTCCCTTTCCCCTAGTCTAGTTGCTGTCGCATTGCTAGCGCATGCACCCACACACGGTGTCGGCCCTGCCCTGAGGACCTGCGGGCTGCGGTGGCTTCAGCTGCAATCCGACATGGCAGCCGTTTGGAAAGAGAGGGGAGAGGAGCTGAGTTGGAAACGAGATGCTGGGGCTGATACCACCCTGCAGTTCTATCATCCCCTCATCAGCACACTGATTTACACCAGAGCCACCGCTTTTCTTCTCAGCAGTTATCCAATGTTACAATACCATTTGGTGCTGTGGGTAGTCCACAAAATTTCTCGATTCCTCAGGGACCAAGAATGCCATCCTGCCTGCTGAAGAGAGGAGCTCTGCACCCCACCCTAAAAGCTAGGGCTGCTTTGAAGGACATGAAGCCAAAGCTGCTTACCTCAGACTCTGATTGATAGAGATCCTATGACATCAGTTTCTTACATTATTTTCCACAGTAGAAACTTCATGCTAAGAAAACTACTGCCCCTCACTGCTATCAATACACTGTGTCTTCGCTCAGTCTGGGACTGATACAAGCAGGTGCTCTGGTGGTGGTCAGATCAGGGTTTGAGCCCTGGTGTTGCCACTTTGTGGCTGTGTGACCTTAGGCAAATCTCCAGCCTGTTTAGGTCTCCCTTTTTACTGCTCCAGGACAGGGACAGAGTTATGAGGCCTAATGAAATATGTGGGAGGTGCCTCAGATATTTCCCAGCATAAAGTAGATAATAAATGCTAAGTGATGAATTCCTCTTCCTAGCAATCATGTTCCTAGTCAATACAAAGGGAAACTGTCAGTCATTATAAAATGCTGTCTTTGGCAACTGAGGATTGATGGCGGGACTTATTCTTTATATAGCCTTAAGAATGTGTGTATTGAGTGTCTTTTGGTGTTCAGAGTGATACAGTGTATACTATAATACCTCTTTTAATTACCATAATATTCTGTGCAGCTTCAGTTTTTCTTATTTCCATCAAATAGTGGCTAAGTGTCACAACTAATTTATAAAGTAGCTATTCGAATTAAATAAAGTAATACAGTTTCTGAAACAGACTAGAGTTAGTCATTCTATTACTATGAATTAACTTGACCAGAGTCTTCATCCCAGGCTTGAAGACAACATCAGGATTCAATGCAGAGCTGCATGACTCTAGAGCTCATGCTACATGCACGGACCTGAATGCAGAAGCCTGGGATGCAGCTGGAGCACTGCCCTGGATTTACACTGTGATTTCAAACTCAGTCTTCCCATACTTCTTTATTCTTTTTTTTAAATAAGCACATCACTTAGTCTACTTACCCTGTAAAATAAAAGAAAAAAAATAGTACAATTTGCTCTTTGGAATAATACCACCACATAAATGTTTTTTTTCCCCAAAAAATCTGCTTTCCATAATTTATGAGAAGTGCAAAAGTTACCAGGAAAAGAAAGAAAAATGAATTCCCCATCATCACATGAAATGGAAAGATGGAAACTTCACAAAGGTTTGGCATGGGAAGAGAGCAATCCTTTGTACTCATGATATATCCAAAATCAAAAAGACCACCATGTAAACTGCTCCTAGAGACAGGTGAAAAGAAGGCATGAAAAAGTGTTTGATAACTGATTCCATCATAAATCTCTTTCCAGCTGCTTTACCTCTGCTGGTTTTCCAAATGAGACATCTGTCCATTTTCAAAAAGAAAATAAATGCATCCAGGAGAGTTACTAGATGCACTTCAACATAAAGAGATTATCTACACGGCTTCCTGCTGGAGTCTAACCTTGAGAGAAATGGGTTTCTTGGACGGTATTAGGGAATCCTTCAATGCGCCATCCAAAATCTTCCTGTGTTAAGACTTAATGGAACAGGGAGAGATGGAACAAAGGAGGGGGAAAGCTCTCCTTCCCAGCTGAGCACTGACACACACAGTACCGTTTGGGAGGCAACTTTATGTGCTCTTAGTAGTAGATTAATGAATGTAATTACCTAGCATTGTGGCTGTGAATGCTGCAAAAACTATAATTTATAGAGTGCTGTAAAGTTCTAATGTGTTTTTATGTCCATAAGCTGCTTAACCATAATCTAATGCATTTGTACAAGAACAGCCTAAGTGGCTCTCAGCTGAACAGTGAACACAAGTGTCTGAACCTCAGCAATTCTCCTCGTACGTCTTTATAACCCAATCCAGTGTGGTAAGCATCTGAGGGAAACAGCTGCTGAATTATACAAATAATTCCAGAGACAGTGACAAGGCTCTCTGCCTCTCTCACCATGAGAAGAGTTGCTGGCTGACAAAGAGCTGCAGGCCTTAATTAAATGCTGGAGTGGTTCTGCATACATGTTTGGTGGTTACTTTTGCTTTTACCAACATTGTCAACACCCTCTCCTCCAGTTCCATCTACTCTCATCCTTGCCCCCTAGAGGTGAGCAGGGGTAGAAAGGGGAAGGAGAGACGAAGAGAACAGGGGGAAAAATTACCTTTCTATATGAAAATACCCTACTTGGCTTCCAGCTTGGAAAAGGCTTACCATTTCCAGTTTCTCACCACTGTATTTTCAAGGAAGGAAATAAAGGAGTACTCCCTTTACTTTCAAGGGAGTAAAGCTCAACGATTCTCTGATGACCAAAGAAAAGCATCCTTTGAGACTGCCCTGGTCAGGGGTTTGAAGTATCTCATGTGAGTGGATAGATGACTATGATGATGAAGATAAGGGTGGTGATGATGGTGGGTGGTGGTGGCTGATGCTTTTTAAAGTTTTCAATATGTAGAATTACACGCCCTTCATAGTGCAATGAGAAGGTACCACTGGTAAACCAATTTTCAGATGAAAACACAAAGAGTTGTGATTGATTAAGTGTCAAGGCAGGTATTTCAGTTTAGCTTTTCACTCCAGAGCCTCACTGCTGCTGCTGCTGCTGCTGCTAAGTCACTTCAGTTGTGTCCCATTCTGTGTGACTCCATAGAGTGCAGCCCACCAGGCTCCCCCATCCCTGGGATTCTCCAGGCAACAACACTAGACAACTTATTTACAACTTTTAACTTAATGTTTTCCTCATCTATAACATAGAGATTGGTATTGTTGTTCAGTCGTGAAGTCACGTCTGGCTCTTTGCCACCCCATGAACTGCAGCACACCAGGCTTCCCTGTCCTTCATTATCTCCTTGACTTTGCCCAAGTTTATGTTCATTGAGTCTGTGATGCTATCTAACCATTTCATCCTCTGTCATCCACTCTTCCTCCTGCCTTCAATCCTTCCTGGCATCAGGGTCCTTTTAATGAGTTGGCTCTTCACATCATGTGGCCAAAATATTGGAGCTCCAGCTTCAGCATCAACCCTTCCAATGAATATTCAGGATCCATTTCCTTTAGAATTGACTGGCTTGATTTCTTTGCAGTCCAAGGGATTCTAAGGAGCCTTCTCCAGCATGACAATTTGAAAGCATCAGTTCTTCGTCACAGCCTTCTTTATGGCCCAGCTCTCACATGCATACATGAGTACTGGAAAAACATAGTTTTTACTATGCAAACCTTTGTTGGCAAACTGATGCCTTTGGTTTTTAATATGCTCTCTAGGTTGGTCATAGCTTTGCTTCTAAGGAGCAAGCGTCTTTTAATTTCATTGCTGTAGTTACCATCTGCAGTGGTTTTGGAGCCCAAGAAAATAAAATCTGTTACCACTTCAACTTTTCCCCACCTGTTTGCCATGAAGTGATGGGACCGGATGCCATGATCTTAGTTTTTTGAATGTTGAGTTTCAAGCCAGCTTTTTCACTCTCTTCTTCCACCCTCATCAAAAGGCTCTTTAGTTCCTCTTTACTTTCTGCTACTACACTGGTTATTATCTGCCTATCTGAGGTTATTGATATTTCTCCTGGCAGTCTTGATTCCAGCTTGGGATTCATCCAGGCATTTCATATGATGTACTCTGAATATAAGTAAAACAGAGTGACAATATACAGCCTTGTCATACTCCTTACCCAATTTTGCACCAGCCTGCTTCTAACTGTAGCTTCTTGACCTGCATACAGGTTTCTTAGGAGACTGGTAAGGTGGTCTGATATTGAGAGTTTGTTGTGATCTACACAGTCAAAGGGTTTTATGTAATCCATGAAGCAGATATTTTTCTGGAATCCCCTTGCTTTCTCTATGATCCAACAAACGTCGACAATTTGATCTCTGGTTCCTCCGTCATTTCTAAACCCATTTTCTACATCTGGAAGTTCTCGGTTTTATGTACTGCTGAAGCCTTAGCTTGAAGGATTTTTAGCATAACGTTACTAGTATGTGAGATGAGTAGAACTATTTGGTAGTTTGAACATTCTTTGGCATTGCCCTTCTTTGGGATTGGAATGAAATCTGTCCTTTCCCATTCCTGGGGCGACTGCTGAGTTTCCCAAATTTGCTGATACTACTGAGTGAAGCATTTTAGCAGCAGCATCTTTAAGGATTTTAAATAGCTCAGCTGGAAATCCACCACCTCCACCAGGCTCATAGTAATGCCTCCTAAGGCCCACTTGACTTCACACTCCGGGATGTCTGGCTCTGGGTGAGTGGCCACACCATCATGGTTATCTGGACCTTTACTGTACAGTTCTTCTGGTATTCTTGCCACCTCTTCTTAACCTCTTCTGCTTCTGTTACACAGATCCTTACCATTTCTGTCCTTTATTGTGCCCATACTTGCATGAAATATTCCCTTGATATCTCAAATTTTCTTGAGATCTCTAGTCTTCCCTTTCTATTGTTTTCCTCTTCTTTGCATCGTTCATTTAAGGCCTCTTAATCTCTCCTTGTTATTCTCTGGAACTCAGCACTGAGTTGGTTATATCTTTCCCTCTCTCCCTTGCTTTTGGCTTCTCTTCTCTTCTCAGCTATTTGTAAGGCCTCTTAAGACAACTACTTTGCCCTCTTGCATTTGTTATTCTTTGAGATGGTTTTGGTTATTGACTCCTGTACAATGATATAAACTTCTGTCTATAGTTCTTCAGGCACTCTGTCTACTACATCTAATCCCTTGAATCTATCCATCACTTCCACTGTATAATCACAAGGCATTTGATATAGGTCATACCTGAATGGCCTAATGGTTTCCCCTAGCATGAAAAGGCAAAATACAGAGATAACAGTAGTATTTACCTCATAAGACTGTTATGGGAGTTAAATAAATTCATATATATGAAGTTCTTCAAACAGTTTCCGGACCTAAGTGATGCTGAGTCCATGTTAGCCATCATCACAATTACACCTCTACAAACAGGCAGAATATGCATACAAAGCTGGCGCCTGAATAATGCAGAATTTAGGACCACCTCACTTCTCACCATTAAAAAAACCCACTTATAATTTACACTTGGCCCTCCATATCAGCAGCTCCACACTGGCGGAGTCAACCAACCGAAGGGCAAGCTTCACTGCAGTACTTTCTTATCTTTAAGAATTTTTTATGTGGACCATTTTTCAAGTCTTTATTGAGTCTGTTATTATATTGCTTCTGTTTTATGTTTTAGTTTTTTGGCCCTGAGGCATGTGGTATCTTCGCTCCTGAATGGGACTGAAACTCCACTTGCTGTATTAGAAGGTGAAGTCTCAACCACTGGCCCACCAGGGAAGTCCCAGGACTTACCACTGGAAAAAATCCAAGTGCACTGGTAGAGTTCAAATCTGTGCTGTTCAAGGGGCAACTAACCTGGCAAGGAGATGGGGCAGATGCCATGCATGCATGCGTTTAGTCACTCAGTCATGTCTGACTCTTTGCAACCCTTTGGATTGTAGCCCACCAGGATCCTCTGTCTCAGGCAAGAATACTGGAGTGTGTTACCATTTTCCTCCAGGGGACCTTCCTGATCCAGGGATCAAACCCTCATCTCCAGTATCTCCTGCCCTGCAGGCAGATTCTTAACCCGCTGAACCATGAGGGAAGCCCGGGTGTGTGTTTATTTGTGGGAATGCTATAAGCGACACCAAAATGTGCCTGCATCTTCTAAAGGCGGACATTCCAAGTATCAAACATCTCTACCTGTGAGATCCAGACATGTATCCTGGAGCCCAGCAGTACCAAATAATGGATAAAGTAGCAGTGTCAAAATGTAACTAGATAAGTCCCACTCCACTTCCCAGGGCCCAGTGTTGAGTGAAAGCTCCCCTAGAGAGGACCTCCCAAAAGGACCTCTGGTGTAAAAGCAAAAAAGAGCCATAGCAACAGGAATTCCCACTTTCCCCTCCTCTTTTCAGTTGCAGTGCAATATGGTATCAGTGAGTAAATATTTTAGTACACATTAAAAAAAAATTGCAGCTTCAGAAAAACACAAGGCTAGAAAATCTTCAGAGCTCTCAGTTGAGTATGGGAGCACAATGGCATTACATCAGAGGCCACACGGGGATGAACAGCCAGCTCTAAGACACACACTCAGGGTAAATTAGTATCATGGCTAATAAATAATGGATGCTCTTCCTAGTTAAAAATGTACTGCTCTCCAGCATTCATGGGATGAGATGTGATTTGGATTCAATTAAAGCTCTATCCTGTCCAAGGGAAGAAAACTCTGCCTCTAAGAGAGCCATGTGGCTGCTTCTTTACTTTCTGTGCCAGATTGATCTCTGGAAGTCTCAGATCCATCACGTTCACAGGGGCTCCGGAGGCTGTAGCTACACATCTATCTCCTCCAAGAGAAAAGTGCAAGAGAAGAAAGCCTGAAAGGAGATAACACAACTGGGAAAGTATTTCCTGCCTCGTAATAACTCAGCTTTGACCCTAGCTGTGAAAAATGGTTCCTGTAATTTAACCTGAAAGAAGAGGAGGAAGTAAACAAACCATTTCCTAAAAACACTGCTGCAGTCCTTAAAAGCTGAAGTGGAACTGGGGACAGACAGCAAGGGTCTGAATGTGGCCAGTTCTCTCCATAGGCCTCTCCTCAGTTTTCCCCGATACACATCTCTCTTCCCGTAGTCCTCAAGACTCACTTCCTCTTTAGCAGCCCTAAAATCATTAAACGAAAATCACTGGCCACTCAGCAGTTCCCAAATACTGACCGGTTCCTCACTTTACCTGCCATCACCCTTCTATTTCCCCTTCTCACCTCAGTTTCTCTGTGGGAATGGGATCCTAGCGTGTCTCCTCACATTCTCGCCACTCTCACACACCCCCATCATTGATCTTGTCCACTCGCCTTCAGCAAGCCCACTTCTATGCCTCAGGAGGGCTTCTCAGGTGGCACTAATGGTAAAGAACCCATCTGCCAATGCAGGAGACACAAGAGACTTAGGTTCTATCCCTCAGTAGGGAAGATCCCCTGAAGAAAGACAGGGCAACCTGTTCCAGTATTCTTGCCTAGAAAAGTCCATTGGCAGAAGAGCCTGGGGGCTGCAGTCCATGGGCCCACAAAGGGTCAGACCTGACTAAGTGACTGAGCACCACCTATACCTCAGAACTCCCTGTAAGAAGTCTATGGCTCCCGACTGCTTGCACCAAGCCCTGTGTCTTCCTCCATGCCCTGCTATGACTCACTGGTTATGTCTCTCCCAAAACTCTCTCTCCATCCATGTGCCATGCACATGTATGCGTGCTAAGTTGCTTCAGTGGTGTCTGTCTATTTGTAACTCTATGAACTGTAGCCCACCAGGGTCCCCCATCCATGGGATTCCCCAAGCAACAATACTGGAGAGGGTTGTCATGCCCTCTTCCCGGCCCAAGGATTGAACCCATTTCTTTTTGCATCTCCTGCATTGGTAGGTGGGTTCTTTACTACTAGAGCCACCTGGGAAGCCCCAGTGTGCCATGGGGGATGACATCTCCCTCCCAAGCACCCTTAGCACTTCCTGTCTACACCAGTGGTCTGCAAGATATCCATCAGGATAAACACTACATTAAAATGTCTATTTGCAAATGTTTTTCATCTCATTTTTTAATAATTCCTAATTTTATGTGTTTTAATGATCTATAAAATACATTGTTCCAGTAGTACATAAAACTTTTAAATGAATGTATATGTATATGTGTATTCCCAGGTTGAGCAGTGATAAAAAAAAAAACCTGCCTGCCAGTACAGGAGACAGAAGCAAGAGACAAGGGTTCTATCCCTGGGTCGGGAAGATCCCCTGGAGGAGGAAACAGCAACCTACTCCAGTATTCTTGCCTGGAAAACCCCATGGACAGAGGAGATGGGTGGACTACATACAGTCCACAGGGTTGCAAAGAGTTGGACACGACTGGGCAGGCACACATACACAGAAACACACGCACATGTTTAAGTATTTAACAGAGGTGCTTATTCTAAATCTTTTTGCCAGTATGGGCACATAATCAAAAAAGTTTGGAGACTTCTGGTGGAGACTACACAGAAGGAAGCAACCACCTTGATGGCACCCTTTCCTGTACTTCTTTAAACACTCAAAAATAGCACTATGTGATTTATCGATATGGTAACTAGGCACAGCTTTCAGACCTGTGTAGAACACAATGCCCTAAGAAACTAAATCCCAACATGTGGCAAATAAATCACTAAGCTGCAAGAAATAACCACACTGAATGACGACAACAAGCCCTTAAATAACATGGGTCTGCACTGTGCAAGTACACTGATATGTGGATTTCTTCCACTAAAAACATTCTAGAGTGCCACACCATTAACAGCCACATCACAGATCGAGGACTGGGATGTGGGAGCTGGCCGTGAAGTTACAGGTGCATGTTCTGCTCTGCGCAAGATGCGTGCCCCTAGTCCCTGCTGTTCAAGGGTTAACTGTATAGTCAATAATACCATAGGCATGGGGATTCCCTGGTGGCTCAGATAGGAAAGAATCTACTTGCAATGCAAGAGACCTGACTTTCATTCCTGGGTGGGAAAGATCTCCAGGAGAAGAGAATGGCTACCAGTATTCTTGCCTGGAGAATCCCATGGACAGAGGAGGCTAGGAGGCTACAGTCCATGGAGTCAATATTCAAAAGTGTCTTTAAAAAAAAAAAGGGCAGATCTTAAAAGTTCTTACAACAATAAAAAAGTTTTGTAACTTTGTATGGTGACAGGGGTTAACTAGACTTATCATAGTGATCATTTCACAAGGTAGACAAATACTACAGTACTCATGAAGCTAATATAATGTTCTATGTCAATTATACCTTGATTTTGAAAAGAAAAGAAGAAAAAGAAATAATCACATTTAAAACAAGTGTCAGGGGATCATCTTTTGCTACTAACAGTGCAATGAAGACTTCAGAGGGGGTGCAAGTCCCCCGCCTTCTAACCTCTAGGTAACAAGTCCCAAGCTAATTAGCCAGCAGCCATCAAACACACCACGTATTATGTGATCTGGCCCACAGATTCCTTCTAACAAAACATCTGGGATTTGCCTCTTTGAATAGGATGCTGCATTGAAACAGAAAAACAAGAGAAGATGTGATAATACTTGCTCACCAACTTATGTTTTTTCCCTGAGAGATAAAATAAATCCAACTTCATCCAGTTATGGAAACTCCCAAAGTCAAACAGGTGGGTGTGACCTGCCATTTCAGCAGGGAAGCATGAAGCTACAAGAGCCTCATGGATACAGGGTAGACATTTACTGGAAAGGGGATAAATTCTTATTTCAATGCTTGCAGTTAAAGTTTTCTGCAATTCCAGACCAATCAGGTGACTTAAATAGTTACCACCACTGCTTGTTCTAGAATATTAATCTCCTGAGGGAGAGAACTCTTAAATATCACATCAAATCTCCGTCAATATCATATCTTGTCCTTGGTAGTTACTCAGTAGAAATGTGTTGTAAAAATACCGAAAATTTAATTTAAGCTTAAAATTCAGTATTTTGGATCACAATTCTATTACTTCAGCACTGATCAAGCAAATACTTGACTGTATCAAAAGGCAGAGGTCAGCCTATATATACATCCAAAACAAAACAACAACATCTGAAATCAGACGTTATCACTGTGAACACCTAATTGTGAATAACTACTCATTGATGTGCTCTTAGACGTTACTATGAGAATGCTGAGAACGGTCACAGTGTTCCTCCCTTCCTAATAAACGGTGGGGGCACAAAGCCTATAATCACTGAAAAGAGGTCCAACTCCAGAGTTCTAGGGCCCTACAGTCTGTATCACTGATGGACAGTCACAGTGCTCTCTCCGTAAGGTTCAGCTGGGCAACCTGTTTTGTGCTTCCTTGTATGATGCTAAAATAAGTCTAAAATCTCCAACATGGAGACTTCACTGGTGGTCCAGTGGTTAAAACTCTGCACATCCACTGCAGCGGGGCACAAGTTTCACTCCTGGTGGAGGAGCTAAGATCCTGCAAGCCATGAGGCATGGCAAAAAAAAAAAAAAAAAGAAAAATTTTAAGTCTCCAACGTTTTCTACACAAAAACTATAAGGCATCTATCAGGGTATTTGTGTGACACAGAGACCTGTAAGCCATTTCCACCCCACAAGCTCTACACAATGTGATGAGGGCAATCAAAGTCAATTTTTAGCACTAATAATAATAATAATCATATTAATGCTAGAAACCTTAGTACTCAGTTTACAATTTAACTGAGACAGGAGCAAGAAACAAATAATTTCTATTCTGATTCACAGAACAAAAGTGATTGAAGTGGCTATTCTCTTCAGTAAAGTACCAAATTCACACCATTCAGATGTACAGGAGAGGAGTTAATTTTTTATACAGAATGATGCTTCAGACTGAGTGTCAAGATTCTCTCTGGTGCTTGAGAAAGGCTGACCAAGGCTTTCAAATGCATATATTTTCTTGAAATACTGCCAAATTCCTAGACATTCAGTGTAGTAATTTAGAACAGATAGAATAAAAACCTCATCCAGGAATGACTGGGGGAAAGCATGGTGGAGGAGTAGATAAATAAGCAAAGCATGATCACAATATATTCATAGAAGAATCTAGTAAAAGATAAAGATGAAAAATTGTTCAGGGCAGATTACAGTCAATATAGAGTTACTGAAGGTTTCTAAAGGGAAGCATCTTGCATTCAGAGTAGACAAGCAGAATGTCCATCCTAGACATCAGACAGACACAAGGCCTGGGCTGATGCCTATCAATCCCACCTTCTTAATCTCTCTGCCATCTGCCCACCTCCCTGTGACTCCATGTCACTACCTCAATTCAGAGTCCTCGTCTGGACCTTCGTTGCCAACGTCCTAACTGGCATCCACATCTGCAGTCTTTCGCTGCTGCAGGACTGGCGGCGCTAACACCAAGCGCAAGTCTACACGCGCGCCTCCTCTGCTCAAAACCTGCAGTTCATGATCAGTTCTAATCTCACCTGCCTGGCTCCACAAGGCCTTCAATGATCCAGGCCCTTGCTTACAGCTTTAATCTCATTTCTTGTCACCATCTCCTAAACCCCCCCTCCCCAGCGCACACTTAAAACCCCAGACACACTAAACTACTGGATGTTCCCCAGCTGTGCCAAAAGCTCTCAAGTCAAGTCTCTTTAAAACTGCAATTTCCTCTGCCAGTGATATTACTTCCTCCAAGCTTACTCAACCCTCTCTGCTTGGTTTTCTCCTACTTAGTTTTAAGGTCTCCATTATCCTTAACAAAACACTTATTGCTCTTGTATTATCATTTCCATTTTACTTTTCCATCCCTCTACCAGTCTCTATGCTAGGTCTGATGTGCTATCACATCCCCAGCACCTCATCAAATTTTTTCTCAAAGAAATATTTACCCTAGGGATGACTCTACATAAAGTAGGTGGTTCCAGCCATTCTCTGACACACTATCCCTGGGAGACAGGAGGCAAGAAGTTGTGCATGATATTCGAATCTCATCAAGCCATTCTCTTAAGGCAGATACCATTTTTATTCCATGCAGCATTTTTAACAAATCAGCACATGTTTCAAGTTTAAGAAATACATGCCAATTTAGCTTTCAATCTCAACAAAGACACAGTAAAGGGGGGTAATAATAATACTAGCAACTCACATTTACTTCCTGAGTTTTACCGTCTGAGCTTCCCTGGTGGCTCGGACAGTAAAGCATCTGCCCACAATGCAGGAAACCCGGGTTCAATCCCTGGGTTGGGAAGATCTCCTGGAGAAGGAACTGGCAACCCACTCCAGTATTCTTGCCTGGAAAATCCTACGGACAGAGGAACCTGGTAGGCTACAGCCCATGGGGTTGCAAAGAGTCGGACACGACTGAGCAACGTCATTTTCACTTTACCACTGAGCAGATGGCGTGCTCATTTACCTAATCCTTACCACAACCCTATATATCAGGAAATCTGCTTCTCCCATCATTGCTGTTGTTGTTTAGTTGCTAAGTCATATCCAACGCTTTACAACCCCATGGACTGTAGCCTGCAAGGTTCCTCTGTCCATGATATTTTCCCCGTCAAGAATACTGGAGCGGGGTGGCCATTTCTTTCTCCACGGGATCTTCATTCAGGGATTGAACCCATATCACCAGGCTGATTCTTTACCACTAAGCCACCAGGAAAGCCCTCTCCCACCATACAGATGAGGAAACTGAGGTTTAGAAATGTTAAAGCAAGTGATTCTCAAATCTAGCCATTTAGTGAATCTTCTTAGAAGCTTCAAAAATAAAATTCCTGAACCTCACTCAAATGAAACCAAATCCCAACCTCTGGGGGCATTTTTATGTGTGCCTAAAATTTTCCACTTTCTGTACTACAGACAACCTGAACTCAGTCTGATTTCAAAGCCAGACAGATCTGTTAAACCACCACACACTTTTAAGCCACTTCTCTGAACTTGTAAGTCCTGGAACATTTATCCTTTCTCTTCAAAGTATGAGCAGGTGATAGCCTCTTGATTAGTAAAAGGAGAGTCTCTTTAGAATATAGATCATATCAAGTGCCACCCTGAATGTGTAAGCCAACTTCATGGTTCTCATCTGAGACAGCAAAGAGGGCTCTTTGCTAATTTAATAGCAATTTTCCTAACAGCCTCTTCTAAAACACCAGCCATTGTGTGGGGAATGCAATGGGCCATAGGATGTTAATCTGTCACATATTAATTTTTTTAAAAAAATAACCTATTTTCTCAGGAGGCACGAAAAGCCCAGAATTTTCACCAGGCTTGACAGGCCAAAGAAGATAAATGAGTTATATAACTGGGGTGCAGGAGGCTAAAATTTTAAAAACTTATCTTAAAATGACATTTGAGATAATCCAATATCCCAAATGTGCTAAAAACTAAACATAAAAGCATCTTGTTTTCATTTTGGTACTTAGAATTGATTCGGGTTCACATTCAGATATAATATTTGACACTGATATATTAAGAACATACCCAACATGACAAGAAAGGAAGTAGATGGAAGAAAACATTTCAGCAAATTACAGATAAACGGTGAATGGTAGAATGGATTTATATTCTAACCTTTCCTATTTCTGAAACCTGAGATTCAAACAAAGAAAGTAAGAGCTTATCCACACTTTCCTTAATGTGAAAACAAAAGAACATCAGAACAGGCATATATGCCTCTGCTAGGCTTTCTGATCTGTTAAGTTCAGGGCCAGCCTCCTGGGTGAGCGAAAGCACAATCACCTAGTACCCTGAACTCAGAAGGGCTTAGCACCTGGTTTAATGCTCTATAATTCTGTCTTTGAACTTGTGTTTGGTAAGTGAAGTTTGAAGGCAGTGGAGGACGTGCACAAGCACAGGAAATTTATGTAACAGGCCTGCCTGCCACTCTTCACTGCTGTTTGCACACAGCATTCACTATGCCCCAGGAACACAAAATGCAGTAGACATCAGAGTTCAGTAAAACTCAGAAGATGAGGTAAGCACGTTACATCTACAATGGAGGGAGGAGAGACACTACCAGCCTTGCAGGCCATAGTCTCCCTTGGAATCAGAATTTGGCTTAAAACATAAATAGGAGGGCAAGGGTGTTAGGAGAACTGGAGAACTCTGACCTACAGAGTTCATTCACCTTTTGGAGAAAAACATACACAAATGGGAAATCTTACAAGATAAAGGAAACAGTGTCTTACTCAAGTAAGAATTGAAAATACATCCAAAAATGAGACAGCACTTAAAAGCCCTTAGAGGGATTTCTCTGGTAGTCCAGTGGTTAAGAACCTGCCTGCAAATGCAGGGGACAGGAGTCCAATTCCCGGTCCAGGAACTAAGATCCCACATGCCATGGAGCAGCTAAGCCCATGCCCCACAACTACTGAGCCTGACCTCTAGAGCCCATGCTCCAAACCAGAGAAGTCACGCAGTGAGAAGCCTTCACACCATGACTAGGGAAAGGCCGCACATAGCAACAAAGACCCAGCGCAACCAAAATAAATAAAATTTTTTGAAAATGTTGAAGTGCTTAGTGGTGGGAGGATGACTAGTAAAGATATCAAAATGGAAAAGGTTCCTAAATAAGACTCAACAGAGCTTTCACCATCTGCATTATACAGTACACACAGAAACGCATTGCTGGTGTTTAACAAAAGCTGGGAGAACTCTCTTACCAGTCTTCTATAATTTCGCCTACAGTTGTTCAGAATGTCATTTTCCAGAGTCTTTTATGTAGATAATTCATAGGCAAAGCCCTATGTTCCAATAACTCTTGTCCAAGCCTTAGGAGCACACCGCTTCAAACTCACGTATGAGTAGGGGCTGATGCGCTTCATTCAGAAGGAGGGGTTGTCCAGGGGCGTGACTGTTACTCACAAGAAGGACCAAGATGTATTACAGGCATTTGCTGAACCAAAGGCAAATACCTCTTCCAGCACAGTGCACAGGTATAAGGACAGCTCTTCATTTCCCAACTTAGCAGAGGGGAACATGGGTGCAATGACTCCTAAACTGCCTAATCCCCGTATCACTTATATTCAAAAGTCAATATGGGTTGTGGAAAGTGCAATCAATGGCCCAGAAGCCTAAGATCAAATTTTAAGTCCTGCTTCATCTTATACAAGCCATTTCAAGTACTGGAAATTCAAATTTCGTCATTTATAAAACAGGAAGACAAACCATCACAGCTCCCTCATAGGTTGTTGTGAGATTGAAATAAGAACGTGTGCATATCATGGTAAAAAGAAAAGCATAGAACAAATGTTGCAGACTCATTATTAAACTCTGGAGAAGTCTTACGTACTTGAGGAAGATTCATCTTCATAATTAGTTTGTATTGCTGCACATAAACTGGTTGGCAGAGGTAATCCAGCCTTGGATAAAAACTTCAATCAAGAACTGACTGTCAGTAGAGAACCATCAGGGAAAGGAGAGGGTGTGATGACTTGAGAGAACAGCACTGAAACATATACATCACCATATGTAACACAGATAAAAACCGTGCAGGTTTGATGTATGACTCAGGGCACCTAAAGCGGGGGCTCTGTGGAAACCTGCAGGGAAGGGGTAGGGTAGAACGTGAGAGGGGTGCAGGATGGAGGGGATATGTGCGTGCCTATGGTCAGTTCATACCGATGTGTGACAAAAAAACCATCATAATGTTGTAAAGTAATTATCCTCCAATTAACATAAATCAATTTTTTAAAAGGAACTTTAACATTCGTTTGTGACACATGCTTTATGATGCATCACGTGCAACAAGTAGATACATCTGATGTATCTACAGCTTGAGTCAAATGTTACCTCAAAATTGAGCAGCATCTTCTCAGGAAGCAACAAGGTAAAGCCAAATCCTTCATAAGTGAAGGATTCCCAAAGGTAGCAGAAGCCTGTAGTTCAGGGTGTACAGTAGCTACAAACTTTACACATAAACTGTTTCCTAATGTGTCCATAGCAAGTGAAACTCTAGGGGTGTTTAACCTATGAGAAACTTGAGTTTACTTCTTAATTTTCTTAAGGATGAAAGATTAACTCACCCAGGCAGCCCAGGAATATGGTCTCAGATTACAATCTCCACTAAATCCTGACCCCTGGCCTGCCTGCCTCAGAAACTCCAGCTCAACTATCAGCCCAAAGAGTCAGGATTCTCCTTTAACAGGAGATAAACACTGCCTAACACCCAGACAACCTCAGATGGCCCATAACAAAGCAAATGAAAGGATACTGCCAGTCAACACAGCTCTCACTGCTCCTTCGTCCTCTTTTCCCTTTCTGGCTGTGCTGGGTCTCAGCTGCGGCAAGTGGGACATCGTGGTGGCACACAGGCTCTCTAGTTGTGGCATGTGGGCTCAGCAGTCGCAACATAGCAGCTTAGTTACTCCATGGCATGTGAGATCTTGGTTCCCCAACCAGGATCAAACCCATGTGTCCTGCAGTGAAAGGCGGATTCTTAACCTCTGGCTCACCAGGGAAGCCCCTCCTTCATTCTCTTTTAAAGGCAGAACAGAATAGGTCCCAGATAACCTAGCAGTACATGCTGAAGTCTAAACCTGGCTGACGAACCCTGTTGCTGGGGCTTCGTTATCTTGCTCAAGTCTACTAGAGAACCACTGAGTGACCCATGGGCCCCTTTTCCAGGCTGATAGTAACTCTGCCACCTGAGGCATCCAGCACCTGGAAGAAAGGCCAATGCTCCTGACCCTGGACTGCTAACCCAAGATCTAAACACTCCTGTGATTAGATTAAGGCACTGCTGAGCAAACCACAACCCTAGGCTATACCAGGAAACCTCTGGAAGGATGGAAACAAATTTGCCTATCTTAGTCCTCAGTCATAGTTGAAGCCAGATCCTGTGCTCTTATACTTTCTAACCAGCCTTGTCTTAAAACAAGTGTATGACATATTATGACAGGAGGGCTGGAAAAGCCCCGTAAGATATATTTTTGTTCAGTCGCTCAGTCGTGTCCGACTGCAACTCCATGGACTGCCGCACACCAGGCTTCCCTGTCTGTCCTTCACTATCTCCCAGAGTTTGCTCAAAGTTACGTCCATGGAGTTGGTGGCGCTGTCTAACCACCTCATCCTCTGCTGCTCCATTTCCCCTTTCGCCTTCATTCTTCCCCAGCATCAAGGTCTTTTCCAATGAGTTGGCTCTTGGCATCAGGTGCCAAGGTAGGAGCTTCAGCTTCAGCATCAGTCCTTCCAATGAATATTCAGGATTGATTTCCTTAAGGACTGACTGGTGTGATCTCCCTGCAGTCCAAGAGACCCTCGAGAGTCTTCTCCAGGACCACAGTTTGATAGCAGAACCTCATCTCACCCAGGCATCTCTAACTAGAGCTACTCTAGCACGTGTTATGTGAAAGGACTTGCTCTACAATTTATTTTCCCAACAAGGATACTGAATTCAAAATTAACAGACTATTTAAAATACAAAAAGAATATGATGGTCCCTGCTATCCCAGCCATATGCCTGCAGTATGCGGCAGGTGGCCTAAGAGACCAGTAGTGCCCATTTGCTCCTGGAGCAGGAAAGCACGTTCCAGGGAAAACCATGGGAGATTTCCCGGAAGAGGCATCTGAGCTAGGCTTTCGCAAGGGTGCGATTTTGAAAGGCAGATAATAAGGAGAACAGAATGAGCACCTATGAGGGAAAGTCAGTAAAAGAGAAGGCTGGGTTGTTAAGGGAAGGAAGGGGCTACTTAATCACCAGGCTAAGGAAATTTGGACTTCATCTGTCAGGCCACAGGAAGCCACGGAAGGCTCTGAACAGCTTGCTGAAGTAAGTAGATGAACAGACAACTACAGGAAGGTTTGGGGGAAAGAGAGACTAGAACTACAAGGCCAATTAAGAAGCAGCTGAAACTGTGCAGATGATGCATAATGAGGACCTGAACAAAGCAGGCAGCAAAAAGTGAAAAGGAAAAAGTGACAAGGAATGGAAGCACTCAGGAGAGGAGAGAAAGGGAGAGGAAAATAAAATACTGGTCAAAAATTTAACCAGGAAGAAACAAAACGTAGGGGCATTACTAAAAATCAAGGATGAAAGAGAGCCAAAGATAGGATGGGTACACTTTATCACAGATACACTGGGATTCCAGTGGAATTTTCAGAGACAGAAATAGGAAGTTGGGAAGGAAAATTCTTACTGAAAATAAAAACTGGGAAGCTAATGACATTTTGATAATGGATGATGGGCATTGAGGGGGCCGGGAGATGAAAAGAATAAGCAAAACAGAACTCAGGGCACCGTGCACAGCAGGGGGTCTAGAAAAGGAAATGGGAGCAGAAGAGAAACGACCTTGGCACAAGACACAGATAAAGAGCAAGAAAAATGTGATGTCACGGAAGGCACCGAAAAGAAAACATCTCAAGGAGAGAACCATTAACCCCTGTCGAACAGCACAGAGACCCTCTGTAACAGAGAAGAGGAATGAGAACGGTCCCTGCACGGGAGATCAGAAAACCTCAAGTAGATTTCATCCACACTGACATTAATGACCAAGAATGGATGCCACCTGATATTGGGAGACCTCTGCGTTCAAAACACATTTAAGAAATTCCGTGCAGCACAGAGATTATACCAAAAACCTAACGGAGACTCGGGGCACACTGGACACAAGTCTGGGCAGCAACCAAAATATGCTGGTAACTATGAGTGCCGAAGACCACTGCATGGCCCAGGTCTGAAGATGATACAAACCAAAGCTGGCTCCCCAGACCCTCCTTACTCCCTTGCTGGTTTCTCTTCCCTAGAAATCACAGCCATCAAGCAAAGCAGTGCAGAGTACCATAATCTAAGTATACAATTCCCTTGGGGGAAAAAAAAAAAAAGCCTACCATCCTGAGATATTCCACACATGAGACATAAATCTTTCTGTTCATTCATGTCTGACTGTGAGTAAAAAGTAGTTGAAGGCAGATATATGAACTTCCTATCCACCCTGCGGGATATTTGTAATACAGAGAGTGAGACTTACATAATGTGTGTACAGAAGAGCAGATGGGTCTTCCAATAAGTGAAATACGATCCTACAGTTTTCCCTCTCCTACCATACTTTTAATTCACTAGTCGCCTTGTCTTTTTCTAAGAGTCTCTTTTGTACTCAACTCCCATCTATTTGGATAGATCATTAGCATCATCACAAATCATGGCTTCAGTGCCAACCCAACCGCATTATGCAATTTACTGTGTGGCACCTGGCATTAAGGCTCCTGTTATCTGATTTTAGGAGTCATTATTTCAAATATTTTAGATAAAGTGTGTTTTCCCTCTCCATGTACAGAATGATAAATGCTTTGCAAATAACTGTGAGAGTCTCCACTTAGTATGTCAACGGGTAAACGATGCTCCTGCTGCCATGGCCCCTTTCATTATCTGAATCCTGAAGAAACTGTTCTGCAAACAGCATGGCTGCAAGATGACATCTGTGTGTTCATTAATGCATCATTTCCTCTGCACAGAAGCCCTACAACTGAAATTTAATTCTAATCTTTAATTGAACAAAATTGCTTTCAGATGACGAATTAAGGAGAGGGAGCCACACCCTAGCACGGGGCTGCAGCCAGGGAGAGCAGCAGCATTCTTCCTCGGGTAGGGAGGAAAATGGCAACTGAAAACTGACTGTGAATCGATTTGTTCTCACTTGGCTGCACTATGGCGGGGGGGGTGTAGAGAAGAGGAAACAATTTACTTTATTACAGTCATTTCCTAAACAAAGTGAATGTGGGAGTATTTGAATTTAAAATCTTAAGCAACTACCCGACACTGAAACAAAGTAGGATTACTGGAGACATGGCACCCACTTGAGTTGCTCTCAATCCTGGTTTTGAAGGCAGGAAGACATATTAAAAGCTTCATGTATGGTGGGGCTGGTAACTTATTTTGCTTGGGACAAAGAAGACTCCTGTTCCCACACCACTTCCTGGCGTCAAGAATCACAGTCCGGGTCAGTGGTAGTCAGAGATACAGGCCAGCAGATTGCAAGCCCGAAATACCCACAGCACCAAACAATGCAGAAGTCAGAAAGCTATGTGGTCAGCCCCTCCTCCAGAGTTTGCTGGACTTAATAGTATTATAGTGTTGGTATGATGGTGCTTTTTATGCCTCTATGGCTTCAATTCAACGCACTCCTGATATCTCAGGCTACTTAAGTGTGGAGAAGCATGCACACACATTCCCAGCTCTGGGGCAAGGCCACCACACTACCCAATCTAGCTGTGGCTACCACAGTAGACTTCAGAATTAAGTAGAATCCTAATTCAGACTTTTCCTTTTCCTAATGTTTAAAAATTTTACTTAATTCAAGCATAGATGATCTATAATGTTGCACTAATTTCTACTGTACAGTAAAATGATTCTGATTTACACACAGAAATAAATATACATTGTTGTTGAAGTGTGTGCTCAGCCGTGTCTAACTCTTTCTGACTCCATGGGCCGTAGCCCTCCAGGCTCCTCTGTCCATGGAATTCTCCAGTCAAGAATACTGGAGTGGGCTGCCATTTCCTAGTCCAGGGGGATCTTCCTGAGCCAGGGATCGAACCCAGGTCTACGGCATTGCAGGCAGATTCTTCGTCATGTGAGCTACCAGGGAAGCCCGTTTCCCTGAACACAGCAAACCAGCTCAGTCACCAGGAGTCTGAGTGAGTTATCCTGCCATCTGCTGAGACAGAAAAAAGCCAGGAGAGCAGCCATACTGGCCTCTTATCCTACATCTTGTCCTCAGAATGTGAGGAAGCCATACTTCAGTACTGGCAATTCTAGGAGATTCCAAGGAAAGCTTCAGAGGTATTAAGAAATAATCATTTATCTGAATTAACATTCCACTCCAGATGAGGTAATTAATTAGGCAAAAGAAAACAATCCTTAGTACTTTGCTCTGATAATTAACAAATGTTAAATCTGCCATTGGTAATTTACTACCCTGAGAACAGAAAATTTCAATTGTTCAACCTCAACCTGCAAGCCTTTTATCTCCTTGCAAGCTTTTTTCAATAATCCTTTATCGGCTGACATTAAGGAAAGTACAAAAGCAGTGGGGCACTGCTCAAGATGCTTACTTAACCTTTATAACCGCAAGATGGTACAGTGTGTGCATTTTTCAAAGTGACAGGCTGCTTTATAGAGAACACCAGCAGACAAGAGAAAGGAGCACCGTGTCCATCCAAAACAGAGAACAGCACCCTCCCTATTTTCCCAACCACCACGCAGAGCACTCCTGTAATTCTATGTTAATCCCTGCACTAGGAGACAGCCAAAATCCATTTATAGGTCCTTCAAGCATTGCTTTCAGAATATGGTAAAATCCTGGAGGAGGAAAGCCGTAGCACTACTCCTCAGCCTCCTCTACAAATCAAAGGAAAGGACATATTGAAACCTGCTTTTTAGTAATTTGAAGCCCTGCATAAAAATCTGCTTAACAGCTTCAGCCTGGGAACCAGCTTTTTTTTTTTTTTTTAATTTATGAAGCCGCACTGACTATGAGGTGGGGTTTTTTTTCAGCTATATTTTCAGTCAGTCAGTCAGCAGAGTTCTGAGCACTAGGCTCAATGCAATGATATATGGGTCTCTGATTCAATAACATCATGAAATAAAAAAGCTTCTGAAGTTCTTTCGGAGAAAAGGTGGCCTCCAAATAATTAATATCATAGCAAATATCATGTGTCCTAAATATGCTGTTGAATAAAGCAGTTGACCATTGTGAGAAGCAGCACCCCCAGAACCCTCTGAAAGGAGATCCCCTGTTGGGTTTACCTGAGGGGGGGATACAAGCAACAAAACACCCTTGTATTTGCTGTATCTCTTTACAACTAAATCTAAAGCAGGAAATAGTGAGGAGGGAGCAGTGGAGGGAGGAAGAGAGCCAGAGACAGTTCTGTAAGTACAAGTGCCTTGGTCTTTCGGTAAACTGTTATTATGGTGCATGGAGAGGGTGGAGGGGGTAAGGAGTAGGAAAAGCCACAAGGAACTCCAAGGGGGATCTGAGAGGTAAAACAGCCGGGAAGGTATACACACATAAAGGTCTAGCAAGGTCCATGCATTTTATTACATGTTAGTTATTCTTCTCTAATAAAAAAATAATGGTTCAGAAAACATTTTTAATTATTAATTTAAATCACGCTGCTCCCACCTTCATTTAGATATCACCCTGATGCAGTGGAAAGACCATGAGACTGAGATTCAGAGCAAAGGCAGGCTCTGGCCCTCACGAGCTGTCTGTCCTTGGTTAAGTGCCTTTTCTCATCTTTACTCGGGTCATCATACTGAAGGGGGAAAAAGGAACCTAAAACATGGCTTCCCAGGTGGCTCAGTGGTAAAGAATCTGCCTGCCAGTGCAGGTGATGTTAAGAGACATGGGTTCGATCCTTGAGTTGGGAAGATCCCCTGGAGGAGGGCATGGCAACCCACTCCAGTATTCTTATCTGTTAAATCCCATGGACAGAGGAGCCTGGAGGGCTATAGTCTATGGGGTTGTAAAGAGTCTGATATGACTTAGTGACTAAGCACAACCTGAAACATAGGATCCAGAGTCCCCCAAATGGCAGCTGAACCAGCCCTCAGAACTGCTGGCCAGGAAGCAATAATGTTCTGTAAAATAATTTCTGATTCTTAACTCTCTGCAGCCTCTCACAGTCCCTGTTGCTTACACCTGTCCAATCCATTCACTTATGCAATTTGTCTAATCTCAGGAAACTGGTAAATTTTACAGCCCTTGTCTTAGACTCTGAGTCATTTCCAGCCCTAAAACTCTATGAGTTAAAGTTTAGGCACTCCACTATGATTTTTTTTTTTCTACTCGGGTCTTGACCGGGTTAACAGAATAGAGGAATCTAACAGAGTAACATTAGAGCATGTAACTGATGTGAAACTATCCAGTAACAAGTATTCTGCACAACCTAGCTGGCTGGCTCCTGGAATCAACTGACTGGTGACAAATTCTTTAGCCGGCTAAGCAGGCATGTTCACATGTTTTTGTTCTCTTAAATCTACAAGGCAGGCATCCACACGAGATTAAGATTTAATGCTTCCATTTGGAAGGATGGAAGCATTAAAAGATAAGGATGGAGGTGACTAGAATCAACAGCGACAAACAGATGAATCTGGGCATAAAAACAAGGACTGGTTACTAACGTAGCGTCTCCCAATTTGTCAGCTTGTCTGACATTTCACCAAACTTTCAGGTCAGTTTTCAGGATGCATTAACAGAAAATCATCCTGCAAAACAGGATACATGGCAGCTAAAAATTTTTTGTTTTACCTTAACAATGAACCTTAATATGACCATGACATAAAGCTCTTACATCACTGTCTTTTTACCTCTACTAACTTCTTTATTTCTACTTCTATTTAAAAATATTTAAATCAAAAGAGATTTCCCACTGAAATATTTCAAAACTCCCTTTGTTTCTTTTGAAAGCACAATATCCTCAATTTTTATCCAGGAGTTAATAGCTCTTGCTTTCATTCTGTAACTATTGGTAATGGCTGTCTTGACAAGGCTCTCTGCTTCAGTGAACACAATATTTGGAATGATGAAAATGCTACAAGCATGAACCCTTCCTATACAATATTTAATAGTCTGGTTCACTTGACAACTGCAATGATTTCCAGAAGTTAAGCAAAGCAGAAATAATTAATACCTACTGGATGTCCAGTGCTATACAAAGCACTCTCAGAGCAGGCAGAATTAATCCAAGACTCTGGCCACACAGGGCATATAATAGGTATGAAGACCAAACTCTTCTGACCCCCAAAAGTAAGGGCAGACTCAGTAACTACTCTGTGAACTCCTTTTGATTCAAGGGCTCTTCTCCCGGTGTTCACCAGGGGCTTTAATCTAATACCTTCACGTCTCTTCCTCCTTCCCTAGGCTACAGGGCCTTCTGGCCACAATCCCTTTCTTTATTCAGCACCCAGTCAGAGCACCACAGGGGAAAGGAGGAGACAGAAAGTGCAGCTCCATCCATTCTATAATCAGCACAAAGAAGCTCAGTGGGGGAGATATTTGAAACTAATGACTGAAACAAGAGTTAGGATTTACCTTGGAGTAAAATAGAAAGTCAGAAAAGGTGCTGAAGGTCACTAAGACAACCTCTTTTATAATCAAGGCAAGTCCAAAGGAAGTGACCATCTCAGTAGCCAGGATAGGGAAGTTTCAGCTCTGACTTAACTTGAAAAGCAGTGCAGGAACAACAAAGTCTTAGAACTTTTAAGCTCCACCCTCATGTTTTTTCTTTTACCAATATTGATAACTACACCACAAAGAATTGATATCCAGGTGATTGTCCTGACAGTGGCAGCAACCACCAAAGCAGCTACTACCCTGAAATACAAAGATGATATTCTTTATCGACCATGTGTAGAACATGCCGCACTGTGTTTTTTGTTTCTTTGTTCCTCAGAATAGGTATTAAATTTTCACATTTATCAACACCCTGGGCTTCCCTGGTGGCTCAGTGATAAAGAATCTCCCTGTCAATGCAGGAGCCACAGGTTTGATCCCTGAGTCAAGAAGATCCTCTGAAGAAGGAAATGGCAACCCACTCCAGTACTCTTGCCTAGGAAATCTCATGGCAGAGGAGTCTAGTGGACTACAGTCCACGGGCTCACAAAAGAGTCGGACACAGCTCACTGACTAAACCAACATCAACACGCTATGTCTTTGTTTGGTTTCCTCAATGAGAAGGTGGTGGGAAGGAAACCGTGGATGAACAGAGCACGGCTCATCAGACTCCACGTTTCCATTTAACACCTGTTCTCACGGCACCAAGGAAATGCCCAAACGGCCCACCAGGCCATGCTTATTAGCCCTAGGCTGGCTCAGAATTCACTCCTGAGCTTGTTGTAGCTGGCAGTTTGATTTCCCCTTAATCAGAGACAAAAAGAATACTACACTGGTGCTATTTATCACCCAGGGGAAATGTCTTAGGAAATGGCAGTCCAAAAGTACAAATTAAATTCCAGCTATTGAGAAACATCCACTTATATTATTAGTGTAATATAGACCATTTCTATGGCTATCTTAAAAATCAAATCCATTTCAGCTACTACATCTTTCATCTGAGTGTGCTAGGTGAACTCTCATATAATACACTAATGATGTGTAACTCCACAATAAATAAGCAAAATTTCAAGCATTCCTCAAGACCCTAGTTTTCACCCTTCTAAGTATTAAGGAAATCAATTACAACCTGCCCTACTATCAACAATTAGACAATATTCCGTCATTTTGTTGTCTCAAAGAAGGTTTGGCAGGTAGGCCTAACAACAGACGCATGCGGGAGAAGTTAGACAAAAAAGACAACTCACTGAGATTCAGCTGCATCAGCAGAGCCCTCATTTGTACAGCATTGTCAAAACAAGCAAATAAAATCTAACATACAGTAATAGTACCTCTTAGGGCTCTTTCCAGAGCTGCCTGCTTTATTTTAACTCAGCATACAAGAACATGGATTTCATTAGACATTCCAAAGAGGCTGCTCAGTTTGGGGGAGGATAGGAGGAGCCTTGTCAGCTGATGTCTGAGCACACTGGCCAAGTCTGACTCTCAGCAAAGCCATGGCTCCAAGTGCCTAGGGCTGAAGGATCCAGGCAAAGAACTCAAGCACTACTACGTACATAGAGCCTCAATGAACTGATTAAATAGGGGAAAAAAATAGCTCATGCATCCCTTCCTCTGACGTGGTCAAAGTCCTAGCTTTTAAAGGGAAATGGCAATTCCCTGAAGAACAAAATATGTGAATATTCAAATGCTTGTTAGGCCATGCCCACTGTGTATAAATGTCCCAGTATACCACCAAGAAAAGGCAACAACCACCAAGGGAATCTGTGGGAAAGTCCAGGGTGAGCACTTACACAGCTGACCCAGTTGTATGTTCTATAGAAAAATGGGTATTGAAATAGTGACAGGATATATTTAGAGGACACTTCACTGTTGACAAAGCATTCTCATACATGTTATTTCACTGATTTCTCACATGAAGAAGTGTGACACAATTCTATCCAATTGAGAAAACTGATTCTGGCATGAGTTAAATGACTTGTTCAAGGCCATGCAACTAGTTCGTGCATCTAACTCAAGTTTGTAATGAGATAAGGGAGCTGAAGATGAAGGATAATGCCTTATGACCCAGAAATCCCACTGCTGGGCATACACACCGAGGAAACCAGAATTGAAAGAGACACATGTACCCCAATGTTCATTGCAGCACTGTTTATAATAGCCAGGACATGGAAGCAACCTAGATGTCCACCAGCAGATGAATGGATAAGAAAGCTGTGGTACATATACACAATGGAGTACTACTCAGCCCTTAAAAAGAATAAATTTGACTCAGTTCTAATGAGATGGATGAAATTGGAACCGATTATACAGAGTGAAGTAAGCCAGAAAGAAAAACACCAATACAGTATACTGACACCCATATATATGGAATTTAGAAGATAGTAATGATGACCCTATATGTGAGACAACAAAAGAGACATAGAGGTATAGAACAGACTTTTGGACTCTGAGGGAGAGGGAAAGAGTGGGATGGTTTGGGAGAATGGCATTGAAACATGTATACTATCTTGTAAGAAACAAAGCGCCAGTCTATGTTCAATGCAGGATGCATGGGGCTGGTGCACAGGATGATTCAGGTAGATGGTGTGGGGTGGGAGGTGGGAGGGGGCTTCGGCATTGGGAGATTGTGTTCACCTGTGGCTGATTCATGTCAATGTATGGCAAAACAAATACAGCATTGTAATTAAAAAAATAAATAAATAAAAATTAAAAAAAAATAAAACTGAAGATTCTAGATGATCTTCCATATACTACAAAAAAAAAAAAAAAAAGAGTAACCAGAGCAGAAATTAAATACAGGAAGAGGGACTGCAGGAACAAAGATGACCAGTGAAGGAATGAATACTGAGTAATAAGGATATAAGAGATCAGCTAGAAAACAAGGAAAGAGCACAGGCAATATCTTATTAAAGAGTGCTTCTCAGAGACCAGCTCCCTGGCCCCCGACTTGGAGATCTCTTTCCTACTAGTGAGGTCCAGGCTGAGGCAAGAAGTCCCCAGACTCAGCCCTGGACAAGAGAGTCTGGCTTGCCCCCCTGTGACTTGGCCTATTCCAGAATCATCCTGTTAAAAGTGTTGGGGCTCACTTTAAGGGGGACATCAAGAAAATGAAGCACACTGAATGGTGAATTATCTAAAAATATGAAGCAATAAAGAATGGCTCAAACAACCCAGGAACATTTAGGAAAGAAACAGAGAAAACTGAGGTATTCCACCCAGCTGGAAGAATCACAGTGGAGGAGCTACATACAACCTGTGTCTCAACCAAAGGAAATAATCATTTTTAACTGAAAGCCATCCACAGTGAAATGAGCCACAAAGGATCCTCTGGACACTCTACCCCTGAAGACCTGAAGCAGAAACTGACTGGGAAAGTTTCTGAGAGTGAAGAAGCAGAGGGTGAAAGCCTGGGGGAGGGTTCTCCCAGGAAGAGTCCATGATTTCAACCCCTCAGTCTCCTCTCAATGAAAAACGAAGTCAAAACTTATCTACCTACCTGAAGGTATTTAATTATGGCTGTTATATAGACAATGATCAACCTGTGAAGTCTAGAAAGCCAAGAAAGCAATGTGGATTAATAAAGCAACTCTGATAGAGTTTGATAAGAACTATGGTAAGTACCTTGACAATGGTCCTGAACTGAGAAAACTGAAATCCTGAACAGGAAAGGCATTCGTTATATACAAGATAAGTATGAAATGATAAAATTTAGGAAAATCAACCCTGTTATTGTTCATACCATCGATCAGATATCAATATAAAATATTATTTAATATGTGTTCCCAATGATACAATAAGAAGGATACAGAACTTCAGGGCAGGAGGCCAAATTCTAGTCTTGCCTCTTTCACAAAAAGACAACAGAAATCACCTTCCTCTACAGTTTCAAGTTTCATGTCTAAAATTAGTGGGTTGGGCAAATGTATAAGGACCTATCCAATAACAAAATCACACAATTCCACTTCAATAAAATGGAAAATATTAACTTCACAATAGCAAGGTTAGTTTAGTACTAACACTTAGCCTACCCATGAACTTTAAGCAGCTTTATATTTGAAGTTATTTTCTATTTTTGGAAGCTTTATTTTACATAGACCAGGTACATCAGACATGCCACGGGGACTACAAGTAATGTTCCAAACCAAAATTTTCCTTTCTCAGCATTCAACTTTAGGGGTAAAGTCATTTGTTCTTAGAGATCTTTTACATTCTCAAAAGAATCGTGGACTTGAGAAGCAAAGCATTCATCTAAAGGACTCTATAATCATAGAACAATAAACTGTAGACACTACCATACCTAATTTTAGGAGTATCAGTATCTTCCTAAAAATTAAACCAAACTTTTTCACACACACACACACATGTTTTCTAAAGGATTACCTTCTAGAAATTAAAAATAATAATAAAGTCTTACTGATCATTTATGAACTGAAAGACTACAAGGAAAGATAAAGTCACACAATAATCTCAGGAACAAAGAAACACATCATTACTGAATACCTCCAGCACCGAGCACAGTGATGATCACACAGTAGTCGCTCAATAAATAATTGCTGAAGGCATCACTCAATCACTCTCCAACAGAGAAGTGAGAAAAATTACTATTAATCTTTCAGAAATGAAATTAAAGTGACACTAAAGATGAATCAACTGGGAGAATACAGTCCCTTGATCACATCTTAAATTTTGCCAGAAACATTAAGAAACGCACAAACACATTTACAGATAAAATCACCATGGCACACTAAGAAATTAACACTGAATAAAATCTGGATAGTATCCTTTATCTTTTATTGAAACAAACAAGAATGATAAGATGTTTAAGAATTCTGACTAGCCTTCACCAACAGAACAGAAAGCTCTATAAACAGTTGCATGACTAAGTATCAGAAAGAATACAGAAAAGAAGTAGAATGTAAAAAAACATGAATTTTAGACTCAAAGACCTGTGTTCAGATTCCAGCTCTATCAATCACTACCCTAAATGATCTCAGCAAATTATTTGACCTCTCTAAGCCTCGAACTACAGAATAAGATAACAGTGTCTGACAGGATGAATTCAGAAAATCAATGGAAGGGACTAAGCACAGTCCCTGGCAGTTACAAAGTGCTTAACAAATACACAGCACAGCTCAGCAACTAAACAGCCATATGACCAAACCACTGCAATTCTGGGCATTTACCACATAGAAACAAAAACCTATGTCCATACAAAATTCGCAAATAACTCTTTTAGGCAGTCTGGAATAGCCCCAAATAGAAAAGAACTAAAATGCCCTTCATAGTTCAGTTCAGTTGCTCAGTCATGTCCCACTCTTTGCAACCCCATGGACTGCAGCACACCAGGCTTCCCTGTCCATCACTAACTCTTGGAACTTGCTCAAACTCATGTCCATCGAGTCAGCAATATCATCCAACCATCTCATCCTCTGCTGACCCCTTCTCTTCCTGCCTTCAATCTTTCCCAGCATCAAGGTCTTTTCAAATGAGTCAGTTCTTTGCATCAGGTGGCCAAAATATTAGAGTTTCAGCTTCAACATCAATTCTTCCAATGAATAAATATTCAGGACTGATTTCCTTTAGGACTGACTGGTTGAATTTCCTTGCAATCCAAGGGACTCTCAAGAATCTTCTCCAACACCACAGTTCAAAAGCATCAATTCTTTGCCGCTCAGCTTTCTTTATAGTCCAGCTCTCAAATCCATACATGACCACTGGAAAACCAGAGCTTTGACTAGACGGACAATGGTCAGAAAAGTAATGTCGCTGCTTTTTAAGATGCTGTCTAGGTTGGTCATAGCTTTTCTTCCAAGAAGCAAGCATCGTTTAATTTCATGGCTGCAGTCACCATCTGCAGTGATTTTGGAGCCCCCAAAAATAATGTCTGTCACTATTTCCATTGTTTCCCCATCTATTTGACACAAAGTGATGGGGCCAGATGACATGATCTTAGTTTTCTGAATGTTGAGTTTTAAGGCAATTTTTTCACTCTCCTGTTTCACTTTCATCAAGAGGCTCTTTAGTTCTTCTTCACTTTCTGCCATAAGAGTGGTGTCATCTGCATATCTGAGGTTATAGATATTTCTCCGGCAATCTTGATTCCAGCTTGTGCTTCATCCAGCCTGGAATTTCCAATAATGTACTCTGCATATAAGTTAAATAAGCAGGGTGACAATATACAGCCTTGACGTACTCCTTTTCCTATTTGGAACCAGTCTGTTGTTCCAGGTCCAGTACCAACTGTTGCTTCCTGACCTGCATACAGATTTCTCAGGAGGCAGGTCAGGTGGTCTGGTATTCCCATCTCTTGGAAGAATTTTCCACAGTTTGTTGTGATCCACACAGTCAAAGGCTTTGGTGTAGTCAATAAAGCAGAAGTAGATGTTTTTCTAGAACTTTCTTGCATTTGTGATGATCCAACGGATGTTGGCAATTTGATCTCTGGTTCCTTTGCCTTTTCGAACTCCAGCTTGAACATCTGGAAGTTCACGGTTCACATACGGTTGAAGCCTGGCTTGGAGAATTTGGAGCGTTACTTTGCTAGCATGTGAGATGAGTGCAATTGTGCAGTAGTTTGAGCATTCTTTGGCATTGTCTTTCTTTGGGACTGGAATGAAAAGTGACCTTTTCCAGTCCTGTGGCCACTGCTGACTTTTCCAAATTTGTTGGCATACTGAGTATGGGCATATTGGCTCTTCATAAGCAAATGATTAAACAAACCAAGGTGCAACCATACAATGGAATACTACTTAGCAATAAAAAGGAGAGAACTATTGGGGATGGAGTTCAAGGGCATTATGCTGAATGAAAAGAAAAACAATCTCAAAAAGTCATACCCTGTATTATTTCACTTAGATAACACAGATAACCGGAGAAGGCAATGGCATCCCACTCCAGGACTCTTGCCTGGAAAATCCCATGGACGGAGGGGCCTGGTAGGCTGCAGTCCCTGGGGTCACAAGGAGTCGGACGTTACTGAGCGACTTCACTTCTAACTTTCACTTTCATGCACTGGAGAAGGAAAGGGCAACCCACTCCAGTGTTCTTGCCTGGAGAATCTCAGGGATGGGGGAGTCTGGTGGGCTGCCGTCTATGGGGTCGCACAGAGTTGGACACGACTGAAGCGACTTAGCAGGAACATTGATAACATCTTTGAAATAATCAAATTATGGAGATTAAAAGATGTGTAGCTGCCAGGAGATAAGGTGGGGAATGAAGGTCTTATTATGAGGGGGCACGACTAGGGACAATGTGTGTGATGATGGAGTTCTGTATCTTGCTTGGTTACACAAATCTACAAACATAAAATGACTATAAACACACACTGTACTGAGTGAAGGTTATCCTAGATCTCTTCTATATTGTCTTTGCAATTTCCTTTTAATCTATAATTACTACAAAATTTAAACATCACAAAAAATAAAGAAACAGATTCAAACAATTTGTCAAAGATCACAAAATACATAGCCAACAGCTCTTGAATCCTGGCTATCTGGCTCCCGTCTTTTTATATCTATCAAAAATACTGACTCTGATGCATTCCCTCTCAAAATTACTTAATAAAGTCAATCCTGTTGAAAAGGTGGCGCGAGGCGGGGGGGAGTCCACTTCAAATACAAACATAAAAGTCGAATAAAATAAGCTAACTCAATTTTGCAGACAATTGAACATCAGTCATACTGGATATATGGTTTATCTAACACTCCTTCCCTCGAGAGTCTTAAGAAAAAAAGAAGGGAGGGGAGAATGGACTTGTATTTCACAGACTCCTTTGAAGTGGAAGAAAAATGTAATCCAATAAATATTGCTCTGGAGATGCACATGGAGTAGCGACTGATAATGACAGGGTTTAGCCAGGGGCACTGTAATTCACGTGGCCCTTGTTACAGGTGTTTCCCCAGGTACCCTGGGCTGTTACTGCCCGTGGGAGGGCGCGGGCATCGGGCAGCATGCGGCATCCCCCCACTCCACCCCCTTGTTTAGTTACAAGCCCTTAAAAGAGAACAAACATTTAATTCCCTTGTAAAACAGATGAATGCTTTATAATTTACTAGCAGCTGCTGGCAGCAACACGCTCTGCTCTCATATTCCTATTAAGCAAGCTGTGGCTGATTTATTAAAAGCTCCGATACATCAAAACAAATGACTGAGACATCATTATAGTACTATTTACAACCCCTTAATGGGGTTACGGGTAGGGGCAAAGCAGTACAGACTGCAATTGGCTTCTTTTCTATCAGAAGAAACTGCTTCCTTTGAACAGGAGCTACCTCCATCAGGTGAAAAGACCCAACCCGGTAAGGTAAGAAGAGGGCAGGAGCCCATGCCTGTGAGGGAATCCAGGCCAACTGTGGCTTCCCTAAAGGCTTATAATAGGATGTGGTACAGATGGCTGCTCTCTCAATCCTGTGCCTCATTTTCTCTCTCTACAGAATCAGAAGCTTCCCCCAACTCCTTCCCCATTTCTATTCTCCAGAATAAATCTAGTAGGAGGAGGCAGTCCTTGGAGGAAACTGAGCACATAAATTGGGAAGAGGCTCACATGGTGCTTGAGTGGAAAGAAGGCAGGAAGAGGGCCGTTTTTCAGACACTAGAGATGAAGGGCTGGGTCAGGGCTTGGCAATGCCAGAGCCCTCTAGATTCCTTTCTCTGTCTTCATCCCTCACCTTTGGCTCACTCCTTGCTCTTGTGCTCAAGTGTCTTTTGCTCAGCTTTCTAACCTTGCCTCCCCTAGAAAAACAGGATCTGAGCAAAGGCCTGATTCTAATCTTTTACTCCCTTCTCTCTAAGTTACTTCACAGGTTTCCTCACTCCTAGTGGCACCAACCACTGAACAACAAGCCAATCTGAAGAAGGGAAAAAAACTGGGGCTCTAAAGTGTGACAGAAAGAGGAAGGTCAAGTACAGGTGCTTGAGGCACCAGACATGTACTGGTGCTGAGGCTCAAAGATGTGCCCTGCTTTAGTGGCAAAGTAGAGCCAAGTAGGTGCTATGCCCTGAACTCATCACGCTTACAATGAAATGCATGTTTCACCATGCAAGGAATGATGGAACTTCCTGGAGCCCAACTTTACCACGTGGCTATGTCAACTCCTTAAAGGCAGGACACTAAGTCTCAATCCCCTCTAGAACCCCAATACTCAGTCTGATACCTCAGAAACTGTCAGTCAAGAATTAAAGAATGAATGAACACACAAATGAATGAACAAATAAACCCTTGATCTATGGGTCTGGTACTGTATGACATTTTCATCTCTACACAGTACATTCTAGTAAGTCAATTTGAATGATATTTCAAAGCAAGCATAGAAGAAGGGAGTGAGTATGGGGATAATTAGGGGAAGTGAAAGTGAAGTCGCTCAGTCGTGTCCGACTCTTTGCGACCCCATGGACTGTAGCCTACCAGGCTCCTCCCTCCACAGGATTCTCCAGGCAAGAGTACTGGAGTGGGTGGCCATTTCCTTCTCCAGGAGATCTTCCCGACCCAGGGATCAAACCCTGGTCTCCAGCATTCCAGGCAGATGCTTTAACTTCTGAGCCACCAGGGAAGCCCAATTAGGGGGAAGAGCAAGAAACAAAAGTGCCTTAAGTTTCATTGCAAAGTTAAGAACTTGAGCTTTCCACCCAGTCCTGCCTTGACCACCAGCTAACTATATAATGTTGCTCAAATTACTTAGCTTCATTCCATAGTGCTCCCTCAACTATAAAAGAAGAGTTAATAAAGTCTAAGTCAGAAAGCTGCTGTGGAGATTAAATGAAACAATACTTGTAAAGCATTTAGCATAGTACCTGGCACAGTGTGAGCCCAAAATATGTTGATATAGTATTTATTATCAATATCATGGATTCTGGGCCCACTGCCAGGTACAAAATTAAGGGGAAAGAAATTGACAAAAGGAAGAAGGTGCAAAGAAAATCCAGTTCCCCAAGTCTCCACAAAGTCACCTTCTAAATTCTGTTTTTAGAAGTTGCAGCTGACTACAAACCTAATAAAATTCACAGAGTAATGAGACTGCCAAAAGGACTAATGTGATCATGGCTTCCATTAAGAAAGTTGCGTGATCCAGAATAATCATAGAGAGACCAGCCATGTTCTTCCCACTGCATTCTCAGACCACACACGGCAGAGGCAAGCTTCGCGAGTAACAGTGTGCCTGTGAGCGAAACATCTGCAGAACATACTGACAAAAGTCACTGACCCAAAAAAAAATTATGTCCAAACAAACTTGAAAGAAATTATAAAACTTAGTAATGAGAAGGGAGGAAAGTGGTTATTTGTTCTAAGCAATCATTCTGTCATGAGGCAACAAATACCCAGTAGGGTGAAGCTGTGCACTGTGAGCCTATTACAAACGGGAATTGCATGTCATTTATTTTAATCTCAAGTGCCCATCCAGAACTGAACCGCCCACAGTCAGTGCCAGAATAGAACCACAACCAGGTCCCCTGAACCCCAGCAGCTGCATCATCTACACCAGTGCTGTCTCTGATCATCTCGGTAGAAAGTGGAGAAGGTGGAGCACACAGGAGAACGAACACAGGAGATCTGGACCAACTCGGCTCAACTGGACCAGGGTCAGCCCTGGTCCATTTGTGTGGTGCCAGTTCACCAGCATGGCCAGAGACCTGGACCCTGCCTTCATCTGTGAACCCTCCATCCTGCTGTGACGTCTCTAGGAGAAGCTGAATGTTAACCTTCCTCTTCCAGACGACTTCTGAACCATGCTGCTGTGCCACTTATAAACCAAGAAAACACACAAGGGCAACAGGCAGGTGTGTACCTGCCCTTCACTCCAAAACTCACACAAGAGGACCAGTGTGACAGACAACACCCACTTCCCTTTCTTCTTTTTGGATAACAGAGCTCTGAGTTCACAAGGGAGGCAAGGTGCCAGGGAATCAAGCAGGGGTGCTCTAAAGCCAATCACGGTTACTTGTCATTCTCCTTACAAGTATTCTCCTTAGTAGTGGGAGTAGGAGACTGATAACGTGACTGAAGTCCGATCAATGAGATGTATGGGCAAGTCTCTGTGAAGGCTTTTGAGGAAAATTTCCTCCCTGTTAAGAGAGGAACATGAACCCAAAAGATTCTTTGGCTCATGCATCATTCCTCCTTTCTTTCCAGTGTTGTAAAGACACTGCTCTTGGAACCATGGCAGCCCTCTTAGAACCCTGAGGTCACAACCCTAAAGTGAAATCTAACACGCTGAATGGTAAAGAGAAATGAAGCATAACCAGAGCCTGGATCTCTGAGTCTCTGAATCAACCCTGGGACCTCCTTAATTCTCTTTGTCAAGACACTTCATTGCTTGAACATTTCCATTATTTACAACTGAAAGCATCCACTTTTTTGCCTATTCTCACAATCCCAATACATCTATTTCACAGGATGGGCAAAATGAGATTCTAGAGACTTACATAATTTTACAGGACCAAATGAGCCCACATGTGCAGAGCATGGTGTTGGGAATTATGCAACACAATTCAGGGTCAAATGGAAGGAGTAGGGGAGCTAAGATTCCTACATGCTGCGGCTAAGATCTACTCACAAGACTAGAGCAATTCAAACATTCCAGCATGCTCTAACAAACATTAGATCTAGAGGGCTAAGGTCCCAGGGGTGCAGCCTGTGTTCTTGAAAAACCCTGAGTGTTTCACTTAGTCAAATATTATGCTTCTGCTTTTTAAATATTTCCATTTAAATGTAGATTTTGACCTTCTCATCAATGAAATATTAACATGAGTATAAAATATAAATTACTCATCATTTGAGACAGGGTCTCTTTCCAGTGTCTGTCATGTTTCCTCTCCACTGTCTTGGGATAACTTCTGAAAACCATGACAATTCTATCTATAGAGCTCATCTCTGCCAAATGCCTCAATCAATGACCAAAACTTAGAAGATCACATCCTTCTCAGATTAATTTTGGATTTGTTTGTGTGTGTGTGTGTCTGTTTAATTTCTTTCATTCAGTTATCAGTAAGACTGGTTTCCTTATACCAATAGTCATTTAGGGCTGGGTGGGAAAAATGAAAACTTGCTCAAGCAATCCAATGCAAAGAAAAAGGCTTATTTAATTTGAAATATCTCCTTTTCTAAATAAGTAGCTATATTAAGATGAACTGCCGTTTCTATTTCTTTCTAATAGCTGCAGTCTATTAAGTAGAATGGAAGGTTTTCTTTTAATCACAAATTGTTCTACCCATTCAGTTTTATCATCACCATTATTCAATCAACCAAATGATGACTAGCAAAACAAGTAGAGCAACAGAGATTATCCAATATGTGAATTTTTCCCTATTTGTTTCTTCATGCTCAATAACTAACCACTCTACTATGATACAGAGATAAAATTTAATAAACCACTAGCAAAGCAAAACTCTCTCTAGCATTGACTGATGGGAATAAAAAGGAAGACTGATGGAAGTATAAAAGGAAGATTGTGCTCAAGTGTTAAAAGACCCAGGTTGAGATCTTACACTTTTCTTGGTTGTGGGTCTACTTGCAAATTACTCCAATTCTCTGAATCTGTTTCCTCTTGTATAAAATGGACACACAAGTTCAGTTCTGCAATACTGATTATCATTTAAAGTAGGCTTCAGAAGGCTTCTTCACTGATAAAGGAAATATCTTAGAACTAGCCTCTGTGGAAATCCAAAATATTAACAATCCACCTGTTACTTAAAAACTAGGTCAGCCAACAACTACCACAGTCTGTATCATCATTCACCCTCATTCTTTTATTCATCTACATGACACTTTCATTCAAACATTTACTGCACACCTACTAGGCACCACATCAAGTACTTAGCGTTGGACAATGCAGACATGTTTCATGGGATTTATAGTGCTCATGGGATTTATAGTTTCTCCAACAGACTCCTCAATTTTTATTTGTGCACACCTGTTAAGAACTCTGTCCTAGGAACAAGCCCCTAAGCAGTATCTCCCCAAATTCTCACGACTCCCCATTCCAGTATGAATGTCCTCCACTGAGTCCTGAGATCAGGGAAGCTCATTCCTTTTGTTGTTGTTGTTCAGTCATTAAGTCGTGTCCAGTTCTTTGCGACCCCAGACTCCTCTGTCCTCCTCTATCTCCCAAAGTTTGCTCAAATTCACGTCCATTGAGTTGGTGATGCTCTCTGACCATCTCATCCTATGTCACCCCCTTCTCCTTTTGCCTTCAGTCTTTCTCAGCATCAGGATCTTTTCCAATGAGTCGGTTCTTATCTTTTGTTTGGCCCTTAAAGACAGCAGAGGGTCAGTCATTTCCTGCCATTTATCTATTTTCAGTGATGCACTTTTGAGGCAAAACACCAGAATCCAGTCCATTGGACCACAAGGCCAAACACTTTAGGTTCACTGACTAAAAGTGTGGTCTCAGTGAAAGCATAGCAAACACACACAAATAGGCAAAATAAGAGCCCATGTTCAGTCATTTCCGACTCCTTGAGACCCCATGGACTATAGTCCAGCAGGCTCCTCTGTCCATGGAATTCTCCAGGCAAGAATACTGGAGTTGGCTGCCATCTTCCTCCTCCAGGGGATCTTCCTGACCCAGGGTCTGAACTTCTGTCTCTTGTGTCTCCTGCAGTGGCAGGTAGATTCTTTACCACTAGCACCACCTGGGAAATCCACAGTAAGGGCTACTCATGAGTATTACCAATGGTTTAGAGTTGGAGAGTTTGACCAAACTAAACTACTTTTGAAACTCTTCCTTTGAAATTTCCAACAGCATCATAAGACTACAAAAGGGAGCAAAAACATCTCACCACCTTGTCACAGACTTCTGTGATCAAAATGAATTATCCATTTAAATAACTTACTTTGTAACATCAGAATAAGCTATAAAAAAAACTTTGGATGTTTATAAAAACTAACTCAATCTGAGGTTCCAAAGGAAATTCTTAAAAGAGGATGCTTTGAACAATAACAATAACTGTGCTCAATGGATGCACGGTGTTCTAAGGTATTTCTGAAGGCAAACAAACTAACTGGGACATGTTCATCTGACTGCAAGCTGGTTACAAAATCACCACTTCATTCACTTCTTCACAAGCATGTCTTTAAACCCATTGAATTTCTCTCCAAATTAAAGCATAATATCGAGACAATACAAGATTTCTAGATAGGTATTCTTAAATATCACCTAGGTTTCTAAATGAGAAGAGCAGATTCATTAGGAAAGACTCTGCTGCTGGCAAAGATTGAGGGCAGGAGGAGAAGGGGATGACAGGAGATGAGATGGCTGAGCAACATCACTGACTCAATGGACATGAGTTTGAGTGAGCTCGAGGAGATGGTGAAGGACAGGGAAGCCTGGCATGCTGTGTTGTCCATGGGGTTGCAGAGTCAGACACAACTGAGTGACTTAACAACAACAGATTTCTAAATAATAAATGCTAGACAATGCATTCTTAAACAGGAATGTATACATGAGCTATCAATTTTGGAAATGACATGCAAAATTTTTTGGAATCCATAGCTTTCATGAGTCCAGTTATCATCCATAAGCTTCTGTCTCCCTGTTCTCTATGCTGAATCAGTAATATTAAACTATGGTATTTAACGCTTATAGTCACAAACATCATCAGAGAAACTACTATTTATTGAGTGTTTAGTTTGTATAAGGTACCGATATGCTACACACTACAGAAATGTGTTTTATATACCAAATACATCACTGAATAACCTCAACAACACTTCATGGTATTATTATTACAGTAAATTTACAGATATGAATCCTTAACACTGTAAGAAATTTACTCGAGGCCATACATACCATTTTCAAGTGACACAGTCAGTTGTCTGAATAAGAGCAGCCTATTTTAGTTGTCTGAGAAAATTTTCAAACGTACTGACAAAAGGAAATGAACACATATGCCTATTATTTCAATTCAAAGTTGCTAGTATTTTGTCAAATTTTCTTAATCTACATACTTTAATTTCTCATGGAACCATATGAAAGCAATTTATAGATATAACAATTTCATACTGAAAAATTAAGCAGCTGCTAAGAATAAAGCTATTCTTCTAACACAATGAAAATACCATTATCACACCTAAGACAGTGACACTAAACTCTTAATACGATCTGATGCCAGTCTATATTCAAACTTTCACAGCTGCCCTTAAGTATCTTTTATAGCAATTATTATTTTCAAGCCAGATCCAATGTTTATACACTGTATTTGGTTAATGTGTCCTTAGTCTCTTCTAATATAGGATAATGTCCACCAATGCAATATTTTCATGTGATTTTGTTAAAAATAAACCAAACAGACCAGTCATCTTAAGCATGTCCAACATTTTAAATGCGTCTGATTGTTTCACCATAATGTCAATTAATTTGATTCTCTATCCCCTGTGTTTTCTGGTAAACCTGATTAGATGCAGGTTGAATGTTTTTGTAAAACTCTTCCTTGGCAATGCTGTGTACTTCCTGGGCGATGCTGTGTACTTCCTGTTACATGATATCAGGAGGCTACCCCACCATGAATGATGCTGAGTTTGACCACTGAGTTCAAGTGATGACCACCACTGTAAAGAGACATTTTCCCCTTTGGAAAGGATCTGTGAAGTATTCTTCAAGGCCATAAGGCCATTCCATTCCCCAACATCCTTTCCCTTAATGGTTTTACCTTCCATTGATGACCTCTGCCTGAATCAACTATTCCACTATTTTAAGTGCAGATATTCTAATTTTATGTTTTCATCTACATTTTATTTCCTAGTATCCTTCTGTAACCTGGAGATGGAAATGGCAATCCACTCCAGTATTCTTACCTGGAGAATTCCATGGACGGAGGAGCCTGGCAGGCTCCAGTCCATAGGGTCACAAGAGTTGGACACAACTGAGTGATTAAGCAGAGTAGATCCTTCTGTAATTAACAACTTTTCCTTATCAATCATAGAAGAACCACAGTTTCTCCTTACAAGCAAAGCAAATGCCTAATTCTTTTCCTTTAATTTGTAATTTTCAGAATGAGGAGTTCACGTAACAGTCATTTCTAATGTCAAGAGTTTCTCTCTGTCTCTCATTAGTATGAATTCACGGATTTTTATTTACACTCAACTGCAGTCATTCTTTTTGATGTCCAAAGTATCTGAAATCTGACCAACGGGAAAACCTTTCAAGCTGTGGAGTCCAGCGCTCTCAACCACCACGCTCATTGCAATGAGGAGAGCTCAACCAAACCACCTTTCCTTGCTTAATGTTAACATCCTGTGGGTTTCACAATGATTCTCCTAGTAGAGCACTTAAGAAGTGTGCATTTTTATGAAGTACTTCCTCTACAGATATCAGTCAATTTGCATTAGTACTAAATAAATGAAACAGCTATTAATAAGCTCAAGGCTTGACGAGACTCTTCATTTTGTTTCAGAGCTTAATCTGAACAAAAGCAATAGACACTAATAACATGTGTAACTTAACTCTGGGAAATGTCTTTGGAATACAAGGGCATTTCTTTACTTCTCCTCAACAGTCCTCCTTTAGTATCAACCTTACTCACTGACACACACTCAAAGTATATTATCGTGTTTAACTAAAAATTACTATTTAAATTGGGCAGGGGAGAAAGAGTTACTTGAGTAGTGCTTTCAAAAACACCTAATACTGCTCCAACCCAGAGTTTTCTGTTCTGTGTGTCTGGGGTGGAACCTGAGAACTCGCATTTCTAACAAGTACCTGGGTGATGCTAAAGCTTTTGGTCCAGGGATCACACTCTGGGAACCACAGGTGTAGATTGATCGCTATTTCTTACTCCCATCTTTCTATCTCCCAATCTTCCTTCCACCTTCATCAAGCTCCTGAGCTCCATACACTTCACTCTCCTGCTACAACTTTCTTCACCAAAAAAAAAAAAAAACCCACACACACACAACAAATACAAGTTGGTGACAACTAGACCACTAGCAAGCCGATAAGAAATAGACTTGAGACCTTGAACTGATTCTCCTGGCTTGAGGCCTACTTTTCCTGAGTACTCAACACTCCCATGCTACTTTTTGCCTGCAACTATCTTTACAAAGGAAGAAACTGTTTAATCTGGAAGAAAAAGGTAAAAAAAAAAAACAAACAAAAAACTTTGGCTTTTCCATAACTCTCAAAATGTGTATAAGCCTCAGATTGATGCCATTTTTAAAGACAAAACTATTGGGTTGGCCAAAAAGTTGTCAGATTTTTATACCATATTATGGAAAAACTTGAACCAATTTTTATTTAATTGGAGAAGAATTACTTTACAATATTGTGATGGTTTCTGCCATATATCAATATACGTCAGCCACAGGTACACATGTGTCCCCCATCATGAACCACCCTCCTACCTCCCTCCTCATCCCATCCCTCTGGGTTGTCCCAGAGCACTGGCTTTGAGTGCCTTGCTCCATGCATTGAGCTTGCACTGGTCATCTATTTCACATGTGGTAACATACATGTTTCAGTACTATTCTCTCATATCATCCCACCCTCACCTTCTCCCACATAGTCCAATAGTCTGTTCTTTACACCTGTGTCTCTTCTGCTGCCTTACTAGGTTCGTGGATCAAAAGAATTTTTGACCAACCCACTGGAATCCCAACTAAACCAGCTTTCATTCCTTTATTCCACTTTTTGGAAACAGACAAAAAGAAAGTTGGGCTACAGAAGACATTCTAGGGTCTAGTCCTAGTAAACTATTTGATCTCTCATCTATGTCTATAGTCTGAAACTAAAAAGTGATTAGAAAAACTCAACCAACACTTATTGCAACTACTGCTAAGCAGTGCTTAGCACTGCAGACAGAGAGAAGACTAGGTCACAGTCTACAGTGAGTGAGACAGTCAGAATCAACCACGTAACTGTAACACAAGTCATGTTCAGGATGATGACCCTGGGGCACTATACAATGTCGAAGCAGAGATGGGCGGTGAAGATCAGCAACTCACTGACCATGGGATATGCAGATCAGAGTGCTGACTCCAACCCAAAGATTTCAGCAGGTGAGAGGGTTGTGCCCTCTTCAGAATCTCAGGAAGGCTGTTTTCTAACAATTCCTGATTCTGATTCCCCCCTCAGAGACCCTGCAAACCTATAATAATGCAGCTACAAAAATTTCAGCATTTGCTTCCAGTGGAGACATAAACAGAGATAACGAGACAGATCTGACCAGAGATATCTGTCCCATCCCTGTTATAATTTTAATTGTGGCTAAAGAAAATTTAAACTGAAGCTCATGTCCCTAACTAAAGTTAGGATTTTAAAAGTCTGCCCCATGTGGGTTTCTGAGAAGTCACAGGAAGGGCTAAATAAATGGAACACATGGTCAATGCCTTCTCCAACCCCACTTCACCCACAATAGCTGGGTTTCCGCTTTTATATTTGGTTTCTCTATCCAGTAATATCTTTATTTAAGGAAGGGGTCCACAGCTAAAAGAATTTTACAAAAGTTCAGTCATCAAAAGAGCAGGATTTGAAACTAAGGTGATTTCTGAGTAGTTTCATGACTTGGGACAAGTCATATAATGCAATTGTGTGAAGACGGAAATCAAAGGTTCTGACAGAGCCTTTTTACAGCCCAGGTAAAACTTTTAGCTTCATCATTTGCCAGCTGTGTGACTTGGACAAACGACTGAACCTCTCTGTGCCTCATCTGTAAAATGGAGATAATAAAAATGCCTGTGTCATAAAATCATTTTAAGGACCAAATGAGGTAATACATAAAGCATCTTGAAGAGTGTCTGGCTTAAAAACTGTTCCTGCTTTCACTGCTACTGCCGTATCACCACCACCATCACCATCATCCTTTTAGACCTGTTTCTTCATCTGTGAAATGAAGATCATTGGTACATGATCTCATAAGAATCATCCCAAATTCTGAGCTACAAATTCCTCAAACTTCACATCAACTCCAAGCAGTGCTCCCTACCGTACCAAGTTCTGTCAAATGCACAACATATCAAAGCTTGATCAGAATATGGGAGCACATATCTATGTTCTCCAGGTGTCACATACCCGTGCCCATGTCAACATTTATCCGTATCAACATGCTTCCTGAAACAAGGCAAACCTTGTCACCAAGAGAGAAAAGCAAAAGAGAAAATCTAGTCCAGGCCCTGGACGCAGACAGATCCTCAGCATAACTAGCGTTAAGAGAAGCCACACATCCCATGGAGGCTAGTTTGCAAGTTTCCATTTTATGCCAGATTTAACCAGTCAAAGTTAAATGGAAAACATGCCTAGTATTAATAAAAGGCTCAATGTCGCTTAATTTCTTATGCTAAAGTACAATCAATGATGCCAGAGAGAGCTGAGAGCTTTTAAAATACACCATGTGTTCCCTTAACAAACTTGATGCCTCTTGATGAACACTTCTCGGCTGGTGTCCCTGGCAAATAAGCAAGAACAGGCAGCAAATTGCTACATGCGATAAGCAAGCCCCCATTTCCCTCTCTGACACAAATGGCTCGGCAGTGACTCATGGCTCAACCAGGAGGCAGGGAGAGGAGGGGCAGGCAATGCACACTCCTCTCAGTGGGGCACTTAGGGGGATAATGAAGCAGGAAGCAGCTGGAATCATCTTGGGCCTCCAGAGTAGCATAAAGAGAACAAAAGGTAACTAGGAGAGAGGCATCTAGATTCAAAGCCTGGCCGTACCAAGTTCTAGCTGGATAACCTTGGGCAAATTAATCTCTCTGAGCGTCTGAAAAATAGAGAAAACTGCTCCTCTCTTCAAAAGGTTGCTACACAGAACAAACAATGAATGACAGATAGAGACAGCTATCATCACCAATGACTTCTCAGCTGTCAGGACGATCACACCATCCATGTGCATTATTGTCATGGAATCCACATTAACAACTCTCTGAACCTGGATTATTATCATCCTCATTTTCAGATGGAAACAACTGAGCTCTGCAGGTCCTCTTGGCCATCACTCCAGGTCAGGTGCTGACCCCACACTGTTTCTTTCCCATGATGCCTCCCTTAACAGCCCCAAGCATGGTCAAGGTCTCTTGGGTGCATCTCAAGGGGTTCCATCAGAGCAACCATCACACTCCAAGAGCAACAAGACCTAACATTTCCTGTGCACCTCTCACTGGTTCTCTGCTCTGTTTCCCTCACTATACACATGCAAAGCAGAAACTGTGGGGATCACCCTTAAAAATGCAGTCCCCCTTCACCATCAGCCACACTGGACTGCCCAATGCATCTTTTTTTTCTTTAATGAGAAATCTGTCTTTTTAATTTTTTTTTAATTGGAGGACAACTGCTTTATAGTTGTTGTGGCAGTCTCTGCCATACATCAATGTGAATCAGTCATAATTATATATATATATATACCCTGTACCCATAATTGAGTGTGTATATATATATATACACACACACACCCTCCCTCTTGAGCCTGCCCCCCACCCCCATCCCATCCCCGAGGGCCATCACAGAGCGCCAGGCCAGGCTCCCTGTGTGACACAGCAGCTCGCCACTGGCTCTCTGTTTTACACGATAGGGCAGGTCTGTCAGTGCTACTTTCTCACTTTGACCTACCCTCTCCTTCCCCTGCTGTGTCTACCAGACCATTCTCTACACCTGCATCTCCATGTCTTCTCTGTAAATAGGTTCATCGGTACTATTTTTCTAAATTCTACATATATGCATTAATATACGATATTTCTCTTTTGGACTTACTTCACTCTCAAAATATCTTTGAAACAAGGAGTGAATACTAATATAATTATCGTTGTTTTTTTTCTAGGAATCCACGCATTTAGACTAACTGAAACAGAGTTCATGTGTGCAGAGAGTGAATGCAAGTTTCCTGAACACCTAGGGCAAAGCCCTTTGTCACGGCCCCAAAGGAGCTCAGTCTAATTTGCCCTCAATGGGTGTAAACTGCAGTGATTTAACCTCACAAGAATCCACCTCATCCACACAGATTAAATTAAGGACTTTTAAATGGAGATACAAAAGAGGAAGAGAAAAATCACCACAAAAGGATTATTCACAGATTACCTTTACAATAATAGTCCCTAAATCCAGTTTAGATAATTCAATTTACATAAATTCTTTGGAATGCAGTATCTTTATATTTTGTTCCATGTCCAGGTATCAATTTTCTGTTAATTGAGCCACATCTGATAGTTTCAGAGATGTGGGCAGTCATCCTCCCAGACACGCAAGGCCCAGGGCAATGACAGAGATGTCACACTTGCCACCATCTATGAAACTAACACTGTGCTTGCCTTCTCAGCCAGCATGCATATGAATCTGCTTATTTACACACAAGAAAATGCTACTTTTGACCACAACTTTCAAGTTAAAGAAGGGCAAGAGGTTGATACACAAAAATACACAGTCCTTTGAACACAAGTTTGTCCCTTTGACATTTCTTACACAACCAGGCTTCTCTGATGGCTCAGATGGTAAAGAATCTGCCTGCAATGTGGAAGACCTGGGTTCTGTCTCTGGGTTTGGAAGATCCCCTGGAGGAGGGCATGGCAACCCACTCCAGTATTCTAGCCTGGAGAATCCCCTTGGGCAGAGGTGCCTGGCAGCCTACAGCACATGGGGTCGCAAAGAAACAAACACAACTAAGCAGCTAAGCACAGCCCACACAATTATTTAAGGCCTTCTGATAGTCAACTAAAAAACAGTTAAGTGGTGGCTCCTGTTGAACCCTTCCATTAAGTAAGTCAATAAATCATGGCCAGAAGGTAATCTGTTCAAGGACAATGAACCACTATTGTTCAAATGTGCCCAAACTCTGATATTGTCAAATCTCTTTACCTTCTTTCCAATAATCAGACTGTCACTTGTACATCTTCACCTCTGGAGTGTTATATACAGCATTCAACACTTTTAAGTGCCCTACATGATTCTAGGAAAAGCATTTGTTCAACCACTAACCTCCCCAAAAATCAGCAACCAGCACTGAAACTCTGGAACAAAAACGTGTACTATTCACCTCAAATCAGTCTTCAGCTTTTCTTAAACTCACTGAAATTACTCTTCTTCTATCACAGTCTCTAGCATTCTGCCCTCATCATGTGGATGGGTTAACAGTCATTAAGAAAAGGGCTGCAATATCTATCATGGTTTGCAGGACTCTCAGTACAAATCTTCAACACTGAATAAAAACAGCTCTGAAGACAGGAACTTACCTAGTGGTCCAGAGGTTAAGAATCTACCTTGCAATGAATGCAAGCGACATGGGTTAGATCTCTGGTTGGGGAACCAACATCCTACATGCTGCAGGGCAACTAAGCCCATGCACTGCAACAAAAGACCCCACATGATGCAATGAAGACCCCACGTGTCACCAAATTAATTAATTTTTTAAGAAGGAGTTCTGAAAAGATGGGATTTAGCTCGCTAACATTTTCCTCTTGCCAAAAATTCCATCTAAACTTCCATTAACAAGAAAGAGAGGACTCATCTTATCTAGTGGCCAATATGCCCTGGAGTACTGGGTTAAGAAAAATCATATCAGAGTTCAGAGATCTATTTATGATATTTTCCATGAGCATGAAAAGGACAACAGTCACAGACATGCTATAAATTTTCCCATCCTTGTATTATCATATCCTACATCCTAAGCTCCAGAGGGGTTAAGGGTATAATTTTAATTCTCTTGTCCTTGTTTCTGACCAATATTGATGACTTCTAAGGTACAGGTGTTCTTTGTAGCTTGCTCTCCTACAACTAGCCCCAGAAATTAGTGAGATTGAAAATAGATATAGAGGAAATTATTCAAGGTTAACCTTGGATAAATACCTCAATACTCAGCTAATTCTCAAATTATACAATATTCCTGGCTCTCCAAAAGCAGGAACTAAGAGAACATGCATGGCAAGTGAAAACGGAAAGGTAGAGGAAAGATAGACAGAGCAGAGAGAAAACGGAGAAAAGGTACGGATGGAAAAAATAATAAACAGGTGAGAGAAAAGAGAAATGAGAATATAATTTATGAGAACAGGGAAAAGTAAATATAAGAAAACCAAGAGTTAAACTGGTTTTGCTTTATTTGGTTGCAGCAGTTGCTTCCTTCAGGCCAAAGCTCAATAGGAAATTTTACGGGATTCTCCGGATCTGGCACTTCCTGGCTCCTTTTAGGGCCTGGCAGCGGTAATGTTAAGTGTTTAGCATTATCACAGAGCTTTCTAAGGTAGCTTGTGTTTGAAGTCTGCATCAAGGCTGGGTTTGAGTTTTTGGCTTTGCATGCTAGCTGCTACACATAAGGCCGGGATTATGCTGGCGGGAGCAGAGGAACACACAGAGAATCCAACACGCCAGAGCAAGTAGAGTTTATCAGATTAAAGTCATAAAGCAGAAATTCCTCCTGTGTATTATTTCACAGACCTGGGATCAAGTGATTCAACAACATTCATTCTGTTGACAGTGAGGGAGGGAGCCTGGCTCTTTCCTAAACCTCCCTCCTGCTTCGTGAAGCCTTGGCTCAGAAAGCTCTGACTGCTCCTTTACTCAGGAGAGGAAGGGAGACAGGGAACTCTGCCTAACCAGGTGCTCACACTGGAGTGTACAGGGGCAGGCTGGCTAGACCCCAAAGTAACCTCAGTTTTAAATAATTTAAACTCGAAGACTAAAGGCCCTCATTTCATACACTTGGATGAAGAATCTATTGGGATGTTTTCCTAAGTCCAGAGAAAATGGCATACAATGGGATGAGACTGACCAACCTAATAAGAAGGGTGAGTAGGGGAATTATATAGTATAATGAGGGGAGAATTTGTGTAACAGTGAAAAGAAGGCAGAGCAGCAGGTAAAAGCAAGCATAGGATTCACTAGAGGGACTTCCCTGGTAGTCCAGTAGCTAAAGCCTCTGTGCTCCCAATGCAGGGGGCCTGGGTTTGATGCTTGGTCAGGGAATTAGATCCCACATGCTACAACTAAGACCCAGCACAGCCAAATATATATATATATATATATATATATATATATATATATATATATATATATATATATATATATTTTTTTTTTTTTAATGGATTCACTGGAGTTCTCTTGCCCCTCTCTCCCCAGGGCCTAGAACAAGGCTTCTCAACCCAGCTGCATGTTAGAATCTCTTGAGAAATTTTCAAAACTATGTATTTCTCGGTGCTCACTCCCAGAGATTCAATAGATTTAAGAGGGGCTCAAGAACAACTATTTTTTTTTAATCTTTCAGATGATTCTGACCATGGATATAATTTTCTGTGGAGCAACTTATTTCACATAATTACTATGGGGTGTAATACACATACCAGGAATATGGATTCCTCAAGAGAGTCTAGGATATATTTCAAGTTCAAGCAAGACTTTTCAGGATCAAGAATTCAGATAATAAGGGTTATAATATGAAATTCAAATATGACCAACCTATTATAAGGTCAAAATCCAATTGCTATTATATAATAAACAGGTCAACGGTGAGGGTGAATGCTTTTGGGGGCCCCAATTTTATACCATTTCATGCCAAATGCCAGGCTGGATGAAGCACAAACTGGAATCAAGATTGCTAGGAGAAACACCAATAACCTCAGATATGCAGATGACACCACCCTTATGCAGAAAGTGAAAAACAAAAGAGCCTCTTGATGAAAGTGAAAGAGGAGATTGAAAAAGTTGACTTAAAACTCAATGTTCAGAAAACTAAGATCATGGCATCTGGTCCCATCACTTCATGGCAAATAGATGGAGAAACAATAGAAACAGTGACAGAATTTATTTTCTTGGGCTCCAAAATCACTGCAGATAGTGACCGTAACCATGAAATTAATAGACACTTGCTCCCTAGGAAAAAAAAGCTATGACCAACCTAGACAGCATCAGCACAAACATTACTTTGCCAACAAAGCTCCATCTAGTCAAAGCTATGGTTTTTCCAGTAGTCATGTATGGGTGTGAGAGTTGGACTATAAAGAAAGCTGAGCACTTAAGAATTGATGCTTTTGAACTGTGGTGTTGGAGATTCCCTTGGATTGTAAGGAGATCCAACCAGTCCATCCTAAAGGAAATCAGTTCTGAATATTCATTGGAAGGACTGATGCTGAAGCTGGAGCTCCAATACTTTGGCCACCTGATGTGAAGAACTGACTCATTGGAAAAGACCCTAACACTGGGAAATCACTGGAAGGACTGATGCTGAAGCTGGAGCTCCAATACTTTGGCCACCTGATGTGAAGAACTGACTCATTGGAAAAGACCCTAACACTGGGAAAGACTGGGGGCAGGAGGAGAAGGGGATGACAGAGGATGAGATGATTGAATGGCATCACTGACTCGATGGACCCGAGTTTGAGCAAGCTCCGGAAGTTGGTGAAGGGCAGGGAAGCCTGGTGTGCTGTAGTCCATGGGGTTGCAAACAGTCAGATACGACTGAGTGACTAAGCAACTGAACTGAACTGATTTTTATACCTGCTGCATACAAGTGAGATGAGCAGAAAGAAACTATAAAACTCCTAGAGGAGAACATAGGCAAAACACTCTCCAACATAAATCACAGCATGATCCTCTATGACCCACCTCCCAGAATATTGGAAATAAAAGCAAAAATAACCAAATGGGACCTAATTAAAATTAAAAGCTTTTGCATAACAAAGGAAACTATATGCAAGGTGAAAAGACAGCCTTTAGAATGAGAGAAAATAATAGCAAATGAAGCAATTGACAAACAACTAATCTCAAAAATATACAGGCAACTCCTGCAGCTCAATCCCAGAAAAATAAACGACCCAATCAAAAAATGGGCCAAAGAACTAAAAAGACATTTCTCCAAAGAAGACATACAGATGGCTAACAAACACATGAAAAGACGCTCAACATCATTCATTATCAAAGAAATGCAAATCAAAACCACAATGAGGTACCACTTCATGCCAGTCAGAATGGCTGCTATCCAAAAGTGTACAAGCAATAAATGCTGGAGAGAGTGTGGAGAAAAGGGAACCCTCTGACACTGTTGGTCTGAATGCAAACTAGAACAGCCACTATGGAGAACAGTGCGGAGATTCCTTAAAAAACTGGAACTAGAACTGCCTTATGACCCAGCAATCCCACTGCTAGGCATACACACCAAGGAAACCAGAACTGAAAGAGACACGTGTACCCCAATGTTCATCTCAGCACTGTTTATAATAGCCAGGACATGGAAGTAACCTAGATGTCCATCAGCAGATGAATGGATAAGAAAGCTGTGGTATATATACACAATGGAGTATTACTCAGCCATCAAAAAGAATACATTTGAATCAGCTCTAGTGAGGTGGGTGAAACTGGAGCCTATTATACAGAGTGAAGTAAGACAGAAAAACACCAATACAGTATACTAACACATATATATGGAATTTAGAAAGATAGTAACGATAACCCTGTATGTGAGACAGCAAAAGAGACACAGATGTATAGAACAGTCTTTTGGACTCTGTGGGAGAGGGAGGGGGTGGATGATTTGGGAGAATGGCACTGAAACATGTATAATATCATAAAAGAAACGAATCGCCAGTCCAGGTTCAATGCAGGGCGCAGGATGCTTGGGGCTGGTGCACTGGGATAACCCAGAGAGATGGTATGGGGAGGGAGGAGGGAGGGGGGTTCAGGATGGGGAACACGTGTATACTCGTGGTGGATTCATGTTGATGTATAGCAAAACCAATACAATATGTAAAGTAATTAGCCTCCAATTAAAATAAATAAATTTAAATTTAAAAAAGAAAGAAAGAAACAGGGAATCAGAGAGAACAGCAGCTCTCAATAGGTGGTTCCCAGACCGGCGGCAGCCTAGCAATCACTTGAGAACTTTTTACTATTTCAAATTCTCGGGCCCTATCCCAGACCTACCAAATTGTGAGGGGTGGAATCCAGCCATCTATGTTGCAATAAGCCCTCCAAGTAATTCTGTTACAAGCTCAAGTTTGAGAAGGATTGAGGCACAGGTAACAACTGATTACGAACTTTTCAATAAAGCATCTTTGGTGCTCCTTGTGGACATCCAGGAGGGAAATGACACACTCTCTGAATCTCAGCCACTTCCAGCCAACATCTCACAGTATCACCAACTAATGAGTATTTACTGTCACCAAGACAGTTTCCTCAAAACCACTTTTCATCTCTACTCCTTGCCCTCGGGAGGGTGGTTTACAGCAATAGTTAATAACGCATTCTTTGCTGGGAAGAGCAGGTGCATGCTGTTTCTCTCCTGCAAAGCAAAATTTTTCAAGGATCTCTGAGTAAAACCAAGCACTAGATTTCCTAAGTAGCTCTCGCCATTATCCTCTTAGCTCACTGTAGATTTATTGGGTTACATCACTGAAAATTTATTAGCCTTCTGTGGCAGCAACATGAGAGACAACCTGAGTAGGTGAAAAGGTCCTTGGCATTAAGGTCTCTCTACTATCCAACAGCAGGTGATTCAGCTGAGAGAGGGGCAAGGGAATCACAGCACACAGACTCTGGCTAGTGAAGGGTCAGCAGTGTTCTCTGAGGCCATCAGATGCTGAGGTTCTCAAGATCTTCCTTGTGACAGGGGATATACAGAAGTAACAGCAACTCCATTCTCCGACTACCAACTGATACACATATGGCTCCAGCCAACTCATATGGCGTTCAAAAACGCCATTCAACTGTCAACTTACTTTCATCTACACTACTTAGAAGATGAACAGAGGAAGAAAACGCTGTTGCTATTTTAAATGGAAGAAACAAAAAAATCTAAAACACTACAAAAGTTAAATTCAGATCCAGATCTTACAACCTCAACTGTATCACTTCCTCTGAAAACAGAAAGGCATGTATTTCAGGCACCTGGAGGTCCTTCTCAGAATTTAGCACAGTGGCTACCTTTGGGATTACTGCGGCTCAAACAGCCTTTTGAAAATGTCACACAAAAAACTAAGGCTGCTTAGGGCAACTTAACAAATGAGTTAAAACCCTGAAAATTAAGTCACTTACAAAGCATCACTTAGACCTATCATTATTTAAACCATGTTGAGGGCCAAAGCCAAGTGCTTGTCAATTATGCAGAGAAGTGATGTAAGGATTTTATTTTCTCACTCTCAGCTCTCTAAGAGAGAAGGTTTAGGTACAACTGGAAGCCTCCTAAGACTTGTTTTTCATCATCAATATGGAGGATTCTATCTTCTCCTGCTGTTTAGGGCAAGTTCTAAAGCTAAGCCATCTGGGATCCCAACTGATTCCAATTGATGCCCCGACAAAGGCACAACACTTTCAAATAACCCAAAACAAGCAATCAACAAATTCTGAGAGATTAGTTGGGTACTGGCCTAGAGAAGATGAGTCATGATTTCTTAAAAGACTTACAGTGACACTCAAAAGACCAAAGTAACTTGGTTTTTCAGACTCTCTGACGCACTGAGAAGATGAAATTATCCAGCCCAGAGTGAGGACATGCTTCCCGACCAGGACTGGCAATAGTAAGGAATGGGTCAGTCAAGAAACTGTTCAAACTTTGTTATTGTTTGGACTCCAGAGTCCTCAGGATGTAGTAACCCTAGAGTTCAGCATCTCACCTCCAGTGATGATACCCAACAGTTCTTTCAGGGCAGAAAACTCACAAAACATTGTCCCCTAGTTGTAATAATATAGAGAGAATTATTTTTATTCCTTCTTGAATAAAAAAGTAGCAAATTGCAAAAGGATGAAAAAAATAAGTTTCAACCCTTCTCCTTCTTTTCATGGTTGGGGAAAGTGAGATGAGAATCATAATATATAGATAAACCATTTACTTGACCCTAAAGTTTTCCTCTTGAATAATGATTTCAGTGCTGTGATATCTAGCAAAGTCTTTTCCTGTCCTTTCACTATTATGAAGGTTTTCTGACTCTCAACCTCTAAAGGGATTACATTCAGTTCAGAGATGGGTAAAGGAGATGAAAATTATTGGCAGCGTCAAGTCAATACTTCTAAGTCAGCCTCAGAACTCTACCCTGGACCAGCAATGAAAGATGACTTGGCCCTAACATGATGCTCTGTTACCCACAATTCTGAGTTCCCAGTGCTTTCTTTATTTGTGCCCTACCCAAACCAAAGAAAATATTCAACTGTCTGGCTGGCTTTCAGTAACAGCTCAATAAGTGTGTACTGAATGGATGAATGCACACAAATAAACATGCTTCATTACAAAGTGTTTGTACCTTGGAAATCAACTCTGAATATTCACTGGAAGGACTGATGCTGAAGCTAAGGCTCCAATACTATGGCCACCTGATGCAAAGAACTGACTCACTGGAAAAGACCCTGATGCTGGGAAAGACTGAGGACAAAAAAGAAGGGAGCAGCAGAGGATGATGAGATGGTTAGATAGTGTCAACAACTCAATGGACATGAATTTGAGCAAGCTCCAGGAGACGGTGAAGGACAGGGGAGCCTGGCGTGATACAGTCCATGGGGTTATAGAGAGTCAGAGATGACTTAATGACTAAACAACAACAACAAGGTATTTGGGACTCTCATTTTAACAAGTCAGAAACATTTTCTCAATGATAATAAAATCAAAGGCGGTTAGCTACTTCCAATAAGGATGTGACAGATTTCCAACTTATTACAATAATGAAAATAAATAAAACCAAACTAGGCAAAGACTAGAAAAGAGACACTCTTGGAATTTAGGAGGAAGTACCACTAAGCATTCAAGTTAGACTGGACCTTCTTAGGAAAATAAAACAAAGAGAAAATATATTGAGTTATTTTGTCACTTTCCAACATAACAAATTTATCAGGAATGCTTTACCTCATAATAAGTTTAGGAGTTAATTTGCCATGTCAATTGTTATAAAAAAGTTGCTGGAAAACCCCAAACACAACCTTTAAAAGGCTGCTTTTCATCTTGATGATCTGTCCCCTTGCTATGGAGAGAAGTGCTGTCAAAAATTAAATAGGGGCACAGTACAAGAACGACAGACTGTACGGAATGTAAAACTGACGATGTTTATGTTAGTCATATGTGCAAAAGCATTTCCACCATTTTCTATCTCAAACCACTCTTGGGGATGGGTAAGAGACTTATTTATCAGTTAGAATACATTGGGCTGTAGGAAACAGAAAACCAAACTAAAATAAAAATTTTAAATGAAAAGTATTAAATAAAAATGTTTTCCTCATACCTAACAAGAAGTCCTGAGGGGAGAATGAATTTTAGGCTGCTTAGTTCAGCAGTTCAACAATATGATCAAAGACACTGTCTTTCTATCTTTCTTTCAGCTCTGCTATTGGTCTGTCCTCCAAGTCAGCTCACAGGGCAGAAGTGGCTGCTGCCACAGTCAAGCTGCCACACGGACAACAGCCAGAAACAGACTGTGCGTTTCTCCTCTTCTCACCCAGAAGGAGGCTTCCAGCACCCGTGTAACAGTTCCCATACTGCCATACGGGCGAGACCTGGACCTTCAACTGGCTTGAGTGCAATCACTGATTTAGACGAGTCAGGATGTATCCTCTGAACGTACGTCCATATGGACAGTGAATGCCTAAGTGACATCGGGATTCTGCTGGCAAGGATGGGGAGTGAGCTGATAGATCCGGGTCGAGATCACACAGAAAGATGTTAACCCTGCTTCCCCATCCACTGATCAAGTTCCACAGAATACTTCTTTACAGCCTCTAGTATGTGACATGTTTTGAGGCAAGGAAGTTTCTATGAAAGAATTACTACAGAATGCCTTTGTCTCTGAAAGTGACAAAACAAAACAGAAAAACCGAAGAGGAAGGGAATCAGGACGTGGGCTTCCTCGGTGGGAACAAACACACGCAAGGGAACTGGGCTACAGACACGCAGAATGGCCACAGGAGACACTCCATGGAGGGCTTCAGTGGTGCAGCTCAAGCATGGCACACACATGACCGACTCCCCCCTTCTCTCCTCCCACGGGAGACTTTAAGAGGCCCTTCTGCCGATCAAAAAGATAAGCTTTGTTTACCCTCACAAAGGTGACAAGTCAAATACTCACTTCCCTTAAAAGGAAATGGGTGCTTTTGTTCCTTTTTAAGTCCTTATGCTCTAAACAAGAAGAGCTTCATGTGGTGCCCTCCTATGCCCTTCATGGCTCAGATTTCTACTGAAGCATCCACTGCAGCCATTTTCAGAATCCTGGGGGTAGGGGGACAGGGCAGGGGGCTTCTTTTTGTTTCCTTTTTAATGGTTATGATCCATTTCTGCAGAGTAAGTCTGTCCTGGATGGTGACAAATATGCTGCACTAATACACAAGGGAAGTGGTTCTTGAGCTCAAAAAGCACTTTTCTGCATTTGAGATCTTCAACCCTGATTGCGTTTCTTACATTCAACCATAATTAACAGCCTCTCTGGGATGATGCAGGAACCACGAACACAAAGAGGTTTTGCTTGTGAGAGGGTGAAAAGAGAGAAAAGAGAAAACAGCAGGCTGGGATGACAGAGCACACCATCCAGGCGGCACTGGGTGTGGCTTTCTCCAAAATTCCCAGCAGCCACAACCACTGCTCCATGAGACATTGGTGGGGACCAAGGAGGGCATTTCCCACCCTCAGCCTATCAGGTAATGGAGGAAACCCCCAGAAGTCAGGAAATCAGTAAATCTCAGTAGCCAGCTGACCTGAGAAGGAGCTGAAGTGAAATGGGCACTGACTCTTTTCCCCTTCTGTCCTAACCTTTCTTAACAGAGGAGTAAAGGAACATAGTGGGCTTCCCAGTTGACACCAGCCGTAAAGAACCCGCCATTCAATGCAGGAGAATCCTTGGGTCAGCGAGATCCCCTGGAGGAGGACATGGCAACCCACTCCAATCTCCTTGCCTGGAGAATCCCACGGACAGAGGAACCTGGCGGGCTACAGAGTCTCCACAGGGTCACAGAGTCAGACACAACTGAAGCAACTTAGCATGCACAAAGGCAAACAGCAGGCACTCAATAATCTGTCAGATGAATGAAAAAAATCCACAAACCACCCAGAAAATTTTCTCTTCTATAACTGCATATATTAAACTTTCAACATTATCATTTTAAGCAAACAGCACAGGCTGGGAAAAATACTTTGCCTAGAAACAAAATACTACACATGAATATTCACACTCACAGTAGATTAAAAGTGAAAGTAGGCCCCTTGGTGAGAAAGAAAAATCACAACTGTTAATAAAAGATGACACTCTCTTGACTATATCAAATGTCAAATGTACATTACCAGTTATCACCTGCATTCCGCAGAGGCAAATGGCAAGATGCTTAATATTAATGGGCACACACATACACAATCTTCCCAGATGGCGCTAGTGGTAAAGAATCCGCATGCCAGTGCAGGAGATGCTAGAGATGAAAATTCAATCCCTGGGTTGGCAAGATCCTCTGGTGGAGAAATGGCAACCCACTCCAGTATTGCCTGGGAAATCCCAGGGACAGAAGAGCCTGACAGGCTACAGTCCATAGTGTCACAACTGAGTACAGTGCACGCATGCATGCACACACGCACACACACACACACACACACACACACAGCAAGCAAGCATACACAAATACAAAGGATTCAAATTATGACAGCTGGGGAAAAAAAACCTTGGGGTTCCCTTAGTCACACTTATTATAGGTGTCCTAATTCAAGGGACAGCACTCCCCAAAGCTCTGAGTATTGAAGGGATTTATGCTCAAAAGCCATAAATTTAAAGCCCAATACCACCACCTAAGGCAGATCACTTAAACTCACTCAGTCTTCAATTTTTTTTATTCATAAGGTGGAGACAACAGTTACTTGCCCTGCTAATCCACAGCCTTGTAGGAGATTTAAAAACAACCTTGTACATAGGGAATTAACACTATCAACACTGTAGACAGGGAATTAACACACATAAAAAGCACTACCTGATAACAAGGGGCTAGTCTTACTCAACATATGCTTGGTAGTACTCAATCTGCAAACCACACAAGTAACAGTTTATCAAACTCTAAGGCCAGGGTCACTTGTGTTCACAGAATTCTCCCTTTATGAATAATTACATCTTCAGGCCCTGATGCAATTTGGGCTATCTAAAAAGGGAAAAAAGAAGAATAAAAAGAAACTCTTGTGTCCCCTGAACAAAACAGTTATGCTGTATTTAAGAGCAAAGCAGGGCAACAGAGAACTTGTTTCCATATGGTAGACAGAACCCACACTAGGAAGGACTGGGTGTTACAGAGGTGATAAATGGCACCGCATGCACCACCCACGCCTGGCAATTGATGATGTACACAGCAAGCCTTCGTTGACCTTAATCAAAGATCAGTGTTATGCCTAAAGCATTTCAAAACTGGGAGTCTTTCCCCTCCTAGAACCAAAAATAATAGATGCTTGTGGGCCTACTCCCTCATGAATCACAGATGGGGAAATGACAGCTGGTACACTGGGCTCAATTCCATCATTTCAGTCATGGAAAGCAAGTAGGGAAGGAAGGCCGCACTGACATCTAGTATATGCCCGGAACTACGTTGGTTGCAGAGGATTCAGATACCAAAGGTACAACTGCTACCTCTGAACTGTAATCCAAGCATCACGGCACCATGCCACTGTCAAAATGGGCACTGTGATGGGAGACAACAGAATTCCTGCTAAGAAAAACTAGAACTCCTCTCATTCCACTGGTTCTTCCATCAAAAGGAATTCCTTTCCTGTTAGTGCTTCACAGTCTAGTTACACACTGGACTCACCTACGGAATTTTTTTACAACATCAATTTTCAGACTCCATGTTAGAGCAACTATTTATCTGTAATTGTGGCCCAGGCACTGCAAGTTTTTTTTAAAAGCTCTCCCAAGTGATTCTTGTGATCCTCAAGTTTGCTGAAAAGTGAAAGTTGCTCAATCGTGTCCGACTCTTTGCCATCCCATCGACCATACAGTCCATGGAATTCTCCAGGCCTGAATACTGGAGTGAGTAGCCGTTCCCTTCTCCAGGGGATCTTTCCAACCCAGGGATCGAACCCAGGTCTCCTGCATTGCAGGCGGATTCTTTACCAGATGAACCACAAGAGAAGCCCAAGAATACTGGAGTGGGTAGCCTATCCCATCTCCAGTGGATCTTCCCAACCTAGGAATCGAACTGGGGTCTCCCGCACTGCAGACAGATTCTTCACCAATTGAGCTATCAGGGAATGGGAACCACTAATTCAGGTCCTTCTGTCTCAGGAAAGTTTCCTTTATAGTGACAGATGGCAGTAATCCATTTTGCATTAGAGGTCTAAAAGTGTTCAAGGACACTTGGCCTCATTCATATGGATAACAAAAATTAGTATTAAAAAGATAACTGCCTAAAACCTAAAGAAAGCTCTATTTGCTGGGTAAGAAGTTTCTCCCTTGGGTAGTCCAGGAAACTTTGTCAGTGAATCTATTCCCTGCATTTAAGTTACTATCCACATAAAATCATCAGTGAAAATGAGGCACCCAGAATGTAGCAGAAGTATTTTCTGCTTATTGCTCAACCTCACCAACCTTTTATTAAGTTAGTCAAACTCTTATTTCACAATCTCCAAAACAGATGCAGCTTTCAATTGCCTTTCAAACTAGACCAAAAATACACAGATACAGAAGCAGGTGCAAAGCTCAATTTCACCAGTAACTACCCCACACTCACAAACCAGAGAACTATGGCCACCGAATGTACTAATCCTTATCTGACTGTTCTCTTTTGTAACCTCACCAAGACCACAGGAAAGGTGAAGCTGTTCACAGAAGAAACGGAGACACTGAAACGGCTGGTCCAGCAAGGTGGGTTCCCAGAACTAAGGAACTATGGAACCAGTGGAAAGGGCAGAAACAGCAGCCCAGTCAAGAAAGGGAGAAAATAAGCTGATCTCTGGTCCTACAGAATTTATACTTCTGCCACAAACAGGACCAATTTCCACAAATGGTAATAATGATGACCAGTGATCTGTCATAATTATTAGTGACTGATGTACTGAGAATGTATATTTAGGGATGAAGCTAAGGACTAAATCTTCACTGTATCTCTGAGGTATTAGCTCTAGTTTACAGCTGAAATCAAAGAGGCAAAGGCAAGTGAGATCTGGGGCAAAATCACACAGCCTGGATTTGAAGTCAGCATGATCTCTTCAGAATACTACTTCAGAATCATGCCGCAATTACTCTGAAAGTACCTAACAAAACCACCTCAATACCTATAACAACCATTTCTCTTTGGCAGTAATCCATTTATCATTAGAGGTCTAAAGGACACTTGACCTCATTCATATGGGTCACAAAAATTAGTATTAAAAAAGATAACTGTTCACACAACACACTTACAGTTTTCCCTGTATCACTGAGACTTCCCTGCCTTTGTTCCACCTAAGAATCATAAACGTCTTCGATATTTAACAAGCACTTCGTTTTATGTGCACATAAAACCAATGTCATGACATCATGTGGCTTGAGCTGAAGTGATTCCCCCACGTAAGCAAAACCTGGCTCGCTTGGCCCAGCACTGCAGTATCAGTTTGATGTGTTAGTTTCTCCTAATAAAAACAGCAGTCAACAGTTGCGCACACAAGTCAGTAAACTGAGAAGACTTGTATTAACGGCAGGGATAATTTACTAATTTGCTGACGGACCAAGCTGATGGACTTTAGCTGCTTGGAGCATATGTTTAGGCGTCTTATCATCGCTGTTGCTGATGTACACTTCAACAAGCAGGTTCCTTTCAAGGGCTCCTTATCTAAACAAACTCCCCGCGTCTCCACAAGAACCTGCAGAGTGGAGTTCAAACTTAATGAGGTATGCAGCCTCATCCCACTGCTAAGCCAACTACTGTCCTGCACAATCGATTTTCCAGATATAACCTGATACCCAAAAGGGTCTCCCCTCAGCTTCTACTCAGGAGCAGAGAGCAAGGCAGCTGGAGCAGCATACCCGACCTGAGAAGGTATAAGAAAAGGCGGAGGAGAGGAGAGTAAGTTTCTGAAAAAGAGATTCAGGTGTGGAGATAAAATGACTTACATGGTTTTATCTCCTAACGTTGATAAGTAAATACCAATATGCATACTAAGAGGTGGAGATAAAAACAAATACCCTGAATTAAACAACTCAAGGTCCCTAGTTTTTTAGTTGCAATCTTTTCTCTCCCCTTCTCCCTAGCATTTCATTTTGTACTCATTTTTGTCCTTTGCAGAATATGAGGACCTTTGCCGTAAGTAAGCTGAAGAAACAAGCAAGACGTTGAAAATCTCCATGTCCTAAAACTGCAACCTTCACAGCAAAGCACAAGAGTGGGAGCCATGTATACATTCTTCTGTTTTTGTTTTTTTATATGTATGTTCTGATGGGACCAGGATTCAAAGAGCTGCCTAGGCCAATGTTGGGTCAAAGAACCCATTCTCAACTCTGATTTCTAGACCACTGGTCAAGAAAACAAAACAGCCCTTGGGTCTACCTTTGGGTGGCGCAAGATGCTATCTGTCCCCTGCTGAAGCTTCCAAATACATTTGATGGAAGAAGTTTTAAAGTCCTAAGCTGTTGTTTCCCTTTCTCTTAACACCTCCTCCCAGCAGATTTCTGTCAAGATAACCACTGCCCAATTCTAAACAACATGCATATTCTATTTGCCAAAGTTTAGCACCTAGAGCAGAAAGAGTACAGGCTTTTCAGGCAAACAGATCTGAGTCATCTAGAATTTGCCACTTTTCAGCTACACAGCCTTCGGACCTTCTGCAAAAAATTGATTTCCATATCATTAAAGGGGTGCTCACAGTTAAGATATACCAGTGACAGTGTGTAAGGAGTTTATTAAACTACCCATGGAAGACATTGGTGGCTAGTCCATTGTTTCTTTTCCATTTTCAACCACCCCTTATTGCTGCTCACACCACCAGTTTTCTAGAGCTGCACTAGTTCAAACCCTGGTCATCTCTCACTTTTACAGCTGGAATAGCCTTCTAACCTATCTATTTCCCTCTAGTCACTGACAGCCCTCTAATTAGAATCATGAAATGTGTAGTAACTCTCATCTTGCCATTCAGTGGCTCCTTTTTGCCTTTAAAAACAGAAATTTACTAGACTTTAGTTTTTATTTTCTCACACCCCCACTTCTTTGGATCAATCCCTACCCCTACGTTAGATTTCAGATCATTCTTTCCAGTACACACAAAGCACTTTACCTATGCAGGCATCTCATCCCTTTAAAACATAGTTACCCCTATTTTTCACCAGTAACACAGGCCTCCCACTTTTAAAACAGTGGCTTTAGGTAAATCTGGGCTTTCATGCTGGCTCAGATGGTAAAGAATCTGTGTGCACTACAGGAGACCAGGTTCGACCCCTGGGTTGGGAAGATCCCCGGAGAAGGGAATGGCTGCCCACTCTAGTATTCTTGCCTGGAGAATTCCACGGACAGAGGAGCCTGGTGGGCTACAGTCCTCCATGGGGTCTCAAAGAGTTGGACAGGACTGAAAAACTAACAGTGGTAAATATCCTTTTCTTGAGATCCTCACTTTATGAAGCCTCTCCAGGTACAAGATCCCTGGTCCCAGTTAACTGCACCCTGCCAGAGATGAGAAAAAGAGATGAACCCACATTAGAACTCAACCTGTGAGGAACATTTTTTCTTCTTCACAAACTAAGTTCTGTACTTGACATTTATTTTTCTTGGCTCAAGTTTTAACAGTCCACGTTCTCCCCACAATGAACTGTGCTCTTTGAAGGAACAGATCCTCGCCATCACATGTGCACTCATTCACGCTCCTCTCCTTCCCTCTCTCTTATTCATTCCTCAAAACTTGGCTCCACATGCCCCTCGCCCAGGAAATACTGCCTTGATGATCCACAGCCCCCTTCCTGCTCTGACCCCTTTCACACCTAATGCACAGTTCAGGTTAGCATCCTACTGTAGAGTATCTTATTCTCTCCTTTTCTGAACTCTATAATTCCACATGCCTTATTAATTTATTCCCCTAGAAGTGCTCAACCTAATGCATAAGTTCTCGGACTTTAGCACAAATCTGAATCATCTGCAAGTGTAATCTCTCAGTCACGTCTGACATTTTGCAATCCCAGGCACTGTAGCCCACCAGGCTCCTCTGCCCATGGAACTCTTCAGGCAAGAATACTGGAGTGTGTTGCCATTCCCTGCTCTGGGGATCTTCTCAAGCCAGGGGTCAAACTTGGGTCTCTCACATTGCAGGCAGATTTTTACTGTCTGAGCCATCAGGGAGCAACTGAACCATCTGCCAGAGTTTGTAAAAGAGACTGATGGCTCCACCCTCCAGGGTCTCTAATTCTTCTGGTGATCACAGGGTGGCCACTGTAAAACCGCAGTTTCCAGAGGAGGATGCTGCTGCTGGTCTGGGGACCACACTTGTAGAAACACCAAGAACTCATACTTCTTTTGTTTCACAAAGCTGGGCTCAGAGTAGCTGAGTAATAAATATCTCAATCGACTGACTGACTGCCTTTGTATGCCATTCTCTCCTGCCATGTGGTAAGGTTTCTCCTCCTTCCTCCCATGTGATCCATCGCAGAGTGCCACTGCAGAAGCAGCTCTGTATCAGTCCTGGGCTTATATTACTTTCCAAGCAGTACCATCTGGTTGGAGCAGGGCAGAGGAAAGCACACCTCATAAACTCCATGAAATACAGCAGCAATTAGCTTCGTGGGACAAGAAACTAAGTCTTAGGTAGAACAGTCTCCTTTGAAAAATACAGGTCCTATACACCTCAAGATTGGCTCATACTTTAGTTACAATAAAGCTAGTTCAGTTATAATAAAAGTCTCTGAAGATGCCAATTTCTGAGAAACTTCCTCCTTACTGCCCACTGTGTGCACCATGAACCAGGCAACTAATAGCTTACACAAGCAACCTAGCATATATGTCAGTTTACAGGAATCCAGTTTTTTCCTTTAGGAACAATTAAGCCACAGCATCAGCGGGAAGATACAAATGGACAGAGCGCCTAGAATTTCCTGAGGAAACATTTAAAGAACCACTGAAGATGCAAGGCACTCTGCTGTGTCTCTGCAGCACTTAATCACGCCTTCTTATTAAAGTCAGGGCAACCGAACTTGGAGAGCACTTCTCTGGCTCATTTCCCCGTCAGCTGTGGAAAGGGGAGGAAAAGGGTAAGAAGGTGGCAACAATGCCAAGAAGTTTCCTTGATTTGGATCAAATTTTTATTTCTACTTAAAAAGGAAAACCCATCATTATTACTTGGATTTATTTGATGTGGTGCCTTAGTCCTTTCCATTCAAAAGTCATTTCTATTAAAAGTGCCCTTGCTGGGTCCCCTCTACCATTTTTCCTTAGAATCAAGCTCTGGGCTTCTGTCCTTGGAAATCTCTGCCCCTGCTGGCAGATCTGTAGTTCCCCCAAAAAAAAAAAAAAAAACAAGGAGAGGGACACATTTCCCCTAATCAGCAAAATTCAGAATCTCCTTACTGAACACAATCAAATCTTACAAGGTACTGAAGTGATAACCCCTGAGCAGAGAGCCCATAAGACGATAAATATCTTATAAACACAAAGGTCACAGGCCCTAGTGTTTACGAGCCCCGAAGATGTTTATGGCTATCCACTCGGCTAGAAATCTGCTTTCAACCTGACTCTCTCTTCTTTATTGCCAGCTACATTATTATTATTCTCCAATTATTTTTGGAAAATCCAAAGCAAAGAGGACTATAAAGAAGCTTTATGAGACTGTTGAGCCAAATCAGTATGCCAGAAACAAATCAATGCTTCGGAGAGTTCTGAATACAATTATAGGCAAACAATAGTCCAATGTGTCTGGTATTCTCCCTCCAAACCATTATTGCATAGATTAAAAGATTACAGATATCCCTCTTTGCTTCTCAATATTAATAGTGATATAAAGCACATTTAATAAACCCAAACTGCCACCGCCCTAAGTTGGATTATGGGTCTGGTTCTTCATAAACTGACATGTACATGCAGACTCAGTTTAATAATATACAATCTCGGGTCAATCAAAATCTACCTCGCCAGCCTTCTATTTATTATCACTTTTGCCACAACCCGAACCCAATCAGATACTGTCCTAAAACTCTCCTGGCTGGCAGCTGCACAAAAACCTGCACAGCGTCAGCATAACAAGTGACAGGCCTTCCCATCAATTACAACTCTGAAGGAAAGACAGCTTCAGCGGGGACGTAACCCCACAGTCACACACTACCTTCGGCTTCTGACGGACCGTCAGATCAGAAAGGAAGCTGTCATCAATGAAGAAAAGGAACCCAGCTCCTCATTAGCCAGGGTTTTCTTTTTGTTTCTGTTCTTTTTTTTTTCTCAACATACATCAAGGAATAATCATGGGCCAACTCAACTCTGACAGCTCCTTATGTAAATGGCATTTAAATGCAGGCAAACAGCTCACAAACAAAGAGGCCGCAGCTAGGCTGGTGCTCACAGGCCCACTCAGACTAGTGTCCATGCTGTGGGTCTCTCTGGGTTTTAATCTCCTGCCAAATGACCAGAAGCATCACCATGAACACAAAGATGTTATTATGGGACTTTGCAGAGGGTGGAGATAGGCTGTGTGCATCCTGTTGGGGTCCAGAGGCAGGTTTTCCTAGAGCAATGGAGTGGAACTACCTCTGGGACCACCCACATCCCAAGGCAGGACTCGCCCCTTCCACTGAAGGCAGCCTGTAATCTCATAACACCACTTCTTACCAGGCTCTCCGTCCTTTAGCGGCTCTTAATCCAAATTCTAAGTTCTCTGAGCTGTGACTCAAGGCCCACTTTCCCCATAAAGTCCACCTCCCTCACCAACCCATAAGAACTTACTCACATCTGATTTCCTGTGGCGCTCACACAGAACACTGCACACCAGAGTGCTGGAACAGGCTGTCCTCAACAGTCCTCCAATTATTAAGTACAGGTCTTATTTCTCCAGATGACTGTTTAGCCAGATATATTCTATTTCTCCTTCTTCTCACGCAAAGTACCCATAAGACCCAGTATACTAAATACAGCCTTCAGTAAGAAATGAGTAAGACAGGGATGTTACCAATGGTGGGCATTGGGGTAGAAGCTATAGGATGAGCTGCTAGAGAGATGGGTTCTTGGCAATAAAAACATAAACGTTCCTTCCTCTAAGCTTCCCCAGCGCTCTGCCCATATTTTAGTTATCAACTTGCCATACAAGTTGGTTCTGTATTTTTATATTTGCTTCTCACATCAGAACTAGTGACTCTCAATAACACAACTGCATCCTAGTCTGTCTCTCCAGTGACTGACCATAATGAGCCTCTGATGACAATGATGATGGTGGTGGTGGTAGTGGTGATGATGAAAAAAAGAGGAACAGCAAACATCTACTGAGTACTTCCTATTTAGAAACACTTCATGAAAGCCTGTTTTAAGTACTTCAAAATAACCTTACCAGATAGAGTCTATCACTGTTACTCATCATTTTACTGATCAAGGAATTGAAGGTCCAAAGGGAAGTTCCCCAAGGTCACAAAGCTGTCTGGCTTCAAAGTCCATGCAAACCAAACATGTCCTGAATCAATGAGTGAGTGAGTGACATACTCTGAGCAGGAAGGTAACTGCAGTATACAGAAGCAGTGGATCTGGGAACAGATAACCCAGCTAGACTCTTGGCTCTGTCTCTGGATAAGAGACCGGGGCTCATCTATAACTTCTCTGGCCCTCGACAAAACCTATCTTATAATTCTTACGGGAAGAGGATATATATATTAGTGAAAGCTCTTGGTAAATTATAATGCACTCTACAGTTATCGGTCAACTTTATAATAATCGTCAACTAGTGCCAGGAGACTTCTGATACCAGACAGGATGGAGCAAGAAGGCACAGTTGACAGCAGCTGGGAATGCCGTGGCAGAAGGTAAGAGCACAGCAACAACGTGGAGAAAGTCACCTCTGTGAGGCCAGCCTTCATTTCTAGCACTCAACCAATGCCACTCCACATAAATTTCAGTTCCACCTTACCCCCAGATTCTCATCTCAACCAGAAAAAATGAGTTTAACACATAAAGCAAAGTACAAAGACCAAACTGACTAAATCTGCTAATATTTCTTCCTCCCTTTTAGAGATCACCAGGAAATAAATGCCTTCAGATGTCAGAAATCTTTGCTTCTACGTTAATTGTCTCCCAAAGGAGAAAGCTTGTTCCCACAGTCAACAGGTATCCTCAGAAACTGATGTCCCAAACCGAGACATCACTTCTATCCTCCGTAGTACTCGGATTTCAGAGGCAAAAGGCCTGATCTGTCTTCCCACGAGAAGATTGTGCAGCAGATAGCGTGACCTCTCTTGACTGAACTCAGACTGACAGTCACCAAGTCCAAACACAAATTATTATCTCCAACACTAAGTCCTTGACTGATGGGGCCTCATGGGGGCCTCTTAGAGTGTGAGAAATAGTCAGGGAAGGCTCTGTTGTTCCTCACCATCTATATGTAGAACATATGCACTGCTGAAATGTGCAGTTCATTATCCCAAGCCTCATTTAAGCATTAAAAGAAACAAACAAAAAAAAAAAGATCAGAAAGCAATCTGTAAAAGATGCAAAACAGCAGAGCATTTGGTAGAGTACTAAAATCTACTTGTCCTGATCTTGTTTACTTACAATAAAAAGATCTATCATCCCAAAGATGACTTTCAATTTGGTGCTTCAACTTGATCCTTTCAACTTGACAATTCTGTCCCTTATCAAACTTCTTGATAAGGATGTACTGTCAAGTCCATAGGGAAAAAAAAAACTTCCCAATTTCATTAAAAAGACGTAAGTTAGACTGCACGCAAGATGCACAGTAAGGGAAACAGACCCATTCCCCTTCAGAAAACATATCCATTTTCTAGTTGAAGGCAATCAGCTAACATATCCATTTTCTAGTTGAAGGCAATCAGCTACACAGATGGGCTATGGAAGTCTTTGATGCCTTATCTCATTTTGGCATATTACCTGAAGATTCTACAAGATGGTAGATTAAAACCCTTATCAGAAGACTAGCTGTAAATGTTTTTATAGCAAAGCCAGGGTAATTTGCAACTGAGGTATCACCATTTAAAAAAATAAAATTTAACTGAAAAATAATGGGCTGCTCTGTCTCTAAAAAGGGGGCTAGCTCCATAAAAGAATGCCTATTATTCCTGAAGAAAGGAACTGCTGCCGCCTTTCATTCAGATGCCATGAATGCTTTTCCTGTTGGCCACAACACTGTCAAGGGCAGCGCATTCTTGGCAAACCCTACCTCATAAAGAGGGTAGCCCCTTCTCTGCAAGGACCGGCCCCTAGACATCTCCAGAGTGTGTGCCCCACTCCCCCTGCACCACTGGGCACACACTGTGCGTACACAAAGTCCCTGCGGATTCTTCCAAGTCCCAGCTGGGCTCTCAAGTGCACATCCACTGTGCAGATGTGAAAGCACGGCCGTAGGTGACAAAGGGAACATGGCTCCTATTCTCTGGAGTCCTATTCAGGAGACTGGGCGAGAGAGGCTCCAGCCTGTGAAGGGCCCTCTGCTTCAGAGGCCCTCACCTGGGTGGCCTGGCTGAGAGCTGGCCACTGGTCCAGCAGGAGGGATCCACACAATGGATCCACGTCATGCAGACACCCTGCCAGGACACACGTCTCCTGCCAGGCACAACCCGTCCACAGAAAGAAGCTCCCATCTTTCCCTGGTTTCCTTTTTCCCCCACTCTCACTTTCTCACTCCAGACTGCCTGAGCAGAAACCCAGGGGAAGCAGAGGGTGGGGGCAGGAGCGTCACCATTTCCTATAAGGAACAGAGGAAAACAAATGACGTGGTTCAGCTTTTCACAACATTTGTATAGTATTTACAAGGTAGACCAGCGGGGCTTAAAATTTATGGTGCCAAGAAAATGTTAAAGCAACAAAAGTACGACTCCCTAAAACTGCAGAATCTTTAAACCAGAAATTTACAATGGGTTTTTCTTGGCAAGGAGAGCCTCAATGGAATAATGGTGAAACTGTACTCACCCTGAGGATGTAAATGGAAACACCACACTTGCTGGCATAGCCCAAGGTCTCAAGTGCCTGGACCTAACTGCCATTTTCATAAATGCAGTCCCTACTGAGGCACAAGCAGGACTGTGAACGTTCCCTCAGCCAGTTGCTAACTTCTCCCTTTTTCTGTTGACCAAAATCCCCCTATGTGCCCACAGGGTCACCTCAGCCAATACCCTGAATTCTGAGAAATGTCTAACTCTGATGATTAGACAGGAATACTTGAAAATTACCAAAAACATTCAAACTATTTTCAAACATTCCTCTTATCTCCTCTTATCCTATATATACGCAGCTTCCCAGGTGGCTCAGTTGATAAAAGGATATGCCTGCAACGTAGAAGACCCAGGTTTTAATCCCTGGGTTGGAGAAACCCCTGGAAAAGGAAATGGCAACCCACTCCAGTAATCTTGCCTGGAAAATCACATGAACAGAGGAGCCTGGCGGGCTATTAGCCATGGGATCACAAGAGTCAGACATGACTTAGGGCTAAACCACCATCCTATATGTGAGTCTACAACTAGGAAGCAGAATGTATGAGAATTAATAATCAGAAAGTATCTAATCTGTGCACCAGAGACAACATCAGGCACTTTGCAAACACTATCTGACATACTCTTCATAATGATCACATGCAGTAGGCAAAATCTCGTTTATGTGGTCGAGAAACATAGGCTGAAAGAAGTTAAAGGATCTTCTCAAGGGGGAACATCTATCAGATGAGGGAGGATGGCAACCCAGCAGTATGGCTCTCACATCTTACCCCACAGTCACTGCTCCTCTCAGTCACACACTTTCTCCAAGTTGGCTAGAACAGCTGGCCAACGCTTACTCACACTTCAAAGACTTCCTATATCCTTGCCATATGCCAGGCACTGTTTCAGCACTGGGGACACAGGTGGACAGGGTCTCCCTGGCAAGGCGACACATAAGCAGAGCTGAATGAAGTAAGGGTGAGCCACACGCACATCTGAGTACAGAATATTCCAGGCTAGGAGAACAATAGTGCAAAGATTCTGAGGCTGGGAAGGATGGCCTGGTTTAAGAACAACAAGAAAACTCAAGGGTCAGAGAGGATCAGTGAAGGGGACAGTGGAGATGAGGTGGGAGACAGCGGGTTCTAGAGCATGCAGTATTCTGGAGGCCACAGTAAGCACAATCTTTGAACTGCATTCTCAGTGAAGTGGAAGACTAGCTGGAGGATTCTGAACTGAGGAGTGATGTGATCCAAAGTACGCTTTAAAAGAGCCACTCTCGCTGCTGAGTGAAGAACACTCTGCAGGGAGACAGAGGTTAAGAGCTGGGAGGCTACTGCAATGGGTGAAGGATGATGGCAACGGTGGTGATGAGAAGTGGTTGATGAGAAGTTCTGCTCAGTGTGGTTTTAGCCCTCAGTGTCTGACAAAATCATTCCTTCTCCATTCTCAAAAGAACCTGGATCCAGAGCCCAAGGGTTAAAAATGAGTCAGGCAGATAGTCAAGTAGTCATCAGTAAACACAATCCAGTACAAAGTTGTAGCCCATAGCAAAGGATTCACCCAGGGCGTGCTTGAGCCAACGGAGAACCAGCACTTAGAAGAATATGTCATGTTCAGGTGAAGTATGACAGAAATAAATTTTCCAGCATTCCTTTTTGGATGACACTTTCTGCCCTCCAGGTACTGCCTGGCATCTTGGAAACCCTTGTGCCCAAATTTATCATGCAATGCAATCAACACAGCATTAGGTCTGGCATAAGCTGGGAGGAACCAGAATATTTGTGCTGAATGGAAAATGTAACCCCCTACTCCCACCTTGCCAACTGTGAGAAGTGATTTTAAACATAATATCACTTGTTCTTTGCCTGTGTCTTTTTATTTTTCCTCCCAGAAACCCCTAATTATCATGCCAAAGAGTTGGGGAAAGATGGCTTTTATGTGGTTTTATCTCCCAAACACAGTATTGTCATGGGTTTATTTATTTGTGTTTTTACAGTAACACAATGCTCTCCTGTAATTGAGACTACTATGAAGAGGGCTGGCATGTGTTTTCCACAAGATTAAAGGCAATTTCTGTTTTCAAAGCTAGTATTGCTTCTTGGAAAACTCACTTCCTATGCTGAACTAAATCCACTAAAGCCAAAATTCTACATTCACCTGGTCTGTATTACAGCACTGCAAACAAGACTAGGAGAGACAATTCCATTTGTGCATTGATTCAAGCAGTATTTACTAAACCCCTATTGCATCAGGCATTGAGAGGGGTGGGAAAAAAAACACAAAATAAAACAACAGTCCCTGCCCTCCAGGGGCTCTGAATCCAGACCATGAAGCACACAGAAATGACTATGCCACAAGGCAGACTGTGGTAAGAGCTATACTAGAAGTAAAACATGCATTGGAAGAACAGGGAAATTGAGGGCCTGATCCTACCTGGTGGGGGCGGGGTGGTTTTGGGAAAAGGAATATTGTGAATAGGACCTTCAAGTTCCACAAGCCTGGGAGATGTATCCTAGTAGGAGCACAACAAGGCCAAAGGCACAGGAGAGGGGAAAGCCTGCGAGAAACTGAAAACTTATCTGAAGGGTTTTCAGTCTGGAGGATAATTATTTTGGAGGTTGGCAAGTAGAGGCAACTTAGAGGTGATAAGGTACAAATAAGATCTGAAGAGGGAATGCATGGAGCCTGTCTCTGGAGTCCTCTCTTTGACTCAAGATTCTGGAGTGGGAAACTCAGGGACACTGGGGAACCATTTCAGGCATCCAAGTAAGAAAAGAAAAGACTGTCATGTCTCACACGCTAGTCATGCATGCATGCCTCTTAAACTTCACCATGAGGAGACAGCATGGCCATTATCACCCCCAGATCACAGGTGGGAAAACTGAGTTGTTGGGTCAAGTCTTATCTGGTCTGGGTTTCAATCAATCCTTCCCACTGCAAAAGTTGAGATCTTCGTAAAGAAGAGATACGCAAGGTGTGAGGAGAAGCATGAGAAACACTCCCAGGACGTATGACTCTAATCACCTGGCAACTTCCATCTCTAGAAAGTTGAGCAAATATATGCTTCAGTATTGATTATATGTAAATATAAAAATGTTGCTTTCAAGAACATTTTTAAACACGCTGCATAGGACTGGTGGCCTAACACTGTCAGCTTATTTTAGAGTACACCTTGTACTCCTCAAAGAGCTTTTAAACATAATGGCCAAGTTCATTCTAATGGCAAGTCCATTTTGCAAATGATCTAACAAAGGCCAAAGAAGTAGTGACTGACCAAAGACCAGGCTGTCAGTTTCTTCTGAATCGCAGCCCACTATCATTGTTCCCAGGCCCGAGAGAATGTTATTAGTTATATTCTACTGGATGAAAAATCACCTGGAAATAATCCTTTTCAAATCTATTCCTCAAATCCCCCACCATTTTCCTCTCTGTCTCTTAAAAGCCTGAACCTCTCCCTTCACCGTTGCCACTCCCATCTGTCAGATTCCGAATGTCAGTCAGGGCACCTCATCATCAAAGACAAGACTACGGCTGGGGAGGGAAAGGCCTCTCCTTTATTAAGCAGCTACTATGTGCTGGGGGCCTTCCATACACCGTGGGTAACGAAAGCCGCAATATTTATTCAGTCTTAATTACAGAGCAGGCACTGCACTGAGCATTTTAAATATTATCACAGTTTATCTTCACAAGAATCTTGTGAGGCTAGTAATGTATTTCTGCAGATGAAGAACGAACCTGAAGGCTCAGAAACATCTAGTATAATTTGTCCAAGATGACACAAGTTGAAAATCACAAGAGCTGTGGCTAGAATCAAAGCCTACCGAGCTGAGCTCTAAGGCCACTGCCTTATCCACTCTACACAGCACCACAGAGATGGGCACAATGGGGTCAATGTGGAGTGGGGAGTGTTTGGGGACTGGAGAAGCAGCAGTGGGGAAGCAGAGTCAGGCAGGAGCCAGACTGCAACTCTCCTAAGTCATGCTAGGAAGTGTGGGCTTTATCTGGATTCTGATCATGAGCCACAGCATTTTAAGTAGGTCAATGACCTGGTCAAGTTTGTATATTTTAGGAAAATCCACTCTGGTTTCAATGTACAGAATTTATTTAACTGGGGCAGGGGTAAGCCTTAAGGCAGGCATAAGGGTTAGGAGGTTCTGCATTGCTCTAACAAATAGCTGATGAAGGCTGTGTGAACCAGGGTGCTTCCTAGGTGTTCAATAAATATTTGTTAATTGTGGTATTGATTGGTTACAAGCAGAACAATCTGTTGTACCTATTGGGGCATATCAGCTCTATCATATGGCCGTTCCAGTGTGTTATCACAGACTCTGGGTGCAAATGGGCTCATGCTGAACAGGACTCTCTTTACAGGCAGCATTGTGTTATTTCCTCTCTGGCATTCTTAATCCCCTAACTGTGTGCTCCTACCAATTGAGGAATTTCAGATGAAATGTGAGACTAAGGTTCTGAGCATCTGTATTTATCTGCCTTCTTTCATTAGGGGCAGGAGGGAAGGAGATGGGTGGTGGGTCTATAGATTTGAAGAGGAGTTATGTGGCGCAAGTGGTAAACAATCCACCTGCCAGTGCAGGAGATGCAAGAGATGTGAGTTCAATCCCTGGATTAGGAAGATCCCCTGGAGAAGGGAATGGCAACCTACTCCAGTATTCTTGCCTGGAAAATCCCATGGACAGAGGAGTCTGTGGCAGTCTCAAAGAGTCTAACACAACTGAGTGACTGAGCATGCGCCTGCGCACACACAAGTCTGTGGCAGTCTCAGAGTCTAACACAACTGAGTGACTGAGCATGCGCCTGTGCGCGCGCGCATACACACACACACACACACACACACACACACGTATTTCTATGATGTGCATCCTCCACTTGAAATAACTAGCTGTGCTCCTCGCAGGTAAGGATTCAGAGGATGAAGAGGTAATGCTGGTGGGAAGGTATGCAAATGACAGAGAAAGGGGCCTGGCTGCCCACTAAAAGCCTTTAACATCTGAGAGGGAGTGAAGTGCAGTTAGAGGGGCTCTGGAAGTCATCTGATTGTTCGCTCAACTTCCTGGATTGTACCTTCTCTCTCCTTAACAGGAAGCATGCAGCTGCTGAAGTCAGGGAGCCATTAAGGATCATCAGACATTTTGCTCAGCTGCCTGGATCCTGAAACAGAAACCCCAGGACACCCTTTTGCCTTGCTCTGCCCAGCCATATACTATTCATTTATAACTGTGAGCTAAGGTCCCTACTCTCGCTATGTGTCTACCTACACAGAAGGCAACTGCTCAGACACCACAGTTAATGAGAGGAGGGCTCATCTGTCTCACTGAGTGATAGAATGAAAGCTAAAGACCTATTCAGATAAAGTAAAATCCAAGGAAAAACGTTGTTAACTATATTATCCAGTTAAGTACCAGACTCAGTGCCTAAGCACACACCTTAACTATTTAGAATACTAAATTTAGAACACTAACGTGAAACACAAGTTGGCTTCTTAAATAAGCCTGAATAGTGACATTAAGAGGATCCATTTACTTCGAGACTGAATCACCCAACAAATATTCCTATAACACTTACCTGGTGGTCCTTTAAGTGTGTACAAAAACCATCTGAGGGAGTCTGTTAAAAATGCAAATTATCACATTCAGGCAGTCTGATTTAGTAGGCAGAGCCACACCCAGTGTGATGGCTAAAATATGTCCACAAATTCTTTAATACTCCTTCCGTCACAAGGTAAAGCCTAATCCCCTTGAGTGCAGGCTGCACTTAGTGACTCCCTTCTGACTAATACAATGTGGCAGAAGTGACAGTTATGTCTTTGTTTTCAATCATTCACCTGGGAAAATCAGCTGTCATGTCAAGAGGTCACTTTGAAGAAGTCCATGTGGTGAGAAACAGAGATCCTGCCCAAAGCCATGTGAGTGCACGCTCTGAAAGTGAGTCCTCCAGTCACTTAGGAGATGCCAGTCCCGGCCAACATCTACTGCAATCTCAAGAAAATACCTGAGCAAGGACCACGCAGGAATTTGTGACCCGCAGAAACTGTGAGATAGTAATTGTTTGCCATTTTAAATAGGTAAGTTTTGAGGTAATTTGATACCAGCCATGCATCACTAACATACCTAGAAATTAGCATTTTAAATCTTGATCTTGGTGATTTATGATAAAAAATAATTAAATACCCATAGGGACATAAATCCAGATGTTTCCAACATGGTGTGATCTTTGTTAAAAGAAGGAAAACAACAACTTAAAAAAAAATTAAGACTCTTCTCATCTTATTTGAGCTCATTACACTTCCATCATCTCATTTCCAAGATACTCCTATGCAACCACAATAGCATTTAAGCTTCAGGGAGGCCACATGAGGTCCAGTGAACTGAACATCGTAAGAGCAAGTAGGCCACCACTTGCCACCAAGAGCAAGTAGGCCACCACTTTTAAGTCTCCACCTAAAATCTACACTCAGTGGTATGATAATAATACATAACAAATATTTCCTGATCGGATGTTAAATGCAAAACACACACACACACACATGAAGTCTAAGGGCAAAGACTTCTTTTCCTGGGACCAAATATAATGAAGGCTCTAACAAACAAGCACTTTTACTGTAGTAAAAGCTAATCCATGACAATTCTTTACTTGGAATCATAAAGAGAAGCCCATAGATAAGAGAAAGGGAAGGGCTCTGAATGAATCTGCCTGGGCTTAAATCCCACATACTAAACTGTGGGACCCTACGTGAACAAACCTCTGACTCTGCGCCTCATTCTCCTCAACTAAAATGAAGATAACAGAACTTAGCTCAAAACACCATGTCAGGAGTAATGGTCTAATACTTTTAAAACCCTTAGAATAATACTGCATACATGGAGGGAACAAATACAAGCTACTGCCATATCCCATTCCAACATCACCTTCTACTAAGCCTTTAGATGAATACTCCAAGAAAAAGCACAATTTTAAATTTTATCTTCATACTCTTATCTTTCTTCTGTGGTTGTAAAGCTAATGAAAGGCACTGGTTAGAATCAGTCAGGAGAAAGAAAACTATCTTTGTCCCAGTTGCTGAAATACTATCATCCAATATTAACTTAGTGCTCACTGGGAATACCACATCTACATTTCCTAAGGGAAATACAAGTTGGCTCTGATTCCTATACTTGTCTCAAAAGAAAAGAGTTCATTGCTACTGCAATTTTTAGGATGATTCCCTGCCTGATTCACTAGGTTGCTTGGTTCCATCTTTACAAAGATTTGCAAAAATCCCCCAGAAGGATTTGCACTGTTTCTTTTTCATATTCTTTTCCTCCATGTATTTTCTTGTCGGCATTTGGTTGGGCATTTTCTTACAGTTGCACTCTATTCCTCCTCCTTCCTACCATGATCATTTGCCTCTCTCAAGATAGGAAGCAACTTTAAGTCCTTGCTGGAAAGAAAGTCTGCTTTTTGTAGTATTTGTCTCTTCCTTCTGACTATCCCCCATCACAGCAGTCTAAAGTAAACACAGCTCTCTCTGTCTAAAGTAAACATAATTCTCACAAGGAAATTTCTGGGCAGGGGACAGAGATGAAGGATGATTTCAAAAATGACAATATTGTGCAAAGCACTTGCCACAAACATAAAGTTGGTGTGTTTTGAAAGTCTTGCCATGTAACCTCACAATATTCTTGTAGATTTATCTACCTGTAACCAAGGGTGCTACTTAAATCCACAGGGCACCTGGCTGAGGCTGTAAACACTGCCATGCTGAGTTGTATTCACAACCCCTCCTCACATTATAATTCTGCATCTGACAATCAGTTGCATCAAGGAAGAATTTAAAAGAAGACATAATTGTCCTCCCTCATATGAAAATTAAAATATCAACTGACACAAGCTCAAGAGACTACAAGAAAAGCAATTCCCACCTGTGCATTGACTCTTAAACTTGAGTGTGCATCAGAAACTTGGAAGGGCTTATTAAGACACAGATTGCTGGCTTCCTCCCACCCCCACTCTGACTCCCAGGAAATCAAGATGGGACCTTACAAATCTGTGTTTCATACAAGCTCCCAGGTGAAGCTGATGGAACGCAGAGATGCTACAACTCAAGACATGAAAAATGTGATGGCAAAATCTCCACGGTTCTTAACAATAACCCAGGTCTGTCAGCATCCATGTAACTGTGATCCCAGGATCCTACACTGTGGCTCTCAACAAGGAATAAACCTAATAAATAGTTCAGGAGAATGATGATCTAAATACTCACTAAGGGCATTATAGTATTAATTATCATGACAACTCTTCACTGACTTTAGAAAAGGACCAAAGTGACACTTCAAATCCACCCTAAACTTTGTATTTCAGAGCCACACCAGGAACCAAGTCAGGCAATTTTCAGACAGGCTGCAGAAGTCAAAACTGAGTTCTAAATCAACATCAAAGGTATGGGAAGTTTCACAGGATGAGGACCGAAAGCTCTGAATCCCCACAGAGGACATCTACAACACGCTATGGTTTACAAAAATCCACCCAGGAGTAAGCTATAGGGGGTGTGCGTGTCCCCCTGAGCATAATGCATACCTGTCACCTACATTCATCAGCAAAACTCCCATGCCTTTCCCAATTTCCTTGTTTAATATGTCATGGGAAAACAAAGCGAAGAGTGTGTGCCACTGTGTTTGGCCTTAGGAACACCTGTGAGATATTGAGTTTAACTAGCTTACAGATGACACTGACTGTGCATGAGCAGACAGGGATTTATTTTTTGACTGCAAGCCTTCAAGTTGTTATCTTCCATAACTATCAATCGCTAGATAGATTTTTTGTATGGGCAGAGAAAATAGAGATGGATTGGGATGCACAATTTTCAGAAAAGCACTCAAAAAGTCATTATAAGGAAGCATACCCAGTGAGCAAAGACATACTGGCAGACATCAGAGGCTCCTGGATGACACCCTCAAAGTCACATGCACATTCTACTAGGGGGAGCAGGAACCACATGTAACAAGTGGCAGTATTTATTCAAGAGTTATCTCCAGTTGGTGCCATTCAGAGTAGACTGCCAATAGAGAACAGTGCACAGTACATCAGCAGTTTCAACCTCAGTATCCCAAGCGAAGCAGCTCCTAAGGAGAGCCATGAAACGCACCCATTCATAATTCTGCTGAGACACAGATCTGCTTACTGCCCACGTGGGAGGAGCTGGAAACTGCCCAGACCAGCACCTGCAGATGCACCTGGCTTTGTCACTCTCTTTTACTAGAAATTATAGTAATTGTCTTAGAGTGAGCAACTATTTTTGAGGCAATAGCCATCGAGAAAGAAAATGTGAATGAAAATTAATTTGGTGTGTCAGATGGTAAAGAATCTGCCTGCAATGCAGGAGACTCAGGTTCAATCCTTGGGTCAGGAAGATCCACTAGAGAAGGAAATGGTTACCCATTCCAGTATTGTCTGGAGAATTCCATGGACAGAGAAGCCTGGTGGGCTACAGTCCAGGGGATCACAAAGAGACACGACTGAGAGACTAACACTTTCACTAATTTTTTTTTAATAGTAATTGTCTCGGAGTGAACAACTATTTTTGAGGAAATGATCACCAAGCATGAAAGAAATTATCAATAAAATTAAAAGAACAATTAACTTACAACATGGATGTCATGAACAGTCAGCAGAGGATTCTCGAAGAACTGTCAATCTGCAGAAAACCACTGTTCTGTACAAAAACCCTTACACTAGAAGATTTATGGATAAAAATTCACAAAGGATTTGTCCCTTAATAACTATACCGTTCCCCTGGGCTCTCCAGCAGTGTACTCAGGCCAAGTCCTAAGTATTACTGAGCTCAAGACATAGAGCATAAACCATAAAAATAAAACACTGGAAAAATAAGATGCTGGTTCACTTGCCTAAAAGGGGCAAGCACTATGACCAACAACAACTAGTGATGTATACATAGCTTACCCATTACGAACCAGCACTCCAAAGTTCAGAAAGAAAATGCAAGTTCCCCTCTGAAAAGTGAAAAGTGAAAGTGAAGTTGCTCAGTCATGCCCGGCTCTTTGTGACCCCATGGACAGTAGCCTGCACCAAGCTCCTCTGTCCATGGGATTTTCCAGGCAAGAGTACTGGAGTGGGTTGCCATTGCCTTCTCCAAGGAATCTTCCTGACCCAGGGATCAAACCCAGGTCTCCCGCATTGCAGACAGATGCTTTACCGTCTGAGCCACCAGGGAAGTCCTGTAGTTGGACAGATAAGACAGCTGCACAAAATAAGCAATAATAAAAGATAAAATTTCATTAAGTAATGAAATGAGTTCACAGTCAGTGCTACAGGAGAACAGATAAGGAAGCCATCAAGGGGGACAGAAGCAGACAGAAAAGCCCTTCCATTATCAGCCAAAATAAGTTATCAGGTCCCCATGCAGAGGACAGTGTGATAAGACTTGTGTAAACTAGTTAAACAAGAAATGCGCCCTGCCCTCAAGGAATACAAGCTCTCAGAGAGGTGGTTCTGCCACAGACTAGAGCTCAAAGGGTAAGCACAGATAACAAAGCAGAATTCTGACCCATAAGAGGGAAAAGAAAGGCTTCTGTAGGAACTTACTAACAAACTTTTTAAGAAGAAATAAATCCACTTATGCTCCAAGTACATTTTCAGGCTAAGGATTTAGCTAGGGCAGCTGTCCAAAGAGAGGAAACACAGATTCTGATAAACAGTCCACGTTGATCCCAACATGCTGGTTCTGGTTCATAAACATGAAGGATGGTGAAAACATTCTATCTTACCCTGTGGTCTCCACACCTCTCTGTCTCTCAGATATCTGCCCAGCTCACAGAAGTGTTAGACACTCAGTCGTGCCCAACTCTTTGCGACCCCATGGACTGTAGCCCGCCAGACTGCTCTGTCCATGGGATTTCCCAGGCAAGAATACTGGAGTGGGTAGCCCTTCCCTTCTCCAGGGGATCTTCCTGACCCAGGGATCAAACCTGGGTCTCCTGCTCTGCAGGCGGATTCTTTACTGTCTGAGCCACCAGGGAAGCCCGCCTACATCACTACCTCACCCCGTTCCAGATCATTACCCAAGGGTCATCTTAGTGACTCTTTTCTTGGCCAGTGAATCTAAAATTGCATCCACCACCACCACACACACTATAATTCTTCTTATGTTCTTTCCCCCTTTCCTTTTTCTCTTGGAACTTACCAGCTTCTAATATTCTAGACATCTTATTTTCTTTATTGACCGTCTCCACCACTAGAATGTTATGTTCCTTTGGGTCAGATATTGTATATTTTGTTCACTGTTGGCTCCTAAGCATACAGAACAGTGTCTGCACATTCACAAAGACTAAACCTACAGCCTGGATGAGAAGGGAGCTTGGGGGAGAATGGATACATGTATATGTATGGCTTTGTACATACAAGGTACCTTTGCTGTCCACCTGAAACTATCACAGTATTGTTAATCAGTTATTTGTTGTTTAGTTGCTACGTCATATCCAACTCTTTTCCGACCCCCATGGACAGTAGCCCACTAGGCTCCTCTATCCAACAGTTTCCCAGGCAAGAATACTGGAGTAGGCTGCCATTTTCTTTTCCAAGGGATATTACTGACCCAGTGATCAAACCTGTGTCTCCTGCTTGGCAGGTGGATCCTTTGCCACTGAGCGATATGGGAAAACAAAATTTAAAGTTTTTTAAAAAGAATAAGCCTGCTGAGCGAACGAGTAAGTGCATGTTGGTATTGACACCTGAGATTTTTTTTTATACATTGTACATAGTAAACACCATATTGCAAAATAATGTCTTTAATTTTTTGGATTTTATACTATGTAAATTAAGTCCATCAAGGTATTTTTCTTTATTTGCAGAAAGTTTTGCCCAGTACCAGGCACCAAAAGACACATAAATGCTTTGGTCATAAGTTCCATTCCCCTTCTGTTTACTTTCAATCATTCTTTCTCATAGAACCAAGCACTTAAAACCTAGCAGTGTTAATTACTGCCACGTATATCGCCACCAATACCCCATTAACTAACGTCGTATATGGTTTTATTATGTAATTATTCAGTCAAAAGGTGATTGATAACCTACCATGTTCCATGCCTTAAGCTTTGCAATGAGGAAACAAGGATGCGCAAGAAGATTAGAATCCCTGTCCAGGTAGAGCAGACTCTAGTCCAGGGGACAACAATTAGTAAATAAGAATTGGAAACTATGATAAAAGCTGATTGAAAGGAAGTGAGGGGACCGTGGAAGCACACAGCAGAGATACCTATCCTAGTTTAGGAAGACCAAAAGAAGTGTTAATTATAACTATTTATCTAAAAGATAAGTAGGAGTCGGCCAAGCAAAAAGATGAGGCAGGTGGAAGTATTGATCCTTCAGACAGACAGAGGGAACAGAAACAAATGGGAAAAAACTTCCCTGGAGGTCCAGTGCTTAAGAGTCTGCCTTGCAATGCAGGGGACATGGAGCAACTAAGCCTACATGCCACAACTGCTGAGCCTGCATGCCTCAGAGCCCGTGTGTCGCAACTAGAGAGTCCGTGTGCTGCAAATACCCCACGTGATGCATTCAAGTCCCCACATGCTGCAACTAAGGCTCGACAGAACCAAGTAAATAAATAAATACTTAAAAAGAAATAAGAAGGCTCTGAAACAAAACCAGAGCCCTTTCTAGGAAGAGAGCAGAGAAGTGCCAGGAGAGCTAAGAGGTCAGTTTAAGGCTGAGGAAGTGGGCAGAGACTCCACCATGTGAGGCTTTCTGAATCACTGATACTTGAGTCCGTTACCTTAGGAGGCTCTGTGCCCCAAGGCCTGTGCTAGCTGCTCTCAGGGGAGCAGAGCTGAATCACACTGCCACAACTCCTGACTTCCGGCACACACACTGCTAGAGAGACTAAAAAGACTGAACCAAGGCTGGTGGAAAAGTGAGCATTTTTTAAAATACCAAACCAGAATATGTGGGCAGAGGTAGCTTCACAACCTCACCCCAGCGGTGTGGCTGACCAAATCTGGTCAAGGAGAACTAGCCAAATCTCAGGGTGGGAGGAGACTCCAAGAGGAGGAGCCACTTTGGAATTCTACACCAGGAATGTATCTGGTGACCCCGGATATAACTGTGGCTTACCCACTCCCACCAGCTCAACTGCTACCCAGATTTCTATTCATCCAGTCTAGTTGCTGAATCTTAATCATCACATTTTCTCAATGGCCTGCAGTCTTGCTACATAGAACTTTGCGTAGGAGCATTCCCAAAGCTGACACAGGCACAGATAACCCCAACACCCAAAGGCAGCTGGGAGTAGGCTGACCTGAAAGGAACAGTTAGAAACAAATTTCCTGTTACATGTTTATCTGACTCGGATTTTATTTGAATGTTTCTGAGTGTGCGCGCTCAATAACCAGATACCGAAATGTCCTTTCAGACATAAGGTTACAGATGATAGGTTAGTCACTCAGTCGTGTCCGACTCTGCTTAAATGTGTCTGTCAAGTGTGTAAATATATTAGCATTATATGATCAAATTCTTCTCACAAGGGATGTAGTATTTTTAAAACACTGGAGGCCACAGGAACACTTTTGCCCAAAACCAACTGAATACTCCAGTGTCGCAGGGGAAACAAAAGGAATATGAATTGAAAGACAACACTCTGGTGAGGGGGCAACACAATGTTTTAAATACACTGAAGAGAAAGGCAAATCCTAAGGGGAAAAGGCCCCGAACAATGCCTCAACCTTCTGTAAAGTGAGTAGGGGTATTCATGTGGTCTCATGTGTAAAATGCACACAGGGTGAACCACCTGTTCTTACAGGGTCCCCTAGCACTAGCACACCACAATTCTAGAAACGTTAGTGAAGAGACACCATGAGCGCAGCAAAGATGGATGGTACATGCTACACCTCACGAATCTGAAATAGGGCGACAAAATCCACAAAAGTCTACGATGCAGGCATTGAACCCATCACTAGAATCGTAAGACATTATCACTGCAATAGCTTCAGGGCTCCCACGTTTTAGAGAGAGAGAAAGTGGCTCAAAGTGGAGACTGGTTCTGATTGAGGAGCCCCGGGCAGCTGGTGGCAAAGCCGAGTTTCCAGATCCCAGGAGCATAGCCCTTCCGCCTTACCAGTTTCCTTCCTTTCTAAAATAAAGAGACTTTTTAAGATGCCCAGAGGCCTAGCTTTCTGAAGATAAAAAATAAGTTCCATTCATTGTTCTCAAATATGATTTATGTTTGTAACCTTTAGAAAGAGGAAAGGAAAATGTTCTGGGATTTGTTTTGCCTCCCTCTGTTTCATTTTTTAAAATTTGAGGAGCTGGTGAAGACATAACCTTATACTGTTAGAAGAGAAAATTTAAGAGCATCTTAAATAAGGAAGCCCAGTAGCAATCAGACTGTGATTATCAGTGAAGCTGCCAAGAGCCCATTTGAGAGCTGAGGTCTTCTGGAACACCACAAATCCCTAGCTGCCTCCAAATGCAAGTACTTCCTTTATCTCCCTGAGACTATAGAGACAGGCAAGGTCAGTCTTCCTTCCTGCTTTGCTGCATATCTAAAATTCTCTTTAGTGTGAATTTAAAAGGACAAAAAAGGGGGGATGCGAGAGCTTCACATCTCTGCTGAGGAAACCTCTGTCTTCCTACCAGCCCAGGAATGCTGAGTGGGCACACTAGGGGGGCAGAGCAGGCCAGATTTGGATTGCTCAGTCCCTCAGTCATGTCCAACTCTTTGCAACCCCATGGATTGCGGCAGCCCAGGCGTCTCTGTCCTTCACCATCTCCTGGAGTTTGCTCAGACTCATATCCATCGAGTCAGTGATGCCATCCAACCATCTCATCTTTTATCGTCCCCTTCTCCTCCTGCCTTCAATGTTTCCCAGCATCAGGGTCTTTTCCAATGAGTCCACTCTTCCCATCAGGTAGCCAAAGTATTGAAGCTTCAGCATCCATCCTTCCAGTGAATATTCAGGGTTGATTTCCTATAAATAAATCTCCTTGTTGTCCAAGGGACTCTCAAGAGTTTTTCCAACACCACAATTCAGAAACATCAATTAATTCTTCAGTGCTCAGCCTTCTTTACAGTCCGACTCTCACATCTGTACATGACTACTGGAAAAACTATAGCTTTGACTATAGGGATTTGTAAACCTAGTCTCTGCCAGAGAGCAACTCCTCAAGATCTATAGAGCCTGACTCCATCTCTTGGGGACTCAGAGGGGAGATGATCCTCAGGCACATGATAGTTTGAGAACCACTAAGTTCTACACAAGAAGGCAGGGACACCTGGGCTCTGGGCAATACTCCTCCCCACCTACCATTCAAAACCATCCCTAGGTCCCAGAACACTTCACCTACAAGATTACTTTCTAGGGGGTGGAGGTGAGAGAGCAGTATCCTACAACTTCAAACTTAGCCATTCTCTCATTCAAAGTAGAAAGTAAAGACTTCCCTGGTGGCACAGTGGTAAGAATCCACCTGCCAATGTAGGGAACACGGAGTTCAACCCCTGGCCTAGGAAGACCCCACAGGCCACAGAGCTACTGAGTCCGCACTCTAGAGCCCAGGAGCTGCAACTACCGAACCCCTGTGCTGCAGCTACTGAAGCCTGCGCCCTACAACATGAGAAGCTGTCACAACAAGCACCCCACACACTGCAACAAAAGAATGGAGGCCCCTGCTCACTGCAACTTGAGAAGGCCCTTGCAAAGCAACAAAGACCCAGTACAGCCAAAAATGAAAATCAACTTAAAAGAAAAAAAAAAACACAAGTGGAAAGAGGGAGTAAATGAACTCATGTCTGTTGTACTCAGCACTTTCCATACGTGATTCTATTGCATCTTCTCAATAAAAACCTTCCACCTTCAGAAGTACCCTAGTTACTTCAAACTTTTAGAGCAATCTGAAGTTGAGCTGAAGGAAGTTTTATTGCTAATGTAAAGAGTCATTTATGGGCAAATGAGAGCATAAAAGAGATCATACAGACCATCAAAGAGAGGAAAACAATAAAGGATATTTAATATTAATAACTAATATTCCTAATTGTACAGTAAGGCCAACCCCTCCACCCACCTGCCCCATACACACAAAGCACTTAGGCAATAACTCACTGCCTAGCTCAGGTTACCAGTCTATAACTAAAAATAATAGAACTGCATTTCTTTCCAACTACCCCACAAATCTGTCTGCACCATCCCCACAATTGTTCAATTTAGTGAGGTCTGGTCATAAATGTTTTTCTTCTCCCAGATCACGCCACAAAAATGTTTGATTCTGGGACAGACTGCAGAACTGTGCCGTCTCCTCTCTATTTTCAACTTCTGGTCCACTCCATCTATCTTCAGTTAGATTGCATCTTTTCACTTTATTGTCTATTGATTGTGGAAGAAGACAAGACACGAATAGGGACAGAAAACCTTAAGGTCTCACACCCTGGAATCTGGAAAATATCCACCACGGCTGTTCTCAGCCCAACCACAGCAGCCTTGAATGTTAATGTCTGAAAGGGCCCTCTCAAAGTAGTATATGAACTTTTATAGCTCCATTTACAAATGTACTGTTTAATCGAGATAACTTTGTGCATGAACCCAAGTTCCACACAGCAATTAGGTGGAAAGGAGAATAGGCAGGCTTGCTTCAAGAGCTATCTGGGTCCTGTTGATAATGAGCCATGTGAAAGTACAGAAGAGAACAGCACTAGCCACTCTGCCTCCAATAACCAGCAATGAGACCTTCATAGCAATCTCCCATGTCATCAAGGATGGAGATGGAGAGCACCAATTCACCAGAATTGTGGCTCCAAATTAACTGCCTATCTCCCCTTCTCAAGCCAAGCAGAATCTAACCACAGAAAGAATCTTTAGTGTCCAAATATTAAGTATCAATTTCTGTTGTCACTACTTTCATTCATTTCCTTGTTTCACTGTACCTTGGACCATTAAAATTGCCCCCTAACTGTTCTGATTCTGCAAATGATTTGTTGTGAACAAAGGTGCAAGAATAACTTTCTGATAGACATCTGTTACCAAGATCAAAACCAGACGACTTTCTCACTATCTGCACACATGCTCATACGCTCAGTCATGTCCAACTCTTTGTGACACCACAGACTATAGCCCTCCATACTCCTCTGTGGAATCTGGGGGCAAGAATACTGGAGTGGGTTGCCATTTCCATCTGCAGGGCATCTTCCCGACCCAGGAATCAAACCCGAGTGTCCTGTGTTGCAGGCAGATTCGTTATCACTGTGCCACCTGGGAAGCCTAACCTGCAATAAAGGCCCTTCATGATCTAGCCAAAACTCCCTTTCCAATTTTTTTCTCTGTATAAATTCTACAGTCACAAAATTGGAAGTCAATACACCAAATTTATCTGCTGATATATTTTATATGTAATGATTAACAGTAGCAAACATAATAATAACAGCAAAGCAAATATACAACTTCCCTAGGTCCAGGTACTTTCTAAGAAATTTATATACATTAATCCCTCAATCATCACAACTCTGTGAGATTGTTACTATGTCCATTTTAAAGATGAAAGAGGGTCTTCCCTGGTGGTCCAGTGGCTAAGGCTCTGTGCTCCCAACACAGAGGCCTGTGTTCAATCCCTGGTCAGGGAATTAGATCCCACATGTCACAACTAAGACCTGGCACAGCCAAATAAATAAATAAATAAAAGCAAACTTAATAAATAAAACTGAAAGAAAATGGAATTAAACAAGTAGAAAAGTCACCATTTCAAATCAAGCAGACTGGTTAGAGAGTCTCTGTATTCTGAATGACTATATTGTACAACCTTCTCTAATGGACAGGTGATAGCTGGGAGAAACAAGTATGTCAACAGATGAGCGGAAAGGTGGATACATGGGCAGCATTATTTTATGAACTATTTTAGACTTTTGTTTTGTGAACGCTTAGCCTCCACACTATTAATGGAAGAAAACAAGTTCTCTCCTGAACGGTCCTGGTTTTTCTACCTGTAACAAGAAACAAAACCTTGAACCATGGACCTCCCCCTGGGCTTCACAGATGGACTTGCCCAAAGCACAGAAAGAGCCCAAGATAATTCAGTGGCTTTACCTGTAACATTACTAACGAAATAGTGACATAAAAAGTACAAGCACCGAACAGACAAATGCAAAGTGCCTAATAAAGAGGAGAGGCTTCAAGGGAGAAAGAATAAATGAAGTATATGAACCATGCATATTTATAGCACCTGCAAATTAACTTCCCGGAAACAGCAATAAGCAGATAAAGTACCAGACCTCCATGGAATCGGGCACAAAATGGATGCAGCTGCAAGAACATGGAAACATATATACTTTTACTCGCAAACATCTGCCCCCAGTATGCCCTGTAATTCTCCCACACTGTCCTCACAGGGGCCCAGTAAAAAGAGGAAAACTACTGCTGTGTACCTGCCTAACTTGAATACCTTCCTACCACACTGACCCCAAGTTACCTTCAGTTTGCTTTTATAAAAGAAAAATGGCAAAGAACAGATGCCAAGAGAAAATGCTAAAGGTGGCACAAGCTTGACATGGATGGTTTAAGGCAAAGAGCCTTGCAAAGGGAACTAACTGAGCGCGCGTCCTGTCACTCGCTCTGACCGGCCAGTACCATGGGCAGCAACAAGCTTTCGAGGCTCATTCTCCATGTTAACATGAGGTGAGAGTGGATTCCAAACACAGTGCAGAAACACACCATCTCCCAATTCCTGGCACAACACTTTAATCCAATCCTACCTAATCAGCATAATAATTTTCCCTCCTCACTCACTCCGGGAGTCCTGCACTCCAATCACACCCCACTGAGCAGCATTCTCCAACTAGAGCTTTCACTCTGCTGCCTCTAGCTAGGCCTTTCTTCATCCTTGGAATATCTTTCCATCTCTGCCTATCCTTCATCCCAATGACAGCATATCTGTCTTTCTGTATCAGTGGCTCTCAGTCTTGTGGTTGCCCAAGCAAATTACGTAGGGAGCCTTAAAAAAAAAAAAAAAAAAAAAAAACTGATGCTTGTGATCAAACTCCAGAAATTATGATTTGACTGCTATGGGGTATGGCTTCAATATTAAGATTTTAAAAAAAAAAAAATTCCCCCAGGTGATTGATTCTAAAATGCAGACAAGGTTGAGAAACACTACCCTGGACCATTTCCCTCAAAGAAGCCTCTGCCTAGCTGAATGAACTGTCTCCACCCTAACATTCCCAGAGTGCTTTGTGGTGACTCCCCTCTTCAGAAGCCCCATCTTATGGGAGGTCACAGCTTATTTTGCCACAGTTCTGTGTCAGGAATGATGAGAGCACAGTCCCTTGGATGAAGGCTGCAAACTGCTTAATTTATGTATGCCATTCCCCCTTGGAACAACACTTCAGCATCAGCAACTACTCAATAAACGTTTGCTCAATTAAACTGAAGTGCTGTTTTTATATAAGGCTCACCCGATGGCTCAGTGAGTGAAGACTCTACCTGCAATGCAAGAGACACAGGAGACTCAGGTTTGATCCCTGGGTTGGGAAGATCCTCTGGAGAGGAAATGGCAACCCACTCCAGTAGTCTTGCCTGGAAAATCCCATGGACAGAGCACCCTGGAGGGTTACAAGTCCATGGGTCACAAAGAGTCAGACACTACTGAGCGAGTTTTTAAATACTCCATCAAAAATACAAATAGTGCTAGAATGTTCAGTGAGTTTCCAGTGGAAACAGAAATGACCGAAGGTCCTGGATAGTGACAAGTTTACTGCTAGAGATAGGCCCTCTTCCCTGGCAGGCCTCCCTCCTCTCTATTTGA